>OY365784.1:28995354-30195354 GCA_959347405.1 Napeogenes sylphis
AGGGCCTATTTCGATACCAGATTTATCGTAATAAGTCCTTCTGTAAAAGCACTTTCCATCTTAATGTTAAAGTTATCATACGCTTTCTCAAGTTCAACGACACCACATGCAAGTTCTTATGAACTTGTATGTACTTTTCGCACAGTGGTCGGAGGGCAAAAATAGCATCCTATGTTCCACTTCTAGACATAAATCCGAACTGACTTTGGCTAATTTCAGTATCTTCTCTCATTCTTCTCGCTAGCACTTTCTCCCAGACCTTCATACTGTGTGACATGAGCTTTATTCCTTTGTAATGATTGCAGACTTTTACATCACCATTGTTTTTAAGGATAGGCGACCTGCGACACCATTCATGAGGGAACGCCTCTTCTTGTAACAATTTATTAAGGAATTATTTGTTATCAAATCGAAATATAACATTAAATGTAATTGATGATTTAATTCATGATTCAATTCAAATTATATGATTCAATTCATTTTGTTTCGATTTAGAATTATCCTATTATAATACTGTCAGTACTTTTAGAGTATTCCTAATGGAATACTCTAAAAGTACTGTCTTATCTATCACTGTCGGCTAATGCCGACAGTGATGATATGACAAAATGATGTGATATTTTGTAGGATTCTGTATAACTATACATATAAATGAAATTAAAGCGTCCGGTGAAAATAAAAACAATCGCGTCCCCATCTTTTATAAGTATGAGTTGAAGTGGAAGGGAGATGAATGTTCTTTGTATACACACTGGAGTAGCACAATAGACCGGACTTAGCAACCAAAATACGTGAATACATTCATCAAATCGGTCGTTAACTAGACATAGTGTAAGATAAATGTTCTCTCTTTTCCTTATAATTTCGCACTAGTCCAATCATCATGACATAGAAATAAAACTACTATGATCTCTAAGTCCAAAGTTTTTATCGGGTTAAAAAAATATATGTTTCAATATATATATATATATATATGTATATAATATATATGTAGTAGTAGTATGTATGTAAATAGTGTTGAAAAAAAATATTCGTTTTATTTTTAATTTGACTCTAAATTAGGCATACGTGTTAAAAACTTTTTTAATTCAACCTCACAATACTCACCATGAGCGAAGTGGCTGCGTTGGCGAGGGGTGCGTACACAACGTATGTGTGTCCTGTGATCCAGCCCACATCAGCTGTGCACCAGTAGACGTCCTTCTCGCGGTAATCGAATACGTAACGGAACGTGCCCGTCGCGTACACCAAGTACCCAGCAGTTGTGTGCAAAACGCCTTTTGGTTTGCCCGTGGAACCACTGTCGGAAAACATTCAGTATATTGATTTTATCTATGATTATTAACAAAGCTGTTATGGTTGAATTAAACTTGTAGAATCTAGGGACGGAAATTGATGAAGGACTATTTATTACCTTGTTTAAACATTTTATTTTTTTATAATGGATAATTCTGACACAGGTCTGCCGTACATTGGTGAGCAATTTGGGTTAATGTTTGGACGTAATGTGTTTCCGGGGTAAAGATCATAGAAGTTACTGATTGTTAGCAACCATTTACTTTTCATCACACGTTACAACACCCTTATTAGTATATATATTATATTTTCATAGACGTCTAGTGTGGTGTGACATAAATCTACTATGATACTAGATAATACTATGGTTCTCAAGTAATCGTTATATACTTTCGTTTTTTCGACAAAGGTTATTACCGAGGTCAAGTTTCCAGAACGGAAGTGATTAATCCAAATTGCAAAATCGTTTGTTGAAGTTTACATTCATTATTGTTAATTAACTATTTGTTGTAAGAAACTTATTCTCAAGTAATAAGATATCTAAAACAATATTAATGTTCAAATCATCAGAATACATATAAAAGTATGTAGGTACTACTTGAACAAACAAACAGACATTATTCGAGAACTTGTCATTTATTCAACAGGTATTACCTATATAGATTTGGCCTCGTTACTATTACTATATTATTATTATAGTTACTATTTTGTCATTATTGTTCGTACGTGTTTTATTATTAATTTTACTATTTTATTATTAATGTCACTATTTTATGGTTATTATTTAACACTATTACTTTTGTATTCTATTATAAATGTATAATATATTTCCTTCTTACAATACTTAGTCTGTAGTCACAAGCGTAAAAAAAAACTAGAACAGTGTGTATTATAAGGCCATGTATCAAAGGCCACAAGCGTGTGTGAGAAAAACAGTTAAAGATTGCTTATTAATACATGTCATGGATAGAACAATCTTATCCATTGTATATGTATAGAGCCTATAATCTATCGATAATTTAATCACCTGATGAAGTGAGTTTTTGTAAGAAGTGCTATTTATATATAAATAAAATTTAAGTGTGTGTGTTTGTGGTTTAAATTAACAGCTTTTACTATATCCTTATGAAAGTATACAATACGTTACTTAAATGAAAAAAGAAAATTATTTATTGTCTGTATGTCTGTTTGTTTGTTCTGGCTAATCTCTGAAACAGCTGGACCGACTTTAACAGGACTTTCACTAGTGGATATCTGATGTTATAAGGAGTAACTTAGGTTCCTTTTATTCTAGAAAAAAATATATATTTCCGCAAAAATTAGAAATCAATGCAACAGTGAACCATATCTAATTCAAATAGAGGAGGTGTATATAAAATTATCACGCATGCGAAGACAATAGAAGTTCAATATAGAAAATAATGGGAAATAATGATGTTACCTAGTATATAACATAAATAGGGGATCCTCTGCATCCATCCACTCCGGAGGACAGATAGCTGATTGACCGTCCACTATATCATGCCACCAGATATCGATGTCATCGTTCCATTGGTACTGCGAAATAAATTAAGATAAGAAACGAATTGTAATTTAAATAACATTGACCTAAACATTATTACATTTTAATTGCTTATGAATATTATATCCGATTGTACCTTGAGTATTGTGAATTAAAGTTATTATAATTTTACCAGTGTTTTAACGTCCGCCATCTTTCCACATTGCTTCACTCTCCCGAGATGAGAGACCACGATGCACATGCTGACATTGTGGTTGAATTTGGTTCTAGCTTTCTCCAGAGCTTCGTCACAGGTCTTCTTCAAGACCAGTAGCTTCTCTCCTCTCCAGGCCCCGTCGGCCGTCACAAGGACCTTCGCTTGGCAGTCGGACATACGTTCTGCTAGGGAATCCGGTGAAAATCCAGCAAACTAAAATAAAATTTGAAATTCTTACATTTATACATTAGAGTTAGACTTTAATAATCTTTTTTTTAAGGTTATTATTATTTTTAAATTTAACTAACGAATGAATAGTCACATGAACTTAACATTTCATGTTTCGTTGCAATAAATATTGTTTTAAAATAATCAAACAAATTGTCATCAACTTGATAGTTCAAAAGACAAAACAATTGTAGCAAGTATCTTTATTTTTCTGTTTAGGAATTTGCATAAATAAAACAGTTTTAATTGCCACATTAATCTAAAATAAAAAGCCTTGCGAGAGATATTTTTATACCTACCACGACGGAGTGTACCGCACCGATCCTGGCACAGGCCAACATACAGATCACAGTCTCCAAAATCATTGGCATGTAAATGGAAACTCGGTCACCTTTCCTCACTCCATTCTCGCGAAGAGCGTTCGCGAACATGCAGACTGAATCCAATAATTTTTTATAGGTAATACGGCTGTAGTCATCGGGATGGTTCCCTTCCCTAAAAAGAAATCTACATTTTATAGTCAATAATATTATTAGTAGTTAATAATATAGTCAACAAAAGTTGCATGACTAACCTTAGTTAATCATTAGTTACATTTTTAATTGCGTACGTAATGATGAAAATATTTGTAAAACCCCAGTGCCTCTGTTAGTAATTTGAAAGTATATCTGTGGTAAGTCGTAATACGGCCATATATTTTTAATATTTGACATTGGGGATATATACTGTAATTGTATTTATAATGGTCACATATAAGTTTTAAATGTTATCTAATTTGAATTGTAAGATAAGGTCAAATTGTTACTGACTCAGTATGAGGAAAGTAATTACCTTATTATTTTCCCGATTCACATACAAGCTTCGTAATAATAAACTGAATATACAGATGATAATACCAAACTTTAAGTGAATTGTATTTGGGGTTTTTGAGAAATACGTACTGAAAGGGGCGTATAGTGAAGCGGTATTGGCTTAATAAATGTGTTAAAAAGTTTCAGATGGTCTATAGTTGGAGCTACATCCTAAAACTGGCCTCAGTCCGGCACAGACTCTTGGTAGATGTCTATGTATGCTTTATATTAAATATTGTATATAATACGTACATATCGAGGTGTCCACCATATTGTTAACTATATCAGGACGACAAAAGATCATGAACTTAATTATTAACATAAATTAGTTATTTTTCTTATATAACAACATAAAAATTTTAATTTCTATTATTTAAAAAATATTTAGCTAAGTTAATATCTAATAACTAGCGTAAGTACCTATATATTTTTTAATGTTAGAAATATTCTAATTTTTCATCAATATCTCCTAGGTATTTTAATTAACATTTTAAATACTAGGTAGGTATTTAAAGTTTTTTCATTTATACATTAAACATGGCTATGATATTAATTCTGTAACATTACTTATTTGGTAGATATATGTTGGGTTTTTTTTTATTTTTAAATTATATTATTTTTGAAAGTACATATTACTATACAATAAAAAACATTCGTTATTTCCGTATCGGTATATATTCCGTAACAAGAATATTTTTTTGGTTTAATATATGTATAATAGTTATTAGAACCAATTAAAACCAACAAATTTTATAGAAGTTTTGTTTGTAATATAAAGCCACATTTAAATACATATCTCCTAACGAGTACAAATAAACAAATATATGGCGAGACAATTATCTACTCTTAGAAGATTTACTGATAAACTTATCTCTATATTTGAAATGGCAGTAATTAAAATGACTGCAAGGAAAAAACATGGCTATTTAATTGTATGTATATGAACTATCATTATTTATATTATCTTATATAAAAGTTAGGAAGAAGAGGAAGACGTGCTTAAGATGAGATGTACAAATCCACTGCAATGCGGAAACTGCAGGTGAGAATCAATTAAAATGCGGATACAAATTTTCCTAAAACCTGAAAAAAATGTACCTACCCTTATTAAATTTCATTCCTATTATAGGTATGTGGACAATATTTATATGTAGTAATTATTTTCCGATAGCAAGCACTAGAAAAAACAATTTGTAAATTATAATATTACATATAAGTATTATTAAATTTACTAATATTATAATTGAATAGGTTTATGTATATTAAATTATATCTTATTCACTTAAAATTATTCTATAAGCATTATTCAAAAAAACGAACAGCGAAAGAAGATTTACAAAAAGTTAGTATTTCTTTAAAACATAATAATAGGAATTTAATAATACTTATGTCGTTTTTACGCATAGTTTTGAATGTAATATTGCGTAAAATATCTAAACACACTGTACTGGTAGAATATGACGCAATCAATATAATGTCTGTGAAAATGCTAATTTGGTATGAAACTATTTTGGAAGGATTTAAAAAAAATAATTTTAAACAGCATTGAATTTGTTATACAGTGAACGATCTTCATTGTTATAATTTGTGACGTACGTTTATTTAGAGTTATCAAAAATAAATAAAAAAACATAAAATAATAATACAAATGTGAAATGATGATTAATTTGATTTGGTCAGTGTGCACGTTCAAATTATATTAACAAAAATCAATTCAATCATCATTGTATTAATATTAAAGTCGCTACTATGCAAATTAAGAAAAGATAAAGAACCTGATAATTTGTTTAAAATAAATAACTATGATTATTACGTAATGATGGATTGTAAAACAAATAGGAAAATCGTAACAAAAACGAAAAATCAATACGTTCGCGCGCCGTCTCAGTGCGGTGCATTCGCTCAGCTGACTATTGATTCTACAAAAGGCAATTGCAAAAGTATCTTACCAATAATAAGCAATTTTATCCCCATGACCATTTCTCACGTTCCGATCTAAGAGATTATAGCAAACGTTGGTTACAGCTCCTTCCATCCATTTAACAAAAATTTCTCCCTTGTCCATATCGAAATTGTACGAAGCAAAATTGCCGGTCTGAAAAGGAGTCTGCCAGTGGAATTCATTAGCTATTTCTGACCAAAACGCCTCGGGATCTTCGAGAGATTTTTTATGCATCTCTTTGTATTTTTCAAAGGACGGCAAAAGTGATTTTTCGATCACAAAGTCGGATGGTTGGTAAACGCGCGACATAGTTTATGTTTGCGCTAAAAAACCCGCGCACAAAATTAAGCTGACTCGCTTCGACGATGTCCTCGCGATTACTGAATGGATATTATGTCAGAACTCCGAAGCGAGCTTGACGTTCCGAGTGTGCCCAAGAGGCAAGAACCGATGGTTACGTATTGAATGACGCATGCATGAATAACGCGTGCGCCTTCGCTGACTGGCTATAAAGTGGCGCGAATTTAAAAGTGAAAATATCGTGTCGTTAGCGATGAATTTAAAAATACAATATAAATTCATAACATATTCGCTATATAAGTTTACACAATGGAAGAAAACGTTAAGGACAATACCGTATATAAATACATTACACTTACAATTACCAGAAAAAACTTTCGTAAGAATAGATTTTAATTACGTACTTAGATGATTATTTTTATAATACACCGTAATTAAACAAGACCAGTCACTAATTAATAGTATTTTGTTTCTAATCTTTTAATTATTCCAATTGTAGTTTAAAAATTAGTAATATGCACTCGTTGAAGTTTAGTGTATTCCTCAAATAAGACTGTTAATACTGAAAAATGTTAAGTACAAATTATTATTTCTTAACTTAAACTTTAAAATAAGGGATTAATGTTTAAAGATGACCTTTTATAGAACTCTTTGGCAATATGGAAGTAATGACAACGGAAAGTAGTATGACGAATGTTTAAAATTTTCTGTTAACATCTTAGCCATGTTAAGATTATTAAACCGACGCTGTCCCAGAGGTCGTAGGTTCTAGTCCTGCCTGTGTTGATGATATTTAGGAATAATACATGTTATAATAACGGATTTTAACGTGTTAAGGAGAATAAATGAATCTTGCAATTGACTGTAAAGTGTTTTATGCTACATATATATTAATAAAACCAAATAATAGAAGAATTTATTTTATTTATTTATCATTTTTCTACTTAAACTATAATAATTTTAGAAATAAATAAATTTTGGCGCCATGATCGCGTTCATCCTTAATATACGAAACATTATTAATTACTACAGAATCTATATCATTCTTACAATAATATTGATTTACATAAACTGATATATATTATATTTAACATTAATAAAATTATTTAAAGTCATTACAATTGTTCAGTAACATCTACCGATGCATGTCAGGTTAACATCTAAGATATGAAGGAATGGTCAATGGATGATCACAGTTTATTAAGATAAATTACGTCAATAATAAAACGTCTATGACATATAAAAATACAGTAGACATTAAAAATTTATAATATTAAAAATTTCATCCAATCAACAAATTTATATTTAAAACTACAAATTGACAATAAGTTGATTAAAAAATAATCATATAATTGATAAATCCATACACATATTAACAACAATTGAGCCCAAGGACTAGGCGATATTTTATTCTAAATTAACAAGTCCTTTTAAAGATATAATCCGATTCCCTCGTCGTTCCGTGGTCGTCATTACGCAGTAATCATTGCGGAGAAATATCATTTTATTTTCTCCCCACACCTCTGGTCGTGAGTACCAGCAGTTGTGTGATATTGGAGAATTTGTTTATTCTCCTGTCACCTCTCCGGGCGACGCGGCTTGGCGCTAGGTGGCCAACGAGATCAGTCGTCGTCTCCTGATATGGCGGGAGCATCGTTTCCAGAAAGCTACCGAGCAGTATATGATGACGAAGACGGAGAATATAGTGACAATTCGGTTGAGGATGCTGACGGTTGGAGGGTCGTCTTCGAGGCTCCGTGCCGCAGCTACTCCGGCGCCCCGCCACGCTCGTGGGGCTGCTTCAGTACCTTCTATCTCCGGAGCTCCTACAAAAATTTCAAAATATATGTCAGATTGTATAATATAACTAATATATCTTTTACATGTTTTTAATTATGATTAAATATATACTTTATATAATAAATTATGATTCTTTGTTTTTTTTATTAAATTTGGTGTATATAGACAGAACTAATATATTATAATCTGTATTTGTTCTGGGTTCCCAGTATGGGAAATGTCTTGTGTGTGCTTTTAACAAAATGGTAAAAATAAGATGCATAAAATTCTCCTCCACCTAAATAATGATTTAAAAATTCACCCAGGTAGTGTATCGCGATACCTATACTCTTGGGGTCTGTGGGCTGATGTCGCGGAGCGAGGGTCCGTGCAGCAGGGGGTGCGTGAACGGGCTCGGGGTGCAGGGTGGGGGCGGATTCACACTCCGGCAGGGGTCGCGGCCCGCTTCCGTCCGCAGACAGCACCCGTGAGTAAGCGAACAGACGGCCCCCTTCCGCGCGCTTGGGAAGATCTGGAAATACATTGATTATGTACATAATAATATCAAATTAGGATTATACTATTAATATATAATATTATAATATGTGTAATTATAAAACTTAATATTAGTAATTATGTAAAGTGTTTATGTATTTAGTGTACCTGATGGTATAATGTTGACGTCCCGGTGTTGTGTGGTAGCGGCTGCTTCTAGTAAGGAGGAGGGCATGTGTCCGACCAGTGCGTACTGTAGTGCTGCCAGTAGTAGCCAGTGACAGGGTCTAGCAGCACCTCCTTCTAGGCAGGATGAGTCACCATATACCACTAATCGGCCTGCCTGTTTAAATCCAAATACATGATAGGTTGTTTTCTATTTTGCCCAACAAAATGAATAAGTCGCCGTAAGAGACCGTAAAGAGAAGGTACATATATATGTTTATGATGACTAGTTAGAATTGTGTGCATGTACCAAATTAAAATATTTCTACAATATAGTAAGATGGGTCAACCCCGCAACGCAACTTGAATGGACTACCAAAACTACATATTACGATTATTTAAATATCTGAAGAAAACACATCATGAATTAGAGGTAAATAACATATTAAAACATATAAAGGATACATTTGAAAATAGGAGAACATGTGGCTCGATATTGTAACTGTCTCGTGTCTTGCATCACGTGTCTTTCAGGGAATCCATGTGGGGAAGTAATGTTTTTAAATATAAACGTCTAAATTATCGATATTTATAATAAGAATAACAAACCTTGGGTAGTTTATCGTTAGTATCGTTGGTGTAGTCTCGTGTCTCAGCGTCGGTCTGCAGCAGTCCAAGTATAGGCACATCTACAGTTTTCGCCGAATCTCCACTCGCCTTTTCGCCTGACATTATCTGTTAATATTTTTTTTTATTATTTAATATACCTACATGTCGAATTTACCTCGGGGCATATTGTAATTTTATTTATTATTGTATCAATATCTCAATGATAGTGGTGATTGACTTTGGAATGCTGTTGGAGCTACAAAGTGATAAAAGATACTTGATCAGGATTTTTATATTCAATATTATTGAATGTTACGTTCAATATATAATAATAGGGAAATGACAAAATATTTGTATATAAAAAATAGAATGCTATGGACAAACCTGTTGTCCCTGATCTGATAATTCGGCGGTGACCAAGACTCCATGTTCAGGAAAACTGTGTATATGCGTGCCGCTGGCATAGTACATAGGGTGGCCGGCCAGTTTGAATGACCCCTCGAATACACGATCACCTAGTGCCACCTGGGTCACAATACATTAGTCATATAAATGTTAAATATAATCAGTTATATTACATATTTTTAATTACTGTTAGTTAATAATTTATATAACTGATTAAGTAGAGTATCTAAGTATAAGTAGAATAAATAAAATTAGAAACAAACTTACTTGGTACATGCTCAATAAATCATTTAACGCTGGGACATTAGAACCACCTGTTTCTGGTATCCACCTTCAAATGATAACATAACTTTCAAAATACACAACTTAATATTCTATACATAATAATTAATAATAAAATAAGTTCTAAGTACCTAATATATTTTTACAAAAAAGAATGTTTTTACCATAAACTTAAAAAATATATACATAACTCACCATTGTCGTGTATTCTCATCATAGAACTTCACATGTCGCAATAAGGAAGCGTTATACCAATCAGCAAACACGATCAGGGAGAGACCTGAATCAACTGCTTTCTTCAATGTTGCCATTTCTTCCGGAAAATATTCGTCTTCCGGATCCACGAGGAGTAACGCTCCGTATAATGAAGTGTCGATACAAGTAAGAGGACTGCCTGGATATAATATTAAATATACAGGGTTAATTATAATTAACGCATCACCTCTTGCAGGCAGTCTCTCTACATCAATCCCAACAATATTTTTTCTACATTTTTTTTACAATATTGATAAATAACGCTAAAACAAAAAATTTGGCTCACTCGGTTTTTATTACTCTGTACTTTGTAAGTATCTAAAATGACAACGCCCAGGCGTCATACCTACGGTCAGAGTTCAGCAAAAAATAAATTTTGTATAGGAAAACTTAAAAAAGCTATTAATTTGGAATAAGTCGTAGAACAAACGTTGTTGGGATTGAGGTAGAGAGGCTGCCTGCATGAGATGATGCAGTAATTACAATTAATCCTGTACGTATAAATAATATTTTATTAAATATCAACATTGAAATTGTATGAAGTTATCCACTCACCCATGACCTCAACATAGAAGCCGTGTTCTCTCAGTCGTCGGTACATATCTCTGAAGTTGGTATGTACATGGTCCGCGTGCCAGTCCAGGGGGTCATGCTTGGCGCGAAGGTCGTCGCGGGGGAAGTAGCCGCCGGGGTAGCGCAGACTGTGGAATTGGTCCCACAGCAGACGACGACCTCGGACAGGCACCGGGACCACACGCGCGCTGACGGGTTAAGAGAGTTGGTAATTTTGGAATGTAGTTCCTTAACGCGGCAGGTATGTTTTGGTTTTGTAAATTGTTTTGTACGGAATATTAAAATTTGTGTGTGTGTGTGTGAGAGAGAGAGGGCGTGTATGTGTGTGTGTGCGTGCGTGCGTAAATGTTCAACTTTGCGTGAATACTGTGATTCAAGTAGAACATCGTCGTGCGCAGTTTGTCATGAAATACTCAATGCCTGGAAATGTTTTTGTAACTTATTTAGCTTGCATTTTAACTATGAAGATTCGTGAAATAGTAACGTGAAAGAACTTGGTTACTTGATTTAAGATTACATTAGGGAAATTAGGATGGTTGTTGTATGGCTTTATTTAAAATAGTTCGAGTGTCAGTGTGTTGTTTTTATGAGGTATTTGTTCTTAGGTTTTGAATACATTGTCATAGCAAAGTTGCCATTGGCCAAAATATTGATTATGACTGGTATTTTAGTCCTTACCGTATTGGAAGCATCAGAGTTGCGTTTTTCAAAGTTCGATCGTTGATCTCATCGTAGCTTTCAATTGTGACGTTAACGTGACCCTAATAAAAGAAAATAATTACATTTTAATATTACAAATAATTAAAAATTACAAAAAATTAAAATATGTAAATCTTTTACATCTTACCTCAATAATACCATCAAAATTAGCTCCAGATTCCAACACAGAGAAACTAAGAGCCAGCCAACCAGACCAGGGCCACAGTATTTGACTGTAGTCCGCTCTCACCGACAATATAGTACCATGAGGCAAATGTGGGTGCCAATTAACTTTTTTCTATAATTAAAAAAATAATTATTATTCTAGAATAATAATATATAAGTACTATAGGTGACATTATAAGTAATATTCTTACCACTTCACCGGCCACTCCAAGTCCATTAATAACAGTGACATTAGCTATGGTAGGTTGAGCGCTGTAGTACAGCGGCTGGGTACAATAAGGCCACATATATTGGCATTCAGTTAGATCGATATATGCTGGGCTGAGGGTCGCTTGTGGTTCGTATTCGCGCAGGAACTATACATACACATAATTATTATATCTCATATTTACCCTTCATAATTTAATATGTATTTCAGACAATGTTTTAATATTAGTATTAAGTACCTAGTAAAAGATTTTATACAAAGCAAAAAGAAACCTGATAAGCGCTGATAAGATCGAGTTTCCCGTGTCCTTGTTCAAACATGTTAGATCCTGGAAGCCGCCGGGCTGTGATGCAAAGTGCTTGCTTTACCGCAGCAGGGTTTAGATTCTGACGAGGAACACCACTCGCTAGTAGAGCTATGGCACCCGCGACCACTGGTGATGCCACAGAGGTGCCTATAATATCAAGAGTAATTTTTAATCAGAAAAAAATTACCGTGGTATATATATGTTTTATCCTCATAAGGTTTAACCAGAGAATATATTTTACAGTTACAGTCTGTCTAGTCAGTTACTCTAAATAATAATAAACTTTTAGATAAATATCATTAATTAATTAAATTCCATAGTACTGTACCACTCAATGATCTACAGCCGCCATTAACACTGGACCCCCGCACGCCGCTCCCATAAGTCACGATGTCCGGCTTCATTCTTCCGTAACCCTGACAAAATTGTTTGTTACTTCATGTATGCAATAAAAGTAATATTTGAAAACGCTCAGCATAGCTCTCTGTCAGAAACAACCTTAAAAGTAACTAAACACTATATATTATATATCAAGTCTTAGAACTTGTACTTTGATATAAAATGTCATTAAGACGGGGAAATAATGAGTTAATGTATGAACGAAACAATATATATATATAATAAAAAAAAATCGCTATCATTCGCTTGCGTTCGCTTAGAACAAATAATTTATTCGCTTTTGGATTGATATCTTGGCACAGATATTATTATTCAAAATTCTTTTTCAAATACTCACATGTGGTAATTCCCACGTAGTCATTCCTCTGGAGGAGAATTTAGCAATCCGGTCATCGAACCCGATACCTCCTACTCCGATCACATCCATCTGATCCGCGGGGTTATTGAGTGTTCCATACAAAGGACCGTCGTTACCGATTGCGGACACCATAATTACCTATAATTATTATATAATTATTCATAATTATTATGACAATATATCGTAGTTTATTGTATTAATAATATTTTATACTAGTAACAGTCCATTCTAGCTTCATGTACACCAAAACAGACATATATATATATTTGTATATATGTTTTCCTCCGCCTTACCAAGGTTGCCTTGAAAAAATCGCTATCAGCGATAAGGCTGCCTTTTGCATTTATTTATAATTTACACAAGTAAATTATAAATAAATGCAAAAAAAAACCTGATGTAACACAGTAACTTAATAAAAAGACAACTTTTTATTAAGTTACTGTGGAGTTCATTGTTGTTATTATTCTTGTATTACTTTAGTTGTTATTTGAAGTGCAATAAAGAATATTATCTATCTATATTGGTAGAATTTAGTGTTTATTTATAATATTACCTTATTAGCGCTAAGTTCCCATACTTTGTCGACAAAGGGGTGGTCCATGAAGTCAGGGCCCCCAATACTTAGGTTCAGTATATTAATCTTTCGCATGATCGCATAATTAAAGGCATCCAAGAACCACGACGTATATGACACCTGAAATATTAAATTCTTAATAAATATATTCAAAATGATCTTGAATATTTCTTTATAAGGATTATTATTATTATAAATGCTTTCAAATATTAATTTTACATTAAATTTCTTAATACTTTTTCATGAAACAAGTTTAAAGTACTTTAAATTATTTCTGTTATCTCTTTATACATAAATGTACAACGCATATCTTATTACAGAATATTATATTAACTTAAATACTACATATTTATGTTAATTGCCACATACAGTAATAATTTATTTGTTTAAAATTTGATTCAACAGTTGATAAAAAAATATACAGATATAGTTGTATGATAATTAATAATACTAAATCAATAATAAAAAAAAAACTAAATCAAAAATAAACAATAATGAATTAAGATGTAGATCTTAATATTTAAGAAAACAAACATTTCTACCTGTCTGATAGTGAGTGAACAATTTGGTTGGCACAAGTTCTAAACAACTAGTTGAACCTGATTGCTTGTAAATGATTATAAAACTACCCTCCCTAATTTTACTAACAGTACTAAGTATACAATTACCTGTAACTGTTTTTATTTATATGAGAAATGCCTAAGAAAACAATTTTTTGAACTTGCTGGAATTAGAATACCTACTAAAACCCAACGATTAACCTTGTCACCATATTAGAATATCATATGAACACCTACCTGGTTGTCAGTGAAGACTCTAAAGATGTAAAGATCAGCGTCAGGTGCGAAGCCCAGGCAGTCTGACCGGGAAGCGATGACCCCAGCGACGAAGGTCCCGTGACCCAACGCGTCATCTAGAGTGTTCTCGCCGGTCCAGTCCGTGCGTTCCCGGACACGTCCAAAATGTGGATGATGGCGGGCTAAACCAGTATCAAATACTGCCACTTTGATACCCTCACCTGGCAATAATAATAATTTATGTTTTTTTGCTAGATATGTCTGTCTGTCTGTGTTTTATGCTTCGCTTACCGGTAACTCCTAATGACCATAGGACATCAGCTTTCAATACCGATGTTATTTGACGTGGCACTGTTCTCAATAGCTTTCTAGATGAGTAAGCATCACTCTGTAGAATAGGTATTGAATATAGATTATACATACTATGTACTTAGTGTTTAGCAGATTTTTTCAATTACAGGAAGACGTTCAGACGAATGTGTTTGAAAATTCACAATTTTATTTATCAAAATCAATTAACTAAGAAGGACAACTATTTCAATCAATAATTATCATTGTCAATTTGACGTAATTACATAGGTATATGTATCATGTACTCTTTTAGATAGTTAGTCATCTAATATACGAGAGTAGATCCTAAATCGACTTCAGGTTTTTTTTTCAGATCTAACGAACATACAATAAAGCAGACAAACAAAATCTAAGAAATCGAAGTGAATTTGGAACGCAATATTGTGTTTGGATTTTTTAATAATGTTATATAATGAGATAATAATAAATATATGCACGAGATAATTAAATGATATTAGGGTTTAATACAACTGAAATTTTATATAATTTCAACCAAAATATAAACAACGAACTTTCTTTAATGATATTGATATTCTTATAATACTCACATCACGAAGTTTTCGTATGGAATGAAGTGTCCTCACACGTCGATGGTTTCTCCATCCAGAATACATGCAACCATTAGGCCCACAGTCATCCTGGGTTAGGACAATAATAATAATAACGACACAGGCCAAATAACACATATTGATGTAATCCCTAAGTAAGCTAATAATTTTCTTGTGTGTTTCAGAAGGGTGTCAGACATCGCTCTAACGAGCTTTTGTCCTGTGCTGTGTCTGTGGTTAAGGTACGTTAATCCCTTAACACAAGAAAGAACCCTTATCGTTATACAAATACATAAAAAAAAACATTATAAATACTGCGAGTATATTTAATAAACGACCAGAAATACAGACATCTATGCTCAGCACATACATATGCCTGCCCCTGTCGGGAACCGAACCAGAGCCCGACACGTTATGCGTCTGCACCAACCATTCGACCAACGTGGCGGTTAAATTCGCAATTGAAATGAAATATAAGTAGAAAAAACATAACATAGCAAGTTATCACGTTTGGAACTGACTTTCTTATAAATATAAATTAAACGAAAACAAAATACTGAATGAGACTTTGAAAACGTAGTTTTTACAAATTACAAACACATACAAAAGTGAAAAGAGATTTAAAAGATATTAAGGTCAGTAACGGAACATTTTTGTACTTTTTTCCTACCATTTGATCTTATCAAACAGAATGGAGGGAACGAAGTCTAGATGAGTTCTTTTACAAATATTGATATAACGCTGTTTGTAAATTATTCGAATCTTAGACTAAGAAACTAGAAGTCCCAGTGATATCACTGGGACAGAAAGTTTATACTCCATTTTTGTACTGTTTTTTATTATATTATTTAACTTCAAAATCTCTGTGGTTAACAAAGTGAAAGAAGTACACGGAAAAAAAGGAATTGTTATATTAAAGCAACCTGCTTTAATTCAACTCAAATCCTGTCTTCCATACGAGGAAGACAATATTTACTTAAATATACAATTTGATATTGATAAGAGTTTTGCGTTCACGAAATAACACCGTATTATTAGAACAAATATATTTGGTTTTGTTATTTTAATATAGTTAATTTATCCGAAGCTATCTTATTAATTTAAAGTAATACTGTGGTTTATTTAGATTAACCAACCAAAATCTTTCTTTTAATACATTATATTTTCTGTTACAACAATACTTATATTGTTTTTGCAAGAAAATAAATCTGATCGTTTAGACAATCAGATTTCTTATATCAACAAAATAATGTTTTAATGTAACTCTAGTGTTTCTCTTATTTATCCTTATCTTAGATTTAAGCTATCATAATGTTCACCTAATAATATTTACTTCAATTGAGACTATAAAGCAACAATATTTTTTTATATATTTAACGAAATGGAAAATGTTACAAAGACAATATATTGGTAAGTTAAGTATATATTGTCGAAATATATGTAATGAGGTCTATCATAATATAACAAACATTTTATATAAATAAAAAGCAATTTTTGCTGAAACTAGTATTGTTTCTTCATATTACTAACATGAATCAGGATATCGCTGCTTACCCAATATACAAAACTAGTACTTCTTTAAAAAAGAAACTATCCTGTAACTAAAAACGCATACAATTTATTTATATATTTGTATATGTCCCCTATATTTCATTTGACAAGGAGTGTTCCAGTACATTATATAAAAGGGGTGGTGGGTGATTTATTGGGGCCGGAACCTGTATGACCTAATTAAGATGCAATCGATTGTCTAGACATGCGCCCTAGGGTCTAGAAAATAAGTATTCAAGTTTAAATTCAATAAAGGATGCACCTCGCGCACGTATTTTATGGTGCGCTGCACTTGACGCTGAGCGGTGACCCGGCGGATAGCGGGGTGATCCCGAAGCGCCTCGATCCCCTCCTTGCTTTTCTCTCCAAATATTATTACGTCGAAATCACTTGGGTATTCCATCGCTGGGTTATTCCGTTGAAGTATCGTCCAATTTGATATCTGGAACAAGGTTTTATAATGCATTTTTGATATAAACAATAATTGCAGTCGCATTATGAAATCTTCTTTATATATAAATATACCATTCAATTCGCATTTAGCTAATCAGCAATATATTATTTGAATTTGCAATGTAAATTATATATCATTCGCAAATATTAAAAACAATATGAATTACTTACCTATATTGATAAATTTAGGAATTTAAGTAAACAACTTATACATGTAACATAAGTAGTTATTTATATAACAAATTGTACGACCTACTTTTACATTTATATCTCACATTATTCACATGTATAAAAGAGACAGTTGCATTGTATAGCACATAAAAGCCAATTCTAAGCACTTTCTAACTGTTGAGATGTTATTAATAATAATAATAAAAAAGTATCTTTATTGACCATTTATAAAATCAAAAAAGATTTCTGGAATTTAATTTGACATCTGAAGTAGTTTAAGATGTATTTTAAATTTCTGTCTTGTTCTAAAATAAATTGTTGTTGTTGTTAAACTCTTTATCATACACAATAACATAATATAAATTATAATATAAAAAAACAATTATTAAAAGTATACAAAGGCAGACTTATCACTTGAAGAGAATTCTTCCAGGCAACCCATACTACCACATAAATATCCAAAATGGGAACAAAAGACAAAGATTAAAATCTTTTTTAAAAGGGTTATTGTTGGATAAGTTTCTATTTATATAATTTTGTATAATATACTTATTACTTACACTCTCTTATTTTTCATTTTATTCATAAATCCTAAAAGATTTCAAAAAACCATACTAAGAGTAACATTTAATAGATTGAGTGCCACATACTATTTGAAGTTTAAAGTTTAATTCCCATTACAGCCAATTGATACTAAAGAACATCCATTAAATTAATCAATGTTTAGATAGTTGTCGTTGTTTAAATTGGAATTCATGATAAATAGTTCAATGGACCAATAATGTATGTATATAGATGTGTATACCATAAAGTGTGTTACATTACACACATACATGCTTATCATGAGCATGAACCTATTTAAATAATCCCAACATAATTTCATTCTAATTTAGTTATTAAAAAAACATATTATGTGTTAGTATCTTATAAAATGTATGATTAATATATGAATATTAAAATGATACAAATTAGTTTCTTCTTGCTTGTATGTATAGGGCACCAGAAACTTTATTTTGGAACAAATTTGAAAAATTCTCAGCTTTCACAAAGTTAATATAATTGGTGTTTCACAAAATTAGTGTTTTTAAAACTTAATTTATATAGTGTTAAGATAAACATTACATGAATAGTTAGGAGCTTCTAGCAATTAGGCATGCTATACTATTTCACTGAAATTCAGATATGTATTATATTATATTATTAGTTCATTTATTTAGCGGGATCTTATTGTAAGCTTTTAATATATATTTTCAACTCACCTTGGCATTTTTTAGTGCAGCATTTACATAATTTTCTCTAGTACTTTTAGAAAAGTATCCCTTGAATGTAATTATATGTTCACTATTAACCACATCTGAATTGAATTTATATTGAACTTGCACTGCAGCTGTTGCATTACAACGAACGTCATCGTCCTCAGCATGTACCACCAAATTAGAATAACATAATAGAAACAAATAAACGAACTGGAGCAGCCCCATATTCGGCAATAATATGATTTTCTTAAGTTACATTCTGTACCCAAATGTTTATTTTTGGACTGTTCAAGAGCATATTTTTTAAATTACTTCCAATGTAGTGTTATCAATATCATATGCAGTTTCACACTGAGATATTGTAGTTCGTGCGGAAACTACTGCACAGGCGCAGTCTTCGAAAGTATATTGTGGTTCATTAGCACCGGTATTTGAATCCGTCGTCGACTCATTCTTTTCAACTCGCTTTAGATATCTTATCATTCATAATATCACAAACCAACTTTCTAGAATCATGGTTAAAAGTAAGTCTTCAATCACATCATATTTGAAAACCATTGAATTTATAATTTGTAATAAAATTCTTACGACTCCTGTATAATGTCAAAAAAATGTGAATTATTTATTATCTATGCTATGTGAAATATCTAAGATAATTAATATTGTATGTAGTAAATTTATAACTTATATTTTTCACAAACGATCATTATTAAACTGCATTAAAATTATTAGCAGCTTGAATAAAGCATTGACGTAGGATTTCTAGTTTGACAATCAGTTTGATCAAGCAAATATAATAAGATTGGGGATTAAGATAAGAATATTAAATTATCAATTTATGTAATTTTGATTATTTTGGAATACAATATGAAGGTTTGTAATATATAACTTGGTCTTCATTTGGAAAAATATTTTTTAGTTTATTCACATAGTGAAATAATCAAAAGTTTGTTGTGTTTGAGTAAGATGTTTAATATGATTTATGAACCACAGTCTGAAGGATCTAATTACTTCCTTTGTACAAACTTCAATATGCTTGAATCAGATTGCTGCTCGTGTCGTAGCTCCTTTAATATATACATATTCCACAGAGCTTAAATTGGATAAGATTTTAATGATCTGTATTATGTATTTACGTCATTTGTCAAATAATTACATTTGGCCGTGCGGTGTAAACATAGAAACTGTAATCACTTTTTCTATTTCACTATTCAAATTTACAATTTATAAGTATTTGTTTCATGTTCATTTCACCCGTTATACGCTTCTAATTGTTACGAATCCAAAATTTCGTTTGGTAATACAGTTCTTAAAAATATTAATAATTATAGGCCCTGTTTATAATATCATTGTTAGTAAATACCTAATATTAACTAATAAGTCATACAATGTATTTGTTTGTATTTAATTTATATCGAACCAAAATGTGAAAAGTAAGTAAATATTTTCGTATGAATGAGAAAGTATCGAGGTATGAATTAATGCTAGTTGTTAGTTAATTTCATAAAATGGTAGTTCTTCAGTGGCGGTGGAGAGGACTTGTGGGGAATCTAAAGTAAGTATAAAAAGCATGACTTTAAATCCAATTAGAAAATAATGCAAAATATTTATTTCTAATATAATTCAAAATTCTATTATATATATCAATTATATTAATACAAATGACTGGTTAATCAATTTTGGGAAACCACTGTAAATATTATTATATATATATATGGTAGATATGTAATGGTAGATGATATATAAAATATTCTGAAAGTTTCTTTTTATCTTCAGAGGCTTTATTTCATGGAAGATATCTCAAGCCATTTTAACATTTAACATACTTACATACAACACGCATATGAGCCAAAGCTATGCAGTAGACTGTCTCTTGGAACCTATTTTTTGGTTTGTTGACAACTTTGCTGGATATTTAGGAAGGGTATGTACAAAATAAATGTTTTGTAAAATTTATTAGTACAAAATACATAATATTTTATAAGGCAATCATAGTTTTAATATTTATTATATAATCAATTTATAACTTTATTTTTGCTAGGTATTTGTGTTCTGTGTGACAGTGCTCACTGCAGCGGTGGTTGCTATTGCATACTGGGTGGGGCTGCCGTACTGGTGGGAGAAGAGCCAAAGCTTTGCAGTGTTTTTAGTTATATTTGGAAACTGGCTTTTGCTCAATATTGTATTCCATTACTACATGGGAGTAAAGACATCCCCCGGATTTCCACCTCATGTATGTATAACAAAAGCATGGCATTATTTACAATATTGCCTGAATGTAAAATTTATTCATCCTTCAAATATATCTATTGATATTTTAATAGTAAAAATATATATATAATATATCACATACAAGACATAATTTCTCCATTACATAATCATAAAAGATATCATTTAATTGAGTACACTCGGTTTTATTATTGTTCTTTTAGGGTTCTCTGATATCTGAAGCTGCAAGTATATGCAAGAAATGTATATCTCCAAAACCTCCCCGTACACACCACTGTTCAGTGTGTGACCGCTGCATCCTCGGCATGGACCATCACTGTCCTTGGCTTAATAATTGTGTAGGCTTCTATAATGCTAGATATTTCTATTTGTATATGGTATATATGGTGGCTGGTGTGACTTTTGTAATTATAGCTGGCTTGGACTTAGGTTATCAAGTTCTTTGGGTGAATGATACAGGTGATTGTTGATTTTTTTTTTAAATATATATGAACAAAATTAAGTTTAATATACAGTTTCTTATAATCTTCTTCTCTGTATTTCAGGTGGGATTATTCCAGACAATGATCCAGACTTAATAGGCCATCCAGTTCGAATGAATCAAAGTGGAGTATTGGTCCCAGTGCAAGTTATAGCTGAATATGATTCTGTTAACTTCCCCCGCGAGCATATTCTCCCCACTCCTGCGATAACTGAAGCTCAAAGAATATCTGCAAATTCGTGGAAACGAAAAGCCGTTATGTTCATGGCAATGACATGTTTGTCAGTGTTTTTTGCACTTGGCACATTAGTCATAATGCATGGAAAAAACATTGGCCGTGGTGAAACAAGTATAGAAGCCCACATAAATCAAACATTGAGAAAAACTCACACACACATATTTATAAATCCTTACAATTTTGGCAGAAAAAAAAATTGGAAATTGTTTCTGGGTTTGACTCAAGGCAGAAATTTTTGGAGACATACTCTCTTACCCTCTAGTCACGCGCCCACAGGGTCAGGCCTCACTTGGCATACAATACACAATTCTTTGGAAGACTGGCCCTAATTAAAAAATAATAAAAACTTAAGCTCTATATTTATTGATATTAAATCAAACTTCTCATACTGATGAAAGGCTTCAGGGACATAAGTTATATTTTTTAACGAAAACATAGTGAAATACATAAAAAAAGTACATAAATGATTAAAAAGTTGTATTCATACTAATAGGTTAAAAGATGTAGGTCCTAAATGTGAATGTGCTAAGTGTAATTATTTATCTTAATGACATTAGGTTATTCTGAATATAATTAAGATATTATTAGTTTTAGTATAGTCTAGAAATTTTATATTAGTTGATAATTTTATTATGATCCGAACGGTAACTAGTCAGTAAGAGTAATAAATGTTTTTATTTATAATTGAGTCTCTAAGCTGGGTGTTGATTATTATTTCATATATTTATGCGTTAAAGAGAATTGAAACATGGAAAAGAAGTATGAATTTCCGGAACATTGTCCTGTAATCTAATAGAAAGATGTGTAAGTCTCCGGAAAATTGTCCTGTATTATAGGGAAAGTTGTCTTAGTTTCTGGAACATTGTCCTTTATTATAAGGGAAAGATGTTTCGAGTTTCCGTAACATTGTCTTGTATTATAAATCATGGATAAATAAAGATGTAAAGGATATATTATGATATAATCACCCATTTTTATCTAATCTCAACTATGAATATATGCCACATAAGACTGTTATTAATTATTATATAAATATAACATGCATTTCAATTACTTCCTTTACTATCTTCCACTTAATTTAATTATTAAGATGCTATTTAAACACAGCTAGAATATTTTTTTTAGAATGCAATGTCCATGTATATACTAAATATTAAAAATAATTAATTTTCATTTGTTTTATTTCTAATAAGGCAATCTGTTATCGGTCTCATTTTAATGAGGTAACTACATAAAATTTTCATAGAATTTGTATAATATCTCTGAGAATTTTACTAGCGGTTCAAGGGAGTCTTGACTCCTGTGACCTGTCAGATAAGGAACTACGTAGAATAAATAAACAATAGGGAATATGTATAAAATTTTAAATGGTCTCAAATATTTTTTTCTCAAATACTTATTATAATAAAACGATTTCTTTTATTTACTAACTATTTAAGGCCATAAAATAATTAGTGAAAAGTGTAAGGGAGCGCAATTTAAATTATCAGCGTCAAAGTTCATACTGTGGTATTAGTGTTTCTGAGAGAAATAAATAATTTAAACCTATATTTTCTTGCTTAAAAGTTTTATTAAATGATAGGTTTGATGATTGTTTAGGTAATCATAAAAACATTTTCTCAGTAGGTACTCAAACAATTCTGACAAAACAACTAGGTACAAAATCTTTCAATAGTAGTTAACATGCTACTACACATCATTACATTTTTAAAATGTTTCTTCCTCTAAATAATTTTCCACTTCACTTGACTCAAATAAAATTGGTTAATAATCAGCAGATATCGAAGAATAAGATGCTATAGAAGTACTATCAGCTTTTCAGTAAATATATATTTTTTTAAACAAATACATAGTTTTACTGGTAAAGTTTGAATATTGTGTGTTGAATGAGGAAATGGTGACACTACTACATTTTGTTTTAAAGCAGGTATATTTACATTGACACCTTTACTTCTATACTTTGGTTTAATATTGACGTGCACAGCTTATGCACTCAGTAATTTATCTTCAATATGCGAAAAGCAAAGCTCTGCCTTATGATCATCACATTTAATAGGAGAAGTACTGAGTCCTTGTTCACTAATATCACAGACTTTGTATGGGCAATACCAGAACTTACTTAGTGATCACTTTGTGAAGGTTCACCATTTTTTGAAACATTACTGCTTGTGATAGCTAACTCTGAAAGGGCTTCATTAACCAATGTCAATCTTTACCTTTTGACTATGGACATTTTCATTCTCTCAGCTGGTGTTTTTGGCATAAAAATATATGAGGCACAACTCCTTTCTTCAAACTTAGATTACATTTTGTCCTTGCTGTTTCGTTATATTATATTCAATAAAAGTTGCTGTATTGTCTTCACCTGAAATAAATGGACAACCCTAAAAATTTCGTAAAACCAAATTAAAATACTTAGGGTTTTTATAGAAAGTTATACTAAACATTAGTAAACTAGGTTCGGTTAATTTTAAACCATATTTTCTAATGTTCAATAGCTAATGCAAAACTTACTTCTTGCTAGTTTACACTAAGCTGTATAAATAAAGTATACTTACGTTCAATTGATGTTCAGAACTATATAAACAAGACTGAGGACATATATTGTCCCTTTTAATTACCATTGACCATTGTTTTTGTATTTTCGTATCTCTTGGAAAACAAAAATGTCGGATGTTTTTTTTATACCTTTTTAATGTTTTCATTTTCCCTTTATAAAATATTTAAAATATTTTCAAGCCTATTTATATATTTCACTACGATATAAAGAGATAAATGATTAATTTAAGTAAAAAAAACAAGAATATTCCCTATTGTTAATACAGATTATTTTCGCTTATATGCGGTCAGAATTGTTTTTCACATATTTGTTCGTTATAACGGCTATAACTTATAACGGACAACTAATAAAAACTATAACATAATACGAATAACTTTAGAAAATCAGAACAACACGATGTTCTTGACATTACATTTAAAGATTTAATTAAGGTAGCGAAAAATACACAAACAATGCTACTGTGTGAATCTAAGAAGTAATACCTCATAATCTACTACTACTAGTTACTAGTCAGTATCGCAGAAGTATGATTAGTAATTTGACTTTCATAGATATTGAGGCATTTTTACATTCATCATAAATTGTTTTCATTTATATTGTGTTCGTTTAAAAAAGGCACAAACTTGATTTAATGTTATATCGTTAAGTTGGATGGAATCTCTAGCCTTTTACAATATAGTATCTTAGAGCGATTTGGTTGATATTGCGAAGCCATCTGCACAACTTTCAGAACTTGCCATAACTGGTCTTGCCTTACTTTACAGTTTACAGTGGAGTGTAAATAGATTCCGAACAATCAGCAAATATATGAGAATATATATCGCACTATCGTAATAAATTTTATTGTAAATATTTTTTTGACTGAATTTTCAGGAACTTATAGAGTAGCCCATTATGTCATTAATCTGATTTATTTCAGGTGTTTTTAAAAAAATACTATTTTTATTATTTTTACTTACCTATGCCATGATTCGTTAAGTTCCAGCTCCAAAAAATAATATAAATTCTGGTACCTAACATTTTATTTCTAACTTCATTTTTCCCGTGGAGACCATTTTTCAAGGAATTTTAATAGGAAAAGATAGGTCCATGTCATCTGACTGGACTTAGAGTAAGTTTGGGAGACAGTTATAAGACACAAAATCAGGCAAACTGTTCTAGATACTTTGAAAGAATGTTGGTACGGAAATCGGTCGCACATCATACCATAGTGACATTAAGAAGCACATGTACATTAAAACATTTTTAGTAACATTTTTGTTGCCGAAGAATTGCACTGCCAAGAATAACATATTTAATTTTATATTTAAGTATCAATTCTTCATATTTCATTAGTTTAGTTTCGGCTTATGTCAGCCAGTATCCAAAATTAACTTATTTTTTATTAGATTATTAAAGAGCATAGGTTGGTTGTAAATGGACAAGGATGAAAAAATAGTGACTGCGATGACCTTGGAAGGCTTTCAGACTGAATTGGGAAGGTAATGAAAAAGAAGAAATATTCATTAAAAAGCAGGTTCACAACAGATTTATGATTATAGTGAGAAAATATTTTATTTTTCAATTTACCATCATTGAGGATATATGAACTAAGTCACAAGGAGCATATCTTTAAAAAGTGTTTCGTAATAGGTATTAAAATGAAACAAATGAAGATTAAACAATTAAGTTTCTTTTATTAAATTCTTAATCACCGTTAGTAGAATTAATGAGTTAAATATAACTTTATTGTTACCTAATCGCTATTGCATAACAAATTCTTACTGACTATATTGCACCATTCGATTAAATATTTATGACCAGAATACAAAACTAAATTACAAAATTCTTAAAAATGGATACTACCTTTATTATAACTAAATTATGCTAAATTAAATGTCCCAGTAATTGTTATTGTTTATCACTACTATTAATATAAATTTGGCTATTGTTTATTGCTTTTAGTTTACTTATATTAATTTGAAATTGAGTAATAATGATAAAATAAAACATAAATGTGAAAGATGCAAGGAATTAGTGAAATAATTTATTCATCGTGATAGTCTTTGTATAGATTAAATTATGTTTTTTTATAAAAGGTATAGCCTATCCATCTATTAGATCTATCTATCTGTTAGTTAGAACTAGATCTATTGGTTTTAAACATAATATTACAAATGTATTACTTATTATTCTTCTATGCTCCAGGGTTACCACAATTCTATTCGTGTGGTGGAAGACTTCATACGCTAGACCCTGTCAAATTTCCCGAGGCATTGTTAGGAGATCCTATGCGAGCCAACAAGTGACTACAATTATAACTTAATTTTATCAATTCTGTCTATGTCAATATCATTTAAATACAGTTTGTTATTTTATGTCTATACCATTAACTAGAAAAACAATTAACCCCAATGTAGATTATCAATGTGTGCGTGTAATGCTTAGTGTGTATTCGCAAAGGGAATGACAAGACATTTAAAATTAATTTATATACCTACTGCTAAGTTAGAAATATAGATATCGCCTCCGTGTCGATAAAGATGTTAACGTTAGTTTTATCTAAGCGGGAAGTGACACGGTAGCTCAATTAGCATATCAACGGGACGTTTAACCAGAAGTCACAGATTCGAGTGCTGTTCTTCTTAATGAATTATTCATTCTATGTTTTATTTTAATATAAATAAGCTTACCAAGTCTAAAAATGTTTATACACAATGAGGCTGCAGTTAATTAAAAATATTCATAATTATATAATTACTCGAATTTATTAATTAAAATAAATAATATATTTTTATAAACCACTACAGTCTATTATCCTACCCACTACGACCCTAGAATAACTGTCTACAATAACATGTGATATACCTATTTATTCCATTTTCAGCGATTAGGCAGTGTATTAAGGCGAAACCGTCTTCAGACAATTATTGCGTTAATTTCAACTTTGTACTGATTTAATTATTTATCCTAATTTTAGATTTAATGTTGTAAAACTATTGAAGTATAAGTTTGGAGAATTCTGAAGTAAATGGGTTATGGCGGTAATAGTAGGTACCATTTAGTTATAGTGGAGCCTAAGTAAGTACAGATTATAAAGTATTTAATTAATTATGTGGGTATTGAAGACTATCGGAACTGAGAGCAAGTGTTGTGAGGACACTTCTTCGCTGAGGATTCACTCCGAGGTTCTCCCAGTTGATCCAAGAGAGTCGAGCAGTTAAATCTGAACACAGTTATGTATTATATTACACACATATTGTTTATATTATAATTCTATCATATTATAATGTTTTTTTGGTAAATTTTTATATGTAGGTATACGGCGACCGTGACCGATAACAATTTTTGTGACCGCTAACACCTTTCTTGACCGTGTACACAAAATAAAACACTTAAGTAAAATACGTAATTTTCATCTACTTAGTCTGGCTATAAATGATGTTACAATTAAAATAAAAAAACATAACATTTGAATTTGGAATCTGTCATTTTTATACGATTGTTGTGTTTTCTCATTTTGGCGCCAATACAATAATGTACAATATTTTGAGATATTTAAATGGAGTGGGGTGATAAAGAGAACAGAATCGCTGTGATTACATTACACAAAGTAGGTATGGAACCAAATGCAATTTTTCTCTCTCTATACACTTGGTATTAGTTATGTTTGTGTACCGGGCTATTAATGGGTACAATGAGACTTCCTCTATTTGTGACAGAGGAAGATCTAGCCGTCCACGTAGTGTTCGTACGAAAAAGGTGGTCAGAGCGAAAAAATCCTGTTTGAAAGCAAAAGATTTTATTTTGGGAAATTAAGATAGCACCTAGAACCATGTCGCGTATTTTAAGAGATGACTTAGGACTTGCAGCTTATAGGAGATGCACTGGTCATTTCTTAACTGATAAATTAAAGATGAATAGGGTGGTAAAATCGAAACAACTACTGAAGCGGTACGCAAAGGGAAGTCACAGAAGATAATTGTTTACGAATGAGAAAATTATTACAATTGAGCAATATTTTAAAAAACAATGACCGTATTTATGCTCAAATCTCTAAGGAAGCTTCCCAATTAGTCGACAGAGTGCAACGTGGGTATTATCCGACTTCAGTGATGATTTTGTGGGGTGTTAGCTATGAAGGAGTGACTGAGCTATATTTTTGTGAAAAAGGTATCAAAACATCGGCACAAGTGTATGAAGATACCATTCTTGAGAAGGTAGTTAAGCCCCTTAATAACACCATGTTCAATAACCAAATATGGTCCTTCCAGCATGACTCGGTGCCGGGTCATAAAGCTCGATCCACGCAGTCTTGGTTGAAAGCGAACGTCTCGGACTTCATCAGAGCTGAAGACTGTCCGTCGTCTAGTCCCGATCTTAATCCGCTGGATTATGATTTATGGTCAGTACCTATTAGAGAGTACAGCTTGCTCTAAACGCCATGATAATTTTGAGTCCCTAAAACATTATATACGAATGGCAATGAAGAATTTCCCCATGGAAAGCGCGTGCTTCTATTGATAGCTGGCCTCAACGTTTAAAGGACTGTATTGCAGCCAATGGACAGCACTTCGAATAAGCTTTTTATATTTTAATTTTTTTTATATTTGTGTATAAAACTAACACACTGTAAAAGTAATAAATGTTATTTGCAATATTTTTTTTTTCTTTGTTACAATATTTATGGCAAGACCAGGTATATGGAATTCCCTAAGCATGAATGCTAAACTGCCTTTACTTATTCAGAGTTTTTAATTGATTAATGAAAAGGTCAAGAAAGGATCTAGAGTCACAAAATATGTCTTAAGTTTGTGTCCGTGAGCTACACATTGGTAACTCACTTATATACCTCGAACGTTATGTCCCGACATTTTTTTTGGGTCATATGTCCATACATACATATATTACATATCTTAAGTTAATATACATGGACCAAATCTTTACTATATTTATATTACTAGTTTCGTTTTAATTCAAAGTTTTATTTGGGTACAATGAATATTTTTTTTTGTACTGTAAACATAGGTACAACACTATCATTACACTAGAATTATAAACTTGTTTCTATTGAATACTTTACAACAATGGTTTTGAATACATAATATATATATATGTATATATATATATATATATATATATATATATATATATATATATATATATATATATATATATATATATATATATATATATATATATATATATGTAAATAATTTGGGTAACGGGATTTTCAAATACTTGAATATCTTTTAACTATACAAAATGGTTACGCTTAGACTTGGTAATTAATAAATAGCAAGATAGACAAGTGGATTGCTAGATACGTTTATATATTATAATATCTTATAATCAGATAGGTATTAGAAATTATTGTTTTACTAACAAGGCAGACAATCATCATTACCTACGGACATAAATTGGGCAGATAACTAGTGCAAGTAGCTATCACATTAAATTCATATTCAAAATTGGACACGAACTGTCAATTAATAAACACCTCTATCTAAATTTAATTTCTAAATCATTTAACACACTCCATACATATGGATATGTATGGCGAGTGGATATGTATGGATGTGTTAAATGTGTTAATTATTTTCTTACCGCTGGTGTTCCAGTGCGCTCGATCTGCTTTAATTTCCCCGCGAAGACATTTCTCTACATATGTTAATGGGTCGTAGTCAGCATCCAATACCTGTATTAAATTTGATTATGTTGCACTTAATATTATTTAAATTTTATAAATAAATAATAATAAAATAAATTTTAGAGTCGGATTTATTGTAGATTTTATTGATTCTTATTTCATCGGTTTATTTATATTTAGTAAATATCATAACTAAATGATATCTAGGAATCATAACTGAACAATCAAGACAAAACCTTTAAACTTAATTCAATGATTTAGATTTAATTTTCATACAAATATCAAATATAGAGTTAGACGAAAGGTTACCTCTCTCAGTAGAGCGATGTAGGCGATGGCTAGTCTGAGTGTATCGATCTTGCTAAGTCGCTTTTCGTACGGGAAAGTCGGAACGTGCACTCGTAACTCGTCAAACGCCGAGTTTATACTGCTAAAGTAAGAATATCACACAGACATTTTAGTAGAGCCGACGCTACCTTAAAGGTTGAACTTTATTCATATAGAGACATTAATTGTCTCTAATTATCACAGCATAAGGCGCTTCCAATACTCTATTTGTTATTTTTTTGTACAATTTTGGGAAATATTTTTAGTTTAAGCAGCCCTACATAATTTAAAAGGCTTCAATTAGTGAAGGTAATCAAAGTTGTAAATAATCGAGTTTGTCACAGATAAATGTTACAATACTTGTTATTAGAACACAAGAAAAACTTAAGTGTAACTTAATATATACGAAATATATCCTGATCTTAAACTGGTGCAAATGTTTAAAAAAAAAATGTAAAAATATTATAAGTACGCAAACTGTATCTCAAATGCCGGAGGTACATGTTCTGTATGTTTGCATGTGTGTCAATTATATTTTCAATCTATATAATTTAGAAATAGGTCTGGTTATTTAAGACGAAGAGCTTAATTAAAAGCCATTATAGAATATAATACATTGCATTGGGTTTTACAGATTATACCCAAATTACATTAAATGAAAAAGAAGTGTTATTGTTTTTGTATTATTTTAGTATGTATGTATAGTTTTGCACTGATAGAAGTAACAATAGGAAATTACTTTATCTTTTTTTTATTTTACGCGAGAGAATACGAAAGCAAAAATGGTTTTTTTTTATTTATTTAATATGACATGAAATGGGGTTTGGTAGAAAATAAACTAATATGTAATAAAAGTATCTCATTTTAAGATAGAGGTTATTTTAAAAGTTATTATAATAGTCGTTTATAGGTCTCGATACTTCTACATTTCAAACCGTAAATATTATATAATACTAGGGTGACAGTCATTCTGATTGCTCGTTGAGATTCGATCAGATTCGATGATTTTATTCATATATTTTGGAATTTTGTTTTTCGGTAATTATTCCTCAATTACATGACCAATCACAGATTTTTTGTTGTTAAACCATCAATGATAATGCTGCTATCAAACAAAGAAAAAAGCCAATAAATTCAGTAGTTCAGGAGAAGAAGCATCAGGGAGATGGGATTGAAGCCAACATGAGCTTCGCTCCTCGTTGCTGTCAATTACCTACCAACATCACAATGTTTCTTTTCCGTCGGCAAATTGAAAGTAACTTAAGAAGCATCCAGGATAATAAAAATGTATGTGTGAAAATCGGTTAAAGATTATTGTTAGTAATCAAATGGATTCTTGTTTAAAATAACTAATGATAACAATAATAGATATTATCACTTATTGTAAGTCCAGACTTGAATGACTTACCCAAACACAGACAACTATTCTACACATCTTTATTTAATAAAGCTGTTTTATAAATATCAGCTAAAAAAAAATATGCATAACTCCTTTGAATAAGAATGACTGATAATCAGATCAAAATAAATTGGAGACATGGAGGAAAAAAAATCTTAATATAACCTATTTGTTTGTTACTATTTATTATGGTTGTAATAAATACGAATATCGCGAATACATACTACAAAATTAAAAATCCCCCGGAGCAAAAACACCTTTTAAACAGGATAAAAATAATATTATGTTCTTATTGAAGTTGTTGCATCGTTAGACCGTTGTACGTACGTTGACGATGATGGTGTATATTTTAAAAAGTTTTCGGAACCAATGAATGAGGACTTAGACAATACGATTTGATATTGTTATTTCGTTATTTGCCGTGGGTAACCTTCTTGCATTTTGATTTCTTCCTTTACTAAGCGGCCCCCCGACGCAACGACTTCTTAAAACTCTTCGAAAATAACGAAATAACAATATCAAATCGTATAGTCAAGTCTTCCTTATTCATTAGATCCGAAATTGTTGTTAAATAGTCCACCAATCGTTAACACCATCGTCAATGCATGTACAACGAGCCTCCGACGCAACGACTTCAATATGTTACTTAAAAAGATTTTTTTATCCCTTTTAGACGTCGTTTTATATCGGAAGTTTTTAAAATTTTGATTTTTTTTTATCTCGTTTAAAAAGATCTTTTTGCATCGGAGGCTAGTTAATTTTTTTTTTAACTTTTTAAATATGTTACTGGTTTCTATACTGTGTAGTAAATAAACCTACGAACACACGAATTTTCACTTGTTTAAGTATTTACCAATAATATCTTCGAGACAACTGTTTCTATTTCAACCAAACATAGCTAAGAACCATCTCGACAAACCAGGCTTTCAATTAAAAAAAACCGCAATCAAATCCGGCCACTCGTTTGGCTGCTACGTTGTATACAGACAGACACACAGATACACAGGTCAAAATTATAACAGCCCTCTTTTTGGGTCGGGGGTTAAATATAATAGAATCTGACAACAAGATAAAGATAAAGGATTTTCGAAAGAAACCTAATAGATGTCACCACCGTCCCGATAAAGATCACGACGATCACATATAGAATGCTTAATTTACCGAGGCGGACAGCGATACGGTAGCTCAGTTGGTAGAGCGACGGGACGGTTTCCCACTAGTGGCGGGTTCGAATCCCTGCCCGTATCAGTTTATTTTTCATTCTATATTTATGTAAATTTGACAACAAGATGTTTTTTAGATAATATACTTTTATCTATAATAATTCTAAGCATAATAAGTAAACAGTTTAATTGCTATTAATTCTAAACATTGTGACGTAGATAGTTAGGTATTAATATCTGTATCCATATCTGACTAACTGTTTCAATTATTGACAACCAATATATCTGATTAGTTTAACACTATGCCTGGCAGCTTCTGTATCAATTATCATTGTCAATGATATTGAATTATTCATCGTCAATGATCCATACGAATACGAAAATCCATAAAGATAGTATATGGTTAATATATAGATAAAATTATATACATACATATCCAAAAATAAATTATCTCTAAAATTAACATTGAAATTGTTATCTGAAGTTTATTGCTAATTTCATTTAACTTAACGTTAAATTTACTTTCTACAATGTTATTATTACAATGCGTTAAAATAATATGGCAACTAATAAGATTAAAAAATATCTCGCTCGCTGAAATAAATACCAAAAGCATAATAATCGGGACAATTTCCCCTAAAATATAATTAAAAAATCGCTGTGCAAAAAGTACTAAATACGCTATAGGGTCTACTAAAACATATTGCTCCCTACACACAAGCAAAGAAATATGGTACCCATTGGGTCCGGACCTCAGCATGCGGCGTCGCTCGCGGACGTTTGCGGCAGCGCGCTGCACGCGGTACGGGGAGCCCCCGCACTGGTAATCGGCCTCCACTGACGGCTCCATCAGCGCATCTAAACAAAATTAAATAATTATCACCATGGTTATAGACTTTCGTAAGTTCTTTCTCACCACCAACATAAACGCACCGCCATGCGTGGAACTCATTAATAAGAACCCAGACTGTGTTTGAAATAAGTTGGGGAAATTTCGATTAATTTACATGTATACAGCCGGGTAAATATATATTTAAAGGATATAGACAATTTTCACATCACTACACTTACATTTTATTAATTTAAGTCAAAAAAATGTTTAATCCGCTGTTTTTTTAATGTTACAAGGTAATCATAATAATTATTTCATAATTTGTAAGAAATAACATTGTTGTCAGTACCTGTATGCAGTTGCCTGGTGTGCTGGTGCACGTAAGCAGCCAGGGGCAGTTGAAGGCGACTCCGCGCTGCTGCGTACACACACGAGGGCAGCTCGGACGTCAAAGCCGGACCCTCGTCGTCAGACCCGTCGGCGTACGCGAATTTCAGTCCCGAATAATCTAATCGACGATTTTCACTAAAGCGATACATTTCTTTTAATCGTATATCTTTCAACCTTACTATCTTATTCTATTTTAAGAGTTTAAACGCATTTTCTATTCTTATTATATTGCAACATTTAATTACCATAAAGGTGGGGAAGTTGAGGAATCTGCAATCTGTGTTCTAGAGCCTGACATTATAATTATTTTAACCAAGCAGCCCTGTCACTTAACGCGTGTAAAGAGGACTGACAGCTGGCCGGGTAAGAGAAATAATTTTATAGGTACTATAAGGGGTGGCCATTTTGTGGATACTCCGTTGAGGGGGTGTACAGGCAGGCTGTATGTTATTGGACGATATGTGCTTTATGGATTAAAAAATAAGGTTTACTTTGCAATCTTCGTGATTTAAATCTGTTCCTTGTGAACATTCAACGACCCTTGTGGGGCGGGGCCAGTGACTGTTAGGGCGGCAATGGGACGGGCTTCGATGGGTCCCAGAAAAAGGGGGTTAAATATTAAATTTATATATTTTTAATACAATATTAATATTTGTATAGTAAAAATATAATTAATTTAATACAATATTATAATACACATAACAGTTACAATCAGCAACTAATCGAAAAACTTGTTTATTTTAAATAAGATTTCGTAAAATTTACACAAAATGTATAATTAAAAATATATATTGTCATACAAAACAAAACTGATCTAAAAAAGAATTAACTCTATTTTCACAGTAGGTATTCCTAATTTAGAATGGGACCCCAAGCGATCGATTCAAGGCAGACTCCCGGATTGGGGAGATGTTGGAGTGTTTCTGACAGCGGTAAGCGGTTATAAAACACAAGTTCCAGCTCGAGAGGCTCAAGTCATATCGCGTTATTTATATCCAAATTAACGTAAAGTTCGCCTACATTTTATACACTTAAATAAAATTTATTTACGTATAATATGTTGATACTATATTTATTTATTTAATGCTTTATTGCACAAAAACAAAATAATGTACAAAAGGCGGGCTTTATGCCATTTAAACATTCTCTACCAGCCAACCTTAGGATGTTAGTTGGCGTGCAAAAACAAAAAACAATAATAATTAAAACAACAGAAAAGCACAACAAAATTCGAAAGAAAATAATAATAATAATAAAGATTAATAAACTTTAATAATAAAATATATTTCCTAGATGAAATCAATCAATTATAAATTATGCAAACGCAAATAAAATCGACTAACACAAATCGATTCGATTAGGAAGTTATGATATCTATATTTATCTGAATTTCAACAGAACGTCTGTTATAGTTTCATTATTTTTAATTTTTAACATTTGATATTTTTTTACATTATTTGCTTAAAGAAAATTAATCAAGAATGTAACAGATTTCGTCTCTGAATTCGGAAATTGAAATATACTTATCAATACAGAATCATATTTTTTATAGACGCTAATTTGAAACAAAATATCCGTTATTTTGAATAAAATATTCAATCTGATGATGATATTAATTCAAATGTTTAGAAATATATAAATACATCATGAATCCCTTACAAACCATTCAATATTAAAAAATCTCAGAAATTGAAATTTTGGTTTCAAAAATATTATTTTGTTATCTATTATATTTAACTCTTTTTTCTTCTAAAGCATTCTGGACTAGAATACAGATTTGGTTTACAGGCGATAGGTCTAATATATAATACCGTTTCATGAAAAAGATAGCAAAACCATATATATCTAAATATTTGAAACATAAAAAGTCACAGTTTGTTGGTCTATTTCACATATTAAAGAAGTTGCATACTTTTTAAGAAAATCACTAGCTTAAACTTACTTCTCAATTGTAGTCCCGTCTTTTCAGTCTTTGTCTTTTTAGTCTGTACCCAAACGGTAAAAAATGGAACTCTACTAAGTCTCCGCTGTCCTTCTGTCCCTATATCTGTCTGTCTATCATCAGGCTATATAAACGTGATTATATGGACGTTTTAATAGATAATGGTACAGAACCCTTCACGGCGCCGGTTTTTTAATAACTTGTGACTGATACCGGATTAAATTTTTTAATGAAGATAATAAGAACTGAAATGATGGCATGTTTTTTTTTAATGCTTAAGCGGTTTTCCAAAAAGAAGGCTACATTTTCATTATCGATGTTATAATACGAAACAATCAACCAATATCTATTATAATTATGGTTTTATTGAATTATAAAATGTAAAAAAAGTTTTAATAATGTCATAAAAATAAATAATCAAATCCATCAAGCCTTTTTAAATGATTTTTAAATATATTTCTTTAATATATCAATAAAAAGATCCCCAATTATTATATATGTATATATATTTTTACTATTAATATGTCTAGCTTCTAGACGACCACTGTGATCTAGAATTACCACATGACCTAGCCTGTCACTGGCTAGGTTCAATAGGTCAATGAACAAAATATATTTAATATATTATTATTATAAATTACATAGCTTATTTAATTTTATTTCTTTTTATTTATCCTTATTTTCTAAGAGTGTAATATAAATAAATCCTTACTTAATTCTGGTCTATGTAGGTACAGAAATAAAGACATTTGAGCAAAGAAGAATCAATCATATATGGTATGCTATACGCTATAGATAAAATATTATTTAAATTAGGAGAATAACGATAATTATATGTATTTAGCATACAATAGAAAACCAAATTATCATGCAGAATCGATCATTGACCCGCAACCACTGCGTCACAACATTTATACAGTTGATTGAAAACATTTAAATGATTACAGTCAATATTAATAATAAAATATATCACTGATATTAATTATACTTTATATCATTATATTACATTTATAGATTAATGCATGAATTACCTTAAATATGAAAATCTAAAATGCGTTCGTTCAATAAATGTTATATTTAGAAGTGTATATTTTTTATTATTTACATTAGAAAAGTTTTCGGCTTAGGAAAATAGTTTAAGATCAACTTGATTGCAAAACTTAATAAAAAATATAAATATATACCAAATGAAGATTTTGTTTATAGAACTTTAATTTTGTATTTTAATCCTTGAAAATTATTTGTAGTGTTGATATTTAGAAACATTATATAAACACATCATGATATATCTAACTAAAACTCTCAGGGAAACTTTTATTAAATTAATAAAATTAATTAAAAAAAAATAAAATCTCCCACTTACCTAAACGAATGATTACCTCAAAATTAAATTTAATTAAATCATTTTTTTATTTTCTAAATGTTTTACAAGATCGCCAATAGACGGGAAAAAAATATATACATATTTATTAAAAATACATACCTATATACCTACTAAAATATTTGTAGCTAAATAAATAATTATTAATAAGAACTTACGTTAATTTGTGGATTCAATAAAAAACAAGTTAAATTCAGTAAAACTATTAAGTTATTTTAATAATAATCTATCTCTTTCTTATTTACCTACCTATATATACCTTAGTGAAATAAATATAAATTTTAATTGATATTGTTTCAGTGCAACATACACAAATTATTATGATATTCTCAATAACAGAAGTATTAATTTATCGATCAGTCAGTCAACGCTACTGTCTGAGGAGAAATTCTAAAATACAGTGGCACAGTGTAAAATCATCTCTATGTAGTTATTTCGATGTATCGATGTAAGGTACCTAGGTCGAATATGGCCACCTTAAGGTTTGGTATCCATTTTTTATAATAATAAAGCTAAAAAAACGAAGTTTTAGCATTTGTTTAAGAAGAGTGACTATTTATCTTTATAAAAAAGCCAAAAAACAAACAAGAACATTTACCAATAAACAGTATTTTCAACTTTTAAAAATAAATAGAAATTGGCTATATTTCCGACGGGGTAGGTAAATATGCCCATGTATGTGGCCATATTTATTGTATGAATTTATTTCTCTAAAATATTAACGAACAAAGTGAAATAAAAACGAATATAAGGTTTTAACAGGGTGTTTATTTGGTAGATATTCTTTAGGCGATATGAAGTACAAATAAAGAACGATATTAATTAATAATTATAAAATTAAAGATATTAAAATCAACAATGAGATCCAAACAATATGTTTCTGAATTAAACTTTAAAAGAGTAATACAAAAAGTTACACTTAAAGAAAATTATCAAAAAGAAAACTTAATACTTATTTGAAATTAATAAAATAACAATGATATCACAAACAAGGAACAAAAGTATATAAGAATATTATGTGAAATTAGTCCAGACTGCACCGTGTGCATACAAATTTATCAGTATCTTCTTCTGTTAACCCAACGCAGACTTCGTGGACGTACGTTTTACATAAAAAACATGGTCTCATGTCTGCTACTCTATCCTCATTACAAACGTAACAATACCAAGAGGCTTTAGATTTTTTTAAATGTGCTTTACCTTTTTGTTTAGAAACTTTAGTGGTTACTGCTTTACTGTTATTTATTTCAGAATACTGTTTTCGTTTTTGCGAAGAAACTTGAGATGGGCCTGGCATATTATTTTTCTCTTTGAACATTGATTTTGTTAGTTCTTGTGCTAGACTATTAATAGCTTTTGCCCTAGGTTTAACTTTTGGGCTTGAAATTTTCTCCGGAGTTTTTAAAATTTCACAAAAAGATAAATATGACTCGTTAAGTGTTGTAGAGCAGATATTTGGTTCAGTTCTCAAGTCTTTATTATTCTTGTGTTGCTTAAGTAAAGATAAATAAATGTCATCGCTGCTATCGGAATCGTCAGAAAAACTTGGCTGGGCTTCTGTGAAGTTTGATTTATCTACTTGAATTAGGTGCTGTAGATTATTTTCAGAGGCGTTGTCCAAGGGAATGACCTGATTTCCACTGGTAGCAATAGCGTTGATGTAATTGGGATCTTCATTTTCTTGAGAAGTGAACAGATTTTCGCTAGCATTAGTAGCGTCACTGTCATTGGGGTCATTATTTTCTTGATTTTCAGAAGTTCCTGGTATTGTGGGATTATAAGTAGGTATGCTGGGAGCGTATGCTTCTTCTGGTATCCTTGCTGGATTAAATGGGAAAATTCCGGTCGCTTCAAATCCAGATTGGATATTAGCAGGAGTTGCGGATTTATCCCACGCTTTAGAAAATATTATTCCAAATCTTTGTTTTGTTATTTTTCTGTCTTCGTATATTGACCAGTATTTTAAGACTTCCTCGTCCCAGTAGTACTCAAAGGATCGAAACACCGATTTGTCTAAGGGCTGTAATTCATGCGTGGTGTTACTAGGAAGGCAGAATAGCTTGATATCCAATTTATCCGCTACTTCAACAATAGAATAGTCCAAGTGGCATTTGGCTCCATCGAAGATAAGTAAACAAGGTCCTGGTAATTTAAATTTCGCAAAATGATGAATCCAGTTAATGAACGTTTCACAGTTCATACTCCCTTTAGGTGTCATTTGCACTATTGAACTGGTTGGCAAAGAATCTACCCATTCTGGCTTCATGCGTTTGCCCTTAAAGAGAATCATTGGTGGAATCAAATGGCCCAAAGCATTGCCACATGAAACTATTGTGACATTCTCGCCGTGTTCGGGTGCTACTAAATGTACTCTCTTGGACCCACGTTCAGCCAAGACTTCTGGTGATTTATGCAAATTAAGCTGGCAACCCTTTTCGTCAATATTAAAAATGCGTTCCGGTTTATTCATAATTTCATTATCATCCAAGACTTTCTTTAGTTTAGCGAAGTAATCGGAAACTACAGCTTTATTTAGTTTTTGTGCCCTTGCGGGATTTAGGTTCTGTGCCTTTCGTCTACTGATATTCCTATGACGTTTTAAAAATCCTCTCAGCCAATCTCGTCCCACCATTAACTCTCCACCCGACGCTGATATATTATTTTGATCACAGAATGTCTTCACGCATCTACGAAGTACACGCTGTGTCAATGGGTATCCAACATTACACAGACGAATAACACGGGATGCCAGAATCTTCTCCTGATCTGGGTTAAGAAGTGGTTTGCGACCCAACGCAGATTTAGCCTCTTTTTTCTGTTGTAAATATCGCCTTAGCGTGCGTCTTGGCAGATTATAAAGCTTTGCAGCCGTATATGCTTTCATCTGACCACTTTTGACTGCAGTTAAAGCTAATTTCATTGATGCTTCTGACCAATTCCCTCGAAGCCCTTTAGACTTATAGCGCGCCATAGTCTAAAAAAAATATTATTAATTAGTACTGCAAATACGGCCAATCGGTGGCCATATTTGCAGTCATGCAATTTTTTTATTTTCATACTCACAAATATAAAGCACAATATTTCTTTGATATATAAGCAAATAAATATTAAAATACAATCGTAACACAGCATCGTAATATGAATAGCAAAGATTGTTATTTGTAAATTAGCAAAATACAGGACAATACTTACTTAATGTTTTTATAACCTCAACAGTACGTTACACTATGATAGACGGTGGGCAACTAGCGGACAGGCGGGAGGGGTGATAGGGACGCCGTTCGGATACATGCGATGCAAGCGACAATTTATGGTCGCGTTCAAGTTATTAAATATATTCGTGTTTGGAATATTGGTAGGTGGCCATATTTTCCGGCTGGCCATATTCGACCCAGGTACCTTATGATGTATTTAGCTAAAATGTATTTAGGCTAAATTTAAGGCCCAATCCAGTAATTTTGTCTGTGTGTCAATTTACTAGTAACCAGAAAACTAAATTAGGAAGTATCAAACTCTAATTTTGATAATTTCTATTTGTCAAGTCTCATGCCAATGGGATGACTGGTTCGTATATATATTTAAGATTAATCAGGGGCAAGATTTAGTATAAGGAGGTTGTAATAATGTTGGTCCAGGACTTTTATGAGTTTGAATTATTTTTCTGAAAATTCGTTTTTTAATCAAATGCTAATCAATACAATAATATCTGTAAAATACAATAAAATCAGGATGATTAAAAAAAATATATACCTAGTTCACAATCAAGTATTGGAAGTCAATCAAACCTTTCATTAGAACAGCGCTCATGTCAAATATTTAAACGCATGGATAATTCATTTTGCATTTATATTTGGCTTTTGCATTATTGAGCGAAGTAGTTGATTATTCAAGTAGTTGACTTCACTGCAATCTCCCTGATGTTTCTTCTCCTGAACCGATTGTTATCGGGTTTTTTAATTTGATAGCAGCATTATTATCGATGATTTACAACAAAAAAAACAGTGATCGATCATGTACTTGACAAATAATCACGAAAATCTAAATTTCTTAAAATATACGAATCAAATCATTGAATCTGCGCTCACCTAACAGTCTGAATGGCTGTCAACCTAGTTATTATGATTAAATTGTTAAACGATTCAAACATAATAAGTTTTGATACAATAGCCAGTCGCTTACAAAAAAAATAATTAGGTATATTACTTTACAAATTGACATAAAAATCATAAGTACAACAATTTTTGCTAACATGACATATGAACGTAGGTATATCAATATTTCATCAGGATAGGGAAATAGGTCTTCAGATCAAATCTCTGTACACGGTTTTGGCTGAACATTTTCTGTAACTCAGTAAAATGGCTTTAGCCATCCTTCCGCGAAACATTCTTCGTAATTTTACAATTAATTTGTTACGGCCGGGCATCGAACCCGAGAGAAATGAATTCAAAGGCATTAGTACAGCTGATGCGCCAGATGGTATTTGAATGTCCCAATTAGGTATATTTAAAAATGATAGCTCGTGCTTATTCCTGATTATAGCTTAGCTACGAACAATAAACTTAGCTAATCTATAGATAAAATTGAGGTGTCTGTTTGTTCCAAATTGAGAGCTTTTTACATAATGCATATAAAAGTATATAGGTACGGTAAAGTCTTTTTTTTGTGCCGGAAAATCTCAGAAACTATTGCGCCAATTTTAACAAGTCTTTCACTGACGGATAGTTGATGTTATAAAGAGTAACTTAGGCAACTTTTATTTTAGAAAAAAAAATCCAGATAGATCAACTATTATTTTAGTAATAGTGAAAAAATATCTGATTTAAATAGGGAAGGTGTTGAAAAAATTAATAAAATGAAAGTATAAAAATCTTGAGAAACAAAACAATTTGTTAAAAATAAAAAGTAGGTCTATTGCCTAATCAAAATATGACTCTTATTTACTACATTTGAGAAATCTCTGTACCCCTAGTACGATTTATGACGTTTTTTAATACAATAAATTTTGATTCATAGATTGTATAGTAATTCAATGTTTAGATTTTACGATTTGATAAACTGTAATATTTTTCATAATGTCAATTGTCAATACTCGTACAAGGGGTACTGACCTGTCAACGTAGATAGCAGAGTGGCAATTGAACGAGTCGTTTCTAGATTAGGGAGGTTTTTTTTAACATTATTCTTGATGATAAACTGTTGTAACGAATACAATGTCTTAATTGCTTTGTGCTTAGGTGATAAAGTTCGTCAAAGTGGTCGTTTATTGCCTGTCTGACCAAAAGGATGGTCTTGAACTTCCTTATTCTCTATTTCGTATATATTTAGTTTAAGGCATTCGTTACATAGGTATAAATAAAGGAATATACAGATTGCCGGTAAAATATACGAAATCTAAATGTCTAAATAAAAAAATCTAAAATTAGTTTTAGTGCTTTCTTGTGGAAATGAGACTTTCCCACAGTAGGTGGTGTAAGTGTAAACTTCAAATTTCATGAAATTTGAATCTTCTACAAAATGTTCCATAACGCTTGAAAAAACGAACGAACCAACTAGCCAAATTTCAAAAAAAATGTTTAAAGCTATTACTTATTTTCATTATTCAATGCAACCATTATAAGCCTAGATACTATTTTCTTAAAATAAACTTATACTAACAAGAGGACAACATACAAACACAAACATTAATCGCGTATAAAAATACTTCCCATGACAAGCAATTTACATCGTAAATTAGCCACCCTCTAAGTACAAACAAGTAATTTCACCGAGGTCTATAATTTGGCGCTAATTCTCGTTCGGAAGTTGCGCCCAGTACGACCCTGTAATTGATTTGTCGCAGAGTGCGCCCTGCGACGCGCGCCACGCGTCCCGCACGCGTCTCCCCCCGCAACCCGCACCCCGCGACTGCTTCTGTCACATCCATATAACATTGTGAAATCGTCACAGATTTATATTTAAATTCTTTTTATAATAAATGTTTTTTTTTTGCATTTATAGTATTGTTTTGATGAGTTTTCTTTTGTTTATTTGGTTTAAAATTTGTATATCGGTTTTAATGCACAAGTCACAACTTAGGTTTTTTCAGAATATTATTTTTTTCCATAACGTTACTATTGATCGTTATGGAAAAATATACCTATTCATTCTCTGAATATCCAAAAATAAGTTTGGCAAGAAAATTACATAATAACAGAATAAAAACGGAACAAAATAGAGATAAAAAAAGGTTTTTTTTTGTTTGTGATCTAAAATAGGTCAATATCGCGATTACGTAATTACCACAGGAGCTCCTGTTCTTAATCGTTTGATTCACAAAATTTTATATAAGTTTTTGTGAAAATCGTATGCGATATTTAAATTTAGATACGATAGTGTCTCGATAGTGCAAGTCAAGATACATTAAGAAAATAAAACTGACGGATTATGGACGTCATATTGTGTAGTGAAAAAATAATGTTTACTTCCAAACCCATCGAGAAGTCTATTAAAATGATGAGCTCAAAATATTTATATATAAAAACCAAGTTAAATTTCTGCAATATTTAATCACAACTGCTTATAGCAAATAAGGTATTAAGTATTCAGTGATAAATACTTACTTATCAGACAAAAAATTGTTTACGTAAGTTTAAAACAAACGAAAAGCAGACTTATTTTTATTTTTTTTACAAATAGGTTACATAGTTAATATAGATAGCAGTAGTAGATAGTAGGTATTGAAAATATACCTTACAATTAAGGTTTCAAATGAAAAACTATTATTTAATGTTAATATGTAATAGGTAGGTACACCGGTACCCACCTATACGATAATGTGAATTTGATAAAAGGAGAGAGCGTTTTATTCCCCGCATACCCATTGTTCCGAATAACTTGCCAGGTTGCAGTTCTACGAGAAGAGAGTCGCGGGCAACAGATAGCATGTTAAAAAAACGTTTAACAGAAACTATTTAAAGTCAGAATTTACTCGGTATGAAATATTTATTTTCAAACTGTAACCTATTTCTTCAGTCGGCGGTTATAAAAATTCTTTGAGTTAGTAAAAGAATAATAACTAACTAACTTTCTTTCAGACACAATAATATTAAGTATAGATAGAGTTACAATACCGTATTACATTTTTGGATTTTTATTAAGTAACTTTTGCGTACCTACCCTAAAAGTAGGTATTTAAAGTATGACAATATTACTCAAATGAAACCATTTATCTTCCAAGCCGAGGATCATCACCATGTGTCGTCATAAACATAGCCGTGTAGATAATTACGAACGAAAAGTTCACTGACCTTATTTCGTATCATTTAATTGACTTCAGGTAGAATAGGTTTATTATATTATATTTACATATAGGATCCTTTACATTTATATACATTTAAATAAGTTTAACACGGTTATACATGCTTATTTTCAAACAGGATGCTTTACAGTCAAGAAAATTCACTATGTTTCACTGGAAAACATAAGTATGTACTTTATAATTATAATTAATTATATTTTAAAAAACTAGATTAACGATTAAAAAAAATTGGTGTATTTTATTGTCTAAGTCATCATATAGAATTATTTTTCCCCAGAAAATTCCTTAAACTTAAAACTGATTTCGCCAGTTTTAAGTTTGCGGTGATAAGTACTAAGTATCTATAGGTACTAACTATAACACTAGAAATATACAGATTTTATAATTTCAATATATGATGAATGGTTTATAAATTAAATCGTGAGGGGACGGAAAAGCAAACGAAGTAACTGGTTGGCTGATAAAAAAAATCCTAATGAATCCGAGATGAGAAAACATTCTCATGACTATTAATTTTAATCCAAAACCAAGCTTATAACCGCGAGTGCACTGGATATCGGCTCTAGTTAATTTATTTATTTGGCTGCATATGCTGGGATTATCCAGCGAGTGGTTGCACGTGGTTTCGCTGGCTTTGTGAAGTAAGGGCGAAGCTCCACACACGCGGCAGGCCGCCACCCGCCACGTGACCCACCAAGTGCCCTGACAGACCGACGGCATCACACTTCTGTTAGCAGCACTCAATTAATCCATGTCGGTCCTTGCTATAAACATTGTTATTGCACGCTCTGATTATTTATTCCGTTCGTTTGTTTGGTTTTATGTTCCATATTTCACGTATTTTAATCAAAATTTAATTTTACGCAGGTAATTTTGTAATTAAATTTAGTGCATGTTTTGTTTCTGTATTTAAATATAGTTATATTTTTATTTTCTTGTAAACTACATAGACTAGATAGACAGCTATATAGACTGCTTTTAGGTATCAAATGATTAAAACCTCTGTGCAGCAAATCTAAATATTAATGTCAATAGCCCGGAAACCAAATAGCTCTCTTTATTCGATCACCCCAACCCGTATTGGAGTGTCTGTTTGTTGTATTTAAGCATTTATTTTACGCAATTATTAACAAGTCGTCTGCAGACCCGTGCACAGTCGAAGGTTCCCAAAGTTTGAGTTAGTTCGAGCGGAAATGACAAAATAATATTATATCAATTCTTGCGTACAATTTGATACAATTTGATTAATAGAACAAAAATTAGAATTTAGATTTATATAATTTACATCAAATATAACGTATTGAAGTAGAGCACCGAAAATATTAATTTAAAACACTTTGAGAAGCCAGGGCTGCCTCAACAAAGCGAGCGGACAGAGGGTTAACCGATGTGACATGGCTCATCCCCATCCTTGCAACTCTCTATCCTATGAGAATAATACACAAATTATCCAAACTAATTGTGTAATGTGTTCACGCCATTTAACTAAACAGATTGCCTGTTTGAGTACTTGTGTTTTTTTGCAGATTGTTTGCTATCTGTACCAACAATACCTTTGTTTTTAAATATAAATATACAATATTTATATATTGTTCATAAAATATAGTTTATTGTTTTATGTATTTTTTTTATTATTGTTTAATATTTGATTCATTTGTTCATTTGATTTATTAATTTGTTTTTGTTTGTATTAAAATATACTTAAACTTTTTCTTAAACTAGTTTGTGTAAACGGTTTATTTGTCAATGTAATACGCAAAAACTACTCGTTAATAAGCCTTGTTGAGTAGAAAACATTTTAGTGATATTTATGTATATATATTTTTTTTAATAACGAAAGTGATTCTACTACAAATTAATTTATAATTTTACTTGTAATGTGTGCGTGTGTGTTTATTGTGTGTGCGTGCGTGTGTGTGTGGCCTTTTTTATGGTGTATGTGTGTTGTGTGTGCGTGCATATGTGTGTGTCTTTGTGTGGCTGTGTGTATGTATGTGTGTGAACCTTATATATTTGAATTTGCTTTGTTCTGTCATTATAATAATAGCTATAAATAAGCTGGAAAGGTTTGAGTGAGCCCATTGTAGTTATTTTCAAGTATTTTTTACTTGGTAACGCTTTTAGCAAGAATGGGTACCACTTTTATTTTAAAAAAAGTGTCGAATCCTATAATGTCTGTGACACTTTACATCGTTATTTTGATAAATATAGCAACAAAAAGTAAGCATAACAAAGTTATGTTTAAAATATACGTATATTTTTCAAATATTACGTTTTATAAAGGTATTTGGCATGAATTGTCAAGAAAACTAAATATATTTAAGTATTATATTACTGTGCATTTATTAACATTAATATTGGCTCTTTTATTAACAATAAATTATAAGATTAACATAACATTTCATAATACTATATTCTATATAAGTCTAGGTTCCTTTGATTTGTTTATTGGGTAATCTTATTTCTTCCACGGGTAGGTCCTCAGTACTCGATTTCAAGTCCACATACTTATATCTGAATGCCATGGATGTAAATATTAACATATCCAATAACATGAGTCCAGCGAATAAGAAGAATTCCTTCCACTGAAAAAGAACAATAATTAGTAATTAAGTAACGTTATAGAAATCTCTTTCTGTCTAGAGAGACAGAGATGTATATAGAGATCTATTTGTGTTAACATCCTTTTCTCTCACTCTTTCTCTCTCTCTCTCTATCTATCTCTTATATGGAAAACAACTAACTTGAGCATCTAAAAACTTCCCCTCCACTATGAGAACTACAATAAGGTTTCCGAATGCAACAGTAAGGAGCCAAATGGAGGTCAGGACGGACTTCATCGATGCGGGGGCTTGAGTGAAGGAGAACTCGAGCCCTGTCACCGAGAACATGACCTCGCCCATCGTCATCACCACGTATTGTGGTACCAGCCAGAGGATGTGGACGGAGTTAGGTGGCGTTATCGTCACTGGGTTTATTTGCTGCGAAATTATACATTGTATTAGAATAAAGTTAGAAGATCTAATTGATAATTGATAAAATAAACAAACTAATAATATAATCAAAAAATTGTGACTATTTTTTTCAGTTTTAATTTAGTTTTTGTAGACAATGGTAATTCTGTGTGTACTTACAAAAGTGCTGTCTGGTTTTTCAAACACATTAAAAGTATATACAGCGCCAGCTTCGAGCTTAAACCCTGAAAGAACTTCAGTTCCATCTACCAATATGTTATAGGTTCCCTTTGATACAGACATCTGGGAGATGTCTGAACTTGCCAGACTCACTATAGTCTTATTTCCCTTTTGACTTTCAAGACTAATACTCACAAGAGATTTCACGTTGCATAAAAATCTGAAAAATCATTATAATGTTTTATTCCACTGAAGTAAAGAAATTTCATTAATTAATCTCACGTCAGAATAATGTAAACATTACATATTTCGTGTTATAACGATAACAAACATTAAATTAAAATGGAGTTCAAATGTAGTGTAATATTAACTGTATCCTATTTTATTATACGAACAAATTCTTTACAAGTAAAAGTTTCAGTGACACAAGGAACACTCGTTGGAATCCAAGAAAAGACGGTGTTTGACGGAAAGTATTATTATGCTTTTTACGGCGTGCCCTACGCGAAGGCCCCAGTCGGCAAATTGAGGTTCAAAGATCCAAAACCAATTAAATCGTGGAAGAAGACATTGGACTGCACAATGGAATATCACGGGGCGTGCGCACAAGCTCATATTGTTCACAAATACGGCCAGTATGGTTTCGAAAACTGTTTACACCTTAACATTTACACACCGCAACTAGGTAATACAAAAAATTCAAATAAAGCAGTCATTGTTTGGATACATGGTTACGCTTTCACTTCCAGTTTTAGCCACATCTATGGAGCAGATTTTTTGATTGAAAATGATGTAGTAGTCGTCACTCTTTCACACAGAATAGGTGTTTTTGGATTTCTGAAGCTTAATGATTTAGATTCCAACTCTAACATGGGTCTAAAGGATATCGTAATGGGGTTAAAGTGGATAAAAAATAATATAGCAAAGTTCGGAGGTGCTAAAGATAATATAACTGTAGCGGGAAGTGGATCAGCAGGCACTTTCCTATGCTTATTGTCGTTAACAAAGAACCGCAAACTATTTTCTAAGATGATTCTTCAGAGCAGTTCAATTTATTCACCATCAATATTTCAAGGTGATCCTATTGCCGAACGAAATATGTTGGAAAGGGAAATCAGAAAAGCAGGATTCAAGGACGTGAAATCAGCTTCCGTGGAACAAATCATTCAAGCGTCCCAAAAGATATATAAGAGTAAGGATTTAATGAATTTCCAACGACCAGTTGTATCTTTTTCTCCAATGATCGAAAGAAAGTTAAACACATCGTTATTTACATCCAACATCGATGATTTGTATGGATCCGCTAAGAACGTCGGCAATAATATACCAATTTTAATTGGATTTACAAGCCAAGAAAGTATATCTGAATTAATTCCATTTATTCATAACCCAAATTATCTTAAGATATTTGAATCTGTTTTCAAGTTCATGGTGCCATTTGAGAATCAATGTAAATTTAATTATACATCGAAGACATATAAACAAATTGGAAAAGAAATTAAAAATAGGTATTTCAAGCAAGAAATTTCAGAACATTCTTTAGAAGAATTTTTGAAATATGTATCAGATCTTCATAAATATCCGATTTATAAATACATCAGGTTCTTAGTGGAAAATAATCAATCCAAAACATATGTATATAAATTTAATTATGTTGGAAAATTCAATGTCGCAAAGGCAACTTCTGTTGGCAGTAGCAACACGAAAGTTAAGGGTGCTTCACATGGAGATGAAACATGTTACATATTTAAATGCAACCCTCATTGGGAATCGTATGTAAAACTGAGAGGAAATAATGATGATAGGGATAAGGTCTTTATTAAACAAATATCTAGGATGTGGGCAAACTTCGCAAAAAGTGGTAACCCTACTCCATTGTATACTAGTAACATTACATGGGATCCTATGACTAAAGATGAAGATATTGTTTATCTTTTTGATAAACAGGATAGATTAATAAATTCAAAACCAGAACAGAAGATGTTTAAATTTTGGAATGAAATTTATAACAAATATTATTCACAAAATAGTAATGTTAAAGATGAATTATAGAATAAAAGAAATGGAGAGTCGATTTATTTTCACACAAGTAAGCTACAACCAAAAGGAATAGATATAATATAGAAAACGATGTAGATATAATATAGATATAATTTAGAAAACGATAGGTACTACATTCTTAAAAATACATAATTAAATTACAGTAATTATTACCTGATTTTCACTCCATCGATGGCCTTATCGTTATTATCAGCAAAATCTTGCAAGCGGCTATTGACAATGTAAAAAGAGTTAGCCGCTGTCTCGTTCAAATTGAATTCTCCATTTATATTCCCACATTCACTGCTATTAACTCCCTGGAGGGAATACGGCAGTTGCACAAAGGTATGAGCACTTATGTCAAGTTTTTCGTAATATCCCAGTGGTTCGACCATAAACTCCTCAGTTTTATTGTTCAGCGTCATATTCAAAGAGTAGGTGCAGTTTTGACCGTTGTATATTCTTAATTGTGCTAAACCTTCTGTTACTGGTGTACCATAAGTTGGCTAGACAAAGAAAAACACAAAGCTTAATATATATTCCAACATAATCATGATTCACAGATACTTCTGTGTATAGGATTGTACAGTTGTGTAAAGAAACATGCACATGCACTCACACATATACACATAGACGTAAACAGTCTCACTACTCTACAATCGACAGTACTTTTATAATCTAATTGTTTTTTAAATTCTTTTTATTGGGGTAGTAATTTGCTTAACTTTTTCATTAGTAAATAGTAAAAAAAAAGTCTGTAGTCAATTTATAATTTATTTTGGAAAGAATTGAATCATGAAATAGAGGCATGAACTATTTGGAGAGTTTAAAGAGAATGGACCTAACACTAGAGAAAGTATATTATTATTATGATTGTTATTAGTTTATTGCCTGTAAATCATAGTCAAATTTCAAAGGAATTAATAATGCTATTGCTGTTAGTGAAGCGCCATGACTCATGAGGTAAATCGATGTCAAAACTGACGTTTCAAAGGACGTTCGATAAATGCCGGAACGCTACAGAGTACAGCTCTACATTAATTTTCGTAGATTAATCAAGGTATCTTGAGCATCCGAGGAACTAATTACGAACTTCGGAATTTGACAAGGATCCCTCGAGATGATAATATGTTATATATTTATATGTTAAAATATTTAGCAATGAATGTATATGTATATTAAAATATTTAGCAATAAAACTTACCAAAAGTTGGAGTTCAACGACACCGGATATAACGAATGCAGCAGCGGCCAAGAGTCCTCCCCAAATCATTTTATGTAAAGGCTTCCGTATAAGCCTACACCATGTTAAGAAAGGATATATAGCCTAGAAAAAAGAAATATATGTTCAATTTATATAATATTATTTATTTAATAACATTTCATACTAAAAAAAAAATGTTCTTAATGGTTGGTTCTCGCGTGTGTTATTTTGTAATTTGCTTTGTCCGGGTGTCTACCCGGCATCCATTTTGTGTACATGGTTATAAATATCTAATTCTAATAAAATTAACATACTTGAGGATTTATCTTTTAAAAATATTTTTTCTGTAACCTAATCTTGGGATATCTGAAAAAAAATCACCTAGTGTCTGACCACATTTTTTATTACTGAATCTTGATGTGATTATTAAAAATAAAAAATATATTTTTACAGATTTTGAATTTTCTGAGTATACCGGACATTTGTCCGGTATAGTGAACATATCCTTACCACTTCAAACAGCGGGATGAAGACAAGAATAAGAAGCGGATTGAGAACTTGCATTTGATCAGCTTTAAGAGTCCAACTACCAATATCTTGTTCCATTCTGTCAGCTTGGAAGGTCCATCGAGATCCCTTGGAACAATGACATATTAACATTATTATTACATTTCATTTGGTTATATTTTTTTATCACTTTAGTATTTAAAAACTTAAAACTCCATGTCATTTTTATGGCTTACTAGTCCGACGGAAGACGAACAATGCGGGCAAAGTATATCTGATGTTATGTGGCCTTACTTGGACATTTAAAAACAACGATATTTATAACGTTATCAAACTCAAGTAAAATAAAAATACAAGTTGTTTAACAAAGTTGGTAACGAAAAACAATTTCACTGTTCAATATTTTAAATGTGTCAAAGGTATATTACAAAACTATCTATATAAAATGTTTAAATTTAATCAAACCAACATGGTTTTATACAGTGTAATGAAAACAACATTTTGTTAAGCAAGTATAGCGTTTGAAACTTTTATTTAAAAAAAAAAGAAACAAGTTCAGACAGTAACTGCATTTTCTTTATTGTATCATAGTTAACTTTTATGAGACTTTATCTCCGTTTTCTCTTGAATAATATTGCAATGAATTATGTTTATTACCTGTTGGTCAAATAAGGCCCAAAACACAGGAAGTGGTATGAAGAGCACGAGTACTCGCAGTAAGGCTTTGGTATCTTCAATGAGGTTTGTGTCAAACTTGTCATCCGCGTGATCCAGCCAGTGTTCACGCTTGTCTTTGTTCTTACAGGATTTGATTACAGCGTGCTGTTACAAATACATTTAGTTGTTACACATCGTTAAAACTTCTTCATATATGTTTGAAAATATCTATAAACATGTATAAGAATGTTATGCTTATTTAAATTTATACAAATATAGAATGAAAAGTAAACCAATACGGACAAGGATTCAAACCCGCGACCTCTGGGAGCTCAATTGGTAGAGCAACGGGACGGTTATCCCAGAGGTCGCAGGTTCGAACTCCTTCCCGTATTGGTTTATTTTTCATCCTATATTTATATAAATTCTTTATATATGTTGCAATACAATTATATTGTAATTATTTTAGTTGCTCCTCATCTTTGGAACTGCTCCACATAAGTTACAATTTAATTAAATTTAAATTATTTTAATTGCTATGCATCTTTAAACGTTCTTCTGTTTTTTCAAAAATAAAATTATCTTGGTTGTGAGAAAAGTTACTTTAGGATACGATGAGGACTGATGCAGTAATAAAATAAGTGGAGCTAGTGTTTTAATAATGATACTTTTGATATTTATAATAATATTATACATTTAACTACGTTTTATATCGTCTATTTACAATTAACGTACTAGAAACTCGTCCAATGAATCGATTGTAGTTTTCGTTACGAAGTTAAACAGATCGACAACTAGAATATTAATGTTTATTTATATAGTTAGTAATAATACGTACCCCTATACATTTAGTTACTTTAGTCAATACATTTCCGGCAGGATTTTTCATAACATACAACCTTTTTCCGGCAACGAAGAAAACTAAGAAAAAAAATTTTGTACTTAAACTATGATGACCATAATATATATTTACCCGGCTATTTTTACGGAATTTTGTCCGACTAGTTTCGAATCCATTAGAACTAGCCGGGCAAAATTCCTATATAATTAACTTAAAATAGCCTGGTAAACATTGTTATAATACAAATCAAATAATTTATTATATAAGTACTTTGTAAAATTTATTATTGAGTACAGGATAAAGTCATTGAGAAAGTACTTATATATGATAAGAATTTGTATAACCGATTGAGTTTTATCAGATTGTTTACAACTATGTCAATATAAGGCCAAGTCATAGCAATAAGGACTTTTTAATGTTTACAAATGTAAGTTTAATGACTCTAGATTAGTAAACTAATATACATTTAATAACAATAATATTATGTTTACCCGTTTATGTCACGGAATCAAAAAAAGGAGTTGGAAAATCAAATATATTGTAATAAAATGTATATCAGCAATAAAATGCTTGTAATGCATTTGAAAGGGATTAATTATACTATCTTTAATAACATATTAAAAGCACTTACATATAGATACAATCATAAGTATTCCCGGCACTCCGAAGGCCAGAGAATAACAATCATTTTCTCCAAAACAACGGATATCTGCTCTTAAAATAGGTGTCAGGAAAGTGGATATCAAACTCCCAGCGTTGATAGAGAAATAGAATAGAGAAAAGAAATATCCCAAGTATCGTTCCTGCTCTGGTAGTTTGAACTGATCACCCCCAAAAGCAGATACGCACGGCTTTATGCCTCCAGTGCCAAAAGCTATCAGCAGTAGAGCTAATATTGTAAATTCTCTGTAATGAATATAAAATAGTATTATTTATTTTCAAAATAAACATTAATTCCGGTTGTGATTCTTTCTCTCTTTTCTTCAATGTTATCTTTTCAATGTTTATCTATACTGCAAAATTTAGACACATTAAATGTCACCACCGTCCCGATAAAAATGATGGAATGCTTAATTCACCGAGACAGATAGCGATACGATAGCTCAATTGTTATAGCGACGGGACGGTTTCACAGAGGTCACAGGATCGAATCCCTGTCCGTGTCCGTTTATTTATCATTCTATATTTATTTAAAACGTAATACTAAAGATTTAAACTCACAGTTGTGGTAAATTGACAGGAGGCATTGCCGATAGGGATATAAGAACACTCCCCGTCGCGTATACCAAGGAGAGGTAAAAAATTGTTCTGAAAATATAACATTATACATTACATCATTTGTATGTCATTATTATTCTATTAAATATCTATCTGATATTCAAACTATGGAATATCGTTAACCATTAGGTACTATGTGATAATTATGTTAAACTCGTAGCCTACTTAAACGTGAACCAATGAATGTGAATTTATTAAAAAGTTGTTTGGTTGCGGTAATCTAATGCAGATTAAATAATCCTCATTCGATAACTTTGACATTCTAAGATGAATAATATATATGTCGAATAGAATATGATTGTGTTTTTAGAATAGCCAATAAAAAAGAAAAAAGTATTAGTAAATTGATTTTTCGCTGTAACAGATTATTATTATCTACAAATAAAATGTTTCTTTATATACAAATAATAATTATGTACCTGAATCTACCCAGCCATCCGTCGGCTATCATGGCGCCCAACAGCGGGAAGAAGTAAGCAAACATGGTGAATACATGGTATATGACGGTAGCACTGTCGTCCCCATAGCCCAGTTTGTCACGGAGATACAGCGACAAAATGGCTGACAAACAAAAACAATTTAATGTCAGTTTTCTAGAATTCAAAATGGCTGTTAAAAAATCAATTTAATCACAGCTTTCAAAAAAATCTGCAAATTATATTTCCTAGAATAAAAAGAACTAACATTAGAATAAAAGAAAATATGTAATGATGTTTGATTTATTCTTCGCTATTGAATATTTTAATTATTACTTCATTACTAACGCCATTATAGAAACAATAGTTCATTCTCGCAATAAGTGTTTATTACAGTTTTCTCATAATATTTTAACGTATCGGCTTGATATATTAACTATAAATGTATTTTTTTTAATATAACACGTGTAAGGCACGGTTTTGATAAACTCACACATACGAGTTACGAGAATTAAATTATTTCAATTCATAGAAAAATATATTGTAGTTTAATTTTTACTTGTATTTTTTACATATAAAAACATTATGTATATATTAAAGGAACCATTTTATGATATTTTCTTTAAATATGAAGTAACAGACAATACACCACTATCAACATCTATATTTGTTATATAAATTAAACACAAATATTATCGACCGCGATCTTAAATACGTCAAAATAAGTAAAGTCCCGCTACTTATATTTATATATAAGTAGCATAGTAATCTTCCATTGAATTTACATACATCACCCATATATTTAATTATCTATTTGTTTTGGGGTGTATATAATATATATTTTATCGTATTATTTTATATTTGCTGGGCGCCATTTTGTTGCATTGAATAAAAACTTTTTTTTTGGATAAATACGGACTCCCGTGTCAATAAAATACAGATAGCTTTTGTTCAAGAACTCCGCCACCCCCATAAATTTTGGTTCTTATCCACTGAAATTAGTCTTAATGATGGCAAGATACATAGATATGATGTTACTAACACCATAATTATAGGGTTTTCTGTGAGAAATAATATGAATTGGTGTTTTGTCCACGTCCTTGTCAGAAAAAAAAAATTCAGCTAGAGCGACAGCGGCGGGTTAGTTCCCGCTATGGTGTCTTGTACAGTGTTATGGCGTTGTGTTCAAAACCATCACAAGCATTCTGTCTTCATTACTAATTAATAATATATCATTAATTCTGTTTTTAGTATTGAGTTATCATCATTCCATTTTTATTCTTATTCTTATAGTTAATTGAAAGTATTTTTTTTTATTTCTGGCAAAAAGAAAACAATTGCATCTAATTTTTTTTTCAAAGAAAGTACATCTTTTAGGGATGAAAATCTTGTAAAAATGTATACAATAATGTAAGCTTTCGACTTTATTGCTAAAAATTTTTGGAACCAGATTTCTGAATGTAAATACTGGTGTATTTTTTTTGTTTTTAAATGAAAATAATTATCCTAATTAACATCCAATTTTTATATAATAAAATATATACCCCTTAGTCAGATTAAACATAGACACAGGAACACGGCAAAGTTAAACAACACTCGAACTAAAAATATCAAATAAAATATGTAGAATCTCCTTTATTATCATAGATAAATATTATCTTTTATACTCGTGCACGAAGATAACAATGGTTTTGAAATGCATTCACAGTTTTAAATCTAGTTAATAACCGGTTATTATAACATGGTGTTTGACTATTTGTTTATTTTCATTTATTTCGAAATAGACTAATATTCATTATTAATATAATACTATTAAGTAGGTGAATTATTCTTACTTCGCATCCCATAATAAGAGAATCTCTCGCAGAACTCATTTGTAACGATGAATCCCACTGCCTTTGGATATGGCAATTTCTGCAAAAGAAAGATAACGTTTAAAGATAAAGAAAATAATTATTATTGATTTACATATAAGTATTAAATATACATATACGTAAATACGTATAAGAATTCAACAGAATTGAAATACGTTTATAGTTAAAGTCAAACGTTCTTCTACCAAGTACATATGTCACATTGCACTAATGAAACGTCAGATAATGTGCAGTCCAAGGAGAGAACCCTACAAGAAACACATGCAAACTCTTTTAGCTTCGTAATTATTTATATTATATATTTATTTTCCACAGATTATTTATATTACATATGATTATTGAGGCAGAATAACAGATATGTGAAAACAAATTAGAATACAAAGAAAGCGCGTTAAAAGAAGACTAAACTAACTAGCCTCGTCCTAGATTTATAATCTACGATAAAATAATAATATAATGTCTTATTTCAGGAATAACAATGCTAACAGAAGTAAGTGGGAAGTGGTTACACTGAAACCACAAGTACAGAATCAATAGTTGGTTATAATGTATCAGACATGGAGTTCTGTGGTTATCTAAGTATATAAACTATTAACAGAGGTAATTTATATTCTATTTTATAAATATAAATGGATATTAATATATGAATTTTATTATAATAAAATAATCAATATATATATAACCATTATATAAGATATATATATGTATATATGAAATGACAACTAACACCAAACTTACTATCAGAACATTATTAAAACAAGATATTGTTAAAAATCTGTTGACTTGTTGGTGTAGTGGTTAGTGACCCTGAGTGTTGAACTAAAGGCTGTCTGTTCGATTCAGACATTAAATAATTCTTTGAGTGATCCACGGATTGTGGCTCCGAGTCTGGGTATCTTTGTATCCGTTATTTATGTTTGTGAAGTGATACAGGAATAATATTATATCTAATGCAGAAGTTGTTTAAAAAAAGAATATTATATAACTAGGTCATTTGTAAATGAAATAATTGATTACGAAACTGCGTCTACTTTTATAAGCCTGGCCTCATCTTTAACTTTCACTTACGCGGTAAAATGTACAAGTCATCTAAATGTTATACAAACATTCCTTTTGATATTTAATCTCTCGTAGTAATAATCTTCAAATCGCTTTACTGATTGAGTTATATTTGGGCCAGTACTGTTTCGAATTCCTAAATTGATGAACAAATGAAAAACCGCTTCAAACTGGATTCAGTGATTTGAGAGCACAGGCCTTTAATAATTACTCGTAGATTGTTTAATATAACTCTTACACGTAGTTGAACAACCTATATATATATTAATATTTTTACGTTAATTATAATGTGTTCTGTTTCGTATACCAAATATTTGAAATCTATGCCCATCTTGAAATATGCAGCGAACTCTAAGTGATGGTCAGTTCGGAGTCCAGACGGTATTAAGATAACATTTATAAACACGGGCTGAATCTTTTTCTATATATAACTACAGCATTATCTATACTTATAGTTAACTAGAAGGGACTCTTTTTCGTTTTTTCTGGAATTCTTATATTTCTTAGGGAATTCTCAAAAGGTATTCTAATAAGATATCTTAATAAGTAGTCTAACTTATTTAAATTCATATCATCTAATATTACTGAGTTTTGTATTTGATTTCGCCTCGTATTAAATTTGTAAAATAAAAATATAAGACCAAATCGTATTGTTTTAATTTTACCGACGCCAATAACAATTTTCCTCCATAGAACTGTAACAATAAAAACAACGGACTGTTGTCTGTTGTTTTTATTTTCAAACACACTTTCAATGTTTATTTCACTTTTTTAGCATTTGCAATTCCGTAGAAATATATTTTTAAAATTATGTAATTAACGAATCAATCAGGAAAATATGGAAATATTGGAAAGTTGGAAACAGAATGGAAAAGAAGGTTCCTAATTTATATTTATTACAAATAAATACATGTGTACTTATTTGTTAAGTGTTTGTTTCAGAACTTTCGTCTGGCTGGACCGATTTTGATTATTCTATTTTTATTTGAATGCTGGTTTAGTCCCATTTTAATTTGGTGAAGGTGGTCAGTATTGGAAAGCTGGTGTTCTAGTGTGGTCCTGATTTAATTTGGTGAAGAAGTGACTATTACTTTCGGAGACAGTCATTGGAACTCTTCAAAATATATAGCAGATGTCTCACGATTGCGGCAATCACTTGTGTATTATATGCATTGTTTGTAACGTTTTATAACGACATACCTGCATAATGAAAAAAACACTAAAAAGGAAAAAATAAAATCTTTTATCAAAAAGTTTAAACTGCTTTAAAAAAGAATAAAATAATTTGATGAGGGAAATTGTTTTGAAAGTTGGTGCCTTTAGTCTAGATCAATTAAAAAAATTGGCACCGGACAGTTACCCTCATAAAAATATTTTTTTCTTTTGCGGTTTCATTTATTGCTTATCCGCTATTTGTCTCTTAAATAAACACTTCTTTGTTTGAATTAACAAAATACATATTGGTTTGAGGAAATATTGCAAATAACAGTCGTATATCAGTTTTATAGTAGACGTGACTAGGAATGCATGGCTTATCACATGTGCACTTAAGACAACTACACACGGGCTGATCTACCGGAGCCAGACTATATACATATTTATATAACCGTCATATTATTACCGTTTTTATTGCATATTTATTGTATTTTAGTCTTTGATTTCCTCCCAAATTTAAGTATCCTCATATAAATTTAGCATCCAATTTTACTTTAACTACCCGTCGGTAATAGTGGTTACACTGCTTACCTTTAAATCGTTTGGGTCTAGGATATGATTCCCGGTCGTGTCACAGAGATCTGATACTATTAAATATGTCAGAATCTGGTTGGTGTAGTTAAAACATATAATAAGACATTGCTCTTAGAATACATTTTTGTAATGGGAATTTTGAGTCATATAAATTTTTTTAAAGTTGATATTCCTGTGAATATATAATATAATATTTAATAATCAAATTGCTACTACTTGTAACAAATCAATTACGTGTGGTTTGTTCTATAAATTAGGTAGGTATGTATACCTATGTATTTAATATTTTTTATTATAATATTATAATCGTATATATATATATATATATATATATATATATATATATACACACACACACACATACATATATATGTATGTGCGGTTAATATTTACCGTGCATTTCCTTCACTCAAATCATCCAATTTTATATGAATGGTTTTGACTATATTTAAATAATACGTTCAACTATTACTCACATTGACAAAATGTATTTTTAAACCTAATATATGATAGTTATCGATTCTTTAATATGATAAGATGTCATAGAGTATGTGGTAATAAGTATTATTTTGACTACATTTCCTATGACCTACATACAAATCACAAAATTGCTTAATAATTCCATAAATGTTCTTTACCGTAAACGTTAAATATCAAATCTGATGAAACCTTATCCTTTTTAATCATAATTTAATGTTGTTCAAGTGTGTGGTAATTTAGGATTGTTTGGTTGTAACCAAGATAGAGGCGATTATCTATTGGTTGCTTTTTATATTACAAGAGATTATAAAAATTAGTTTCAATAATGAAATAATTGTTTAGTATTAAACTGTATAATTTGTTCAGAGCTCTATAATATGTCGAAAAAAATAAGCAATAATTGAATTATTTGTAAATGTCAGATGATATAGAAAATATACCCCCGGTGACAGTGTAAAACCCAATAGAGCTAACAGCATAGACACGATAAAAAAAATACAAAAACATTATAGTTAATATAATATGTATTTATTGAAACTGCAAATATGACTTACGTAGTGTTTCTTAATAAACTACTATTGAGTTTTGTTATTTCTTCTAAATAAGTAACACTAAATTAATAGTTTTTTAATAATCCTAATGACTCTGATAATGAGATATTCTATTATATACTCCATTATTGAGACCTTAATGTAGATCAATTATTATTTTTATTGTTTTCATATTTAGGTCTGTCATTATTATTAATACATATACACAAATATATATATACTACTACTACTACGTACTTATACTTAACAACTGACTTGTATAGTGTAAGATCATGAGGTGTTTATAATTAATAATTACAATCATTACCAGACCTAAAACAAATTACATTTAGTATTTTTGTTATATTTATCGTGTTATTAACTTACAATTAACCTTGAAGAGAGGTTCCTAAATACATGATATTATTTTGTACAATTAGCCAGACGCCCTTTTTACGTCAATATTTACAAAACTGTCAAAAATGACATTTATGTAGTGATCAAACTGTAATAAGCCTTTGTGTATCAAAATTTTATTGAAACTTTCCCCTCTGGCCATTACAAATTAATTAATTTTAGAGAACAAAGCCACTATCAATCCATCAATTCTGTCATCGATTGCCCAAACCAACTGACGGTCAATATTATTTACCTTTATTATTTAAACTGTAGAGGTGCAATGGATAGTGTTAGTTTATATTGCATTTGAAAAAACACATCAAATGTTTCAAGTTATGTATCGTCTATTTTTAACCTTATTATGTCAATTGCTAAATCGATAAAATATATATATATATATATATATATATATATATATATATATATATATATATATATATATATAGATTGCTCAATTCATCGTAGCCGGTAGCGATGCTTTAGCTCAGATGGTAGAGTGACGGTAAAGTTTCCTGAGGACACAGGTTTAAAGTCTGTCCGTATTGATTAATTGATTAATTCTATAGATATTGAAATTTATAAGGTTATTAAGATACAGCATTTAAAAGGTAACAATGGGAAATTAACATTTTGGTGATAAAAATCTGCAATTTGAATACACACATATATAAAATAAAATAATATAGTCTGAATGATGTGATATGCACTGGTGATTCCGTTAAGAGGAAAATTGTTAGAATTTAATGAAGCTGCTGTACGTTCTCGACTCCAGGTATGTCAAGGTGGACAATTTCGCACAAATAAAAGTCTGTGAAGGTGATTTCGATGACCGCCTTAGGAAAAGTATTGAGGTGTGTACACGACCTTTATATTGTAATAAAATTAATTAAATTACGTGTTATATTAAAATGAACACTTATATTAAAACATATTAAGTAAGTCCTTTCATTACAAGTAATTATCATATTTTTAGAACGTTCTTGGTAAATTGATAAATGGTTCTTTGCAACAATGTTTGCATAAAGATGGATGAATTAATAGATACATAAACAATAAGATGAAAGTGTATATAGTGTCATTATCCTTAAAGTTAATACAATAGCACATAAATTATTAAAAAATATATATGTATTATTGTATGTATGTAAGTATATACTTGTAGCTGAAGGCAATTGATCGCTAATGTCAGTGGGCTCTGAGAAATGATAATTTTCGTAAAAAATAAACCGGTTATTGTTGCAAAACTCAATTTATGCGACTTTAAACCTCGTTTAGTTTATTGGGTTATTTTAGTAGGTTTTTCACCTTGAATAAAACGAAACGATCGAAAACAATTTGTTAAAACAAACTTTAATTGTACTATATTATCTTTAAACTAGAAAAATAGTGTTCTCGTCATAGAGTTATTAATAATAATTAATATATAGAGTAAGAAAGTCAGTCTAAAATGTGTCCATCGAAAAATGAGAGAAAGCAAATGGGGTTACCTATCTATCTCTCTTTCTTGCATGTGTGTGTTTTATACATAGATAAGTGTCGGTCTCACATTTTGCCTCTTTTATTCCTTGTCAGACAGACAGACACTGATATCCATAGGTCTTCCTAAGCTTCCCTATTCTAGGTATAATTATTCTATGGTTCTCGTACATTGTTTTGAAAGTATGAATAACAGAATCATTATTGTTCTGGCGTTACAATAACATTATCCTTAATTACGTTACAACAATAAAAAGAAAAATTTATTAATTACTGAAATTAAATATGAATTTAAAAGCCTCGATTCACCCCTGTTTTAATACAAATAAATTAATTAGAAAAATAAAACTAAAGAACTTAGTAGCTATATTCTTCACATACATAAACATTATAGGATGGACCATAAAGAGCATTGTAGTTCTAAAATGTAAATCAAAAACAATAATGACTCTATATATATATATATATATATATATATATACGAATTGTACACGTATTATATTTGTATATGTATTGTATATGTATACGTATTTGTATACGTATTATATACCTATGTATTCATTTGAGTCTCCAACGTGATATTTCCACGAATACAAATATAATCATCTCTACAATTAAATGTGTGACGCGTGAGAAAACACATTTAACTGGCAATTAAATATATATTTATTGAAACAAAGATATCTTTAGTTTTAATTGCTAAATCTCTAAAAAAGATAAAAGTTAATAATGCAAGAAAATTTAATGATCAATCTATTCTTGCCTTTATTTAGTCGTAAATATATTTATGTAACGAAATAGGTATATAGTATTCTAAAGTGCTTTTAAAATTTAAGAGACGTAGTTACTTTGTAACAAATGGATCCTCTTGAGATAAAAACATCAATTTTATCTTTCAAGAGTTGTCACAGGTACTTTTGGCCTCGAACAAAAGATACTCTTTATTGGTAGATATAAAGTACTTCGTATGAAATACATACAGATTAAATGTATGAAATAACAAAATCAAAAGTATCAACATATCTATAATACATTGCTTTATAATAAATTTCTACTATGTTTATGTAACTTTATTTTTGAGATAAGTTCTTGAACGAAAGATGCATCATGGCTGTCAATTTTATATTTTATATATTGCCACTTGATCTTGATTATTTTTTAGATAATACATGAAATGACAATATGTTTCATACAGATTTACTTATAAATAGCCATGGGCTGTTAGCAAATATTTATTTCTTTTAAAGTAAATAAAATAAGGATTTATATGTAATCAATATTCTAAAAGGTATTCTAATATTGTATTGACCTTAAGAATATAGTAAACAGTTATAGTACGCTGTATGTATATATAAATAATAATGAAATCAGACTTCCTCCTCCATACTTGTCTGTCAGTCACCATACTGGTGTGAAGGCGTATCTTGTCTCACATCCACTTCCTATGTTACGCTACGTTACGTGAATCTGTGTAAAGGCCATGCACTTTTACGTCCGTCTCTTTCTTACGTTACATTATTGCTCTATATTTTAAAGAATAAAAAATACTTCTATGTTCTATTAATTATATAAATATTCGTATTATATTATTCCGTTATTCTAAACTGTGTGATTTTCTCAACATTATTAACTTATTTATCTTATTGCCAAAACACATCATATTAATTATATGTTTTCTTAATGATTCCTGATTCCAAACATAAATTCAATATTAAGTTATGTTTCAACAAAGGTTTTTACTTCAACCAACGCTAGATCGCTTTTTGTTACTCAGTGTTTTATAGTGGGTAATGTTTTTGTTAACGATGGAGGCCTTTTAAGGTGAGTAAAACTTAAGTTAAAAAAGGGACTAGAATTGGGTGAAAAGATAGGAAAAGGAAAAAATCCTCAAAAAAAAATCAATACATTATGTGTGATTTAAACATTTGATAAACAATAAAAATAATTATAGAAGGATTATTTTTTAAAAACATTATCAAACAATAGGTACCTATATAGTAGACCAAATTCTTTTCAATAAGACAATAAAATATGAAATCATCACAAAACATTATTGTATTGAAATTGTGATATTGATTTTATATACATAGTTATTTTTTTCCAAAGATGCAGTATTTATTTTGTCAAAACTTGTAAAACTAAAGATAATTAATTTACCGTTACTTGTGCCAAAAACATATAATTACATTTTCTGAATAATATGTTTAAAATTTACTTACTATTAGTGAAGTTGAATATTATTTGTGAATAAGTAAATAAACATATACATTATTTATGTCTTATTCATTTTATTTCAATTTTAATTTTAATTACTTAGAATTTATTGTAAGAAATTTAATTAAATTTTGGTTAAATTTCTGTCTACCCCCATTTACATTTCAAAGAAACATAAGAAGTTATAATAACGAAATTATTATTTTTAGAGAATAATCTAAGAAAATTATTATTTTACCTTAGTTTAATCAGAAAGAATGTAATCAAAGCATAAGGAAGAAAAAAATATAAGATAAAGTGTTGTAATTAGCATGAGATGTAGTAGTTGAATGAGATTCGGATAAAGTAGAACGATATTTTGGAGATAAGCTTAAAGAAAGGATAAATAAGATAAATACATTAAAGTAAGAAGAGTCAGTAATCTTATCAAAATCCTAGAGCATTCTAACAACATGGTGTTCATAATTATATAGCAACGCAGAGCGCAAAAAAATCGTTGGCAATAAAAAAAACAAATAGACAATAAAATAAACAAAACAAAGGTGTGATGAATCTTGGCATAAAGTACAGAACAATATTACAGTATAAAAATAATTAGCTGTTGTAGCAAAATAAATAATATTTTCATAAAAAGGATTTCGCTTTTGCAGTGCCTTTAGCAAGTTTTATAAAAACATATTTGTAACAATATGTGTATAATTTATATTCATAAATGTCTGAAAAATATATGCAGACGGTTTTACAGTCCGACACAAAGGGACTAAATGAAAAGTATTACCGTTATTTTTTGTCTTTTAGAATATCTACTTATATAAGAAAAAGATAGGAAAATTTAGGTCAAAAACAACACTCCTCGATTTTCGAGAGGAAGTAAACTTTTATACTTTAATAATAACAAACATTTCGTAGTTGTTAATTAATACATAATAATTTCGAAAGTAAGTTAATGACTACATAGTATAATGATTATATATTTTTTGCAATTTATAAAATTAAAATATACCAACCCCTGTAGTCTTGTCAGCCATTGTGTCTAATATTGTCCTAGTTTCTTAGATGATTCCGTCACAATTTTTAAAACATACTTCAAGAGAAAATAGTCTACGCAAAACGAGCGCGCGAACACAAGCCGCGGAGACAACTGATCACTGAATACAATACTGAGCGCGCGACAGGTTACAATCATAAGCGCGTGCGCCGATTCTCTCTCAACAAGTTGTTCAATAAGTGACTTACATAAACTAGATATGGACAATAAATCCTTATTCTCAATATTATCAGTAAATATATATTTAGTTGATATATAAATTTATAACAATAAAAGTGTGCGAAGAAAAATAAAGAAAACCCAAGGAAAAAATAAATGAGGTAATTTGTACTAAAGTGCGTTGTGAACACTCAACACGTAATAATTATGGAAACATATACCTATGTATAAGTATGTAAACGAGATAAAAAATATTATAGACTACATTAATATCAATATCTTCCTTATGCTAAAAATATTTTCTATTCAGACATCTGTTTATACATTAGAGAAAAAAATATGCTGGATAATATTACTAATACTAAATAATTAGTTCGACCATGTTAAGCAAAAAAATCATAATAAAACAAAAATATTGAACATATTGAATAACCAATATTATTTATAACTAGAGCTGTGGAATTGGGTCATAATGTGCCCAATTCTCCAAAGTCCATCAGATTCTTTTGAGGTTTTTTCCTTCCAATGGAGCTGGCGTCATGTTTAGAATTTCATCACACTACATGTCCATACCAAAATATTCTACCACACCAAATGTTTTTCTATAACTATTCTTAAACTTCCTCTAAGTTACTGGATCCTAATCCATCCTAAGTGCACTTTTAGTCTTTCATCTCATTCATATTACTAGATACTATAAAGATACCATGTGAGAAGTTAGTAAGTTCTGTAAGAGACTAAGTATGTATATGTGTATACGTATGTGAGACTATCGAAAGACAGATTCCTTAAAATGGACAAACAGGTCTTACAATCGTTTTTTACCTGATATTTTCAAAATTCGATTTTGGATAAAACTGGCTCTACATGGATTATTCCATAATATTCTAAGCAAGATTTTTCCCTTAAATATAGCGGTATTTTTAATATGTAATAAATACTATTATTAAATATGATAGGGTTTTTTACATAGTAGCTGATTCCCGCGACTCTCTTTGGACTACAGAAGCTAAAACGGTGACAACAAAATTACTTAATAATTATAGATTGAAACATCAGAAACGCGTTTCGAATACTTTGCTATGCATTTTTTAAAAGGCAATTTTCTAGAAGTGGTTCTAATCTGTTAAATTAATATGTTATAATGTTCTTGTTATTAAAAACAACTGGTATACAAAAAAATAGTAAAGATAGACATTATTATATATATTATGTATTAATTACTGTTTATATACTATTGGTGTTAGCTACGATATATATACTATTGGTCTATATATACACTTACCTCTCCTTCATCACTTTGCTTTACCATGGCTCTGTATTGATGAATATGTTTTTTTAGGGTTATACTAGATGTAAAAACTGAAATGAAACTACTACCAAAGAAAAACTCCAGAAAGAACTGAAATTACAGATGATGAGCTTGAAACTGCCAGATATTGATAATGATTAGTGAATAAGATTATTAAAAATAACTTTATTTCCATCACAAGTATTTTACAAAACAATTTTTTTAATTAGAAGGTATACATTTCCCTTTTCCTTAAAGTATGGGGTCCTCTAAATTGTCCTGAAATTTGATTAAATCCAGTACCTACTTCTTTTCAATACTATTTATTTCATTTTATATTTTTTCATACCAGTCACTTTTCTATTAACACGAGTTTTCTCGTGGATTCGCTGAAATAAAATGATTTTTAGCGCTAGCTCCTTAAATAGGGTAGATTGAGGCGTATCGGATCAATGGGTGAATCGAATCAAACTAAAAAAACCGTCAATATTTTTGAACAACGCGTTGACCTGGAACACAAGGTGGTGTCATAAAACTCTGTTCTATCCCACACTTCCTGCCATTGGAGGTGATTTGATTGGACTATTCCATAAGTGTCAGCGATAATCTATAGTTATTATTTTTGTGAGCGAAAACTGTAAAGTTTTCACTTTCCAAGTCACCGTCACCGCCGTCGGCCACAATTTGGAAATCTCGTGAAACTACTACATTGATTTTGCAATTGACTTAACCCCAGACTTCAGAGTACAATAAAACTGCTTAAAAAAGTTTTTAAGAAAAAAATGCTTAAGACTGATAAAATGTGCACGAAAAAAGTAAAATAAAAGAAATTATGGAATACAGAAAACATGGTTCAATTTTAATGGTAAGGGACCCAAGAGATTGACTAACAAAGAAATTATAATAATAATAATATAATGATAATACAGGACAAATTACACACATTAAACTATATAATCCCTAAGTAAGCAAATTATTTGCTTGTATTAAGACAACGATACAAATATATAGAAATACACATTATAAATACTACAAATATATTTAATACGTTTATTAACCAAAATTAGTTTAGTTAATTAACCAAACCCAGAAATACAGACATCTATGCTCATCACATGCATGCCTGTCCCTGTCGGGAATCGAACCCGAAACCCATAGCGTCGTTATACGTTAGGCGTCTGCGCTAACCAACTGGACCAACAGGGCGGAAGTCAGAACTCAGAAGAACAGGTGGGATCTCCATGTATACGAAGACGAACAATGTTCTAATATGAAAGTCAAAGTGTGCTGGTATTTAAAATTGATCTCATAATTATTTTTTTTAATTTTGTTTGTGATTCTAAATTAGAGTTAGAATCACAAACAAAATTAGTTGTGAAATAATGTTCATCAAGCTATATATTAGATACGATCCCATTTGCCCCTAAAAATGGGGCGATATTCGGATATTTCAAACTTTTCAGTTATGAGTTAATAATTTGGATCAATTAATGAAAATTACCATTAGGTCAATAAAAGTTACATATTTTATACTTTGGAATGATTTTCATGTTCTCAAAAAAAATGAACCAATTCATCTCGGCCTACTGTATTACCTCAGTGAAACACATGAAAGTCCCGTCAAAACAATACAGATGAAGTTGAGAATATGGCAAAAAATATTACGTTGAAATATGTCCAGCTAGCACAACAACGACCAACCGTTAATCTGTATTTTCTGCAAATTAAAAACTACACTAGCTAAAAGTTTCTCGAATACTTATGAAAAGGATACATTTAAATTACATCGTATATTTTGTTTTCTTCATATAAATGTTATTAGAAAATTGATAAAAGTATCACCAGCCTTTCTTATCATATATATAAAACGTTGTTTCGATAGAACACGCATTATTTTTAGTTATAAAAACTTTTTTCGACAAACTTCAACGGGGAAACACACTACATCTACCAAAATCGCATCGCAATCATAAGCCATCGCAAAGACAAATATAACACAACAATTTATCTTGATATATAATTTTAAATTCGCATTATAGACTACAATGTTAGATAGATCCTGACTTTTTTTAGGCAAAGCCTCGATAGGTCAGGAATCAATTTAGATACCTATTACGACTTGACGTCGGTAATTCCCGATGTTGATATTATACGGTCATAACAGTCATGACGGTCATGACGGTCATGCCGGCCATGAAGGTCATGACGGTCATGACGGCCATGAAGGTCATGACGGTCATGACGGCCATGAAGGTCATGACGGTCATGACGGCCATGACGGTAAGTCAGTAATTGAAGTCTGTAAATTGTTATTCTTAAAGTTGGTCACTCTTTCTCTTCCGTAAAATAAGATAAGCAAATTATTTTCTATTTAAATATCTCGAGCTAACGTCAGTTGGTAATATATTTCCAAAATTTTATAAGAATAGCTCTACCATACCCCTAGAACATCATTGGGGTAAATTGTTATTTAAAGATAAACCATAAATATAGTGTTTAAATTTAAAAGTTAATTTTATTCATTCTAATATACCTATTTTATTTTCCAATGTTTTTATTTATTGCATGTATATTGTATATCAAATAACAGAGTTATATTTTTTAAATAAAAGTCAAATGTAAGTAAATTCGATTTTTTTAATACTTTATTTCTTTATATCAGAAGTAAAGAACATAAATAAACGTTTTTAAATAATAATTAGGCAAAGTACACGCTAATAATGAAATATATAACATATTTTATCGACTTTAATTTTCACACAAGTGTAATTTTCTAGAAAGAAAGTGAGAAGTTCTTTTCAAGAAACGTTATTGGGTTTCTTTATCTTCGGTAATTTATATTGGAGAAAGAGAAATCCAATAGTATTGTTTGTCAATCGTCAACCAGTGTGTTAAGAAGGGAATCATCATACCAAATTATATCTGGCTTTTATGCATTATAAAAATCAATTTTACACACAAATCGGACGTCCAATGAACGTTGATTTTTAAATGGCGCTTTATTTTTAAAAACTGACGTTGACATTCGCGTAGCCAGAACTTGACGTTTATGAAGGGCGGTAAATGTCCACTAAACAAACTAACAGTTATGTATCTTATCTTTATTTTAATACATAAAAATACGTTTAAAAATATTTATCTGTATTCAGATGTGAGATAATGTTTGTTGTTCGATTTGCAGAATAAACATTTTAATTTATTTCAACATTATCTCTTTTACGTGTGATTTTCTGTTTTCCCTGGGAAATGTTTTATATTTATTAGTTTCTCTGAAAGATGTTTTAAAGAACGATATCTTTATTCTTACGGTCGTTTCCCAATTAATTTTAAAAACTTATTAGATATACCTACACCAAAATTTAAATACTTATATAAAAAACAGCGTTAGACAGATTCGCAACGTCTAAATTTCGACTTCAAAAAGCTAACGAATCCATCATAGGTTTGAGTGCACGCATATATAATAAAGTTCGCAAACATATCTTAGACCTCCTTTTCTTAGTTTTAAATTTAAAATTTAAAGTATATACATATAATAAAATTGTCACTGATCGATTTCTGTACATGGAAAATATTAGAAAATAATAATAATTGCTTGCTTATAAATGCCCCCCGCCTTTACAAAAGCAAGAGAACCCAAAACAATGGTTTTTCATTTTGTCTCTATGTTTGTGCACGTTAATCTCAGAAACGGCTAAACCAATTTGAATGCAATTGTAGTTGAAATAAAAAAGTTATGTCAATTTATATCAATCACGTAATAGGTACCAAGCAAATCTTCTTTTATACAAGGAATACATCTGTAGAGAACTAGTCTCTGTACATAGAAAATATTAAAAAAATATATATAGCCAGGATGTAAACGGACAATTAACACAATCTATTTCTAACATTTTTGAAAATTTTGTCTGTTGTCGTTTAGCTGTACCTACACGCTACAAGAAAAAAGTATATGGCCAATGTAAATAACTTTTATACATACAATTTTCACTCTATCAAAAGATGTACGTATTTTATTTGTTCCAGAAATGTATTTTTATACATATAATAAAACTGTAACTGATCGTTGTCTGTATATGGAAAATATTTTTAAAGATTCATAATGGTGGACTTTTATATAAGCAAGAGAACTCAAAACATTGTTTTTTTTTTTATTTTGTCTGCTCGTGTGTTTGTTTGTATGTCTGTCTGTATGTTTGTGCACGCTAATCTCAGAAAAGCATTAACCGGTTCGGATAAAGTTTTCGGGAATATATTGTCATGGGCTTCACTTTACATTTAGATAGATAGATAAAAACTTTATTGCACACAAAATAAAAAAATAAATAAAATAGGTAAAATAAAAACAAAATAAGCTACAAAAGGTTGCAGACCACCTTTTGGGGAAAGGAGTAGATAATGAGAACACGGGATAATGCAATAAAATAAAAATTGAAATAAGCTTAATAAATACAATAATACAATTAATACTATGTATTCAATGTTACAACTATTTATATTAGATAGAGACAATACATAAATACATAACATTCACATAAATACATACACACATAAATACATATACTATATATACAAATAATATATTTATATAAATAAATATGTTATATACGCAAGATTAAATATTAGCAATTGATAGGTAATGACTATACAAGCGACTTTTAAAAATTAAAATTGATTCAGAATGTCGGATTTCAGCGGGGAGATCGTTACACAGTATTCATTTACCTGCATATCGGTGGGTACCACCGATTTACAGGTAAATGAATTACCAAAATAACCGAAAGCGTAGAAGGATTATGCAAACGGTTGTCCTTGCTAGACTTCAGGTTTTGCCGTTCATTGAGAGATCTTATAGGAAGCCACTTAAGATAAACCTGATACACAAGTTTTAGTTATTTAGTGTTTTTTTCATTTAAATCGGTTAACAAATAAAAGTTAATAATCTTATTCTCGTACCATTGCGGTAAGACATTTTTTCACAATTGAAATAGTGATCCTCCCCTCAGGTTATAATATTATCCTTCCCAATATAAAAAACACTATTTGGACTTCACTGTAAAAAAATATCTGTGATTGAAAATAAAAAAATATATATGAATAAACTAGAAATAAACACGCCAAAACTTTTTGTCGGAGTTGGATGAAACTATGAACGGGTACGTTTTATAGAAATCGAAATCTATGCGTACGAAGTCGCAGGCACAGCTAGTTATTATATAAATCTTATTATAACACTCAAGAGTTTCCGGTTGTTCGAAATGTGTGAATCGAATCTATGTAAAAACCGTATTTATTTTCCATACGTAATGAAATACAGAACATTTCATGTTCAATTAATGTCATGCAGTATGACATGATTCGTTTAAAAAATATATCATTTAAAAATAAATAAATTATGTTTCTATGTTTAGCTTTATCTAACGAGTTTGAACAGTAAAGGTTTGTTTGTTCCAAAAGTTTATGCTGGTATAAGGGCAAAGTCGATAATTAAATGGAAATCTGATTGAGTGAGTTATTTGTCATTCTATCGTTATTTATAGATAGGTATATAAAAAATTGTACTGGCTGATAGTTTTTATTTCAAATGTCCGATCTCACGCAGTTACAAAATGGGGATAGGTAACCGGTAACATATTAAATACTTTTTAAAATAATTATTAATTATTTCTATAGTAAGTACCTACTTAAATTTAAATAACATATAAGTATAAAGTGTAATGTGAAATAGTTTCATAGGGTTTTATTTTTTAATTTTAATTATTTATATTAAGGTGCAGAATAATAAAGTTTTGTTTGTACCAGAATCCTTTTATTATATTGCATTTTATTTATTTTGATGTCTTTATTTAGATATTATTCAGTCATATTGTGTTGATATGCAATATTTGTTAAATTTTAACAATGGAATGATAACGGGAAAATGATAAATATAATATTGGTATTAAAAGATCTACATCTTATCTGAAAAATATATATTATAAGTAGCAATATGTGTAGGTAAACTTACACACACATCTAATAATACACGTCAATTACATTCACTCACACAAACACGATACCTATGTGTTTATGTAGTATGAAGTGAGACATGCTAGCGTAATTTTACAGTAACATGTACATGTGTAAGCGAATGAAAACAATTATTATAAAATTATCGAAAAAACAGTCTTATCTTATAACAGTTAGTTTTAATTATCGAACAAAACAATCTATAATATAAGATTCAAAGTAAAAACCCTAAAATAATAATAGAAAAATAATAGAAAATAAATTAATTTCAAAGAAATTCTAACTATATTTATTAGATAAAAGTGTGATAATAAACGATAATATTGATAACAGATTCTATTGTAAATCTATTTACTTACTTTATGTTCAGTTTTATGCCTCAGGAGATTACTATCTTGAGAATAAAGAATATCTTCACATTCCATCGCTGGGTAGAATACACACTGAGAAATTTAGAACATAATAGATGTCGTAACGAGAAGGAGAGATAAGTCAGAATGAAATGAAACTGTAGTATGTCTGCTACTGCGGCACTGACAAGAACTCTTTGACGTAAAATTCTACCGAGGTGTATAATTGTAAGAGTCATCACTATTACGTCACACTGATATCAAAGTGTAATTATTTTTTTATAATATGTAATATACACTTAGAAAAGGATGCTGGTGTAATAATCCTCAGAAATAAGACATGCCACATAAAAATGTAATTCTATTTCGTTTAATAGTGTTATATATTATATAAAATATTCTATTAGCTCTATTTAAACCATTAAAGTATTGAGTGTGTTAGCAAGTGATTTAATTACACTGTGACTCAATATTACGTCGTTAGAGCATTTGGTTTAGACTTTTAATGAATAATAAGATGTACCGTAGCGCGTAGGTGTAGAAAAGCCTTGTATGTGTGCTCTACGATTGAAAGGCAGATTTTCTTGTACCTAACCAAAAACCTATCTTATCCTATCTTATCCTTGTAGATCTCGATGACTATATCATTACAATAGGACAGACAATAGCTACTCAAGCTGCCTCATTATACTTATCAGCTTTTCTTTGCCTTCGTAAAGACTATTCCCCTTCTATTATAGTTGTACTAAATATACCTATTTTCTTTTGGCCCCGCTGTTAAGGCGGCTGGCTCTGACAGCATCGACGGGGGAGTGGGCGGGTAGTCACCCTTACCTCCCTTGATATACGACTATTGCACTTCCCTGGGAAGAGTCCACCTCCCTGCCCTTCCACTTTTTTAATTTCATGACATCGTGTTTTTTTTACTCGAATAAAGTTATCTGGAAGAAATCGCAGCTTAATTATAAAGCCGTCTTATATGTACTACATAAGTTGTCTTTTGTGCACTTTCACACGTGAGTACAAATATAACGAAAGATGAAATATACTAAGAGTCAATCTCAAAACAAACTCCGAGCCTTCTTTACTAAGCCAGAGAGCATTTTGTATAAAGTTAAAGCAAATCTCGAAAGACATGGTTACACTTATTCTGAAAATAATCAAGGTTTCGGTACATACTGCTACAAAATCAAAATTATTGTAATGAAACCAATTGTATTGAAACCAATGTAATGAAACCCATGAATGTTTCTTTATCTTTCTTATATTTCTTGATATTTTACAAATATTTCATTTTTTAATATTAAAAAATAAAATATTTAAATAATAGTTTCTGGTTACTTTTATATTTATATTCTACGACATCTTGAGGATTTTCGGTACATTATTCTCCGACTCAAAAAGAGGGGTGTTATAAGTTTGACCTGTCGATCTGTGTATCTGTGTGTCTGTCTGTGACATTCTAGCAGCAGAACGCGTAGATGTACTTGATTGCCGTTTTTTTATAATCGAAAGCCTGGTTCGTCGAGATGGTTCTTAGCTATGTTTAGTCGAAATAAAAACAGTCGTCTCCAAGATATTGAGGTTTTCTTGGTGCGGGTGAAAGGTACTTAAACAACTGTAAATTTGTGTGTCCGTAGGTTCATTTAGTACAATAATGAAACTAATGATGTAATTTTAAAAAGCAGAGAATAGAAATAAAAACCCCGAATGCAAATAGACCTCCAAAAAGAATAAAAAACATGCGTGCGTACAAAGTACACATGTCAGAAGTGAAACTTCTTTGGCGAACTAATTTATAAATCTTGTTTATATTTATACAAATCTAAAACTTTAAATTTCCAAAATTAAGAGTAAGGGAAAAAGGAAGATAGGTTAGGAATTTAATTGTCATTAAAATAAAAAAAGTGTTGAAAATTAATGTAAGTTATAATTTTTTTCGAGCTCTGTAGTCACGACTACGCTCTGCTGGAGTTTTTGGTGTAGTTTCTGTAATGATGGACGATGAGATATTCAACTCTTGGCTAGCTGCATTTTTTAAAGCCTTTTTTCGGTCTCTAAATTCTCGTGAACGTTCTGTTGATGTTTTAGCTGGCCGTCTAATAGATATTTTATTTTTAAGTGTTTCACACTCTCGCACCACAATTTTTGGCATTGCAATCTGAAAATGAAAAGTTATTTGAAATTAATATTTAATAATAAAAATAATTAAAGAGAATTATTAAAATAAATTTATTTTATATTGTTTGAAAAATAATATAGTCAAATCTCAGATGTTGAATATTAAATTAAAATTCCTCGTGATTTTTTGTAAATATTAAAAATACCTAATCCAATTTAAATATATACAAAATTTTTGTAAATTAATGATAACTCTAGAAATTCCAATTTTTAAATTAAAATTTCGTCGAAAGAATTTATGAAATATTGTTATTAGTGTTTTATGCACAATGATTTATTGAAATCTCAAATGACGAATTGTAAATAAAAATGCCACGTGTTTTTGTCAATATTAGAAATTATTAATTAAGTTTTGTTTTTGAATTCAAATTTAGAAAAGCGAATTTATGAAATATTTTTATTTTATGGTAAATGATTTATTAAATTATCAAATGACGAGTGGCAAGTTGAAATATCACATGTTATTTGTAAATATTAAAACTACCTAACCTTCAAACCAATTATCATAAAAAATTGTAAATTAACAAAAAGATAACAGATATATTACTTACTTCGAATAATTGCTTGATACAGGACAACTTACAAATTTATTCACAAAGTTTTTATTTATAAAATTCACTTACTGTTTATTCACTGTAGAAGTGTCTAATAATATTGTAAATATTACGCTATGCGACAGAAATGCCATCTAAAGTTCTAATAATTAACCATTAAACGAATACACAACCAATAGGGCGTGTATTCTTTCTCGATATCCCATATTCTCTCTCTCTCTTGTTCAGTCTTTCTCACTATAGCTCTCTCCCACCTCACGATCCATAGCACTATGCGTGATACGACGTTCGCTCTGTCTCACTTTTTCTCTCAATCTTTCTCACTCGCTTGCTCCCTACTCTCGCTCCACGGCTCATGCTACGTTCGCCCTGTCTTACTCTCTCTCAATCGGTCTCGATCACTCTCTCTCTTTTCCGACACTTCCGTTGCATACCGGCGTGACGTTTCATTTGTAAAAATTTTACCCTCATGCGCCTAAAGAAGTTTCACTTCAAAAATAATATTATTATGTACTTATTGAAGTCGTTGCGTCGGGGGACCGCTTAATAAAGGAAGAAATTAAAATGAAGAAAGTAAGTTACCAAGACAAATAAAGACATTACGATATCGAATCGTATAGTCTAAGTCTCCAATGATTAACTTTGTAAAATAGACACCATCGTCAACGTACGTACAACGGTCCCTCCACGCAATATATTTTAATTACTTTAATTACTGGCCATAATTACTTTTAATAAAAACGTAGTAAAATCTAAACCACTTCTTAAGCGGTACGCAAAGACAGGTCACAGTTTTTTTTACTATAAAGCAATTTTTACTAGATGTCAAAAGGTCAAAGAAAAAATCTACTGATGTGAAAATGTTTATTATTGCGTAATATTTCAACAAACAGAATGACTCACTTTATGCTCAGAGCATTATAGAAATTAGTCAGCAGAGTACAACGTAGAGATTATCCAGACTAGACTCCAGTGATGGTTTGGTGGCGAGTTAGCTTTTTAGAAGGGACCTAGCTATATTTTTAAAATAAAGGTGTTAGAACATCGGCATAAGGGTATCAAGGTACGATTCTTGAGAAATGCTTAAGCCTCTTTACAGCACCACGTTCAGTATTCAGTATTCAGTATGGTATCATAAACCTCGATTGACCTAGGCATGGTCGGAAACGAACGATTTGGACTTCATCAGACCTGAAGAGTGGCCGCCATTTAGACCCGATTTTAATTCTCTGAACCATAATGGGTAGATTTAGAGAATATGGCGTAAGTCACTTAAATAAGGCATGAGGTTGGCTTTGAAAAAATTTTCCAATCAAACAGTGCATTATTCTAATAACAACAATAAATGACCTCAATATTTAAAGGACTTTATTTATATAAGGATATTTTAAATGAACTTCATACATTATATTAATTTATAGACAATTATAGTAATAAATGCTTACGTAATTGAAAAAAGATTATTCCTTGTATTTATGGCAAGTCTAGATCTATATATGTTTCATAGTTTACAATAGAATCATCAATATACAGGGTTATATTCTTTTCTTTTTTCTTATTACTCTGTATTTTGTAAGACGTACTTAAAAGATAAACGCCCGGGATCATACCGCGCGACGCTCAGAGCTAATGCCAGTTTAGAGACAACAAATAATTTTTGTGTGGGAAAATTACAATTTTGAAAATTATTAATTTTAAAAAGTCGTAGAAAAGTTGTTGGGAGTGGTGCAGAGAAGCTGTTTGCAAGAGCTAGTCAACTAATTACAAATAACCCTGTATAAGTGATTGAAAAAAACGTTAAAATATTCGTTAAAAGTTTTTATTAATGAATTTTAGACATAAGGGCTTTTTCTAAAACTGATGTAGTATCGCTGTCTGTAGTTTTCAGCTGCTCGAAATGCAACAATTCTACTTCTAGATATTCCGTTAAATATTTAAATGATTGCAACATAAAAATATATAGATTCGAGGACATTTTATGGCAGAAAACCAATTTTATAGGCGTTCCCAATACATGTCCTAAACTTTTCGCCCAAATGGAGCCAAGAAAATTTACTAACGGTCTTCTCTTATTTCTCATTGATTCTTCAAGCCGGTCTTGCATAATATGTCCTCTTTTATATAGTTTGGTTCTATGAACAGTAATAGCAGCAAGCTCTTCTTGGTGCTGCTGGCACCAGCTTCGACGGATACGTCTGAGTGTGAGCACTTTTCTTTGTAAAAGGATTGAGAAGCTCGGGTTCAACTCGGTGCTTTACTTCCATATTAATCCTCGCAAACTTATCACCTTTCTCTTCTTCCTTTCTGATGAGGATGTAATAAGGTCTAAATTCGTTTGAATACATTTTGAGATTTTTAATATTCTTTTTATGTTACTTTTGTTTATTAATCAAATCATCACTCAAACTATGACAACCCTAGATTAAAAAAAAACTAGATAGAAGTAGCATAAAAGAGTTTTTATCGAAAAATATGTATATCATGTTTATGTGTAATTTGAAAAGGTTTTCATTTAGGTAAAACCTTTTTTTTTGTTTCAGTTATGTAAAAACGTCATTAATACGTTACGTCCATGGTAACATTTCAATGACGTAAAGCCACGAGTAATAAAACTGTTGTCACAATCGATTTACGTATTTAATACATAATAAAAATAACTACCTACTGTTTATACTGACATGTTTTTTTTTTTTATATTCCAGGACAAAAGTACAAATAATATCTGCTAAGGTAGATTACAATGGACACTGTACCTACTTGAAAATACGTATGGCATTTAACGAGCCTTAAATGTTATACATATCTATAATTAATAATTTAAAAAATAAACAAGAGTTCTCCAATTATGTTTAACAAAAATCATCGAGTGGTTTTTATAAATTACAAAATTAAGGTTTAAAATTGTTTTATTTTACAACGTTCACAAACCGTAACAGATGTTGTATGAAAAATATCTTTCAACTGACGCAATAAAGATCTGTATGACTTTTTATTCTTCAGTACTGGGCTGTCCTTGATTTGAACTAAAATTTCTTGTATTTGCGACGCAAGAGTTGTCCTTGGTTTGTCAATCATATTAGGGTAGTTTGATATCTTATTGTTGTGAGATTCGTGATGATAAGCCTGCCAGGTAACAACTTAGTGTAAATTGTATAATTCAAACAACACAGTTATTTATTAAAATATATGTTAAATAGCAAATTATTAAAGTTTTTTAAAAGATGAAATCCATTTGGAGCTCAGGTTTAATATGGAGATGTGGTGTTCATCATCCGTATAAAAAATTTTCTTTTAGGGATTGGAATTTTAACATATTTCCCAGATAAATCTTCTCCTTTATCTTTGGCCCTGCATTCTGAACACTGTAAAAAATTTGGAATGCTCCGTAATAAACTGAATTAATAGCTAATCTGTTGTAATTTAAATACGTCCTATCTCAGTTTTAATTCTTAATATCTTTGGGCACGAAGTTTTCAAGACGCTTTTTTAAACTGTTAATATTCTTTTTAAATTGCTCCCCCATCTGTTTTAATTTGTCAGTGATAATTTTGGTTGGGTCTACCGTTTTTGAGTTTTGACGACGATTAGACCTTCTGCATGGCGCCTATGACCAATATTGTAATATTAATGTAAATAAGTATATTATACAAAGGACTTTAAAAATGTATATCAATACGTTATATCAATTGTTACGTCCACAATATCTTGAATCGGTAAAAGTTATTATAAATCTGAACATATCAACTGTATTTGACACCACGTATTGGAAATACGATAAAGAAATTCTGTTGCCATGTCGAAGAAGCTAAAGTAGCTCGAGATACGTAATCAAAATCAAAAATCTGAAATATTCATGAACTTACAGCTTCAGCAAGGCACATAAACAACATAGCTAGTCCCATAAAATATAGAACCAAATTGAAATTCATGTTTTATAAGCAAAAGTCGTTCTTACGATTACAATGTTATTCTTGTATTTTATTGTCAATAACTAACTGTATGGTATTATTGCACAAGTTTGCTGAAAGCAGTTTTATGTTCGCGATGTAATTTAAAATAATCATCGATAATAAAAATTTTGCATATTGTATAAAAATAGTTATGGTCTGTGAAAATGGAAACTTGCGGGAAATTGTACATAGTCAAAGTACAATTTGACTTTACTATACTATATGTATGATATATTCCATTATCATCAAGAAAAGTAAACAATGAATAACGTAATAAAATAACGATATATAGACATAACATAATCCTTTAATCGACAAGGCGAAAAAGTTAACTACCGACTGCACGCGATGAGCCTAGAAATTCTAAACGAATAACCATAGGAGGTTTTTGTATTCCACTAGCTTTGAAGTGGAGCACCTTGCTTTATGATTGGTCCCCAGCATTATTAAAATTTTATTTTAATGCATTCCAAATGACTCTCGCAGATCAAAGTAATTAAGTAAGATCGGGCAAAGCCACCGAAAAGTCTTGCAACATCTGTGTTTGTAAAAGGCTTATTCTATTTTAGACGCGGCTCCTGATTGGACTCTCATGATGGACACGTATGAAAAACATTACAAAATCCCTGGGGATATTGGTGTTTGGTCACCCAGACCGGACTCATTCCTGTATTTTAAACATCTAAGGCACGTAATACTTGAGGAACTCACTGTGCCCTGAGAAAGAAACACCCCCAGGGATCACACATTTAAGCTTTATAAGTATTACGAACTGACAAACAAACTGTCCAGGAATAAATTTATAGTTAGTTTGTACGCGGTAGAAGTGGAAGCGAGAGGTATAACAGCAAAATCTCTCTATAACTATCTACTCTATAACAGGAATAGGAGTGTAGACAGTGAAGAAGAGTGTATTTGGGCATCATAAAAGGGCCCCTTAAACCTATCCCTGGGTCGCAAGTCCCAGATATTATTTGCACTCCTCTTCTTGCAACGCGATGGGCCCGGCACCCGCACGGTAAATCCAGGGAATGCTAAGAAGCATAGTCGTCGTCTATGTTATTAATAATACCCTTTGCAAAATTGTAACAAAATTCTCAGAAGAATATTTAAAGAGATAAAAGCGTAAACCTGGTAGCAACACTATGTGCTGAGCTAATAATATATTAAAAATAAAATTGTATTTCATTTCGAAAAGGTCCTTGGTAAATGTTTGTTTATTTAAATTACTTATGAATTAGAGATGGAATGGATGCCATAGAGTTAAAGGACTGCCTACGCTCTCCTATTTTATGTGTAATACATTATAGTAGTGAAACATTTTAACATACATAATATATATTGTACTATTTAAGTACTAAAATAATCAAAAACTCTATATTATCTCGCCTTTTATATCCCTTCTATAATTCTGATTATATTTTTTATTAAAAGAATAAATAAATCAATCCATCATAATATTTCAAATTTATTGTCAATCGGACACTTGTACTGCTCACAATAGAACCTAATTATTTCACTGGGTACTTACTTAATAAAAAGTAAAAATAAAAGTACTTAATAAAAATTCAATTGTTTTAAGACAAAAATACTTTAGGAATACACTATACCAAGGGTCGATAACAGACAGCTCGCAAGTCACATACGACTTTTAAAAACCGTTCTAAATCAATTAAATCTTCAGAGTCAAAAAGTTGCCGACCACTATACCATTCAACTATAAGAAGTTTCATAATGGATTTTAAAATTTGTTTAACTCAGTTTAGATTGAAAATGTTTGAAATTCCCTTAAATGTCTTTAGCTATGTTAACTGTTCAGAGACGATCATCATCTTGTGAAGATTCTTATTTTATTCTGTGTAATGTACTTAATTTAGTTCTTTCTGTAGTACATTCATGTATTTTTAGTCGATTAAGTAATCTCACAGGCATAAAAAACATATGCGAATTAAAAAAAAAAGGTATTCATGTTAAATAGCAGTAGTACCTATAATGCAAACAGCATTATACTGATGATGAATTAGAATCAAACAAATGGCAAATGCTACACTTTTCTTACTCAGAGCTGTATTCACGAAAGACTTCTTAAAATAGGAAAAACATACATAATAGGTACCTAATATTATGAATTTTATGTGTGTGATTTTAATATAAAAATAAAATGTACCTATTGCTAAAGTCTAGGAGCGATATTTTAATATTTTTATCCAGGTTAACTTATAATTTTTAAATAGATATTAATAAGCCTAGTAAAAGATTCAGTTACCCAGATTCTTCTCTATAACCACAAAGACCGATCTAAACACGGGGTAATATTCATTATTGAGAAAAGTCTAATATAATTTCTATACTCTATAACCTATCTAACATATGTGAAATTGTTTCAGACTTATCTATTAATTCACTAAGTATCACATTGATGTAGGTATCTTAATAAGAAATGCTATTTTAAGCACCATTGGCCTGGGTTTAAAGTTCTATACATTTATAATATAAGTAACCATTAGGTGCCAACATTTAATCGTTAGACATCAAAGATTAAATAATTATTTTCATTTTCATTGGATATTTTCAAATAATAATTTATAATTTGGAAAATCTCATATATAATAAGACAGTAATAATCAAGTATCTGTACCTACATTTAATATTTTTCCAAAAAACTGATAGGGGGCGATTAAAGCCGAGTAAAAGAAACCAAAAAAAGATTTTTTGGGATTTTTGACTGTCTGTCTGGTACGATTTTTTTTTACAGAAACTAGGTTAATGCTTGACTACATTCCACCTGATGGTAAGTGAAATGTAGTCTTAAGTGGTAACGCGCATTAACCAACCAACCAACTTATTCACTCTTCTCTTGAAGACACCCACATTATATTTGGCCGGAAATACCGACGCAAAACTACTCAACAGATTTGAACGCGGTTTTCACAGGTGGATTATATATAATCTGGAGCGTTGTGAAAACTTTGTTTCGTCAAAATCGGTTAAGGAAAAAGATGTTATGGCCAATTGAAAATTTATTTCAAGCACTGTTTCAAAATATTTAAACACAATTGAATGCGGTTTAATTTAGATAAAGCTAGAATTTCTACTTTGTTTTATCAAAATTTTAATAAAATAACAAATTGAATATGAGCTTATGCAATTTTAAATTTAGTTACATAAAATCTCAATAGATGACGCTGACTTTTTTTAGAACTCGCTATGATTATGTTTTCGCATATGGTATAGCTGTTTGAAATTCTACAATGAAATTTTTAGTTTAACTTTACTCAAAAACATAATATTTGGTAAAAAATATTTAGTATTCATATGCTTTATTACGTATATATGACTAATGTCCTGGCTGTGTGTGTGATGTAAATACATGTATGTTATTATTTTCAGTTGGATATCGTAGCAATGTGATGCCCATATGTATAAAATTGCAACGAGAATAGGATACCATAGAATTAACTATAAGTCTATTACAGGTCTGGATAATTGTAGTTTCCCTACAGATTACGCGAAAAGCGACCTACACGCGGGCGGAGCCAGGTAGCGAAATATAAATTTATGGTTTTCTATAGAATTGCAGTAAAATACATAATGAATTAAAAGATGTTATTTGACATCAAAGACGACAGGATTTAGTGTTGTTAAATTATTTAAGTAAAGCAAATGTCGAGAATTGACTCACTGACACCTACACATTGTCTTTCCATGAGATTGGCCATGCAGTCGACTTGTCAGTTTAAAATTAAAAGAACAAAATTGTTTGTTTTATAATGTTTATAAACATGATTTGTCATGTAAAGCTTAATTCAATTTTAAATAGATATATAATATATGAATCGGTTCCTATCATACGATAGTTCCATTGGCAGAGCGAAGGGATAGTTATCGATAATTACCAAATATCGCAGATTCGAATCCAACCCGTATAAGTAGATTAATTTTTAATTCCATATTTATTTCAAATCTTTGTTTTATCTGTGACGAACTGTTTTTTTATTTTAAAATAGACTATATATACTTATAAATAACTTTATCCGATGTTTAAAATATTATAATTATTTTGCTTAAATGATGAGATGAGATTACTTGTCAATATATCATATCATAACATACTTATTTCTTATAATATGCATGTAAATTAAAAAAAGTTAATAAATATTAAAGGACATTAACTCCCTTTATATATTTTCTTGTCAGTGATCCATTTGTTGCAAATCATTTTTTTTTTAATATAATTTTTGCAATTTTGGAGCTCTGATTTTATTTGTGTAACCATGGTGTAACTATAAAAGAGCAAACGTTGGTGATTTGTCTTGCCGAATATCACTAATATAACAACTGAAAAGCTATTTTTTTGTCCTAGACTAACCTTTCTGAGAAAATCCTTCTAAACCTTGGTTTTTATGAGACCGCGAGTTTTTAAAACTTTTAATTGATATTATATTGCAATGTGAAATAAACATTTTAATTGACAGCAGAAGTACGCCTATGCGCACCCCTAAGCCTCCCCTTCGCGCCTCTTCCTCCGCCTAACAAATTTTCATACAGTGCCCGTCTAAGGCCCACTCGGACACTGTCCGTTGCATTAACATTTCAAGCAGCTCTTTCTTCATTATTTCGTCTTCATTTCAATAACAACTGGCCATCGCAAAGTGGTAAATACATATATGACAGAATACTCACGTCCCTACCAAAGACGAAGGGCTCCTTCTGAATGCTTATTGCCTATCATAGTTCTAGTAAATCCACACGACCTAAGAAACCAATGTTCTGCTGTTAGGATATTTGTTGCTCTAGTGGTCTTGAAGGTCATCCTTTTGTGACTAGATTCCCGATACCTTTAATTCAGTTAATTTAATATTTTCCTTAGTATGTAAATTTGGCTTTGTCCATAAACATTCCGGAAAAATACCGTACTGTAATCATTTACTTCTTATTAACACCCATTCAATTATAAAATATATATTTTTTAATATTGCATAAAACAGTTAGATTATTTGCATATTAACTGCAGCGAAATACTATATGAAAAAGAATCCATGGAAAGTTAAAACTTTAAAAAAATATGTTATCATTACCATAAAATTCATCACTAGTATGTACAAGATCTTGTCCAACACCATTCAAACTTTTCTGTCACCTTCCTTTTTAGCCAAAAAATTATATGTTAATTTTGTAATTAGAACTATATATTTTTTTTTAATATAGTTTTTAAAGATTTCCGTTTTATGTTAAAGTAGGTCTTATTCAAACTGCATATAGTGTTTTCTGTGAATGCATGAATATACCCAAAAGAAAGATGCTCTACATTGTAAAATATTCTACAAAACTATTAACTTTATTGGATATGTGGGCATTCAAATCTTATTAGTATCTGTTTATTTAAAACTAGCTTACCCAGCAAGATTTGCTAGACTTCATTTAAAGATATATTCATGAGAAATAAATCACTACAAATAATTGAACTAATTTCTGCCTTTTATTATTTTATAAATCCTTGACGATTTATTCATTGCAATTCTGGCAGAATCAGAGGGATGCAAGTGGTGTAGTGACGGTTCAATTCAATGGTGTTGTTTGGAGGATTGAGGCATGTATTCATACACTCTATTCTGGTTTGGAAATTATTCTGGTTTCCCCCACAACCAGAATATAAACGACGTTTGCATGTCCTGGAATAACAAGTTAAATATTTTTAGAATAACATTTTTTATAATCATTGTTATAAATATTGCAACATATTGAGATTTCAAATTATAATTTGTAATGGTTTACAATACATTAAAATTTGTGTATTTTATGAATAATTATATTGAATCTAAGACTCTTTGGTTTTTGATTATATGCTTAACAAGACCAATATTTGTGATTTTACAAGTAACTCTAAAATTCAATTTTTTTGATATATTCTTATTTTACACCATACAATATACATAAGTTGCTACACTATATTTAATACATACTTTGTAAAGGTGTCCCATGTAAAGCGATAGAAATGACCAAAACAACGCCCATATTCAAATGCAAGTGAACAAAAATGAGGTATTTTTCCTGAGAGACAACAAAAATTATAAAATTAATTTATGTTTGTAGAGAGATTCTGCAAACATTATATGAAGAAATATCTATAACTAGCAATCAGACCACAATCTCAGGGTCATCCTTCTAAGAGAAAACATCAAAAACTAAATCTATAGTTAAAATTACTTTTAAAGTTCAGTGGATCCAAATGGCAATGCTCAACACATTGTTCGTGAGTCTCAAACCGGTTCCCATTTCCTTGACATCCGCCCCAAAAGAAACGGTAACATCTTATCTGTTTTACATCATAGTACCACTGGATGATGTCAGCTCTGCATGGCCCAGTGTCTGGCCTTAGAAAACATGATTTGTGTTGAGCTTAAAATAGTATTATTGCTATAAATGATAATAAAAACTAATTAATGGATGATCAAGGATGTATAAATGTGACAATACACCATATACCTTGCAATGTTTGTTCAATTTTTAAACAAAGTTTTCGAGCACCTGGGTCTCCCTTGGTAGTAAAACTATACCTCTTTTTTCCATTCGTTTTACATTTTACCAATACTAATAAAATAAAGTTTATAATTATTAACAAACAGAGAATTTTCCGGTGTCCTCTCTGCCAAATATTAAAATGCATTTTTGTTTGTTGTGTGAATGAAATAGTACAATAACAAGTTATAACTAATAAATGCTGAAATCGCCTTATGGTTTTATTGCTTTTTTATATTTTATGTATATATAGTTCGTAAATTTTCTTGATGTTAGTAAAAAAGTGGATAAGATTGCATGGTACTTTACCTAAATCTTTACAGCTGCCAGGGTTGAAGATATCATTACCAGGCTACAGTACTGTTGTTTAAAATAGTGTATTATGTTAAAAAACAATGAATAATTAAATGATTGAGAAGTCTCGAAATGTAGTCATCGCTCGTGCTTCAGTTATCACTTATCAGTACAGTATTCAGTAATCAATTTGACACTTGAATATTGTTATTGAAATAAAAATATCGTTGACTTTGACAGATTCGTTTTCTTCAAATTCATATAATATTTTGATACTAAAACAATATAGGTATTTCATATTTTAACCAATGAATTATACCTGAATTAATAAATAGTTATAAGGACTAAAATTTAAAATTGATAATTACTTAATTACTCTATTCGAACTATACATCATTTACTTAATGTAAAAAAATCTACGAAAATCGCTTATTTATATTTACTTACAAAAATGTTTATAAAAACATTAGTTCTTAATAATATATTCATATTTTGAGGGACTCTATTTTCTAAAGAGAGTGAACGAAACGTTGTTTAGATATACGTTGGGTGGGGTGCGTGTGCGCTTTTTGCTTGTGGTTTAGCGACCCGGTACCGGGATTTATCCTTAATGTACTTTATTCTGTCCGGAACTCTCTCTTTTACTGAACGTCAAATTAAGATTTTCAATGTAGAGTTACAAAACAAAGGATATTGTTTTTGTTATTGTTAATAATAAACATGCCAAAATGTTAATAACAAATGAGATTTTATTGGTACAAAAGTTTAATAAATTGTTAGTTTTATTTAGTGATTGAGTGTTGTAAATAAATATAAAAATCTTGAGCGTATATTTTTTTCATATTTTATTTCTTAAATTGGCATTATGTTTATCAATGATTTAGTGTATCTCATTTTTTGTCTTAATTATATTTTTTCTGTTACCGGCGCTGGTTCTGACGAAAAGGTAATTTTTAATAACTTTTAAATATTCTCTATTCTACTCCTTTTTAGTAATGCTCTTTATTATAGAAATGTGTGAGGCTTACATTTATATTATAATATAATTATAGATTTCTAAGAATATACACTTTGCCTCGTATTTCGTAAGTTACAAACTTCTAATGGACTATTAGGTATCTTTATTATTATTTTTATTGCTGATTTGAATTTAACTGTTTTATATTTCTGTAAGTGCAATAGATATTTGATTGATGTGACAGGCCTACGACATTTCAACTATGCACACATATAAATTGTTACATTTTAAATAATAAAATAACTGAAACATTACCTTTTAAAGCGAAACTCGACGCGTGAGAAATATAAAAATAATATGAATTAACGTAACATGTTTTATCTGGTATTCATAATCTAATATGTTATTCTAAATACAATATGCGATACGAGCGTATATTCTTAGATATAATTTGAGTAGGTGAGAATTTTACAAATTAAGTTAATCCAAATTTTATAAAGAACGAGAGAGAAAATATAAATATATATAGAATAGTTAAAATATACCTGGTATACATACATGTTAGCTAGCAGGAAACCTTAGAGACGTTAGAAATAATTGTTAAGACAATTGAGAGCAGCTTTAATAAGAAGTCGAGACGATTTCCAGTAGGGAGAGTGAATCAGATTAATCTAATAAATAATATATTAAATAAACGTATTTTTTGGTTTTCATTTCAAAATATAATTCAAACACAAAGTTCCTTATTATGTGTATAAAATAATGATTGATAAATAATTTATCGATTTATTTGAAAACATGTTTTATCGATAAATCAGAATCGAATAAATAAATAAGTTATAAGATATTATCGTCTACGGAAAGGTTAGAAGCTTTGCCAAACAACATTGGCACCAAGTTATATCTTCACTTAGCTGCTATTGTAGTGAGGTGAATATAAATCTATTCTTAATACGTTAGTAGGATATCGGAAAAATAGCTGAACGCATATTTTGTAATCCGTTCATGACTATCTGTATTGTTTAATACTTTCCTTTGTATCTTCCCAATAATACAAAAGAATGCCTCCGTCTTTTATGTTGGCTTCGTATTATAGTATAAACCAGTTACTTCGATTCAAATTTGGGAGGAAGTGCAGCTCTACAGGATATATAAACCGTTTAATTGTCACTATAAATAATAATCAAGTTACAGAAGAAAGTAGACCTCAAAAATAATAGTTCAGCTTCCTGAATAGTTTTCAAATTCAAAGTATTTAAATTTAGAGCAGCGTTTCCACAGATATTGTTTTTAGCGAGTACCTGGTAGCTGTAAACGGCGTCAAACAATGACACCGGCGTATTGTAACTTGTAAGCTTTAAAGATGGTGACTTTACAACTATTACAAATTTCTAAAGTAATAATAAGTGTGTACATGTATTGTTTCTATTTGATAGCCAATTACGCTAAGCAGTGAGACTTGTTATCACCGTGTGGCCGCGTGTGAAGCGAACACTGGTAACGCCAATCGGCCGGTCTGTGGTTCTAATGGGCGAAACTATCCTTCAAAATGTCACCTTATGAAAGCCCAATGTACTGGAGAACCAATCGCAATAGCTCACAGAGGACCCTGCACAGGTATAACACTTTAGCATATAGTACTTATTTTAAAACGTGAAGTTGATCTTGAACATAAGATAAAAATAATATTACTTAGTATGTAGACATTCCTTTATAGGTCTGTCTAATTGCTTTTTATGTTTAAATAATGGAAAGACGGCTTTTTCTTCTACTAACAATGTGCCTCGTGTAAAATCAGGTGTTTTTTTTCGCCACAAGATACGTCTACGTCTCCGTAATACATTGCGGTCGACGTGAACAGATATACCGACAAGTGAACAATGTCATTCTGCAATACATATGATATCCACACCATGCAGCATTTTATAAATCTGTCATAAAAAATAATCAGCTTTCTCTTCTTACACATTGACTGATTCATTCTAGTTTCATATTTTTCTTGAATGTGAACTATACAAAAACCACTGCCACTAAACTATTTTATCCTCATTACTAGTTTATCCTCATTATTACTTCATGTACAATGGTCACGATTTACAAAAACACGTGTTAACAAAAACTGGCACATACGTACCGACATGACAAATTAATTATAAGACGCTTCCAGGGCTATTTGGTCTAAGGGACAAGTTTTAGCTAATTGAAGTTACATAAATCAGCGATTTTGTCTGATTCCAAATACGTATATAACTCCATGTTGCTAAAAAATGTCTCTTAGACCAAATAGCCCTGGAAGCGTATAATAAATATTGCGCGACGTCAAATGATTGCGATAAGAGCAGGATGACTATGATAATTCTCTCCTTGTTGTTTTCATTTGAATCACAAAGTACACCTAACCTATTTTTGTGATTACTGAAGAACAATATTAACAATAAAGTTTTGATTATCAAAACATTGCTACATCCTAATAATATATACTATCTTTTGTAAACAAGGTATGCCCGTCCAAAAAAATGGAATAATTAATCAACATGCTCGGGATTTTCTTCTGGTTTTATATTAATTCGTACTATAATAATGATTATATTATCTGTAACACAAACTAACCAAACATGACCAGTGAATAAGCTCAAAACTGAAGAGTCCAATCCTTCACCAGACGGGCAATCCTCATGTTTGACGGTGCTCCGTTACGCGCTGAAGCAGGGCGGTCGTCGTACGATGTTCGTGCCGCGTTGCCGTGCGGACGGCACGTTCGCCGCCGTGCAGTGTTCCGCAGCCGGTGCCGCTGCCGGCTGCTGGTGCGCTACAACAGACGGCAAGCCGCTGCCCGACACGGCTGTCAGGAACGGAAGGCCTGATTGTACGAGAACTGGTGAGAATTTCACGACTATTCTATAACATAAAGAAATCTGTAAATGTTGTTTTCAGTTAAGATATATTCGTAACAAAATCGATTTACTAAAAAGTAATCTTTCGTACCCGGATTCAAAACATCTGCTTAGCCTAAACCAATGTAAATAATGTTCTCAACGTTTGTAAACATTTTCCCAGATGAAAGCTAATGTTTATTTTAAATTAATCTTCTCGTATTGAAAACACCATAGCAGTAAGTGGTATAACATAAAATTTGTATTGGTATTTAGATAAAAATATAATGCAATGTCTTGAACAGTGCAAGCCATTTGGCGAAATTCGTCTTATCTTTTAATAATCTTAACGTAGTTTAAGGCGCCAAGTGTCTGTGTTTCATTTAATCAAAACTATTACTTGTTTATCCACTGTGGTAGAAAACAGATTGCACTTCAAATCATTTCTAGAAATAGTTTCGTGTACCTAGATTAAATATTTCAGGCGAAGTTTAGTGTGCATCGTTTAAATATAGGCAAAGGTGGTGAAAATCAAAATGTTTACAATATATCTGACTTTGGGTTTCAAATACTTATTATTAACAGACTCCTTTGATAAAGAGAGAATCCCGGAAAAAAATATCAACGATTAAGAACATATATGTATATAAATCGGCGATATTTGAAAAAAAAGTTGTGCTTATGTACAAACTATGTTTCAAATAATTTAAATTTATTATATATACAAATATATTCCGATTAATTGTTTGATTAATCCAGTTTCTAAATAGAATTATGCCATAGAAATATAAAATAACTGCCTTAATTTTTTAATGAGATCTTCGTAGTGCATATAGATAATTCTCGTGAGTATTACCTTTCTCTTCACGCACGCTATCTTATTAGTACCGATCAATACGCACGGGTGGTTCAGATGAACTGTTGGTGTAGTGGTTAGTGACCCTGACTGATGAACCAAAGGTTGTGGGTTCAATCCTCACACGGGACAATCCTTTGTGTAATCCTCAGATTGTTGTATATTGTCACCGTTATTTACGTTTGTGAAACCACAACGCGACACAGGTATAATACCACCTCCAATGTGGGATATCTTTACCCAATATACATTACAGTAAATACAAAAAAATATATATTATCTATAGTTAATCGACTTGTGAAGTCTTTTCGCTCTACCATAGTCTCTACTCAGAGTCTAACTCTGGTTACAAATGAATAGTTTTAAACAAATTTATATGCCAGGTTATGATTTGTTTCTTTTTGTATTATGTTATTATTATTATATTTTGTAGGTATATCTCATAACATTCTTGTTGGAGTTATATATATATTATATGTGTGTATTTTATGGTCTCTATAAAGATGTTCCTGTATGATGCTAAAGCAATCAATCAATAAAAAGCAAAAATCCATTATCCAATGTATTGCCCAAGAATGGTTACGTAAAAATTATTTATAGATTTTCTTTATATATAATATTCTTAATAATTTTTACGTTAACAATAACATACATATTTTTTTGTTTAATAATTCTATATATTCTGATGTTTTGTTTAATAATTCTATAAATGCTTATCCAAGGATTCACTTTGCTGATCTTTTTAATATAATAATTGACAATTAAGAAGTGCGTGTAAATACATACTTAAATATTTTCAATCTGAATCTTATCACATAGTGTTATAAACAATACAGTTCAGATGCAAATGCAAAAGGAGACGATATTTCTCTATTAGTTGTAAGCGTATTTATGAATCGGTAAGCTACTGGAGTCAAAAGCGGAAGATGGTAATCGAGACTTGTTTATAAAGCACTACCGTCAAATTTGACGACATTGATACTGATCTCAAGTACCTAATGCTCATATTGTTAGCTGACTCACGGGCAAATAAATATGATTACAGTATTAGAAACAAAACTATTCTTACCATATAACGTTAACGATTAAATATAATCACGAATTTAGCAATAAATATACGCAGTCTAATTTTTGTGAAATAAAATAAGTTTTTTGATTAATTCAATATTTAAATAAAAGGTTGGACCTTATTAAACCGGTACGTTTAATCAAAATTCTTTGATAGAATTAAGTGCAAAATGAAATAGCCGCAGGTCTAAACTTATTGACCCATGCCTGTTTTTACCTGAGTTTATTTTTATAACAAACGGAGGTTTCTTTTAACTCAAATAAAATCAGAGCTTGATTCGTTTTACGCGAAGCTACCGTCGATCTTTTTTTTTCAAGAATTCTAGAATGTAAAATGTCCTGTTTGCAAAAACTCCATTTACCTTATTGGTCGACCACACATACATTTTTAATTTTATAGGTTCATTTGACGTGGGAACCGATGCGATACGATTTTAATATATCGTTATTTATAAATGCTAATAAAATGAACATAACGGTTCCAGACATAATCCGAGATTAAATTGAGATTCTATGATCTCGTTATATATGCTAATATTACATTCATTTAATGCCAAAATGTTATTAAGAATCCAGATCCATAAAGAATCTAATAATTGAACCCGAGTCTAATAATGGAATCAGTTGCAGTGCATCTAGGGTTTTCAAAATTATGCCTATATTGCTAAAATTAATTATAAATTAATTATAATTATATTATAAAGAATGTCATAAAAGAATATCATGCTTTAATTTTTCCCACGGGTACAAATAAATTAAAAGGTCCATGTCTGGTGAGTTGGGTCACTTTGATAAAGTATAATCAAGAAATATTCAAATGTTACGTATTCTCGGCATGAGTGGATGTATCATGGCGCATCCATAATAAATAACTCGACAGTATGAATATGAAATAACTCGATAAACAAAATAGAGAAAGCTATCGATAAATAATTTATATCTGAGGTGTAGATATATTTATGCTACACATATGCCAAAAGCATTTAATGCAAAGTACTCTAGTTGCACACTCGTAGCTGTAGCTGGAAAAAATGTATGTTATATATTATTTACTATATATAAGCAATAAAATAATAATACGAAAAAAGTAAGTTAAAAGAACATAAAAATTATGTTATATTAAATTATAATAAATGATTAATTTATTAATATTAAATACCGAGTAGTTTTATTGACATGTTAATAATAAAATATTTATAGTTATCTCTATAACACTAAGACCTAACCATCTTTACTTGATATAGGTATGTTAGAAAATATACATTCCTTAAAATAATATAGCGTTAACAATTAAATCTAAATACAATCTTGCTAAGGGAAATAAGCCTCTATAGTCCAAACATTAAGGCTATAATGGTTAAATATTTGACACCTTACACATTAAATTGGATACTGTATAAGAGCAGGTTTTCTTAGAAACTACGGACAGACAGCTCGACGCCGTGGTACAATGGAGTCCCGTTTTTTTGCTCTAGGAAAGGCAACCTACATAAGGCGATAGAAAAAATGCTCCAGACACCGCTTAGTTTTGTTGGGATAGTTGGCCGCACCTTTGATGTTTTATATTTTGTGAATTCACCTACCTGCCTCTACCATATAATTAAGATGAGAGATTTAGTATACGATTGATTTCCTTAAATTCATTGATAAATAGTTCGAAAATTATAAAGTTGTATAATTTACAAGCTATTGTTCGAGACTCTTCAGAGACGTAATTATTATAAAATCGAAGTAGATGTCAGTATTAAATAAAAGTATAATAAATAAATTCAATTTGTTTTGATCTTATATCAAGAATTCTGCTTGAGAAATAATGAATTAATGTCATTGGAATATTATATTTAAAAAATATAATGATATAAATTAAGACATTTGGCCACTGTTCAATTAAGAATTATGGAGACAGCATAGGCATTCGCAGAGCTCGGTCGTTACCGGTTTTCGTATTGACTAATGCTGCACATCACTGCCGTTTGGACCGGTTGTATAGACGGTCTCCCCCGCCCCTTGCAGGACACCGCACACTTGCGTCTCCATAGAAACTGAAACACACGAGACATTATACCAGATGCATGTCTATACATTTATAACCATATACCAATTGGTTCTGCTTAAAACAAAAAATAATTTTTAATATCTATAAAGAAATAGCTTTAATGAAAAAATAATGAGCAATCTAAATAGAATTACCAGCTGCAGGTCAAATGGTATACCTATTAATAAACTGAGCGGATTCAAGACAGGTCAATTGCACCATAAGGATGGAACAATTTACAATGGCCACCCACTACTACTAATATACAGGAATTGAAAATATTATTAATATGGTAATCGTCCTTTGAAGCAAAAAAAAAATGTAACGTTCACTAAAAAACTTTTTTAATTTACGTTACGAATTGGTTAAGTACTTTTAAAATAGATCTTCGTAATATTAATATTCTCTTAATAACAACTTACTTTAAATTTGTCTTGCAGGTAAATCCCAAACCAGGCGACGATCTTCAGTTCGAGGTCAACGTAACAAAAAAAGTAAGCCAACACGTGCTGCATTTACTAACCGCTACTATTTTATTATTTAAAATGTATATTATGGTTATTCTTGTTCAAGCTAAAAATAGGTAATTTATTTATTTGTACAACGTTCAAAAACAACGAAAAACAGCTAACTAACACTATTTAAGTATCTATTGGACGAGATGAAAAGATCCCGCAATTTGAGGATAAGGAACCATCAAGATTCAACAAAAATAATAAAACTAAATCAAACTAAAAACAACAGATTACTTTTATTTCAGAATAGGTTAGAACGTTCTCTCCTAAGGGAAAATTTAAAAGAATATTAGTTAATAGGTTTGTTTGTTGGTAGGTAAATTGTTTGGAAAGTAAAAATTAAAAAAGAAAGAAATTGTAAAGTATTAACATCTGCATGGTTATTTTTTTAATATTTTTATCGTGGCGACACTTTCTATTTTCAATAATTACTGTACTTAAATGGTAACTTGAAAAAAATATATGCCTAATGACATTTAATGGCAAATTGTAAAGCACTTTCATTGTGCATTCAATAACGCCACATAGATAAAAAATAAACTTTTTAAACATGTGTTGCACGCTATGCGTGCTTGCGTGATGATTCTTGCATGTGTGGGGACAGACTACAATCTGCTTCCCATATAATTGACGGTTATATTAGAAAAATCAATCCATGCGCCTACAAGCATTGGATAATTGATATTACATAATACCTATAGTTTAAAAAAATATCGATACGTCCAGGATTCTAATCTGGGAATCTCTGGTAATCCAGCCTGTCGTTCTGCCAATATATATATATATATATATATATATATATATATATATATATATATATATATATATATATATATATATCCATAATCGTCTTAATCACGATTTAATTTGATTATTTTACTATAAACTATTATACGCTTTTGCTGTAAAATAGATTATCCTCTAGGTTGCACAAGAGTAGATCGAGCTCAATTCAACGGGAACCTAATCAAAATATTCAGCGGAGAGTATGATCGGGCGAGATCTGATCAAGGTGCCGCCACGGATCCTCGAGGCGTTGCCGACTGGAAATTCAGGGAACTTGATCGTGATAGAGGTGGTACCCTCCAGAAATCTGAGTATCGAGGTTTAAGGCGGCTTATCAAAAAGGTATTAATTTAAATAATTTTTCATTTACCTATTTATTTTACATTGTATAATATTATAATGCTATAAACTTAAAATAAATGTGTTTGTATACGGAAACCTATCAACCGATAAATGGCTGATGGTAACAAGGAGCCCTATTGTTTGTTGTTTTATAAACAAGGCCGTTGAGTTCTAGTCCGATTGCTACATCTTAAGTGGTTTTATGATTCTGAATTGGAACGCAAGCCATCGACTTTAATGGGATATAAGCACATCATATTTTTTTCACTATTTTAAAATAGTTAACTATAAAATAAATCTTACATTAGGTTTTAATTATAATCTCGTTTCTTATATGCTCTAAATAAAGATTTCAGACACTTTAAACATGCAGTGTTCTCAAAATATAGATAAGTTTATGTACCTACATTATTGTGTTCTTATTCTTTGTTCCTTCCCGATGCTGTAAGATGTGATGCTTGTAGATAAGACATTAATGGAATCGTGTCAGTTCCAACACGTGTTATTCATCATGAGGTCATTTTTATTCAGCTATAAATTATACCTATATTACTGATCATTTTAATGATTTGCTATTATAATTACGATATATTATAGTGATTTGTGTTAGTGTGTTTAATAATTCTAGAAATACTTCTACACAAATGTTTTTTTTACATTAACTTAACTTTTTTCTCAAAGTTGTTATCGTAGATTAATGTTTCGTTATTTATTATAAAAATAGAAAATAAATATCATTGTGTACTGGTAAATAAAGGTGGTGAAACCGAAGCGATGCGCACGCGCATGGGCCCGCGGCTGCGACGCTGATGGCGATGGAGAGATCGCGCGAGCGGAGTGGGCTGCCTGCCTTCTGAGCACCCCCGACCCACCCGCTCCGGACTGTAAGTACCTCATTACAAAACATTAGCAAGATAACTAATACAAAATCAATTAATATTCATCCAAATAATGACTGAAACCGTCATTTCTTAACCATATTAACTCTTGATTATATTTCTTATAAATTATTTATGTATCTGTTTTGCTTTGTTCTCATTTTGTACACTTTTAATAAAATTCATATTGAAATAGGTATTTAGTTTTTTTTTGCATTTGTATTTTCCTTTTGGACGGTACAAGGTCAGGCGTACAGAAAAAGAAATGTAAACAAAATCCATGTTCAATAAAACATTGCGGTTGGAAAATAATATTTAAGTGTAAATATTGAGTCATGCATTGTGCGGATAGGAAAACTATCGTAATTTGTGAAGTGCGAGTTGGACTCGGAGAATGAAGATTTCAAATACACTATAAAACACACTGAGATACAACAGAATCTAAGAACAATTATTCTTATCAATCAATTCAATCAAGAATGTACGGTACTATTTCTGTATTAATTAATTTGCGGGGTTGGTCGCTGTCAAAGCAGACTATTAACTTTAGGAATATTATTAATGTAACCAAAATAAGCCAAAAGAAAATAACGAACACAGTTTTGATTAGACCGATGTATGTTATTATACATGTTTTCTACACCATGTTTAATTTGTAAGGTAAGATGCGAATGTTAGCGCAAACATAATAATAATATATAGTCTCTCTCCGTTTCTTCATGTCGTTGAATGCAGACGACGATAGTGTTCCAGAGCCGGAACCAGATTACGAGGAGGAGCCGCCTCCAGATCCTAGTGCAGGTATGGTTCACATAAACTAAAACTTCATCTGCTATAGCATTTTCAAACTAATAATTGTTTAACAATAATTTATATAAAGAACCTTAAAACAGTCATTTAATAATGCAAGTAGCTTTCCCATGTTTATTTAGGTATATGTAGGACACAAAATATAAGATTTTTGTTTGAATGACTATTGCATTTAGCTTTAAATATGCCTAGCTCTACATGTTGATAATAAAAATTCTTAGACATATTACTCACAATTGGATTTCACTACGACATTGAGTCACGTGTTCGATGTCGTTTTATATATAACATTTTGTAAAGGGAAATTTTTTAATATCAAAGTTCACATTAATCGTAATTAAAATTTTCTACACTTTGCGTTATTTAAGTAGCAAGAAGTAGATTTGTCTCTAGTTCTTTTGATTCATTGCTATTTCCATGCATACTATATAAATTAAAAAATTGTTTGATAAATAAATTCTCCTTTAGTATTGCCTGGGATAATGCGGAACTCTTTCGCGCCAGACGGCTCCGTCGTACGTGAGGACGAAGCAAACGACTGTCTGACCGACCGCCAGGCCGTTTTAGACGAACAGGTACCACCATACTTACGACCCGTCTCAACTGATCTTATGATTTTTTACTTTTATATATTTTTATTGTGGACATTATAATGCAATGCGATTTTGTTTACGCTATTGCTATGGTGCATTGCGATTTTAAAATTTTATTATGAATAATTTTTACAACATAAAATAGGTATGTGAGTCCCAAATAACTTTGATATAGCATTAATTTATTAGCAAGCGAGGTAATATTAATAAATATCTATAGAATGAAAAAATCACGAACCTGTGATGTCTGGGAGTCGGTTTCCATGGGTCTGCAAACTGAACTATCGTGTCCTTATTATCCGTGATAAATTCAGCATTGTATTTATAAGTTTTTCTCGGGACGTAAGCGAATAACAATACTTCCCAGTTGACAGACTGACGAGTATATTCTAGCTTGTGTTGACTGTTTCATTCCACATTTATTTGCAATTTTGTATAAGCGAAGTGTATGTCAAACTAAATGAAAAACGTCTATAGAAAGCAGGCAGCGCGGTGCTGTACGTGCCGGAGTGTACAGGAGACGGCAGGTATGCACGCGCTCAGTGCTACCGCTCTACCGGCTATTGCTGGTGCGTGCATCAGGACACCGGGAAGCCTATCCCTGGTTCTTCCGTCAAGGACGCCAAACCTGACTGCGATGCCGCGCCGCAACACGCCAGCCCCATGAGAGGTGATGGTTTTATAAATAATCCTGCACTGCAAATATAAATCCCAGTATCTGATTGCAACGCTACCTACTAGCTCTAATTTAAAATCGTAACTATCTAGGGATCCACTCAAACAAACATATTTTCTTGACCATCGGTCGGGAAGAAAGAAAAAAAATTTCATACTTTGTCCTGTTAAAACAAAAAACACTGTAAATTCTCATGTTTGAATAAAGTTGATTTGAAGGTAAATAAGTTAAGACACTAACAATCGTATACCTATCTTAATAAGGAAAAAAAAAATCCGAAGTTACCGGGTACAATTGAAAATCTAAACATCCAGACATCTCCACGCAAATCCATAGTCCATAAAAATAACATTTTAAATCGGTCCAGCCGATTAGGAATTCAGTGACAAACACACTTATAGAACATAAGATAAGATGTCTATAAATCGAAATATTGTTGCATGTTGTACACTACCAGAATCTAAATATACTCAGTTAAGACTAAATAACTATTTTTACCTATTTACTTTCAAATACTTATACAAGCATAGTATCAAACTAAATAACCTGTAATTCAGTTATTATTTCTTCTAATGTTTAGTTTTTTAGATCTATTAATGAAATAAAAAATCGAAGTAATAGTTATATTTTTGGAACAACACAGTTACAACTTATACAGTATACATTTATTTTACTACAGAGTATATAAATAACTATAACACATAGTTTCTAAACTAAAATATTATTAACACATACAATTTAATGTTGTTGTGTATTAAGATTCTAATCTTCCATTTATAATAGTGTATGGAATTATATAATAACAATATAACATGAAGTAGAAATATGTATACAGTATATTTTAATAAAAATCTACACAATACCTACTTAAACTAATAGTAGTTATTAAAACACTACAAAAATGCACAATTTACAATAGGAAAACTACAAGAGGTAAATGTAACTAATGTAGTAAATTGATCAGACTTTGGATACAACACATTTAATAATAATAATATATAAATAGTAAGCAAAATACATAAAAACAGGTTTTTATATCCCCAGGTTGTCCAGAACCAATGAAAAGTCATTTTCTACATGATCTTATAAGTTTTTTCATTTCGAAGATGACTACTATAAATGGCACGGGACCGGGGTGAGCATTTTTTTTATCTATACTAATATCCAAAATAAAAATTTGATATACTTAAGCTATGAATACAAAACTACGTACTATACAATATATAAATAACAAACAAGACGGTATATATTTTGGCTACCTAATGGAAAATTTCATATAAGTACACCAAGACTAAGAGAACATTGCGCAATTGACTACTTTACAAAACTTTATCTCTAAGCAAGTCAAACATTTTTTTTTTATTATATATTTTTTATTTCTTGAATCATATACATACACCTTCCAATACAATGTTGGATAATTTAATGTTGCTATTATTGTAAATTACATGAATACATGAATTCACAAAAAATTTACACTATATGATATTGATAATATAATAAATATTGCACAATTATCAAAGTTTAACATTTAACACCTACATCTTCCTATCATCTATAATAAGCAATGAATAAAAAAGTTTCCTCACTAAATTTTAATCACAAACATCAGTAAGTACAGGATAATATGAGATCCGATAGTTTGAATAAAATCATTTATGTACAGAGATGTAGTTAAGTGGGGGGCCTCGAAGGAGGAGCAAGCTGCAACATGGACCTATGTTATGTTAGATAAGGACAAAAACAAGGCCTTAGAAAGACGGGAGTGGAAAGCCTTCCATCAGCTGATATCAAGCATGGAGTCATTGAGGAGGTGCGGGAGAAAATTACCCCGTTACTGTGACGTCAACCACGATGCTAAAATCAGTATTACTGAATGGATGGCCTGTCTGGAGGTTACACAAGCCGCGCACGGACATACATGTGAGAATTTTATTCAGATTATTGAGCTTCATTGGAAATATTAATATTATTGAGATATTTATAAATACTGACTTCTATTTCCTATTGAATTAATGTAAGAGTCTACTTCTAAATTGTGCATAGTCAATATCATTTATTGTTTTAGCTGAAACAACAAAAGTTCCCTCTAACCCGAGAAGGAGAGGTCCTAATCCTCTGGAATCGATTCTTAAGGCGGACGACTAGAATAATATATCTGTTTAGAAGACATTTTGGAGAACAAAGTTATCAAAGTAACACATTAAAAAATATACTTCAATCTGTATAGAGAATATACTTGTAGGTAATTTTCAGTGGCAATAACAAATGTCTAATATTAGTGAAAAATAATATTAGAGATAAATGTTACTTGCCTGAACTATTTATGTAATCCTTGTGGATTTTAAATTAATTTATTATTCTATTATAATTTCACTAGTCTTGCAACTTGTATTGTTTCAAGAAGTGGAACTGTTGTGTGTTATTATTGGCTATGAGTGCTTTAAGTGTGTTTCTTAAAAAATGGCCTTGTATTCACATGATGCAATTAACTTTTATTGATGTTGTGTATAATTTTAAAACGCATCTATTGTAATAAAATATATCTCTTCAATCAGTAGAAGTTTTTTATGAATACAGTTATATGCATCAGACTTGCATTACTATATGGCAGACAATACCTTAATTTTGTTAAAATGATACTTTACATCAAATATTACATTTCTCGAGTTTTTTAAAACTGTATTAAGTTAATATTTATAAAACATTTAGTCAGTGTAACTTGTAAGAGCTATGTGATATTTTTAATTTCTATATTAATATCGCTAAATAAATAATTTAGTACTTGACATGCCGTTTTAACAATACCTGTAATGAATATGATAATAAATGTTGATGTATTTATTAATTGTTTGTTTTCACTCATGATTTAACACTGACACTTCGCTTCACGGCACTGACCCACTACCACTGGAGTTTCCAAGGACGATTCTTTTGTATTCATCGACGGTTTCAGTAAGTATTTTTTGAAAAATGCTTTCAAACACCTGGTTCTTAACTTTGACTTCGTCTGCATGCAGGGAAGTCCATTCTGGCTCACAGCGACGCCACTCAGCAAACAATATATCATCAATATGGTCAGATCGCCTCGCACCCACACCTGATTTTTTTTTAAAATATTATAATCTTAATACACACTACAAAAAATAATTAAAAACATTTTGTTTCGGTGTAAAACATATAAAGTATAATAATAATTAATATTGTTTAGAGAATTGCAACAAAAAATTTCAATAATTTATTTGGCAGTTATAAGACAGTTATTATTTTATCAAAAATATTTGATAAGATTAAATAATTTCTTATCAATTCCTCACCTGAAACAGTGGTAGGAGGTACACCCCTTAAAACTTCTTTCAGGTCTGCAGCAGCTTTCTTTGTTAATTTATCTGATTCTGGCTTCGGTTTAGCTGGTACTGTGTTACAGGTATCCCAATACTTTTCGCTATTATCTTGCTTCTGTCTTTCAATGGACTCTTGGCAGTAGTCTTTAACAAATATATCGAATACATCCGAGCCGTAAGGCTCTTTGGCAGTTTGGAATAATAATTTGTGCATTTTCTGATCAGTGACGTCATCAATGGTAAACTTGGGAGGTTTCGTCACTCGAGTCTCTGTAGGGGGGGTGTATGGTGGAGGAGGCTTGTCTGGTATCTCGCGCACTGCTAGCAGTTGACATTGTTGTTGCTCCAAAGCTTTTATCTGAAATCAAATAGAGTTTAAAAGAAGTTATTATTATTTTTAATTATATAACTAATGAGCTATTATCAGCTAATACCATGTCTCATTGACTTCGTGTCAGTAAGTACTGGTTTCGGAATTATTTAATACTATTAATATTAATTTTATTCAATTTGTTAATTGTAAAAAATATGCATTATCAATTATATCCTATTGTTTGTATTTATCTTTTCCATAAAATTAACATATTCAACACCAATGAAGTGATCATATCTTTAATTAAAGAGAGAACATAAAAGTAAATCTACAAAAAATAATCATCATTCAGACATAATAAGCAAAAATACATATTCAATATATACCATAATGTATCCTTATTTCATATCATAATTTTAGTGCTTAAAATAAATATATGATTTTTAAGGTAACATTAACTTGCTTATATTTGTTTTTTTTTTATACTTTAGGTTTGAATATTCATCGACGAGTAAGTATAAATAAAAGTAATCAGAATTACCTCTCTTTCAATGGCGAGCTGTTGTCGACGTAACTCTTCAGCTTCATAGAGCACTGGGGAAGCTAAAGATGAAACACTGGGGCATTCAGCTTGGCTGCTTGTACTACTTTCAACTAAAATATATTATGACAATGATAATATATTGTAATAAGAAGCATGTAAAGTAAATTCTATTCTTAGTTAATTTAAATGATTACAATTTTATAAACGGTCAAACATAGTATATAATAAGTATTAATTTACTTTAAAAATTAATTAATAAAATTGTTATTTAGAAAGTTAGTTACCAATCAACTTTACAGAAGACTTCTGCGTCAACCAAGCGGCTACTTCAGTAGAGATATCATCTGAGGCCGCGGCTCCTGCAGGTATTGGTAAAGGCCCCGTCACACTAGCATGTGTTACATTCTTGCCCTTACACGACTTGGTTCCGACACTTGCAGTCAAGGGCTCACAGCTACAGCATGCGTCCACAGACACGATCATCGACCCATCTGTTAGCACTTCGTCACTTTGCACTCCCATTGATTTCTGATTACCCTTAATGTTATCCACTTCTATTATATCTTGAACATCCTTTATATCGTTGACGACTGCATGGCTGACTTCGTGTGGTACCGCATCTTCGTCTGAAAAACCTTTGTAGATCTGATCAAACTCCTCCAGTAGGCTCCGAGCTGTTGATGGAGAACTAGAGTCTAATTCATGATTTTTTATTTGTTCCATAAATTCTCCAAGAACAATATCATTATCTAAACTTATGTTGTGCATGTTTGTGGTATTCACTATATTCTTTAAAGCTTCTTTGTTAACTTCGTACTGCTTCCCAGGACTGAAGATTTTAGGTAAAGATAGGTTATGGAAGAGAATATTAAGGTAACTACCATCCACAACTACGAAGTTTTCGTCTGAAGTGTTAGTTGCCTGTTCTGAAGTAACCGGTAGGCTATCACCTGTTTGTACCCACTTTTCGGCACTCGTGATTATTTTCAAATCGTTTGAAAACAGAATTGTAGCGTTCGACTTAGCTCTGGAAGTGGTGCTATCGTCGCAGCCGCTGCTAGATAATTCGAAACATTTAAGGGGAGCCACGTTACGATCTGTAGAAATATTGCGTTTTAATTTCTTTTTGCCCAAAATGATTTGTTGAACATCTGAGCTGTTTTTCAGTTTCCATTCTATATTCTTTTTAGTTTTCTTTAAAGCCACTTTGCGCTGTTCTGATAGCGTCAGTAATGCTTTTCGCATGCGCTGCATTTCCCCACATTCATGCTGCAGCTTAAGGAGAGCCCCTCTTTGCTTCTTCTTTAGGGTTGATATGTCAGTGTTATCTTGTTTCTTCTTGTCCTCAAGCCATAATATTTGCGATTTTGTAAAATCTTTCAGAGCATCCTCTCGCATTTTTAAAACATCCAACAGATTTTCTGCTCGTATTTGCTCATCTTGGATGAGTAGATTGAGCTGAAAATAAAAAAAAAAAAAATTAAATTTACAATTATAGAATAATGATTATATATAAATTACTATAACATATTTTATCACTATAATGATGTAAGTGTTATATAAAAGATTATCAAATAACATTCACTCAAACGTCTTTCAGTAGTGTTCTCATTAACAAATGAGTGGTGAATCCTAAATTGTTTACATTAAAAAGAATCAACACTCACCAGACAAAGACTCTCTGATGCCATTGTTTTAGTAGAATCAACATTAAATTCATTTTCGTATTGGGACAGAAAAGATCCAAATTCTAAATTCTTCAATTCATGACCGGTACTACTAATCCAATTTTCTACTTTCTTTTCAATAATACAGTTATCAGAAATTGAACAATTTTCTAAATATTGTAGAGACTCGAAAAATGAATCTATAAAGTTAAGCTCCCGCTGAAACTGTCCACAGAGATAGTCACCATGTAACAAACTGTTATTAACTTTTATTGTGCTAATTATGTCAGACGGTTTTACTAATTTATCGTTGTTAAAGACGTAGGAACAATTAATAGACGTCAGACTATTTAAATGCTCAGTTTCATCATTGCTTTTAGCGTCATGTACATTATAATCTAATTTCTCACTGTTTTGGAAAGCCTTATTCGATAACTCCTTTTTAAATACCGAAACTACATTCAAAGGATATTTATATGGATCTGGCGTTATTCTTGAATGCAATACCTCATTATTTTCAACTACATGAAAATTTATTTTCTGTCTTGTAGTATACGTTAAAGTAGCTTGGCCTATGATGAATGAAGTACTTTTGTGATAGACAGTGTCTGTAAGTTTCTCCTCGACATTTCGGGGTGCCGTATCCAAATTAGGTATATTATCAGCGACATTACTGATAACGTTGACTATTTCTTCTTTGGATATATCAGTTTTACAATTAATTAAGCTTACATTTGGTATTTCAAGACTATCAAAAGTTTCTTTAATATCATTAGATTCACTATCAATTTTTTTTATCAACTCTTCGTCTGTAGAAGTGATTTGATCTATTTTATCAGGGAGGCTAGTATTTACGTGTACATCTTTTAAATTAACTGTTTGTACAGCATTGTCGACGTCTTCGACATTCACAAAATCATCAAAGACATCTTCATATGCTTCAGTTCCTACATTACATTTGTGTATTTTATCATCAAGTGGAACATGTATAATAGATACTGGTTTATTCTTTTCCTTTATACCTTTTAGAAGCGCCATTTTATTGCGATCTGTGTTAACTGGAGATTTACATTTTCTTGTCCTTTCAAAAACTGTTTTGGGTGTTGGATTTATATGACTGTCGTCTTTCAATTTATTTTTCTTAATTATATACTCCTTTTCATTTTCTTTTGAGCTTATTAACTTTTTACTTAAACTAAATTTCGTTGATACAGCACTTTTAGCACTTCGAATTGATTCTGAAAACAAAAATATATAAGGACATTCACATTAACAATCAGAATTGTTGGGTTATTTGCTTCAGTACCTAATAGAGTTTCTAATGACTACACAGCTAACAAACTGCCAACCTATAATTAGTTTCCTATAAACATTACAAGTCAGAACTCATCACCCTCAATCACAACTCACCCTCAAAAATGTTTTACAATTCCCAAAACTCTTACCATGGATAAACGATTTAAGCCCATGTAATTAAAAAATATTTTTTGTTTAGATAAATGTAGATGATAAAATATATTTTGAAGTTTTATTATTACTTTTTTGTATTGAAATAAAGTCTGTTTAAGTAATAATTAGAAACTAGAATCTAATGTCTACATAAGTTATAATACAACCAAGAAAAAAATCTTGAGTATTGTATTCCAATATGAGTGGCGAATTGTGAAAAGTGCAGTTTTAGTTATAGTATTTATAGTTTTAGTAGTTATAGTTGTCACAACACTGATTGGTCTACGTATTTAACGTGTACTTGAATTAACAGTTGTTATGGAGCCCTTGTAAATATACTGATAGAAATGTAAAACTAAAATTCGTACATATTATGAATTAAAAGTTAATAGATACCATTGTCAATGATTTCTTTGTTTTTTGTGGTGTTTTGTGCTGAATTATCTCCTCTTGAATATCTATATCTATTTTCAAATTTAGGTGTTGCCAATTCTTTTTTGTTGTTTGTCAAATTAGTTTTAACATTATTCTTAGTTTCCTTGGGATCTGTAAGGCAAATAAAAGACAATATATTAAAAACACAAGTTACTTAATACTTATAGAAAACAAAAAAAATATTTAATGACACAATATAATATCTGTATTTAAAATCAAATATACATACATTTTGGAATATATGCCAATCTAGATATATTTTGAGACGTCTTTCGTTCTTCATTTGAATCAACATCTGTAGCTTTGTTTGATGTTTTTGTATAACTTTTACGGGTACTATCTGCTGAAACAGTTGATATCAATAATATATGTAAAATAGTATTTATTATTTTTAACTTAGGAGTTAAAATTAAACAATATTAAATAAACAAAATCCACATGGCGGTAAAGATTTTTTTACATAGCCACTTACATAATCTAGGTTGCATACAAAGTTCATCATCCTCTTCTATGGTGACTATTTTCCGCTTGCATATTTTGGATGCCATCTTTACCGGTGGTGCAACATGGGATTTTAAAGATCTGTTAGTGTATATTTTTGGTTCTTCAATTGTAATTATACGACGTACTCTTGGTTCCAAAGCAATATATTGTTCGGAACATAATGCTAGAATCAATAAGAAATTATTTATACTTTACTGTATGTATATCACTTGTTTGATTCTGTTTAATCTATTTGTTATGCTTTGGTTTTCTTATCACATGTGCCCTATTATTCCAGAATGCTGTAAATAACATCCTTTTATTATGGAAATTATCAATGATAGCTTTAAAACACAAAAAATACAATATGTTAAATACAGCTTTTAGAAGGAACATAAAATATAGTTTTAAAAAAGGCTTATTTGCTGGAATACCAAAAAATATCATTAAAAAGCTTTCTTTTAAAAAAGATAAAGATTTGAGGTGAGCTTAATTATTGATTATTTTACAGTTGTGTAAACGTCTCAATACTGCCAAAACTAAACTAGTCTTGTTGACAAAAACTCAACTGATTAAATACATAACATTAATAATGCCAATTACTTTTCTTTAAGCATATTATGATCATAATGCTAAAACTTCATTATTTATCACAAATACATGAGTAATACAAATATTATTAACACCTAACCTTACAAGGCATTGCAAATATTTCAATTACAATTGGTGTAAGAGACTATCTTTTGAAACCATCTCAATAACTCAAAAATAGCTAGCATTGGGTAACAATACAGGCAGACAACCTATGCCTATGGCCAATTTAGTTACTAAAATGTTTCAAATAAGTTTTAATTTTTAATGTAGATTGATTCTGATGTTAAGTTTTAAGACATTCAAATAAAAACAAAGTTCATAATTATACAAGGTCTGTCAACAAAAATAATATGTTTAAAATTTTTGTTTTTATTATGTATGGTATTTTTTTTATATTGAGTTGCATGAAATTTGAAATATTAATAGAAAATCATTAAACGCTATTTCACCTTCCAACGGCAGATATATAATTAAGACAAGTTGGGTCACTGCCAATAATTTAGTTGAGATAGTCAAAATAAAGATTGATAGAGTTTAGTAAATAGTAATGCTAACAAAAGATAGGTTTGCTGAAGGAAATATTCATAAATTAAAGTACCATATAATGTATTTTTTTCATCAAGGAAAGAAAAGTTGAAGAAAAGAGACAAATATTTCAGAATTTTGCAAACATTGCTTTGTTTTGATATTATCATAGCAAAGCTCATAAGCATCTCATTGAACATCAATAAATTAAAGGCCCATTCGCAATTATATAATAACAAAGAAATACCTAAAATTCGCAAGTCATATTTCAATATAACTAAATAGTGTCTACAAATGTTTAATATTATTCGCATTGCATTTATATTTACAAATAGAAAAAGATATATTTATCTAATTTTCAAAATTATTAGAATTTGTTTTCTTATTATTTGAACTAACATGAACTATACATGAACTAAGTAAAGAAGATTCACCAGTAGAAATTTTGTTAACATATAAATTAAATAAAACTATTTCTTGATACTCTAAAATAATGATCAAGTCAAGTTGTTATGTAACAACAGCAGAAAACAAGAAATAGAACAGGAACAGATAAAGTGCTAATAATAGATAATATGTGCTAATAACATACATCATAATATAGACAATGCTATGTGCTAATAACATATGACAGAACCATATTATATTCCTGAAGTGGTGAAAGTTCTATGATTGTCATTTACAAACTTAACCTTGCATTTTTCTTGTTGTCATGATTTGCCAAGGTGTAAAGATTTTAACAAATAAAAACTGATTACTCCCATGAAGGATTTAACTATATACATTAGTTAGTATATTGATGAGAACACTGTTTTTGTGAGAAATGAAAAGATACAGAAGACTTATCTGCCTAGCAATTTTTGTGTTTTCAATGTTATTAATTTGTGTACTTTTTGATCATTTACAGATAAAGTAGCAAATACCAGTCTAAGTATTTGGCAAATAATTGAGAAATAGACTTTCAGTGTAGGATCTCAGAATCAACAATAAGTTATTCTACTAATTGTATCTTAAACATATAATAGCATGCTGCTGCTTAGTTTATTATATAAAAGTACCTTCATGTCATTTAATAATGCTTGTGTATAGCCATCAATTTTGAGATAAAATAAAACTGATAGCCCGGAACCCCGGCAAGCCGCGAGTTTTTTTCTTACATTCTAATATTTTAAAATTTGAACTAATGGCTAGAAAAAAATTACCTTTAGAGCTAAGATCGAAGTCTGGCAGCCGCGTATACTTTGTAACAGGTTTATCGTGATTAACTTGAGAATATATTGGTCTTTCGATGTTCAAATATATACCAAATAATTTATCTTCGGCATCGGTTTTTTTGGATGCCGAAGCATCCATTATATTCCAAACTAAAAATATTCAAATGCGTAACGTCGTGAACATATTATTTGTTTCCAAATTTGCACAAACAACACTTTACAATAATTTTTACATGTATTTTTACATTTTTTTACTTTTTAATGTTCTACCACGAATTTTTCTTTTTGTTGTCAATCAGTTTGGTTGAGTTTACTGCAGTTTCATCTGCTGTCTATGTGTATTTGGAGTAACTGTCTATGCTTGCATTACATTATATTTTATTATATTCTTTAGTGATTACTATTACTTTTAAGATTTTAAATGTCGTTTATCTGGATTGAAAATAATATAAGATTTCCTACACACTGGATTATATTACTTTTTCAAAAACATTTTATCATGTAAGTATATAAAATGATCATTATTGATAGAACTGGGGATTCCGGAAACGATCGAGAAGTTGTCTGAAATAGCGTCGCAACATTTTAATATATTAAAATCAATATCCTAAAAGTAATTGTTTCTTTAATATGACTTCTTAGGTAATTTCAGTTTCTAATCCCGGTTTGTCAGCTAATTATACGTTTACTAGATGGTCTAATTCATCTCGTTTATTTTGACATTCTTTATATTTGTTTTACACAAGCCTTATCACTCATTGAATTGCCAACAATCATTGTATAAATGTATGAAAAAGTTTTTTTTTATAAAACCAATCGGGTGTACCTGTTTTTGTTAATTCACTTTTGTATTATAAAATATTGGTTGGACTAATTTAAAAAAAAAAAAATATGTATATATATATATATATATATATATATATTTCAATTAGGATGTGCAATTAATATTTTTTGAAATACAGAGTTTTGTTAAATGTTTTAGGTAGAACAAACTTAAGTTGGTAGTGGTATCGAAGTTTAAATTTGAATTTTTGCTGATTAATAGGCAAATTAACTGGTTAACTAGACCAAGTCTAGCAAAGTTATAATAACAATATAAAAAAAATCACTTCATTATTTTATAAATGTTCCCATGAAGATTGAACAGAACTCTTATATTATTAGACCCAAGCTCCCCTAGTACTACTACTATTAATACTGGAGTAGGAGATAGCGATAAAAAGTTTAAAAGGATGAACTATTGTCCATAAAATGCATATCAAATTATCGTGTGAATTTTGAAATTTGAATTCGCTTTATTGTCAAAAAATCACACCAAAGACAAATAATTTATAAACCACAAATTCAAAGAATACAGAAATTATAAAAATATAATAAAAATAAAAACCAGAATTGCCTATTTTATCTTAGTAGTCTGTGTCTCTGTCGAGAAGTGTCATTTTTAAGAAGGATTTCTCATATTTCTTGAAGTTATAAAAAAATATTTTCATAAATTAGGATTTGTGTTGTATTATAATACTCATTGCATTGAGTTATTAAAATATATATCTATCTGGTATAAGAAATATTAAATCTTTAAATCTTCTTGTAATCTCTATTCATTACAAAAAATATACGCACCTAACTAATCTATGCTATATAGGTATGCCGTATTGTGCAGTAAAGACATTTAAGTGGCTAGTGGACCGATCTTTTGTTATTCACGTTTTGTAGATATGATTGAACCTAAAAGCTTAATCCAGATGTTTTAATGCATAAGAGTAGTATGGGTATAAATAATCAAGACAGTGGACAGTGGATACAGGAACAATGAATAATTTTCTTGTTAATAGTAACTGGAATGTGATACTTGCGTAGTTGTTTTGTTTTTACATACTGAAGTGTTTTTGTAATGTAAGTATATACGATTCATATTATTACTAGAAAATAATAATACATCAAAAATTGTTTAAAAAATTAAATTATATGTATTTATTTATTAACTTATTTATTTATGTTAAACTATATTTTCAATCCCATTAAATTAGATCAGTATAGTTGTCAATTACTAAAAATAAAAATTTGATTTAATATAAATAGTATAAAAGTGGAGGTTTTAATAATTTAATAAAGAAATTAAAGAGCTGCATTCTTGTTTGCAGTTAGCACTACTACTTTAATCTAACATTTGATTTCTCTTTAACTTTAAACTGTGAGATTCTTATGTATTCCTGTTCCTGTTTCTGTTTGGCTTATTGTAAAAAAATATATTTTAGATCTTTATTTAGATTTTGTTTAATTTGTGCTTGTCAATTATTACAATGTGGCGATTTGAAATACAGTTTACCTATTTACTACCTACATTATTTACAGAAATAATATTATTTATCTGTAGTCCAAGTGGAGAGACAAATAGGTATAATAATCTGAAAAATGTTGTAATCATATTTTAAAGTCAATTGAACATATGTATGCAAACAAGTCCCGATTCATAAAATGTGAGTTTAGGGAATAACCTATTTTCGTTAATGGCATGTGGAGAAACATATTGATCATTTTCATTTGAATAATAGTTAAGAGGCTTTCAATTGTATGTAAATAGTATTTCTTTTTATTTATAATTAATAAATAGAAGATTCTAAATTGCTATGTATGAACCAACCTTGAATCTCTGATAAAAACTAGGTTGGTCTGTAAAACCATCCAGATCATTTGGAAACACTTATTGTTCTCTAAGGTTTAGGTAAAACCTCTATGAACCTATCGGAATCAAGTTCAGTATACTTTGTAATTCCTTCAATTCAGTGGTCATAGTGAATTGTAGGAATATTTTTTTCATATTTTCAGCTTCTAAATTTTTAATACAAAGTTATTGTTTTGTTGGTTGGTATCTTTGTGAAGGTTTGGTTAAATATGATTGAAATGTTAGATTATTGTGATCTTTATAGAAAAAATAGAAGATTTCAATTTTTTTAATTTATTTTCATTGGTTCTTGTTGGCAGAAATACTTATAAATATAAAACCATTGAATTAACACTAAATTAAACAAAATTCTAAATGTAAAAGTGTTCTTAAATTATGCCAGAATTATTATGATGCAGAAGTAATCCAAAAAAATAATTATTTTCTTAAATCCAAACTTTGTATTAATATGTTAAAAATATTAATTATTTTAGAATTGTTAATGCCTCAGATTTGGTTTTATCAGTTTGCATGTTGTAAAATTAAAATACCCAATAAATAAGTGCCAACCATTTTTATACCATACCATGTTATTGTTTGTATTATAAATATTTACTTAAAAATAGATCTAAATTAAAAAAAAGGATTAACTGATAAATTATTGATTATCATTTTAAATTAGTACTTTTGCTCACATAAATGTAATAAATTCCTAAATCAAAATCTTAATTGAAATATTTTTTTATTAACAAAGCTACTACCAGCTTGGATAAATAATCGCCACACCCGGACGAGCTGGCAACAGAAACTTAGATCCTATAAGTAATAAAGGGTTTTTATGGGTAAAACCATATTTTTTTTCTTATGCAAATAACATTCTAAATATTATAAGAATTAACTTGCAGAGTATACATTCAATTGAAAATTTAATCTGAAAAAATATTTTTAATGTTATTTTTATTTTTAATTTTTCATTATTCTATTATTTAATGGGTAAATGCTCTTGTACTTCAATCCTTTTTAATAACACTAACTCAAATTTTCACACAAAAAAGTCCGACTTTTTTGTCATATTTTTTTGAAACTTATTCAACAGTGAGTAAAACTATGATTATTGTAAGACTAATGAGTAAAATTATGATTATTGTAAGACTAATGAGTAAAACTATGATTATTGTAATTATGATTATTGTAATTATGATTATTGTAAGACTATCTAAGGTTTGATATATTCTAAAATGTCTTATAAAAACTTGCATGTTCTTTGGAGATTGTTCCCTTATATATATTTATTTATTATGATAATTTAATAATACATATATATTTTTTTCACCAATACTTTTACTATGATTTCTGTATTATATTTTTTGTAAATAAAAGAGGTACCAATATAAAAATATCAAATGACAAGCTAGTTTTCAGACTCAGGTATACATATACAATATTTTTTTTTTAAATTGAATTGAAATTGAAAGCAAATAAAATTATTATTATTATTAATATTAATATATAATATCATTATAAATTATCTTTTAGATTGTTATAAATTATCTTAATACAAATAAAGGCACAAAAATTCAAACATTTTAGGGAAGATAACATTTTACAAACTTGGGAACAAGGCCAATGTGCTAAACAATTTTGCCAATACTTATTTTGAAATTTGAATAAGTTTATTTGTGACATACTACATAATTCAGACCAATGGGTCTTTTTTGACCTAGTGTAAGCATGCAGTGGTTTTATCAATATTTAGTCATTTTTGTTGAATGTTATTATCATTATATATGATTATTGTGATAAATTGATCCTATTCCTTTAGAATTATGTCCTTAACATAGCTCCTCTCTCCCACATTTTTAGCTTATTAATATAGTCATTCTTCAAACCAAGATTGCTTTATTTTGATATAAATTATAAAGTAAAAGAAAACAACAACAGCATTATATTTCCTGAAAATAGTAAAATATAATCTTTCTTTGTAAAGTAAAATATAATTTAATAAGAAAATAAATTATATTTGTTACTATCATTTTGATTGTAGGTTAAACAAATTCAATTTAAGTTTATGTTACACATATACTTAATAACTAATACTAGTTTTCTGGCTTGTTCTATGATAAGGAACCTTCTAAGGTCAAGGTCAGAAGAGTTTGTCAAAGGTACATATTTAATGTGGGCTTGAGCTATAGTCTCCATTGTGATCCAGCAATTTTTATTATGTTATCTTCCCAGAGTGCATAAGGTTTAAGTTTGGTCTGATTCCATTTAATTTTTAAATAAATAAATAAGTATAATAACTAATTTATAGTTATGAGATGTTTATATTTATAGAAGTGTTTTTTATTTCCAAGATATAAAAAAGTGTTTTATTTTTTATAACTTTGTTTTAAGAAAATATCTTAATGTAGGCACCGGAGTAGAAAACACATTTGTTAATGTACCTTTACTCTTCTATCTTTCTCTTATCAATACATTTACAATTAACATAACAATTATTTTGTTCTTTTTTATGCACACTATAATTAAAATTCTGTTAAAAAGCAGTTTTACCAATTTATTATCCTTACTACCAACCTTATTTAAGGTTAATTTAATAGTACACTAGAGATTTGATTATTCACAACTAAAACATATTCATTTGTAATATTCTGTGTATATTGCCAATTGAAAACAATTATCTTTGAAAATGACAATTTCTAAATATTTTAAACATTAAAATTCATTGACTATTCTCCGAGACTTTTGTTAAAAGTGTTACAAGTATTTTTGTACATTTAAGAATATATGTATGTGCTTCGAAGTATATCTAATTTAATGCAATTTATGTCTTTAGTAATTAAATAACCACAAGATAAGACATCTTAGAGTTAATATGAAATTCAAAATTTGTTATCTCTTTACACTTTACTCTACACACTTTATAGGTATATTGAATTTCGATTACTCAAATAATTTTCGACAGGAATTAGTCGGATTTACCGAGTCTCCACTTTATATACAATTTTTGTTCAGATACAAGATGGCTGTCAAGAAACATGAGTTGGTTGCGGACAATCGCAACCAGTTGGACCTTACTGCGCTGGCTCAATACTTTCAAATGATGAATGACCAGCCCAATTACCTACCACCACCTCAAGAACTGGTTAAACATTGCCAGGATATAGTAAAATGTCTCTGTAAGCATTAAATTTGTTTTGATTCATCCATATATATAAATATTGGGGCCATCTATTGGACTTAATTTTATGGTTTAATGTATATACACATGTTCACAGAATATATTTTGTTGTCAAAAAAATGTATCGTAATGAAACATTGTCTTCACATAGGTAGTGCTGATTTTCAGTTATAAATAACTTTTATATTTGTGGACCAAAACACACAACACATTTAGTATACAGTTAAACACAATCACAAAAGCTGTGGTGCTGTGGTTTATATATTATTAATATTTTTATATAACAAGTAAAAGCTAATATTTATTTAGTAAAATTGAATTTCATTAATGTTATCTCAAATCAGAGTTTTGTTATTATTTTGGATTGCGAAACCACAACTTAATAATGTAAAATTATTTTGGGTGTTTCAAATTTTTCTTACATTTCCATTGTTTTAGCACGAACTGCTGGAACGGAGGAACAATTATGGCAACTTCTTCAACCAGTGGAGCGGTTTTTACTCCGAGTAGTCACAACAGTCCACGGCGATGTCCGACATGAAATCTTTACTGCTATCCTAGACAAGTTCTATTCCTACATATCTGATCCACGTACGTAATATTGTTAGACCAAAAAAAAATCAAAAATGAACATAGTAACCAAACTTATTAATATATTTAATTGTTAACAGAATCGGATGCCTGTCCGGCAACAGCAGCAGTATTGGTGGTGATCGACGAGTCTGATGAAGAGGGCGCGCTGTCAGCGGCTCGTTGGCTGGTGCAGCAGCGGGAGAGCGGCCCGGCTGGTGCGGGTCTTAGGGCGGCGCTGTCCTGTCTTTACCGTTGGCTTTATGACTGGCACGGCACCCCTGCGCTGGGGAACTGGGTGGTCGCGTACATCAAAGCATTGGAAGTAAGTTCACATCATATTTCTATATATTTATTGATTTCTAATTATTAAATATTAGGTTTTAAATAGGAATAGCAAAAACAGTAACTTCGAAAGCCTGATTGAAGCCCGTAAGAATAGGCGAATAATAGCTCTGAACTCCAATAGAGCAAATAGGTTTTACCGGAAGGTTTAACTTCAAACCCTTTCTGACGGAGTCTGTTGGTATTTATGCATATATTTATTACATATCAGAGTATGATAATTTTGCAGTAACCAACACGACTTGTGCCTGCAACAAGGCTCAGATTTCAAACCTTCCTAACTTGTATAAAGCAGTTAATCAATAACTTTAATATGAACTGCTTCATAGCACATTACATTCGGGGTAATCCCCGAGTTGGTTACGAGTCTCGTCCTATGTTTGATGCTATACAGCTCACAGTTCTGTCTTACTCCTACTACTATATCTACTAGTACTACGAACTCTCCATTTGTATATCTAAGACCTGCAGAGCAGGGCCAAGTTGATCTCGAAGGCTGGGAGTGATCAACAGAGTTAAGGAGTATTACAAGCCTTACAAGATTTACTGCCCTGTAGCAGTCTGCTTACATCCGAAAGCCTTAAATGTTACTCTTGATTTAATAATAAAATATATTGATGCGCTAGTTGTTGATAAGTTCACGGCAATCTTACAACTAATATAAATAATTATTTACTTTAGAAATGTAGTAATTTAAAACTTGTCGATGATACCTATAGTATTCTTGGTGATATAGATATGTTTATTGGCGCATCACTATTTCCGCTTATACTTTTTTAAATAACGTATATTCTAACATTGTTTCGGCTTGCGTTATGGAAATTATGTTAGGTTAAATAATTTTGAGAATCTTCTGCTGTGGAAAATAACTCTGGCACAATTTCTTGTTGTTGCGTATGATGTGCTCTCAGAACCTACCATATTACTAGGATCTGGGTTTATTTACATGACGTCACCGCGACAATTATTTCCAGCCCGGAGTAAAGTGGGCGCGAAGATATTTACCGCACTAAGTGTATCGTCGCTTAATCTTTTAAGATATTTATTTATCCTAAAGATAATTCTCAAAATTCACGTTATAATTTAATTTACAATTTGATAGATTCCTTATAGAGAATCTGGAGAAACAAATATTTGAATAGTTTACAAATGCGTCAGAAATGGAATACTTGTAAGTAAACCTACATAAAAATTAAATTAAAAAATTAAAAAACCTTCAATACAAACATACCTCTAAAAAGAATAAAAATAATACTATTATGTACTTATTCAAGTCGTTGCGTCGGGGGACCGTTGTAGGTGTACGTACGTTGAAAATGGTGACTATTTTACGAAGTTAGTCATTGAGGACTTAGGATTCAATATCGTAATTTCTTTATTTACCTTGGTAAATTACTTGCGTTTTAATTTCTTCTTTTACTAAGCGGGTACTATGACTACAGTACGATCATAAGCCATATAAATATAATTTTTACAGTCTACGGGGACGTAGTCACGGGCAACACCTATCCTTAATTAAGTACTTTACCTGAGTAAATAACTGTAAAAAATCTTTTTACCTACATAACAAGGCTTTTATTCCTATACAGCGAGGGCGAAGCCGCTGGGAGCAGCTAATTATTTATATCTTGGAGACAACTGTTTCTATTTCGACCAATCCTAGCTAAGAACCATCTCGACAAACACAGCTTTTGATTAAAAAAACCGCATTCAAATCCGTCCACGCGTTTGGCCGCTAGATTGCCACAGACAGACACACAGATACACAGATACAAGGATACAAAGATACACAGATACAAAGATCGACAGGTCAAACTTATAACACCCTTATTTTTAGTTGGGGGTTAAAAATGGTTCAGTTATAATCTTAAATACCGATAATATTCTGCTACTACATTGTCTTTTGATATTGTAGACAAAGATTTTACTGGTATTAGTTTTTCAGGGATAGAATTCTGTCTTTTGACCAATTTTTCTTAATTTTAACCAATATGTTAATCACTATAGTATAAAAATTCTTATCACTAATATTTTTTTTTTGTAAGATGTATTCATCATCGTCATAATAGTTGTATCAAATTTCATTGATTTCAGCGTTTCGTTTTCAACGAATGTCATATTAAATCATCGATTTAATATGATATTCGTTGTCTTATTCCTCATTCTGTTGAGCTATAGGGAAGACCTTCAAGAACTATGTTGTTTATGTATGTATGAACGTAGGAGATATGTAACGCCATATTCATGTTAATGAAATTATTTCGCATCTCTACGAACAGTCTACACTTGTGACAAATAATAAGTAGTATCTATGCACTTCCGCTACATCCTTCTTATCTTATTCCTTTTTTTTCGTGCATCACACGCATCGTCACATTTATTCATTGCTACAGAATCGCATCAAAGAATACCAAAAGATTCGTGAAGAGATACCTCTATTCAAGAGCTCTAGATACTGAGATCTGTGAGTTCCAGTTTTTCCCATTACCTGGACTAAGGTGCACTGTTCGTGGTAACAGGCTGACCTTCTTAGCGGTACGCGGTCTCCGTCGTCGAATCCGTATGACTATAATTTCTTAATTTCCTCGCACAGCTTCGATATTAATACTATTGTCTTTCTTTATTGTCAGGGTATTAAATCCCCATAACTACAGTCCACAAATTCTTTCTATCTTCTTTTTGTCTTTCACCAAAATTATAATTGTTATGTGTACCTATGTATGAAATATTAAAAAAATATATGTTTATAGTATATTTGATAATGATATATATATATATTAATGATTATTTTATTGCTCAAATAAATTCTTGTCAGATTCATTTTTCTGACACTAAGTAGTGTCTAGTTAAAACTTTCGCACTGACATAAAAAGTGCACTGGAGCGAGGAATAATCCCTTTCAATGATCCTAACGAAACGAAAGTCCTAATGATCCTTCTGTTGCAAGTTGAGGTTTTGTTGTTATCCAGCGTTATTCATGTTTGTGAAACAATCACTGTACAATATTGAAAAAAACATGTAGGTACGTATTGCGTTTACAAAGTTTTTTAATTCTGCCTACGTTAAAATTTTACAATATGTTTTTATTTTATTCACGTAGTTGCGAATTGTAAGGAAACCCCCGTGTTCCAATATGTTTTTTATTCTCTATTGACCAGATATTTATAGTAATTGAGATTTTCTTATTAAATTACATTTAATTGTGTAAGTTATTGACGTACAAATATTAACAAGATTGAATTTTAATAAAATTTTTAAAAGTAAGTATTATATAAAACTTCTTCTTTTTATAATCTATCTCAGCTCAGACAGTTACTTTTAACAGATTAGAAAAGAACTTGCGACGGACACTAGACGAGCCTGTCTTGTGTTATTTTAAATACATATCTATGTATTAAACAAAGACTTCATAGTTTGTGATTCCATCGCAAATACGTTTAAATATTTATATTTATTTATTAAAACAAAATATACGTATATTTAAATAAAAATAAAGCTAATAAATAAAATATAAAATACAGTTAATAAATAAAATAAAAATAAAACTTTGACACGATGATTTTGATCCTGCACATGTCTATTTAGAATATCAAGAACAAATCAAATGACTTCATAAAACTTATAAAGCTTGACAAAACATATCTTCATTTTAAACTACTAAGTATGTTTACATTGTCGTTCCATTTATATATTTAAACTTTCGTTCACATTTAAGTAACAAGTATTTTTATAAGCATAATTACAGATTGTATGAACAAGTCTGATATCATACACCAATATGACAGAGAAGGTTGTTAATGTGTTAATAACATACACGGTTTTGTTTCTGACAATATCTATTCTATATCAGGTTGAACAGTATTTTGAACGCAGAAACTTTTAACATTACCATGTCATGTTAAGTCCATCCCTTTTTGAAAATGTTAAACTAAAACGTGTTAGAAAAATACGAAACAATTTTTATTTAATGTTTTTCTATTTAAAACGAATATCTAATTTACTAGTTAGCAAGACGGTTGAAATTGTTTTCAATTGACAGACAGACAATATCAAATATATGTTTATGATTAGTGTAAGAGGGACATAAGACCGCAGAATACTTTGATTGTTAAAATGGTTTCACTAATATTGTATAATTTTAAGACAATTTTATTCGTAGGAAAACGAACAATATGACATCCTGATAGAGACGAGTCTAGATAATATCGCAAGACTATTCTCATCGATGTCGAACCCGGCTCCACTTCATCAGAAAGCTGCCGATGTTATTTTTCACGTTCTTGCTTCCTTGCGCGAGTGTGAAGAAGCTTTCGATAGGGTAAGTCGAATAAAATGTTATGTTAATTATATAAATATATTAAATTTAAGAAAAAAAAAAAACATAATTTATTTTAATTTTAGTAGAACATAGAAATATAGAATCATATAAAGAATTTAATGCAAAAATTAATATTTTTTATTTTATAATTATATTTTATATTATATAAAAAGTTTTTGATTGTTTATCTACGTGTATATTTATAGAAAAATTGCTCTTAAAACTATTTCAAACGTGCGCTTGGATAAGGCAAAGAATTCATACGACAATGGGCAAGCATGTCCTCAGACTGATGCGTAAATCTCATTGTATTTCAGACGATTTAAAAAGATTCCTCTTTTGTGATATAGATGTGAGATTTTATATTTTAGATGCATTTTATTTTATATAATTTCACACAACTAGCTTAAGACGTCTGTTTACATGATTAGTTTTTTGAGGAGATCTTTTATGAAGTATACTAACTGATACAATTTCTCACTAGATCTCTTCTCAAGTGGGAGATGTGCTGGTTAGTCTCGCGTCAGACAGCGGTCAGTGGAGTCGTCAGCTGCTGCAGAGCCTGGTGGACATCCTCACGGCCATGGTGGATGGCATCCTGGACAACCTAAAGAATGATGCCCAAGATATATTCAGAGATAAATATGCCGATGTGGTGAGTTAATAGTAGTGTTTTTTTACTATTTTTTTTTTCAGATTTAAGTTCTTTAATTTTAAATTCGATTATATTGGCTAACCGGAATATTATGAATCCTTAAAAAATATATACATTAAGTTCGAAAAATATAATTTAAAATTAAACCCCTAAACATTAAATGAATTTTACACGCAACCAAACATTGCAAAAGCTTACTTTTATATATGACAAATTCAAATACTATTAGAATCGATTATTTATTCGATTAAATACTTGCACAGCAATAAATGCTCAATATCGTCTATTAATATATATTTTAAAGTTTCCAGCTATAAAATTACTTCATATTGATATTACCCATGTATAGGCAAATTCGTATTCAAAAATGAAGTAATGGTGTGGCATTTTAATTTATTTTAATCAAAACTTTCATATAACTATGTAACCTTTTTTTGTTTGTTGTTTTGCGTCATAGTGACTGAACGGATATTAATGACATTTTGCTAAAGTACCAGGATATTACACGAACAATTATTGCAAAAAAAGTAGTGTTCTGATACAATAGAAAAATGTTTTTTAGACGAACGTAGTAATAAGACTTTTTTTTTATAAAATTTTAGATAAATGTTATCACTATATATGTAGATTGGTTATAAATTTCATATTTTGATGTTATTAACTGTGATAAAATCAACAGCAGCGGTATTTCCATATTTGAGATGAATTCCGATAATAATATTTTTTTACATTATAACATATTATATTTATGAAAATATCTTTAAACATGTATAGCCATGTTAAGCTTATTTAAATTTATATAAATATAGAATGTAAAAAACCGATACGGGCAGGGATTCGAACCCGCGACTACTGGAAAACCGTCCCGTCGCTATAAAGACGATCACATATAGAATGCTTAATTCACCGAAGCGGACAGCGATACGGTAGCTCAGTTGGTAGAGCGATTCTATATTTATATAAATTTAAATAAGCTTAACATGGCTATACATGTTTAAAGATATTTTCAAAAATTGATATCGGTAGTGGCATCTTTTCAATGTTTATCTATACTGCAAAGTTAGAAACATTGGTTAGGATTTTCGAAAGAAACCTAATAGATGTCACCACCGTCCCGATAAAGACGATCACATATAGAATGCTTAATTCACCGAGGCGGACAGCGATACGGTAGCTCAGTTGGTAGAGCGACGGGACGGTTTCCCAGTAGTCGCGGGTTCGAATCCCTGCCCGTATCGGTTTTTTACATTCTATATTTATATAAATTTAAATAAGCTTAACATGGCTATACATGTTTAAAGATATTTTCAAAAATTGATATCGGTAGTGGCATCTTTTCAATGTTTATCTATACTGCAAAGTTAGAAACATTGGTTAGGATTTTCGAAAGAAACCTAATAGATGTCACCACCGTCCCGATAAAGACGATCACATATAGAATGCTTAATTCACCGAGGCGGACAGCGATACGGTAGCTCAGTTGGTTTAGCGACGGGACGGTTTCCCAGTAGTCGCGGGTTCGAATCCCTGCCCGTATCGGTTTTTTTACATTCTATATTTATATAAATTTAAATAAGCTTAACATGGCTATACATGTTTAAAGATATTTTCAAAAATTGATATCGGTAGTGGCATCTTTTCAATGTTTATCTATACTGCAAAGTTAGAAACATTGGTTAGGATTTTCGAAAGAAACCTAATAGATGTCACCACCGTCCCGATAAAGACGATCACATATAGAATGCTTAATTCACCGAGGCGGACAGCGATACGGTAGCTCAGTTGGTAGAGCGACGGGACGGTTTCCCAGTAGTCGCGGGTTCGAATCCCTGCCCGTATCGGTTTTTTACATTCTATATTTATATAAATTTAAATAAGCTTAACATGGCTATACATGTTTAAAGATATTTTCAAAAATTGATATCGGTAGTGGCATCTTTTCAATGTTTATCTATACTGCAAAGTTAGAAACATTGGTTAGGATTTTCGAAAGAAACCTAATAGATGTCACCACCGTCCCGATAAAGACGATCACATATAGAATGCTTAATTCACCGAGGCGGACAGCGATACGGTAGCTCAGTTGGTAGAGTGACGGGACGGTTTCCCAGTAGTCGCGGGTTCGAATCCCTGCCCGTATCGGTTTTTTTTACATTCTATATTTATATAAATTTAAATAAGCTTAACATGGCTATACATGTTTAAAGATATTTTCAAAAATTGATATCGGTAGTGGCATCTTTTCAATGTTTATCTATACTGCAAAGTTAGAAACATTGGTTAGGATTTTCGAAAGAAACCTAATAGATGTCACCACCGTCCCGATAAAGACGATCACATATAGAATGCTTAATTCACCGAGGCGGACAGCGATACGGTAGCTCAGTTGGTAGAGCGACGGGACGGTTTCCCAGTAGTCGCGGGTTCGAATCCCTGCCCGTATCGGTTTTTTACATTCTATATTTATATAAATTTAAATAAGCTTAACATGGCTATACATGTTTAAAGATATTTTCAAAAATTGATATCGGTAGTGGCATCTTTTCAATGTTTATCTATACTGCAAAGTTAGAAACATTGGTTAGGATTTTCGAAAGAAACCTAATAGATGTCACCACCGTCCCGATAAAGACGATCACATATAGAATGCTTAATTCACCGAGGCGGACAGCGATACGGTAGCTCAGTTGGTAGAGCGACGGGACGGTTTCCCAGTAGTCGCGGGTTCGAATCCCTGCCCGTATCGGTTTTTTACATTCTATATTTATATAAATTTAAAAAAAATATATTATATTTATTATTTATTGACTTTCCTTTAGATTTTTTTTAATTTTTGTTTAGTTTTTCTATCCTTTTAAGATATATCGGCATATATCTTCAAATATAATGACCGAATTTTTCGTTATAATCATTTTTGTTGTTACATATTAGTATTTAAGGTTATTAGTTAGTATTTTAAAAAAATATCTCTCTCGTATATTACATATTAAATCCATGTCCTTTAGTTGTGAAAGTTTATTTCCAGATACATTAACCTGACTTTTTAAGTAATTAATAGAATCGTAGACTATCTCGGTGCTGACGGACTAAAGTGGAACATCTAATACATATATACTATAAATCTTACAATATACTTAAATGTCAAATGTGTGGAAGGGGTGGGGGTGGCTGTTGAACTTTGGTTGTTATATCTCCATACGAATTGTTGATGTAATAGCTACTTTATACGGATCTTCTCTGAGAGGTTGCTACTGTCCTGGTCGAGGTAAAGTTAAGCGATCTTTAGTAAAATGAATACGGTTTATTTACTAAACACAGCTCTTTTAGATGGTTCTCTTTCGCATGACACTTCTTTTATTTTCAAAGTAGATGGGAAAGATAAATATTTATAAATATGCTATTATTAAATGTGTTTTAAGTAGTAGGTTTTACCCGTGACTTTTTACGCATCTTTATTTTATCTTTTAATTAATTTATTTGAATGTTATTGTATTAACCTTGATAAGTAATAGAATGGTCGGACTAATAACTGAATGCATTATCTTCTAATCATCTATTGATATGAGTGAGAAGGTATAATAGGTATTAACTATACATATAATAAAATTGTTACTAATCCATTTCTGTACATGAAAAATATTTAAAAAACATCATAAGAGCCAGGCTATCAGCCTTTATAAGAGCAAGAGAACCCAAAACAATGGTTTTTCAGTTTGTCTGTATGGTTGTGCACGCTAATCTCAGAAACTGCTTAACCAATTTGAATGCGGTATTCAGGAATATCTTAGCACAGTCTTCACTTAACATTTAGTGTTTGTTTCATCTAAATCGGCAAAGAAATAAAAAAGTTATGTCAATCGCTTAATAGGTACCATGTAAATCTTATTCTATACATGTAATAAACCGCAGAGGAGTAGTCTTACTGCATTGAACATATTTAAAAAATATACCAGGATGTGAAGTAATAACTAACAGAATAAATTTTCAGCATTTTTAAAATCTTTGTCTGTTTATCTGTTTGTTTCATATATACGAATATTAATAAATATAAACATTTAGAGTTAAAATTATTTACAATCACTAATAACACTATGATGAAAGGATTTATATTATCACTAGCTGTTGCCCGTGATTCTTTATGACTACGATCATAAGCCATGTAAATATATTTTTACAGTCTACGTGGACGCAGTCACGGGTAACAGCTATCCCTAATAAAGTACTTTACCTCAGTGAGTAAGTGTAAAAACTTTATGGCCTTCAAAACAAGGCTTTATTTCCTAAATAGCGCGGGCGAAGCCGCTGAGAACAGCTAATTAGTATATTATAAAACTTCAATATCTTGGAGAAGACTATTTTTATTTAAATCAAACATTGATAAGAACCATCTCGACGAGCAAAGCTGTCGATTAAAAAAAACCGCATTCAAATCCGTCCACGCGTTTGGCCGCAAATTTGACACAGACAGATACACAGATACATAGATCGATAGGTAAAACACCCTCTTTTCAGGGGTTAAAAATAGATAATATTCATAACCTATAGATATTAGTCAATACAAAAAAAATGAAAGATCTTCAACTAAACAAATACCTAAATATACTAAAACGTATTAAAGAAACATTAAGAAAGTATAAAATAGATATATTTCATGAACTACCTTACTATATTTTAAAAACAACTTAAAATACCGTAGCGAAAATGTTTATAATTTTTGTACATCCGTCCACGGTGACTGCTCTCACACACTGCCTGTTCGGTTTGATGTAGCTTGAAAGGGGCATCCCCTATCTTACCTCAAATTAAACGACATGTCTTTGACCCCTGCAGCCTATTCTCATTTTGGTCTTTAACACGGTATTTCATACAAATTTTCATCCCCCAGACCCCTTAGAGTTTTTAAATCGGATCACCGGTTTAACCGTTGAAGCGCAACAGACAGACAGACTTGACTACGTCTGTATAATACGTTTAGGCGTATGGATTTGTAAATGAAAAATAAATGCTTGCTAAATAGTAACTAAACTTGTCTTAATTTTATTTACCCCATTTAGTTAGAGCTTTAGTTTTATGCTGCACGGCGACATCCTTGATATAATAAAAACGCTATTTTTACTAAAGATAATAATCACTATAGAGTAGCCATACCGGAGATGGAGCTACTACGAATGATGTAGGGCAGTGCTAGGACAAGTAATAGAACTACAATAAGAATATAAATGACTACTCATTATTGATATCTATTATATCTTGTGATAAAAACATTTAGAATTCTAGTTGAGATAAAAATGGTTTAAGACAAATAAGACAAACTCTTTCGTATATTTTGCTCTATTCTAAATTTAGTATTAGGCTTTCACTGTCCATATCAGCTAACTAAACATAAGCCACCAACCAACGGTTGCCCTGTGCTCACCTTAATGAAACTCCACGGGATCGCTTTCGCACTCACCGTGACGCCCCTGCGGAAACCCATGTAGGCCTATGATGGACGAGAGAGGCCACCCCCCTCTCCCGCCCAGGCACTACAGCAGCGATAACGCCGGTCACGACCCCATCGCCTCCACCTCCGGTTCCACGCTGCGCTCCACGCGTAAGGCAGCTGCCTTTCCCCGGACCCGTGGAGCCTTGCAGTCGCTGCTCCCCAACTGGTGGCCTGCAGGCAGGCCCCGATCGGCACAGACCGCGCACCGCAACATTCCGGTGCAGTCTGAACGGGTGTGACCCGCCATGCCACACCGGAAACAGGCGGTGCTGCGGCCCTGCTCGGAAGGGCAATTGGCACGGATGTGCCCGAGCTCCTGGCACTTAAAGCAGCGCAATGGCCGCTCCGCTAGGAGCTCTACCCTCACCGAGCTCCACCCTACAAGGACTCTACCTGCGGCCACCAGGGCTTTCGCCGCATCGACTGGGATTCGGGCAAAGATAACGCCCATACCTCCGGAGCCCCGACGAATCTCCCCAACTTGGAGAGACTCGCCAGGATAGTCGGTGATGTATCTAAACGTAAGCCAGCTAAACATTTAAGTTCAGAAAATTGGACATGTAACTGATATGACAGCTGGAGTAATTTAGCATATTTCAACAGTATTAATAATAATTTTACGTCTTATTGCATTTTTTTCTTGCGGATCATACTTTTTTATCTACAGAGTACTTTTTTTTAGAAATGTTAATTTTATACTACCGCCATTTTGTCGAAAGTGTTACCTACGTACATAAGGACTTGCTTGATTAGAAATGTTGAACATTGGATGGGAGACTTACAATGTATATAGTTTGAATTGATCTCAATTTAGACTCCGAATCTAATAAATAATATATAAATAAAATTGTAATATAGGTCTGTGCCAAAAGTTTAATATTTTATTAAAACTTATTTTAAATTCTTTTAATACTTAATTATTTTTTTATTAAACCAAACATTCATTTACAGTGGTAAAGTCAAGCAATTTTAGCTATTTTTTTTAGAGCGCTGAGTATGAAATTCTGTATACCTATATTTTATGTGTAGGAGAAGTGCGGAACGCTAATATTTTTCAAAAATAATGCACTTTTAATACATTAAACTAAAGATAAAAACATTACACACACTACGATGCGAAACATTACACATATTACTGCGTTGTTAACGTTGACATGTTCAACGTAAAGTATGTATTGTGTCTGATGTCAAATAGTCACACAGAGTTGATGATCACTTGGCCAATAGAATAAAAAAACTAAAATAATAATGCATAGAGGTGTTAGCCCAAACTTTTATAAACATTAACATTTAAGACTACGGTCGAATTTCGACTGTTGGGCGACCACTGGTAATTATTATTGGTCAAATATCATCACTTAATGTTTGGTGAAAAAAAAGACAGTTAGTCGTCTTCAAGAAAATTTTGCTCTCACTGGAACTAGTTATAATGTCTTAGGCAATATCGAAATCTATAATTCCGTATATTAACTAAATTTGTATTATTTCGTGTTATAGTAACAAATTGGGTAGTAATCATTTCGTATCGGGATATGTTTGTGGGGATATCAAACATCAAGTATCATGCTTATCAGTTTAAAAAGTGTCACATACCACAAATACCCCATAGTAACAATGAGGCATCATTTACACATTTACGTTTTATATAAGAGTTTATGTGAAGTAATTCATATCAGTAGAAGAAGCGAGAGTGATTTGTTAGGAACGAAACTCTTAACGCTGGATCCTCTTTTTCTACTCTGCAAGGGAGAGAAGAAATTTAATAACAGTGGTTTAACAGGTGGCGTAAATAAATCACAGCTTCGAGACCACCATCCTGAAGGAAGTTGGAAGGCATTATAAGTACACACTTCGGTGACGGTTCTGTCAATGTTGCTATTTTTCTTAGTAAATAATTCAAGATTCCAATTTTTATTATTGTTAGTTTGATATTTGCTTACAATGTTTTTCAGGTAACATTTTCGTATTTCGTATTTAGTCATTATATACGTTGGTCATATTGAAACATCATTGTGGAGCCGATTAAATATTCTTTGATGTAGGACATTTATTTATTTACAATAATTCCACATCCACTGTGATTGTATTCTACAAATTAACAGTATTCCAGGCTTTAGGTGCAGGTGACCATGGCGGTTGCCCAGGGCGTTTGAGACGGGTCGCCACCCGCCACTGTAAATACGCACGAATCGGTCCCAATTAAACAACTTTAGCACGAGCTCTGAACAAAACATATTATTTTATTAATATTAATTTCACAAATAAACGTTGTAAATATTCTTTGACGTCACTTCATATTTCTTATTGGAATGAATTTTAAAGATTATGAATCAAAACAAAAGGATGTAAAAGTCTTTATTTGAATCTCTTTACTGTACTAAGATTACTTCACTTGTTTGTCTTAAGGCATTGTTTATATATTTTTTGCAGATGTCTATTTTTGGATAAATTTGTAGCCTAAATAAAGTACACCTAAAGAACAATTGGACTAAAACGAAATGGTAGAACTAGCATGGCGATTAAGTAGAACGCGCTTAGTGAACTACCCTCACCTATGAGAACGGGTGTCCTCAGCGCTCATTTTTCTGGTCCATCTTATTCTCCATTTACTTAATATATGTACCGAAACTCGTTAAGATATCGTAGAATGTGGGTTAAAGAAAATTTTGCATTCTTTTTATAATAAAAACAAAATCTAGATATAGAACCGTTCTATTTATTGCAATTGGTTCCAATACATTAATTTTGATTTTGTAGCAATGTGTACGGATAACTAGATTTTTTCGGCATAACTGTAATTAGCAGATAGGATAGAGCAAACAAAATCAAGTTTGGATTGATTACGCCTAGGGCACCTGGATTGCTAAAGCCGGAATGGTGAATTAATGTTTTGAAATTAAATTACATAATTGCAACATCACTGGCATTTATATTAAACTAGGGATCCCGCCCGGCTCCGCACAGGTGGTCATTTCTTACTTAGAAATTGAGGACACGTAGCAAAATATAATAATTATGTATACCTTTAGTGATTCAGTTATCATTCTATTTTATATATTATAATATGTTATTTAAATTTTTCGTTGTCTAAATACAAATCCGTCCTGTAGTACTATTATTTATTGTGCTTCAGCTCAAAACTATTTGTTTTTTCCTGCAAAAGTGAAAGAATATTTAGCCGTAAAAACTAACTAAAAATAGCTAGTATAAATGTAATATTTTATCAAATTCCGTCTAGTAGTTTTTTTTTGTTGATCTTATACTAAAATTAATACTAACCATACAATCATAATTATTGTAGTCTAAATCACAAGCATTGATTTTTTGTAAAAATAAGAAATTTTCCAAAGGTATTCTCTATTTTGACTTGGATCACAATTTATGTAACCACATGAATAAATTTATCAAAATCTGTTAAACAAACAAACAGACAAACATAAAAATATCAGAACTAATGTTTTTTTAAATTTTTATTTTGTAAGGGCTTTTACACTGAAATGAAAACGTTTGTTATAAGGTACCTACTTAATACGTAACATTTCCTTTTCTTTACAAAAATATTAAATAATAATAAAATGTTATAAGATAAAATTGTATTTAAAATACAAATATGATTTTTCTAGAAACGGAAGTAATATTACTTGACACTGCATTTCCTTTAACTTATTTGTTATCTCGATATATATATATATATATATTATTTGTAAGTTTTATGACTTATTTTCATGTTTATAATTATGATGTTTGTGTGCTAAAGAATAGATATGAAAATAAGCTTGAATATTTAATAAGATATATGAAAACATGTGTTTTTAAAACAACTTAGTACTATGTATTTTGTTAATATTTTTTTTAAAGACGATTCTTGGATAGAGATAATGTTATCTATGGCTTCACAAACAAACCAAAGTACAACCAGACTCGGAACAACAACCTGATCCTATAACCTTAGGTTTAGCAGTCCGATTTACCAACCACTACACTAAAAAGTCCAAACTAAGCATACAATAAAAAAAGGCCAGATGTGTCTTAAGGTAGTAATAGTGTTATGAGGTTAAAATAGTGTTATGAGGTTAAAATAGTGTTATGAGGTTAAAATAGTGTTATGAGGTTAAAATAGTATAATTGAAGTCTGATAACCTTTTAGTTTTTTTATGTTTTTACCGCGAAGGTGACAATGTATGAGTTTTGACAAGTGTCAAAAGTAAACTTTTAAGTGCTCGGCAGACGATCGAACTATAAGCCCGCAGATTAGTTTGATTAGTTATACTAGCTGCTATAAGGAAGTCAAGCAGTCTGCATTTAGAGATGGTTGAAGCAACACGTCTGAATAGTTTTTAAGTAATACTATTTTATAAATAGAAATATGAATTAATTAAAATAGAAAATAATTCTTTCAACAACGTCAAATTTTAAACAACGCTTTGATAGAACTAAAAGCTCGCCCGTCTATCACACTTTTTAGAAATAGATATATCCTCTTGTAGTGACATTTTATTTATAGAGATCCCGGAGGAATAAGCTTTACATTATAATAATATCAGGACAAATTACACAAATTGTCTAACCAATGAGTAAGAAAACTATTTGTTTGTGTTACCGGTTTAAGACAACGATACAAATACATAAAAATACGAATTATAAATACTGTGGATATATTTAATAAACGATCAAACCCAGAAATACAGACATCTATGCTCAACACATACACGCCTGTCCCTGTCCGGAATCGAACCCGAGCCCCGTTGCGTCGCTATAAACGTATAACGACGCCTAACGCGGCGTCTGCGTTAACCACTCGATCAACGGGACGGTTAAATATACCCATATATATATTACGGGATGTATAAGTAAATACATATATATTTAAATGTTTTATATTACACAATTGAAGTGCTTCCTATTGCGAAATATTTTTATGATAAAATATACTTGAACCGAGAAAAAACTGATCAATTTACGCGAAACCTTTTTCAGCTGTGATTCGATCCTATATGATATAAAATACCATTGCATAGTTATCACATCATATAGTTCTAGAAATGTCAAAAATCTACAAAAAATATTTTCAATTATGCATTTCTTACGAAATGTTACTAATAAAATTTGGTGTTTTGTTTATATTTAAAAAACTTTTTATTATAAATGGATTGGTCCTCTATTGTAAATAATTAAACATTCCGTAGTATTTTCGTACCATCTCTACGATAATATCACTAATATTTTAAAAAGACAATAAAAACACATGCATTGACCGACTCTGATTTTAATATAATATTTGTTTTCTCTTTGTATATATATTTTTCTATGTGTGTTTGTCACTAAAAAGCTGGGTCGTTTTTGAGATTTTTTTTAATGGATTTTTGGTGGTTTAGTTTCACAATTGGAGTCTGTAGTGGCGCATTTAAATTCCAACTTTTTTTTATTTTGAGGACAGAACAAAGTCGGGGGCTAATATTTTATAAAGTATATCTTTAAAAATAACTAATACAAATCAATACGACGAAATAACATAATAATAATTACTAAAAACATAACTGTTAGAGTCGAGACATTAATTTTAAATTTATCGATTCTCAATGCTCGTTAGCGTTATCCCCATGTTAAAGTCGATATTACGTATTTATATTACCTGGTGGATTTAAACATCAAAGTTGTGCTTACTTCCGAAGGTAAACAAATTATATTAAAGGTAATTGTTTTTTTACGTTATATTATATTTAAATTATTAAATAAAACATATAGATCACTTTTAGAAAGAGATAGAAAAAGACAATAGTTATTAAGATAAGAATATCTTAATAACCAATTGGTCTGTTTAGATAAATCTTATTTTAAACATATGAAATTGTCTATAAACATGTTAAGCCATATTAAGGACATAACAAAAAATATATTAGTAAAAATTGGTAGGGCGGAATTTCTAGAGCGGTACGACTTACGAGTCATACTGTGCATTGTCAATCAAATCATAAAGGTTCCGCGGGAACAAAGGAGACGAACATAGCGGTCAAAATATTTCAACGTTCCAAAAGTCTGTTTAACTCCAAAAACATTTAATTTCATCAGTGTCAAAGGGTCATACACATCCGTATGAATAAATCGGAATTACTTAAAAGAGAACATATTCACAATGAACATATTTTCACGTGCAAACTATTAATTAAAGTGTATCAAAGTCTCAAGATTTGTTTCAAACTCAAACTTAATTTAAAGATTATATTTGGGCAGCTATATAAGTTCACGGATGCACAACCTCTTTCGATGTTAGTTTAGTGCTATAAGTTTTTATATGCATTTTGAAACTTGGCGAAACTTTCGCGCCTAAACAAAAATAAAAAAAAAAAAGTACTTACAATCTATGTTGTAAATGAAATAAGAATATATATACTCTACGAAATTCCATTTGAAGATACTGTTAAACGATGACAGCATTTATAACAATACCTAGTTTTTATTTATTTAAATAAACAAATTTTAAATTTTAAAGACTTACCTTTATTCAAAAAATATTTTCAATACGAATACTTTTTATGCTTTCCGAAAATGAAAACGTATAAAATATATATGTAAAATAAACATATTTCTCTTTTTCTGAACATAGCGACACATATTTGTGAATTTGAATATTTTTTCAAAATAACACTTATTATTTCTTTAGATAATATTTTATAATAGGTATGTAGTGTAGAAAATACATTTGTATTTTTTTTTTTTATAATTGTTAAAAATAAATATTTTATTGTTGATTTTAACTAATTTATCAATAAATTATAAACGCCATTTTGTTGTTTTTTTAAATATAAAAAAATGTTAGTATTGTGTAAAACCTAACGATTTCCGGCAATGCACCGCGCGGCAGTCGTTCCTTCGAGCTTAATGAAGTCAGACCTGTGCAGTACTTCATCACACGAACGCAGCGGTGCAATATCGATGTAATTTAAACACATATATATATTCTCTAAGATATATATATATATATATATATATATCTTAGAGAATATTATAAACATAATATAATTATTTTTTTTATAATAACATAATATTATATATTTTAATCTTAAATCCGATTAGATCCTGTGCCTAGAGCGGCACATGGCAACCCGTGCGTGCGGCCACCTGCAGCTACCTCCGTGGCGGACTCGTAACGTGTGTGTGTCGGTCAGCACCCACGTCCCGATGCGGAAGGTCGGCCTCCTCAACCTGGGCAATACCTGCTACATGAACAGCGTCATGCAAGCTCTGCTTGTCGCCAGACAGTGAGTACCAATTGGCTAGCGACTTTTCGTTTTATTATTTTTGTTTTTTTTTTCTATGTTGTTATTTTCTATGTATATGTAAACATAATAACTTCGTTATTTCTAAGAGAAGCTGATGCTTCGCGACTGATTTGTAATTTTATGCTTCATTATCTTTGATGTTTGTATTGCAACTGGATAGTCTGAACACAGGGGTTGTTATGGAATATAGTTTGTAAAATACAGTCACCTGTTACTTACATTCGCGGCTTGCGACTTATCATATTATTTATTAAAATTAGAGATATATTCTAAATTAAAATTTTTAAGGTTTTCTTTACAAGAAGTTGAAATCATACACTAATTAGTGAGCGGTTCATAATATATTTTTTTTAATTTTTAAGATCCTTAAAAAAACAACAAATAAAATCAATATTCAGTAATATAACAGTAAGCAGTAAAAATCTAATAAGAAAAGTTGTTTTGTTTATAAAAAATATTATTTTTTAAGCAACGTCTGGTACAATATTATGATGCAGACATTCAACAAGTGGTCTGTCTGTAGACGGCGCGTTTAAATAGTATTCATATCGAAAAAGCTTACTTTTTGTATACAAGAAAATGTTAATAGATTGACTTGCAATGATTAGCTTTTGTTCTTGGAAATTTCAAGGAAAAGATAACACTTAAGAGGAACATAAAGCCGATACCATAGTTATCTAGACCAGAGTTAAATAATAATATATTATCAATGGTTTCTTTGATTTGTATAATATATTGAAATAAACTTATTAGGTAATAACGTTTGTACTTTGAAGATTATCTTTAACCTTTCTATACTACCCCATAGTTATTGAGTAAAGATGGAATTAAATCAGAAAACGCATATAAATTATTTCTAAATAAATTAATATCACATTAAGTAAAGTTTAAATATCTCTTAATAATATTATACATAATTCAGTGTATGAAATATTCGATCGCATCACGGAAATTGAAAAGCTTGTCTAGTTTACAATATTTATTAAAACGTTGAGGTAATGAAAATGATTTTAGAGGTATGGCTTTATGTTATGATGTTGTAACTATCGGTCGCTAAATTGATTATGAACCTGAGGAAGATAGGAAATGAGGTTATAATTATCTGTCTAGTTGAAATATTGCTCATATAAAAGTATGATAATATATATATATATATATATATATATATATATATATATATATATATATATATATATATATATATATATATATATATATATATATATATATATTATCATACTTTTATATGTATATATATATATATATATATGTTTCATATTCTAAAACGACACCCCCAAAGTCAACTCTTTAAATCTTTACAACTATTTGACATCACACTAACTTACTTTTTATGTATATGACCATTGTAATTAATTAAATTATTCTTTATTGTTATAACACTAAAAACGATTTTCATTTAAACGATAGGAATACAAAGAATATCTCGTATTACCAAGAATCTAAGTAATATTATATAATCGATGAACGTTATTATTCTAACACTTTTTTTTTTGGAAACCAGTGTAGTGTATCATATATATAAATAATGTTATACTATTTTTTTTTTATTTTAAAAAGTTGTTTTAGTGGGGAATAGATGGGTGAAAAGATCTAAGTCAAACAAGCATCCATTTCGCTCAACAAGCGTTGTTTGTGAGTGCACTTTTAAATTTTATTATATTACCCATGAAAGTTTCAGTGAACTGAAGCTATGGAGTTATAGTACAGGTTTCATATTAATGCTTTTATGCTTTGCGATATAAATGAAAGTTTTTAGTCGTCTAAATATGTATCCTTTGTTTGAGACGTGCTCAGATGTCGCTTTAGCATTTCTCGAACATATATAACATTCAGGTACTGTAAGCTTGCGAACTATTTCTGAATTATATTTCTGCTTTTGAATTTTTTTTTTGTTGTTATTTAATTGCGAATTATTTCTATGACTTTAATTGTGTTTTTTATATGTTTCTTCTATTGTTCTCACACACACACACATATATATATATTTTGTTGCGACACATTTTCAGATAAATGTTATTAATAAATAACTATTCCACGAATTTTATTGTTCTATTTTTTATAAAATTCTAGTTGCTTTATTAATAACGCCGATATTGTATTTAAAAAGGATAAAGATTAAAGAATTTCTGCTAACAAAGAAGATTATATCTAAATACACTTTTTTTTACAAAAATATGCAATTAATATTGTTTTTATTAGATGCAACAGGAATTGCGTTAAAAAAAAAGTTTAAATGATATTGCCATACTCAAATTTCATTGCTTTTTTCGTTCTGCCAAATATGTATATAAAAATATAAAACAAGGATGAAAAATATAAACATTATTAGAGGATAAACATTATTGGATAGGAATTGATCACTTATTTTTATAAATAAATACTTGTTATAAAGGTAATAGAGATATCAAAGAAAACAGTTTAAAGTTCATATTATATATACTATACAGTGTATGAGTTGTCTTCGTTATCTGAACCGTTTGAAAAATATAAGCTGAAAACAATTAGAGACCGGTAGATCATTATTTCTTTCACAAAGGTTGTCAAAAACGTGTTTTACACGTGTTTTTGTGTATATCTTTATTTATCTTATATTAATTTAAAGCATTTTAAACTTGTATAAAATAGTTGTAGTAAAAAAATAAATTTGTATCTGCGTAATAATGTGTATTGATGATCGATCAGTAGATCATTCGAATACACATACATACACATTCGAATACATCCACTTGTCAAACTAGACGTCCGGAGTATAAATTTTGGTTTGACTTTTTGTCACCCTCATCCGCAGTTTATTTATTGTACAATATAGTTTAAGAGATAGCTTGTGAATAGTGTTCCCACATCATTGTCGATTAAGATAGTGATTTTTTAATTATATAAAGTTACTTAGTTGATTATGCAGAATCTATAAGACTCTTTAAAATAAATCTATTGTGCTGTTATCTCCTTGTCTACTGCTTGCAATAACACAATAACAATAAAGTAATATAGAACTAGATTTTAAAATCAATCACAACATAAATTGTAACAGTTTTGAGAACAATTAAAAACAGTTAACAGTTATTCACCCAAACATAGCAACCGATGTTAAAACAAATAATATATTTTCCTCTCTTGGTAATGTTATTACTATTTTATTTACCGACATATCTATCAATCACTCATGGTTTAATCAAAAAAATAGTTTGTATATATTATGTTATCGTATAGGCTTAGCTAACTCGTAGCTATCATTGGTTTAACGTCTTTATTTTCAACCAATTATGAGCACTCGTACAACCAATTATGAGCACATAACTTTTTTTTTTTGTTTAAATAACAATATTAAATTCTTTATTTTAGCTATTACTAGCCAAAAATTTCAAATATTTAGTATGTTAAATATAAACTGGTTTATCCAAAGTTTGCGTATTTATTTACGCGTGTGTTTCACAAAATGTATGCACCAAATTATTTACTTAACATGTCGTTTTTAAAATGTCGCCACGTCCGCTTCAAAGGTATCGTTAAACAGAAATAATTAAAACTGTAAGGTGACATTGATTTTAACTTTCCAATTAATAATAAATCCTCTCATCATTATTCATAACGTATTAAATCAAGACACTCATTTAACATAAAAATACCACAGATACTAGTACTTAATCTAAATAAATAAGACTATGACTGCGATAGATTAGCGGCACAACCGTCTTTAATAGGAGTTTGTGGTACAAGGTTCATGACGTAGGTCTCAGGCAATACAACCACAAAGACACAGGATGATAGTTCTTATATGTTCTTATACGTAATCGGCAATCACAAATAGTAGGTACATAATTATCAGATTTATCTATAATAAATTTCACTTCCGCCTCATTACTCTCCAATATTGAAAATGTAACAGTTACCCCTCCAAAGGATTCCGATCACGTGACTCGTGACGTCACGGCGTTCACACATCACCGTTAAAACAATATCAATTGAGTTTCTTATTTTTGTTAAATTATCATAATCGAATAAAAATTACATCCTTGTCATAGGTTCAGTACACACGTGATGCTGAAGATGACGGCAGTGCCATACTGGGCAAAGATGAGCATTCTCTTCGCTAAGATGAGACACTCGGTCTCAACCAAGTTGAACCCGGATGAATTCTTCAGCGTTGTGAAGCCACCCTTCTTCACCATGGACAATCAGCACGATAGTTCGGAATTTCTCGGGTAAGTAGTCATTTAGTTATATGTAGATATATGTATTTTTATTAATATCAAAATATGTTTAAATTTTGACAATTATGCTAATAGATTCTTCTTCGTTTGTTCATTGACTTAATATATTTTGAGACTATTTGTCCATGGCTATAAATAATTAAAATAATTTTCCGAAATAAATGCAGTGCTTATAATCTATTAATGCTACAAAACAATATCATAACTAATATTACAAAGGAGAAGGAGAGTTGGTTTGTTTGTTACGCTAAACGTCTTAACTACTCAAAGATTATCACGGAGAAACAGAACAGGAAAACAGAAAAGGACATAGAAAACATTTTTATCCCAAAAAAGTACTATTCTCAAAGAATAAAAACTTTTAGGCGGCCGTCAAACCTACTGGGGCGGTTTTTTACCTACTAGTATATTATATATTCTGGAAACGTCTAGTATTTTATATACTCAAATAAAACATTTCACTAAAATAAATTGCATAAAATATAAGTGTAAATAATAATTTTTATGTTGATTTTATTATGCGATATTCAATATTTTATATACATGCAGATTATATGCTTAATGTATGAATTATAATAACAAGATAAAACATGTAAGTTAATTAATTACTCAAAATTATCAGTGGGTAAATTTGTTATTTATCCCATTACTATTAATACAAGTGACTTATCAGTTTGATTTTTAAATAACAACATATATATATTTCGTATAATCTTACTAATATTATAAATGCGAATGTAAGTTTGTTTGTTACGCTTTCACTCGAAAACTGCTCAAAATGAAACTTTATACACATACTTTTGGAGCTATTAGAAGTGACAAAGGATATTTTATATTCAAAAATATACATATTTTTTAACGGGAACTTAGAAAACTTAGAAAAATAAAAACATGGTTTGTTGATAAACACGGACTCTACGGCAACAGTTAGTATAATAATAAATTTAATACTTAGACAGACAGACAGACAATACTGGCTGTATTGTCGGAGATATCAAAAATCTGTATAATGGACAAACTAGACTTATTACCTGGCTTATATTTTAAATTAAAAAAAATATACCAAATATCTGTTGCTTTTGTCCAGGTAGAGCTAATCGGTGCGACCTAGGTTCAATAAAATCTAATACAACTTCAATATCTTTGACAAATCTAAAAAATTGATGACAATTTAGAATCACTTTAGAAGACGGTCACCCATTACGATGACTTGGGTCATCATGATAAGTGATGTCATCAATAATTTTTTAACTTATTAAAATATAATACCGTAAATTTAACATAATGCCATATTATTTAGAAGTTTAGCTCATACAGGTTCGGTTTATATTCATTATAATGTTTGAAAATATCTATAACCATGTATAGCTTATTTAAATTTATATAAATATAGAATTAAAAATTAACTGATACCGTACATATGTATGTGTTTATACGGGACGGTTTCCATGAGGTAGCGGGTTCGAATACCTCCCTGCATCGGTTTATTTTTCATTCCATATTTATATGAATTCATTATACTGTTTTTAATGTTATGCTTCTGATTAATACAATTCAATGATAGATAATATCATTTTAGTGTTAGTGCGATATGAAAATGTATCTAAAAATGTATCTATGTTTACTTTACGTTTATGTCACGTTTGGTCGAATATCGGTTCGCTGAATGTTTGCTGCAAATTCGAACTTTATGGTTGATCAAAAAATATATTGAGCCATTCTTTGTATTTTATAAATATATCTCATACTTCTCGAAAGCCCTGTAAGTTTTTCACAAGACGTACTAAAAATTTCATTCTTAGTTATTATTATTATATTAGACCTATTATTTTATTTTCTGTGAGGTTATATTTTATTTTAGTATTGTAAAATAATAGGATATTTTCAAATTTTTTTTGCATTAATGTGTATTATTTCTACTAAGTAATTGTTTTCAAGAATATACGCTTTCTCTTTTTTTCTTCTTTAACGGCCGGAATTGGTTAGGAAATGCCGATGTCGCCCCGTTCTTTTTCTGATAAATTCATATCTTTTGAACGGTTTGTTTGATTTGCATGGCGCAGCCTTGGTTTCCTTAGTTTTCCTTCCGTCCGGATGTAGACAACACGATTGCAGCTTCTATGTAGAATATTTACTTCAAAAATCACATTTTTCATACTCGTACCAATACTGTATTATTACTTCTACACAAGTAACGTTAACAAGAAATTTTGAATAAGGTCTATTGGTTTAAAGAACTCTTAATGTTTGCAGAAGTAGCATTTATACCTAATTAATCATAATCTATAATTAAATTTACATTATTCTATAATTATAGACAAATTAATAATGGCTGCTTATCTCTAATTATAATTTACTAACGAGCTTCTCTAACTTGACATGGGTTTAATTGTGCTCGAGTACTCTACTGACATTTCTTGACTTCAGCAAACAATGTTACTCGTTGTCGTATTCTGGAAAGGTTAAAGAACCTCGAACCGTCAAGAACAAACGAAATCTTTACTCCTCTGTACCCTGCTCCACTTCCGAGTGTAGTTTTATTACTGTTAGGGTAGCAGACACATCAGTTATCGTCGTCCACCGCCTTAAGAATGGTGGTAAGTCGTGGCTCTAGTTCAATGCATCTGTTAGAACAGCTGCTGGTTGTAAACAGCTTGAATTCCTTTCTCCAGATTCCTCAAACGTAAATCCTTATGTTAAATTTCATAATGGCTAACAGCTAGCAAGTTTTTCGCCTGAAAACGTTAATTCGGGGATGCGCAAAAGTGACTCTTAGCAACCTTGGACAGCTTTCACTCCCGTCTTTATACATGGGGAATGACTCCCTAGCCCACACACAGAGAAATCTGATATTTAACATTTTTGAAATAGACATCTTCCATCCCACGATGTTAGTTACTGTGTTCCAGCAAATTTCTATTTGACGATTTCTGTTTTCCTTTGACGGTTCTCCAAAATACTGTCTTAATGAAGATTTTACTAAATTTACTGGAATTACTTCAGGATTGCAAGTTAATCAATGACTGTCAAATTGACATTCGGCATGGTCGATAAGTTCGCGGTCTTCTAACACACCGATAAGTAGTTTTAATTGATTGGGATCATTGAAGATAAGGGAGAGAGTCTGGCAGTGGTCTGGATATTGAGATTCTTAGATCGTTTATGGGACAAAGCACTTCTCTAGCTACCTACAAGTATTGTTATCAACCAAACACCAAATTGTAGAACGACATTGCTTTGTCGTTTTCCAGGTCGATACAAAATAAAAAAAGTCTAAAAGTTCCATGTATGAATAATCTCAAGGCAGTACTCTTAAACGTTAAAATTAACTAGTCTCTATTGTCCTTCTTCGTACTTAGGGGGCAGTTATCAGTAGAATCAAGCACTCACTGTCTTCACAGCCAATCTTATGGACATCCATTCAGGGACCCCAAATTATCATGGCGGTAAAAACATGCTATACTAATGATGAAAACTAATCGACAGCAAGATTTTAGCTCTTATGAAGTCCAAAACGTTCGTTTGAGAGTGGATCAAGCTTTTTGAGCCGATATTGAGTCTTGATGAAAGGACCCATTTTGGTTATGAAATATTTTTCATGTTGTTACCACTTTTTTAGAATCCTATGTTAATAAACTTGTGCTGATCATAATAATACGCTTTGATTTTAATAATACGGCTTGGGCCCTTTTTGATAGCTAACACCCTACTAAACCACCACTGAACCACCACTGAACCACCACTGAACCACCGGGTTTAGCTATATCGTATTTAATTATTTTTTTAAATTGTATTTGAGCGGTTCCTTAAAAATAAATTAAAAATTTAATTCAATAAATTATAAAATACTAATATACTTCTGAAGGATCATTGTGAAGGTTTACAGAGTCATCTTTATAAATTATATGAAATATGTACATAAATATGTATTAAAAAAAAGATTGTTATATTTAATATATGACCGAAAACACAATAATAAAATGTTTGTGTTGGTTGGCTCTCCCATAACAAAGAATCTCCTGGACGGATTATAATGAAGTATAGCTATAGCTAAAAAATAATAATAAAAAAGTCGGTCAAAAAATAGAATAGGAGTCTTTGTACTCAGAAAAATTATATAATTTCAATCGGAAAACAAAAATTATTTTTGGATTACAGGTTCAAATAAAATGACGAAATCGGAGATTGAGTTACCAATAGTGAGTTAGCGTGCTAGTGTTAGCTATTGCGCTAACACTAAAAATATTAGGATTTGTATAAATTTTAAGTGATATAATTAATGGATTATAATTTAAGTCCATACGTAGGCGCTGGAAATATCTGCTGTTGAATAAAAGGTTTGTGTAAATAGTTAGCAATTTCTACTAAAATTTGGTAAGATTAGAATAATACCGAGATAATGAAAGACTATACGTACGTACGTAACTCTCTGAAGATCTCCAGTTTATTTTGACGTTTTTAAATTTGAACTATTTAATTACTTTTATTAGAGACTAGTATGCCTCGATGTTGCCTCGAGATGCCTCTTAGGCTACAGGAATATATTTTAAGTTCCTTATATTAGTTTAAAACAACTGATTATAATCGTACCTCATTTACTAAACACATTGTTTAACTAAAAACTAATTTTCACTAAAATAGACTAACCTACACAAAAAAATATAAAATTCTTAACATTTTTAATTAATCCATTTCTAATTAATTTTATCTAGATAGAAATACAATATTACTCTAGAATCGGATTATTCGGACTTTACTCTTGCTTTAATCTCTTTATAATTTATAAAATCAATGATGTTTTATTTGTATATTCAATAGATATGTTTTTCCGTTTGTTCTTTCATCCTATCATTAGTCGAGAAACAGAAGTAGACCATGCTCTTGTTCAACTTTTGGTAATTTGTAATTCGGTATCATTTGTTCATATTTAACATAAATTTAGCTAAACGAATAATTTCAAACTTCTCGTTAAAATAACTTTTTATAAGTAGGTATTCCTATGTTCAATCTTGGTAGTTTAGAACACATTGAAGTTGCATTCCGTTGTGTCTTGACTTATTGTCTCGAAATTTTTGACGAACTAAACGTATTATCGTTTAGACGGAATCGTACTAACGTAGGATTTCTCAACCCGATGTTTTGATTTAGATATAACAAAATGTCTTATGTCTTTTCGTAACACAAAAATTACCTTTTTTTTTAAAGCGGTAGCCCGTTTGCCCGAAGGATTTTTATTTGTATATTATATTATTGTTCAACTAAAGTAGTAAAGTAAATTCACGTTAAATTGGTTCAGGGCTAGTTTCGCTTGCTTATTTCATTGTGAAAAGGATTTTTTATCGGAATAAGAAATTTAGACTAGCAGGACTCAATAAGAAATACATGTTTTGGAAAGAGAAGACAAAACCAAAGATGCTGAATAATTTGTAAAATTGAGATGGTAATAGCCACAAATTTTCAGACATTATTGAAATGATACCGCTTATTCAAAGTTTATCTTAATAAAAACACAACTTTTTTAAAAAAAAAATATTAATATATTTGATTGCATTTTTGTTTATAAAATAAAAATGAAACATAACAGCATAGAAACAAATAACGGATACAAAAAATACCTAGATATGAAATAACAATCTGTAGATCAAGCAAATCTGTTGTGTGGAAATCGAACCCCCGACCTTTGGTTCAGCGGGTGACTAATTCGTCGGGTCGTTCGTTTATAACATAACATAATGACATGTTTATTTTAAATATATTTATACTAATACGTGTCAGGGTTTTTTTTGTATCGCTCTCTGAACAATTCATTTCTATATGAATATATAAATCCTCTTGTAAAATGTTATGATTCATACCAATTTATGAAAACGCATTTTGTTATAAAGTGAATTGAAAGTAAAATACAGATTTGATTGCTGAATCTATTTTGGTCTCGTTTTCCAATATTCGATTCCATAAACATTTATACAAGATTTATTATTCAGAAAGCTTAATTTATTGAAAAAATTGACTTTAGTAAAGCTATACTTGAAGTTCTAGTACCTTGTTACTCAAATTTTTTTATCTTGGTATTTTTTGTAAAGAAAGCAAGAAAAGAAAACTGCTTAATTTGAAGAACGAACACTATATTGTCTGAGAAGAATATGAGGTACGTAATTGTAGTTGAGGATATGAAGTTAGCTGATAAAATCGGTACTTTTATTATGTTCCGGGATGTCACGGTGTTTGTGAAAAGCAATCCCGTTTTGTCCAAGTCTATGGGGTTTTCTAATGGGATTTATTAGATTTCTTGGGTATTATGCACAAAACTGAACCTCTCCTGCACCAGGCGATATAAAAAGGGTTAGGGTCGGCTTTCCAATAGGTTCATTGGATTTTTGGTTTGAAAATGGTCTCATTTGAAAAGGTTTGGTCTTGGTTTGGTCTTCCTTTAAAGTCCGTCCGTATTTTTAGTCCGAGCAAACGGTAGTTTTTTATTATTATTATTATTCTAAATTATTATTATTTTTAATATTTAATCTTTGTTACATATTTCCTCTCGAAACCACTGTAGTATGGCATTGTCTAATGTAGGCCCTAACCATTTTCGGGTACGTTTTCCATAATATAATATATTAATTATTTTATAATCTATGATAAAATTCAACTGAGATGCTTTTCTGATTGGATAATTAAAGGTTTTCTTAATTTGAAATTAAGTTTTTCGAAATTGATCTAAAAAATTTAGGTAGTTCGTTATAATATTATACTAGTTATATTTTACATTTTAAAATATTTGTATTTCATAATACTCCTTATTTATACTAACTACTGTTTGTACTTTTATAAAATATTTTTTTTTAATATTTTGATTTGTATTTTTTTATCGATCTTATATACACTAATGCATAGTAGACGTTGTACAGGGTGTGTTGATTTAATATCTTATTTATTTCGATATTTTATATGATTTCTATCTTCCAAAATATTACATTTACAACAACGTCCATTTTCGTGCAGACAATTAAATGAAAGACCAATTATATTTATATTATTTTGTTTCTTTTCTATGATAAGGGAAACGTAAGCAAATCATTTTTGTTTTATCCATGTTTATAATAATTCCGTTATCATGTGCCCACTTTACTATGCGAGTAACTTAACGTATTTTCATTAATATTAGAACAAAAACAAAACGTTAAAATAATATTTCACATTTATCCAATATATTTTCATATTTATATAATATATAATAAATACCGCCCCGTTGGTCGAGTGGTTAGCGCAGACGAATAACGTGTCACGGCGCAATGGCGCCTGGGTTCGATTCCCAGCAGAGACAGGCATTTATGTGATGAGCATAGATGTCTATGTTTCTGGGTTTGGTCGCTTATTAAATATATTCTCAGTATTTATACCTGTATTTCTATGTATTTGTATCGTTGTCTAACACCCTTAACACAAGCAAATAATTTGCTTACTTAGGGGTTAGATCAATGTGTGTAATTTGTCCTGATATTATTATTATTATTTATTAAGTTATAATTTTAATTTAACTAGAAACGCAATTTGTAACGACTTTGATGTTTTAGATTCCCAGATGTCAATGCCGGCAACTTGACAAGTGACATTTGTGATTTGAATCATTTCGTGTCAGTTTTGTTGAAATTGGTATATCGAGAAATTCTAATAAATCGCATTTTAGATTAGTTTTTGTAAAAAATAAAATCGGTAAAACTAAAAATTTGTTCACGATATAAATGTTGTCAGAATATGGTTTAGACACCCCCAATCCCCACTCCTCCCCTCCCATCCAACGTTTTTAGTATCCAACTGTAGTAAAGGAAAGATTGGCCAAAGGTTATGTTGAAAATAACAATAACAAACAACAAAAGGAATACCAAATTAATAAAACTAAATTCGCAAATTATCAGCCTTAACATGCATTAATAGAAGATAAGTTTCGTTCACGTTTCTGACCGCGTGGGCGTCCTTCACGTCACTTCAGTCCTAATAACGATATTAGATACGAACTTTTAAACTATCGCGTTACATAATATATTATTTAAAAAATGGGATATACGCGTACGAAATAGGTATTTTTTGCCTGAAATTTCGACCAGGTTCCATCGGCCCTGGTCCCAGACTGACTGTCTTAGCCGCTTCATCCACCCACACATCTTCATTCAAATATTTCATTCAAATCCATATGGAATGCAGTTTTGTTATATTAATTTTTTTTGCAATAATTATGTATGATAAATATTAAAATATATATAAAGTATTAAGTTTATCTTGTACCACACGCTTAGAGGTTTCTTGCATATGAAGAAATTGTATTTACCAACAAATGTGCGTATTAAATTTTATGCACAGAATTGAATAAAATTACTGAAACATTCTGAGCTTATGAATATTTGATAAAGGTTTTATTAAATACGGTTTTTATAGACATTAGGTCTTATATAGTAAATATCTATTTCAAAGCCGTATATTATTTTAATATGGAAATGTTATGATATTGAACAGAACTACTAAATATAGAATATTTAATTATTTTAATTAAAACCAAAAATTAATCATATTTTGTTAGTTTTAGATATATTCTTTATATTTACTGAACATTTTGAGCTATTCAAATTAAAGTATTAATGTTTATGACAAACTACTTACTTTTAATATAACTTTTACGTATATTATTGATTAATATAAAACTGTACTAGATTTCAAATCAATTTGTTTTTAATTTTAAATTATTATGTGTTAATATACTACTTGCGAGTACATATATGTGTGCGATAGAGACGCGTGTGCGTTACATGTTCCCTATGTTCTCGGTGATACAGATTGAATCAAGAACCCCTTAGTATAAATTTGCCCTATAATTTAGTTGTATAACATTGTAACGTTTCATCGGTTTGTAGGCTTCTAAATGTGAACAGAGTTTTAATCATCAAACCTGACTAGACCGCCTCGTTGGTCAAGTGGTTAGCGCAGACGCCTATGTATAGCGACGCAATAGGACTCGGATTCGATCCCCGACAGGGACAGTCATGTATGTAATGAACATATATGTCTGTATTTTTGGGTTTGGTCGTTTATTAAATATATTCTCAGTATCTATAATGTTTATTTCTATGTATTTGTTTCGTTGTCTAACACCCTTAACACAAGCAAATAATTTGCTTACTTAGGGGTTAGATCAATTTGTGTAATTTGTGCTGTATTATTACTATATTATTATTAAATGGTATTTAAATAAGAGGAAGAAATAAAATTTTCGTTGTAGTATATAGTGTAGATTTTAATTTGTCAGTGGCCTAGCAACTGGTTTACAAATGATTTAAAATAATAATATCCGACTTCTAATGTGGATATTATATGAACAGAACGTTAAAAGCTTAAATGATATCTAAGATTATATTTCTTGTTCATTTTAGTGGCAATGAGTGCATTGTGCGCATAGGTGGTATGTTTTCATTGTAATTTTAAATGTCACGAATGTGATGCTTTGCCCTTTGTAATATCCGTCGTGCTTTCAATAACGAGCACGTGTGGTAATGGAAACAGTCTTACACTAATTGCGCAACTTCTACTAGTTGATTCTAGATGTAACGCACGATATTGTAAACTGTTCTAGAGTTTAGCTGTGACTCTAACTTGCCAATAGTGAACAACAGATTTCATGCACGAACATTTGACAAACGGACAGACGGGAGAATTTTAAAACTGTATATTCGTGATTGACGGTCTGTTCTAAACTGGCTTTTTTATGAAATGTACGGGTTTGTTTTCAGTTACAGGTCCGTTATAGTTGTAGATTTAATAAACGTTAAAGATGAGACTTTTTTTTATATCAATAACGTTTTTTTTTGTGTCGTTTTCAGTTTTATTTTAGCAAAGATTCTCTAAATTTTCATAAGACACTAAATATAGCTTTTATGAAAAATCATTTTTAGTTCGGCAAAAACATTTAAACAGATAAGATAAGAACTTTAATTTTTAAAAGAATCTTACAATGTCCTGAAAGTACTTTCACTTCAAGTTCAAATACACGAAGATCCAGAACTAAGCTAGGAAATAACATCATCTATATACATACATAATTTCTAGTTTTATATCTCAGTAGGACAATTTTCATTAACACTTTTATAAAAAGCGTACCTGTAATTTTCTATATAATATCATTTTAGACTTAGGCGGCCATTTCATTATCCAATCTACAGAGTGCTACGTCAACTACGGTACTATTACCGGATTGTGAAAAGGCTGTTACTGAGCTAATGCTTCCATCTGATTTCCATTATTTTTACTCACTACTTTTGGGGTTAAATAGTGTACTGTAAATTGGATAATGAAATACGAATAAAGATAATTCCATTCCAGTAAAAAGGTTTTAAATTTATTATGAACACGTAACGTGTAGTACACATTCTGCAATTTATATATTATAAATAATTGTTAATTTTAACAATAACAGTTGACATGACTAATTATATTCGAAATCATTTACGCAATGTTCCTTTCGCTTTTACAAACGAGTAGCCTTTAGTTACACAACAAAATGATGTCTGCGGTTACAATTGGAGTAAAGTAAATTAAATATATATTCATAAAACATGAAACGTAACTTTTAGCTTTTAATTAATTGATATTATGTATATATTTTTTATAAAGTTATAATACAATTTTGTCAATATATTATTACGATATATTTTATTTATACCCATTTCTGAGTAAATCAGGTTTCTCTATGGGTTGTTCATTTTATCAGAACATACGCAAAACTTTTCAGCCGAGTCCGACAACTGCCGAAACTTTGTTTCTATAGAAAAAGCAATGCCTGGAAATAAACTTTAGTCTGTAAAAAGCTTTTGATTTTACTTAATCGGGGCCTGCTGTTGTTGATGACTCATGATAATATTATAGTGTCCTATACTATATATATTATTATTGTTAATACTACCTTTCTTATTAATACGCATCTTTGCGAGGATATTTCACTCACTAAATAAATCAATATCGTTATCAAGATTTACACAAAAACATAATTGATTATTTGTAAATTGTATTAAACTTATCTCGGAAAATAAAGATTTAAAGCGTTACGTTGTGGTAATTTAACAATAACTATTCACAACAAGAAATCTCGACACAATCTCCACAAGAGTACCTTTTAAAATTATCTACACTTGTATAAAAATATATAAACAAAGAATGTAAAAAACAATAATGATTTCACCGTAGTAGGGCATGGTTTTTTTGGAACGATTTGACAAAATAGTATCAGATCTCATCCCTGGTACTGACTATAGCAATTAGAGTTAACAGTTAGTTAGTTATAAACAGTATATGATCCAGTTACAATGTAACTTGATACGAGGATGTTATTAGATACCTAAAAACGGGGGCTATGTCTCATTGCAGGACAGTTCTATCCCTATTATCAATGAAGTACATACTTAAAATATTAGTGTTTGATACAAGTGTGGACAAGACATTACACTCTACGGTACATGCCAGTTGCCGGCCCTTGTCAAAATCTTGTCTTGACGAGAAAAGCGAAATTACTATTTTATACGATTGCGGAAAAAATAGTAATTTTGACAATTGCGGTTGTGGACTCAATTGAGAGGCGAGCAAAGAGGCTTATAGGCGATCCCGAATTGGTCGAAGCCGACCTCCAAAGCCTAGAACACAGGCGTAAAATTGCTAGTCTCTCAGTATTCTATAGGATACATTTTGGTGAGTGTGCGCAGGAATTACACGACATAATTCCTACATCCCCCTTCCATCATCGGACGTCCCGACGCACGGCAGGTATCCATCCTTTTGTTGTGGACATTCCAACTGTCCGAACTAAGCGCTTTGCTTCGTCTTTTTTACTGCGTAGGTACAGCAAAGGATTGGAACAGCTTGCCTGCGTCGGTATTTCCGACCGAATACAATGTGGATACATTCAAGAGAAGAGTGAATAGGCTGCTAGGGTAATGCGCCTTACCACCTAAGACTACATTCCACTTACCATCAGGTTGAATGTAGTCAAGCATTGCCCTAGATTATATAAAAAAAAAATACTGAAAAGCTCTTATGAAATAACCTTACGAATTAACTAATTTAAAAATAAATATTTCATAGAACTAGCGAGCTATTAAGTTCGAAAAAAGCCAGGTCCGCTACTTGATAACATTCGAAAATTCTGACACAGTAAAATAACGTCGTAGTTGAAGTTAAGGATGTTATTACTTCCGTGAATGGCCTCTTTATCGTCGGAAGAACCTGTTGAATGTCTAATATTATTGTTGGAATATAACGCGTAACTTTCGTTCTAGCTTAGAGTCTGATTTCAAGTGTTCTTCAGGTATGAGCATCTGTAAGCTTTAAGCTTATATTTCAAGGGTAGACTAGTATTAGTGGTAGTATATGAAAATTAAGCTTATTTATTTTGCATAGTAATAATTTAAATTTTTATTGAACGCAGAATATGAAAGGATTTTTAATATGAAAGGATTTTTAAAATTTATATTTGGCATATATTGTCATCGGTTTTCTATTTCTTCTTTACGTGAGCAGTTTATTATATAAGTCACTTGTATAATATGAAGACAAAGAGGTTTTTTCGCTCATAACGCAAAATAAATAAATAGATTTTTAGGGACATCGAAAGCAATACTTTTTATTATTAAGGTTAGAGGTCAACGACCTTTTTTTTGAAAATTCCGCGGAAAAATATTTGACGCGAAATCTAATCCTGTAAAGATAAAAAATATATAAAAACCTTCAATAACCTCAATCCTATTGGGAAATACTACAACTACTGGTATCATATAGATTTTTTTTCGGACTAGAGCCCGTTGTAGACCAGTATGACGTTCAAGAATTCTTTGATTGACCACCTAATAACTAATTCAAAGGTGTTTACTGAATTAGTACTACGGGGCCAACCAGTGTAAAAAGAACTTGTAATAAAATTATTGTAAAATTTGCCTTTTTATATTGTGTTTTTTTTTTAATACAGATGTTTTTTTTCTTTTTATTCTATAGATTTATTGGCATGCACTTATAACAATAAGTAGTTCCCTTAATGAAGTTTGATTATGATTAGTGATTGTGCGCAACAATTATAATTTAGTTATATAAAGAAGGTGGCGACGACCGTCCACAATACGAACACCTTCGTTTATAGTACCTTAGTACATCTTATGATATGATAATTAAAAAAAAACCGGCCAAGTGCGAGTCGGACTCGCTTGCGAAGGGTTCCGTACTATTATATATAAAAACGGTAAACCCGTTTGTTGTATGGGAGTCTTCTTTAAACACTTTATTTTAATTTACTTATTTATTTTGAAAGTGAATATGTAACTAAATATTCTGTAAATATTCCAATCGTCTGTTGTTGTTATTAAAATCGATCAATAAATTATGTTCATTGTATGATAGGCTCACTTAAATATTTATTTTATTATATTTTAAGTATATGTTGTTGTAGCGGCAACAGAAATAAATTATGTGCGACAATTGCATCTGTTAAGCTATCACGATTCAAGAGATACAGACGGAGACTGGAAACAGACAAACAACGAAGTCTTAGAAATAAGGTTACCCTTAATAATTTCACATTACGAAATGAAACATCACCTTTGCATCTAAGGTGTTGTTTCCCGTGTTATATATAACGCACAATGTTTAATTGTATACGAATACATTATCAATTGTGTCTTAATTGGATTTATATAATAATTTTTAAGGAATTATATATTTGTTTCAGGTATCTTTTCGAACTGCTGCAATCATACGAGCATTGCTCCGATCGTAATTTCGACTACACTCGTCCGGCCGTGTTGAATGGCGCTAGCCGACTACGAATGATACACCCTCACGGGCAGCAGTCGCACTCCACTCACACGGGGTAAATTAAAAAAATATTACATATATAATATTTTTAATAATGTAATTATATTATATTTATATAAGGAACCAATAAGATTACACATGCATCTTAAGTCACATCTATATAAGATAAGAAAGTTGAAGTTATATTTTTCTCATTAACTCAGCCGCGGTTGCCATGGTTTATTTATTGGTTTTGTGACCGATATAGAAGGGTATAGACGGATCTTTAATGTAATATGCAACTCTGACGTCACTTCCTTCTCGAGCTTTCTACAAATTACAGTTGTCAATTGCTGTTGTCTAATCGTTATGTATTGAGGCTACGTCTATTTATAAGTTTAATGTCAAAGGTGAATTTAATAAGTTTTTTTTTTACTAATTATAATGCGATTTTTAAACGATAATGATAATTGATTAATTTACGATTAAATGATTTTAAATTACCGATTTTCAAATCTACCAAAGAAAAATTGTACGGTAAAAAAGAAACTTTTTTTTAAATTTTTGGTACAGCGATTAGATACCCGGCTACTATTTACTTTAGATTTACTTACTACACCCGGCTACTATTTTCTTTATCTGTAGTAAGTTATTGAACATTTATAAATAGTCTTACTAATCATTACTGTCTTTGGCAGTCCATATTTGAATAACCATATTGCTATGACTTTAATGTTATAGTTCGTGTATTAATATTATTATGTATTTTTCATAGTGATGAACATGCTGGTACTAGTCAGACCCGTCGTTCTCTTTCGCCTCGTCCTGGTAGTAGTGCTGCTGGTAAGTTAATAATTAATACATATTTATTTTATTTATTTGTCTCATAATTAATAACTATATAAATGTTTTAGGGTCTAGCGCGGGATCTTCTCAAGCCTTGAAACGACCATCTTCTGATAATTCAGGTCCGCTGACGAAGAAGCGTATGAGGTTGAGTGAGGCTACGTTTCTTCGACGTGACTCTTTTATTGACAGCATGTTTGGAGGAGTTCTTCTAACGCGGGTGGAGTGTGTCGAGTGCCATGCCTCTTCACTGTCGCGCGACGTCTTCCGGGACCTCCAGCTCGCTTTTCCGGAGAAGACCGAGGGTTGTCAGCACACTGTGCAAAGTCTCCTGGAGTATTACTGCTCCAAGGAACGCATGTCTGGAGATAATCAGTACGAATGTAGAGACTGCGGTGGCCTACGAGACGCAGAAAGAAGCGTGCTCATTGAAACCACTCCTAAGTACCTGATCCTGGTGTTGAAGAACTTCAAGTGAGTTGAATGATATCAAAATTAAACCCTAATATATAATGCATCTAAATTGAATTTGTGGTTTTAGGTTTGATGCGAAGCTGCAAGTGCAGACAAAGCTCATGCACACCATGTATCACAACCACACGGTGACGCTGCCGACGGTGCGGGCGCAGGCGGTGCATGCGGTCTACAACCTGTTCGCGGCGGTCATACACGCCGGCACCACGCTCGACTCTGGACACTACTTCACCCTGGCCAAGGACAACGATCAGTGGCACAAGTTCAATGATGACGAGGTCAGTTTTGCGGATGATAGCCTCCTGCACGGGCTCACCCGCTCCAGCACCCCATACATACTGTTTTACCGTCGCACTGACGTGGAGGAAGGAGCCGCGCCATCGCTGGAGGAGCTGCCTCCCAAGTTACAGGAGACGGTTCTGTCTCACAACAAGAACTACGTCGAGACTGTTCGCAAAATACGCCACACTCGCCCATGACGATTAAGGTCTGACAAGAACATCGACTTCTCGGTGTTGGACGACGTCGACGAGGAGTAGACACTTCTATAGAATAGTGCTGCGTCACGTTCACTTGAGTTTTAATATTAAATGGCTTGTTCTATTTGGTTTGCTATACAACACTATTTAGATCTTATACAAAGTTATTATGATGTTCTTCTTTGTTCCTGCATATAGAATAGAATATCAGTAAGAAAACTTGACGAGCATCTGACTTTGGAAGATCGGAGATCAAGGGCAGTGTACTCGATAGCTTTACTTTATACATGTTGATATTTTAATTATGTAAATATCTGAATAATATTTATTTCTTTTACAATAGGTTATTATGAAAAGATTAACTTGTTTAATTTTTGATATAAATAAAAATAAATATTTGGTAATATATGCGTGCTTCTACAGTGACGAAAAATTAGTTTTTTTTTTTTAATTCTTATTATAAATGGAATGCTAATTTATCAATTGCCTTTTTCTAATCAAAATAACGGCCAGGAACCTATAATCTTTAAATTAACCTATATATGTAATAAGTGTCTAATTTATATGTTATCAAACTATAAATGTGAAACATTGTTCGTTAGAATTTTACATCTATATGTTATTATAAGTATTATAACGTAGGCAAATATGCATATTATATATTATTAATATAGTTCACGGTATATAGAAAATAGATACACACTCTATTAGAGAGAATACTATGTAATAAAAACGAATTGTCTGCATATTACATTGTAAAAGTTTTTTAAATTATTTATGCGATATTTGTTAAGGAATTATAACAAAATGTTTATTACTAATTCCTGGCATGTAAGAAAAAAATAACAATTATTCACTTTTGATAATATGTCCAAGAATATGTTATATACCAATAAGTTGTCTGAATCAAAATATTTTAGTAAGTAAATGCCTTAACAAATACAGTATAATTGATTGTAAATTTGTTACTATGATTTAATTTGTTTTTAATAAACATTTTTTTTTAAGATTTAGTTAAATATATTGTTTTGTATTTTAAAACATTGTTAATATTTTATATATTATTAATAAGTAAAATATTGATGTACACAATGATTGGTATTATAACTATAAATGTAAACATTATGTAATATAAATTTCAATTAATAATAATCATAAATTAACTATAGAATTTGGTGTTTTTGTCTTATATATATCCTGCTATATATATATATTAAGAAATATCTGTCGACTCGTTGATTAAATATATGAAGATCTTTTTGACAATTGTTGTGCTAAGTAATAATAAATGTATTTACGTTCAGTAATGAACCGGTTATTTGAACTGAATTAGACATGAAAGAGATAAAAATCAATATGAAAAAGATAAAAATCAATATGAAAGAGATATCCAATTGCCAGACCATCTCAGGATTTGATACTAGTACATGTATTATATTCAAATAGATATTACATTTGAATAGAGGCTGTGTTTTCATCATTTTATAAACAAAATTTTCATTAAGTGTGAAATAAGATAAAATAATTACTTTGTATTAAAATATAATGTAAGTCAATGAAATTTTATTATTATTTGTCGAAGAAAAGTCATGTCCTCTACTGTATAAAGTAGAGGCTTGTTGGTCTTATGTGTATCTCATTGTGATTTTATATTTATCGGTTTGCTTATATATGTATTGAATAGTGCAAATATTATTAACCTTTCTTATTTGTACATATGAAATAAAAAGTGGTTAATTACTTTCATTGTGGTTAGCTATAGAGTCTATCTATCACTGTAATGTTAATAAAACAAATAAAATTAATTGTCTTTATCTTTTAATATAAACCTTTTAATAAAAAAATATAAACTTAATAACAATTTATTTATAACTTACGTATATAAAACTTATGATATATTTTTACAGACCTACAATTTTGCTTCCAAAATTATTTAACTTTTCAGTTGCTGCTCTTGTTATTGACTTTATTATGGCACCTGGGATCTGGTGGGAATGGGTACTTGTTAATATATATGTATTTTTCAGATAAATATTAATAATAAATCTAATCCAGACTTGACAGTCTAATGTTATTATTTTCGACCGTTAGTAATTAAATAATAATTATAACATAAAAGGACAATTTAATTATACTTAGGTAATTAGTAAAGATATAGACTAGGTGTTGAATATGACGTGGGTATGATTCCAATGATTATTTGAGAAATATATCTGGTGTAATTTATAATTTGTCTTTATATAACAGATATTTAATTGGTAAAGTATGTGTGACACAGAATAAAGATTTGTTCTAGTTTGAGGACATTAAGTGAACAGTAACTAAAAGGTAACGTTCACTATTAATATAAAAAGTATTACCTCTAATATAGAGTTGAAGAAATTGGAGAATTTTGCGGCACCTCCTACTATCGCTCGTCCGGCCTTGTAAAATTTATCTCCTGTATTTCCGTATTTTTCTTCTTCTCTGATTGTATCCACTATTGGCTTAGGCTGTGAAAAGGTTTAGTTAAAATTTTATATCTTATTTATTTTTATTAGGATTCAAATGATTATAAGCTGGTGTTTATGCGATTTCCATTGCTTCACTATCATGACTCATGATTTTATTCTCCATTGATAATGGATATTTCTTTGGGAATCGTGAAACTGTAAATTGTTAAACTCTACGGTCAATTTGGGAACACTGTAATAATGTAATTATTTTTTTGTATGTATATTATTATATGTAACTAAAATGTTTTGAGAATATTTCAAGAGTGTCTACCTGTTGCAGATATTAATGTCTACCAAAAAAATAAAGTTTGTTTATGTTTCTAGTATTTGTTGTTGTACCAGCAATCGAAATAAATCATCTGTGAAAATTTCCGCTGTCTATCTATAAGTATTCATTAGTTAGAATAGGGTTCCATTTTCACCGTTTGTGTACACAACCCTAAAAAATAAGACTAACGATAATGTATTTGATTGTGTAATTAGTATGGAAGGCTTATCTATTTCTCTCATATAACAATCGAACTTCTTTAGATGAAAAATTTGAATATTATTTATGGTTAAATTTGCATTTACGAAGCCTGGTTTTTATTCTGGATTTTAGAATCAGATAAGCTGCAACAGGTTACCTAAACGGTGTAGATAAAATATATATCTTACCTGTAATAAGCCCACCACAACGTTTTGGGCGTTTTCTTTAATGGACAACACCTTGCTGCCATAACCCTCTGTTTCGAGTCTTACACTGTTTATTTTTGTTTTAGGGGCTGAAAATAATCCGACTTTATGATCGTCAAATTCTGCCTAAAATTGGTAAAAATATAATCTTACATTATTATATTTACGTTAATATAATACATTTAAACAAAAATTACCGATGAACTTGCTCCTGTATGTAAAATGTTTGTGTTGGCTTCTATAGAGTTTGGTATAAGATTCTCGATAATTGAATTCGGTTTAAGATTCTGCCCTGGGTAGTTCTCAGACTCTATAGGCTGTGATAAAAAAGCATCAGAGGTCGTTTGTGGCTGGTCGTAAACTGGTAAGTCGATTCGGATTGGATCATCAAGTGGGATTGAAAAAACTCCTGCTATGCATAGTATAAAAAATACTCTTGACTCCATTCTGAAAAAAAAATTTAAAAGAGGTTACAGTACATATACTCTAATGTTTTACATAATCAGCTGTCAGTTTCAAATTATACATTCAAGAGTAATGACGAATTTTGACCAAATTTTAATTGATTATTACATTAGCAGTTTAAAATGCAAATGCCAGAAATTACAAAATGTTTTGGAATGTTCCCTCCAAAACATGGAACATATTTGATTTCTTTGTTTGGTTTAGGTTCTGGGGGAGTGGGTTTAGCTGGAATTATACTATTTGGCTTGATAGAAAAGTCGATTACGAACTATTTGTATGGTAATTCCACAAATAAAATGGATGACACTGTGAAGAAAGTTGTGCTTTTAACTATTGGCTTAACATCTTTACTTTTGTTGGTTGGAAACACACTCTTATTGTTGGGAGCGACTTCTAAGTCGGCTGGAACCTTAACGTCTGGAGTGTTTGTGATTTTTGTAATGTGCATGTTCCTTATCTTGGAAGGAATTATTTTGCCTACGTCCTGCTTTTTCTATAAATCATTTTGTGTTATAAAAAAGTTTTCTACTGTTATGGTGGTTTTAGGTGGATTATTTACCACTATTTTTCTGGAAATCTGGTTGTATTTTATGGTTGTGGCTTATAACTATTCAGAAATATTATGAGGACCAAATATATTTATGTAACGTTTACACAATTGAGCTATTAAATATCTTATAAACCTAAACCTGTGAATTATTTACACACGTGGTTAGTACTAATAATTGAGAGTGCCTAAGGATTTCGCTTCGTTTGGGCATTTTAGCCCTAATAAATAAAACGGTAATATTTAATAATTACTACTAATATGTACTTCTTAAGAATAATAATAAAGTATTATTCTACGCGTATTAACGTTATTATTATGAAATTAATTACGTTTAAGGTGATTAGTAATCACATATTTCACAATTAGGTATCTATTAATTTAATATCGACTAATATAGGCATTCAATTTGCTTCAATAATTTTAATCGTTTTAAACTTAACGAGTTTCGAATCTTTAACTGAATAATTTACCCATTGATATATTTTTCTTATAGGCATGTACGACAATGTTATTTAAATTTAGATCATTTAGGTATATATCTATAGCACACACTACATAGAAAAACACAAACCACAATATATAATATTATACTTCTAGTTAAATTTCAAATCTTTAAACTTATGTAGAAGAGGACCTACTTAAGTGCTTAGCGGATTTAAATAAAAAAAATATATCATATTTCAAAATATAATAAACAGTAGCAGACGATTAGAATTCAGAATTCAAATTGTTTAAAAAACACCGTCGAATAATTAAAATATAAATAAAATTAAGTATTTACGTAAGGCTTACGAAACAAATCGCGCGCGCAAATATTATGCAATTTAGGTAACAGCACTCACCTGCTCGTGGTCGTCGGGAACCGACTAAGCTGCGGTCAGCTGGTAGTGTTCGACTTTAACTTTCACATCTTACATCATACAGCCTTGGCTGGTGCAGTACGTGTATAAGGGTCTCATATACGTAAATGTTGCAAAACTGTTTCGTTAGTATTAATGTATCTTTGCCAAATAATATTTCTATCTATAAATTTATTATTACACAATGATGAAACAAATTTAAATTGTATTTAAATATTTTCATGAATCTGATATTTGTGTACCTACGTTATTACTTAATATTGATACTTATTACTAAATATGTTAGTAGGTACTAAGTTTTAAATGATAGAAGAATTTGCTATCAATACCAGATTTTAAATTTAAAGGTATAAACCAGTAGGAAAGATATTCTAAATATTGTCTTCATAAGTAATTTTGTTTTTACGTAATCATCTAAGTAGTACCTACATATACTATAATCTGGTGTAATTATGTTGTTTCATGAATACCTAATTAACCTTTACAAATAATAAAGTTAAAAGTTTTATCTAAGCACAAAGGATATGGTTTAGGACCCCTGTTGCTAAGGCAATGGTTGTACTTTTGATATGCACACGGAAAATTTAGTTGGTTTGACTCAGATTCGCGTTCCGATCCTAGGCGTACCTACTGTGCCAGATATTTAGAACTGATCATTATTCTCTACTGCGCATATATTGTATTTTTTAATATTCTAATGACACTGTTAACTCATCCATGCACATAAAACTGAAAAGAAAGATACAAGAGACCCTAAGAGTATCACAATTTTATTAGAACTCTTTGGAAAACCTGATATAAAAAAGGTAATTTATTTCCGCGTAATACCTATGTCATAAGTCGTGAAATCACTGTTATTTCATTCATTGACAAATTATATTATACAAGTACCTACTTGTATAATATAATTGTATAATGTAATAATTATTCAAAGTACCTACTTTGAATATCATTATTACATTCCTTCAATAGAACGCTCATACCTCAAATTTCTATCCGTAGGTAAAAAGTGCAGTTCACGTAAGATTAGGTAATTAGGTACGAACCTACCTATGTCTTAGAATTTAATTCTATCAATCGCTTTAGAGCCAAATTAAACGAAACGGTCGTTATCTTCTCGCCACTAGCATAACACTCTTAAAAAAACGTCTTTTAAACTACCTATTAAAATAAATTTGTATTACATTTAGTTAAGCAATTGATATTAAAGTAGAGATTTGGGTGGCTTAGAATAAACTGCCGAAAGGTGCCATAAATTCTGTCTAAGGATTGTACAAGTGAATCATCCTTTACCAATTGGCCGAAAAAGTACAGAATTCAAACCAACATTTGCTTAAGAAAGTTGACATACGCCATTCGGTTAAAAAAAAATCCAAATCGGTTGCTATATGTTAAAAAATATATAACGAGCCGTCCCCAAGTAATGAAGTAAGGGCAGATGGGTGATGAGGATGTTATTTCAGTAGTAGTATAATATTATTTAAAACCAATAACTCTGAGTGATTTATATCATTTATCAAATACAACGCTTGGAGACATTCGTTTTCTTGTAAAAATCTTAACATACCTACTCCTTTCTTTTCCTTCAATTCCGATAAAATTTGCTGCCTTTTTATTTTGAATGCTTAGATTTATTGGCTATTTACTATAAGTATAAACTACGTAGGTACAAAAGTTTTTTTAATTTATAATATACCTAACTTATTTGATGCAAGCCGCCCTTTATATAATCCTGTTGATATGACATTAATGTTAATTCGTTTGGTTTGACATTGTTGTTGCTTTGGCGATTTTTGTGTTATTTATGTTATTACATTACTATATTGTTGGTGTTTTGTGGAATTAATTGCTAAAATATATTGACAGTTCATAAAATATATAATTTAATAAAACATGAAGTTCCTTGGACGTGATAGTTTTTCACGATGTGCACAAAGCCTGTGGATACCTAATTGTTGTCGTTTGATATTTAGTCCTTTCTACTCTATAAAATGTGGCATGAAAGACAATATTTTAAACTCAAATTCAGTCTCTGTACAAAAGTTCAATCGTCAACCATGTATGCAGAACACCTCCAGTTTTTTATTGTGGACCCAAGTTAGATTTCAAAAAGACTATCCTAGACTTCATCGTGACATTAAACATCCAAATTTTGATCCTTATAGGAAAGAAAAATTTAAAGATCTTAGTAAAACTACTTGGCACTCTGGCGATGAAAAACAGGGTTACACTTACGTTGTTGGGTTTTTTGGACTATTAGCCGGAATGTATGGTCTAAAAGGGGAACTTATTCATTATATAACAAGTATGAGTGCTCCAGCTGATGTTTTGGCTTTGGCGACGATAGAAATAGAAATTAGTAATATACCACCAGGTTCTTGTTTATCATATAAATGGCGTGGCAAACCTCTTTTCATAAAGCACAGAACGCCGAAAGAGATTTCAGATGAAGCGCACACTCCAATGAATTTACTCCCAGACCCGGAGACGCCAGAACAACGTACAAAAAAACCCGAATGGCTTATAGTCATTGGCATTTGCACCCATTTGGGTTGTGTTCCTGTTCCAAACTCGGGAAATTGGGTTGGCGGATTCTACTGTCCCTGTCATGGCAGTCATTATGATAATGTTGGCAGGGTTCGAAAAGGACCAGCTCCTCTTAACTTGGAAGTGCCACCCTACACATTTCTTAGTGAAACCTTAGTTCTTGTCGGCTAGCTTCGTACCTAATGCCTGTTGTATTGGGTATATATTTGTACTCTAAAACTTAGTGGATATAGTTATCTACATCATAACCAATAAATAAAAAGAACAAATAAATTTATTTCATTATTGTAACAATACGATATTAAAATTGCTTATATATACTAAATATGCAACAGCAAGCAGAACTTGAAACATCTGGGAGTTTGTTAACAACGCTCTGCCAAGTATCATACTGTATCGTTGCCTGTACGTTTGTTTGTCCTGTTTGTGTTGCTCAACTTTGAATAATAAATTTATTTAAATTTAAGTGTGGCATAGCTTGTCTGCCATCATCATGTCATTAGACATATAATTTTGAATAAAATAATCAAAATTGTTGTATTTTAAAACTCTTTCAAGGTTTATTTCTCGTGCTTGTTTCAACACGCTTTTATTAGTTTCACGTGTATGTTTGCCTATTTGCTTGCTTGTTTGTTTGTAACCAACTTTTTCGAATGCGATTTTGTTTTATTTTCCACGAACCAATTTTGTTTAAACTTTGTACACAAATCAAGGACCGATAATAAATTAATAATTCGATGAGATTTTCTCATTATCCTGATAAGAATCTCCATGATTAATAATTATCTTAAGTAAATTGGCGTTTTTTTAGTTTTTTTAACACGCTTTTATTAGTTTCACGTATGTATGTTTGCTTGTTTGTTTGCTTGTAACCGACTTTTTCGAATGAGATTTTGTCTCATTTCCCACGGACTGTTTTTTTTCCAACTTTGTACATAATCTAAGGACAATAGCAAAATGAATAATTTGATGAGATAATCTCATTATCCTGAGTACGATTTTCAGGATTTATAATTATCTGAAGCTAATTGGGCAGGTTTTTTAGTTTTTTATTAACTATATTTATATTATTTTAAATATATTTATTTATTATTAATGATAATCCTTTAATGAATTGTTCTTTTATTTTATTAAATGGTGTAATAATCCTTTTTTAAGTCTTTCTTCACCATTGTTATCCCTGTAAGATAAGAGTCTAAAATTAAAACATTAACAATCTCTTTCATTTCTTGTCATCTATGTTAGTTGTCAACTACAATGTCATTTTGATTTTGAAAATTTTTAAGTTGTCATTGTCATCGAAAGCGCCCGAGTCTAAGCGCTCTTTTATTATACCGTTTTCGTAAAATACATACTGTATATAGCGTTATATTAAATAACTCATTTATTAAAAATCAAGTTATTACTACTCTTTAAATAAAAGCCACTGTTTAAGTGTATTTGTTGCTTTAGGTTGCCCGTTCAAATACACACACAAATAAAAACATTTACATTCTATTTTGGCTATTAATGTTTATTAATAACAGATGTTTCCTAGTATTTGTAGAAAATAAGAGTGTTTTACCTAATTCCTAAGCTAAAATGGGACGACTTAACAATTCCTTTTGGTGGGGTATACTGTTTGCTTCTGCGACGTGGAGTATTTCGTTATATTTGTATTGGTTATTAAATATGAGTGGTAAGTTTAGTTATCACTCTTTTTGTTGACCAATTAGAAAGTAAAATTTTCTAAAAGAGCTTTTCTTTGTAGGTTCACTTTTGCAAACAATATATGAGAGATATTTATATATTTAAAAAAATATTGTTTATTTATTTAAAATATATGTCTAAACTAATTTAATTTACTGTACATGTGATTGATACTCACAAAACTTTAAGTCTTTTCAATGCACTAATTGTAAATTTAAGTATAATAATTAGTAGGATAATGTAATTAATCAAAGTAAATTTAACAGTAACACATTCACAAAATATTTCTTTAATAACTTTGTACTAGGGATTAACCCACGTGTCTTTGTGTACCTTAATGCCAATAGGCAAGATAAATTATAGAAAATGGAGGATTTAGCTTAGTTTGAGCTTCTCTATGCGTTGCAGATACTGTGTTCAGGAGATTTAGTTCAGTCAATAAGGAGTTATATATAAAATCTGTATTCACTCCAAAATTTTATAATTTAAAGAGAAGATTGTGGAAAGATAGTAAACCAAGTTTAAAAACATTTTATTTTTTTCTAAAGATTGTTCATTATAGTAGAAGTTTGTTTTGCTGAAAAATTTAATAAGAAAATTATTTTAGGTGACAATATTATTAATAGTACAGAAAACAGAGTTCGTTATCACCTAATTAACAAAGAAGAAAAGGATAGAATAAAAAACAATGACAAATCTATTGCAGCTCTGGAGGGTAAAAATCTATTATTTGACAGCCCTAGAGATCCTAATGAAAAATATGTTGCCAAAATGTGGAAGTATGACAAAGATAGACCTGATTATCTTAAAAAACTGCGGCTCAGGGAAAAGTTTACTAAAGAACTTGACAATGTTGCACAGCCAGATAAAAGTTTGGGTTAGTTTTCAATCATAAATATATGACCATATTCCAAAACTAACTAGGTATTGAATAATAAGTTTTGGTTAATATTAAAACATACATTTTTTTTTGTAGAAAATCAATTTGGTCTTATACATAATGCAGAAGATGTACGAATTCGAGAAAAAGGATATAATTTGCATGCCTTCAACACATTGATTTCTCAAAGAATAGGCAACCACCGGGGATTACCGGACACCAGAAATAAACTGTGAGTTTAAAATGATATTTCTTCATTCAAGGGCTTCTTTTTAATATCTATTTGCTAGAAGTTAATAACATTACATTTTTTCAGATGTCGATCACAAAAATATCCAGAGAAGTTGCCAAAGGCATCTATTATAATATGTTTTTATAACGAGCATTTTGAAACTCTTATGAGATCAGTTCATTCCATATTAGACCGTACGGAACTCAGACATCTGAAAGAGATAATTTTAGTTGATGATTATAGTGACATACTCAATTTACACGAAGATGTACAAAAAGCTGTTAATGAATTAAACAGTAAAGTAAGAAAAGAGGAAGAAATGCTTGAAACAAATAATATTGATGTTGAAAATGTTGTGGATTACATTAACGATGATAATAATAATAATAATAATGGTCTGGAGGGCTTCAAGAAAGACACAGATTCTAATAAGATAAGAAATGGATTGAATATAAGATTGCTAAAAACTGCTACCCGGGAAGGATTAATAAGGGCCAGGTTATATGGTGCAGACAATAGTGTGGGAGAAGTAAGTACAAGTATAAACTTTAAATCTTAAATTAGTGCATTTAGTTTTCTCATACAATTTGTTTAAGGTGCTGGTATTTCTGGATTCCCATATAGAAGTGAATGTTGATTGGTTGCCGCCTCTCCTAACAAGATTGTCTGAAGGGGTTGATGGTGTTAATGTTAGGTATTCACCTCGAGCGGTCACCCCTGTTATTGATGTCATCAATGCTGATACATTTGAATATACTACAAGCCCATTGGTCAGAGGTGGTTTTAATTGGGGATTGCATTTCAAATGGGATAATCTGCCTAAAGGAACCTTGAAGAGTAAGTAGAAATCATTGGTTAGTTATATAACCATTTGTAACTAGTAATTATAGTTTTGTACAATGAAATTGTCCATAATATATACACATACATACGTGCACACACGCACAAAGTGTGTTTCATGTAACATTAACCAGAATCCTAACTTAATGTCTACTAACTAATTTAAGATTCTATTTATATAAATTATGCCAATCGTCTGTTGATAACCAGTTCAAAGTAATAGATACTTATATAGTAAATATATAGAAATTGCATTTTTCCAACAAAACATAATGATATTTATTCACGTCATAATTATATAGTTATTAATTTAATATAATTGCAGAGAACAAGAAATTAGCGTGAAAGGTCAACAGGTTTATCGTATGTTATTGGTGACCAATATTTTAATTTAACTTTTAATAAAACAAAATATTGATAAAAATTTACAATTAATAATATGAATAATCTTGAACTCTGATAGGATTTTTTTTGGAAGTATTGATTATGCATATTTTGTATTCTTTAGATGACGAAGATTTCGTGAAACCCATACGATCTCCGACCATGGCTGGAGGTTTGTTTGCTATTTATAGGGAATATTTTAATAAAATTGGAAAATACGATTCTGGGATGAACCTTTGGGGCGGAGAAAATCTAGAAATATCGTTTAGGGTAAGTAACTTTTGTATATTAATAACATTTCAGTAATATGTAGTTATTAAAATCGAATGTTACACTAAAATGTAGGTATTTCATTTTAATCAGGTACAATCTTTAGGTTTTTAATATCCATATTTTTAATTAAAAGGTGAAAAATAGAAAAACATATAACTGATAAAAATAAGTGTATGTATGTATTTTAATCACTCTACAAATTTACGAGAAGTTTAACCTTATTTTTTGTGCAAGTATAAAATCGCATATTTATTTGTATTATCATTATATGCTTCAAATAAAAAAATACATGGCGACTTTAATACCAAAAGGCATTCCAGTTAATCTAAACCTCTTGAACCTACAAAATGTATGTGATAGTGGGTTTGTGGGTGTTATAAAAAACACAATAAAAAAAAATATATATATAAGTTATACAAAATAAGAAATATCTAATAATAAGAACGACTGCTCCACATCGTACCATTGGCCAATGAATAAAAACCGTTATATAAAATCTGATGAAATAAATTCGAAATCCAAATACTCGTATCTGTCACGATTAATATCTAACCTCATTATTAATTAATAGAATTTTAAGCCCTTTTTGTCCACTGTCCTCTACTCTATTCAATATAAATATAATCCATTTTAAGCAAAGTCCTTTACTCTACCCAGTATAAATATTCTGCTATGAAGACATTAGACAACACGCAACATTGTAGAGGCATTGTTTGCAGGATTCTATTTTCAGTGACAATGTGACCTACTTTGTTAGCTCACCTGAATAGTTTAGGAACATATGCCAATAACCGTTGTATATATTTGATTGGCATTATTTAGTAGGTACATAATACATACAAGAACAATTAAGAATATAATATATGCAAGATACAATATTTATTAAGTTTTAAGTTTATTAGTTGTAATTATGTAACAATTATTAGGGGGTAGGAATATAATAGGTATTAAAATAACAAATTTTTGGTAACAAAGGGGGTTGGAGTTGAAATGATGTCAACATCTCGTAATATATGTATTATATTCTATAATATATTATTTCTCGACTACTCTGACGTCAACATTTATGCATTTATTAAAATACTGCGCAAGTTTCACCATCTATCCGGATTTCAATAATAATAATTTAATAATTATGAGGCTACCTATCCGCTATCAAGGAATGAGCAAATTTTATGAATTCTTCTTAATATTTTAAAGAACTCTTGTCAACTTGTCAACTATATTCATTAATAAATCTTTTACCGTCGTTGCTGTCGGCCTCTGGAACTCTCATTACCAGAGTATTCTGGATGATAATCCCTTTAAAATATTCTGTTTTGTTAAGGACTAGAATTATAATGTAAAACAGATCTGGATGTGCGGTGGAGTGCTGGAGCTGTCTCCATGCAGCCGCGTGGGTCACGTGTTCCGTAAGCGACGACCGTATGGTGCGGGTGAGGACTACATGATGAGAAACTCCATGCGAATGGCGAGGGTTTGGATGGATGACTATGTGGTAAGAACAAATTTCTTCAACATAACATACACACACACACACACACACACACGCAAACACACACACACACACACACACACGCAAACACACACACACACACATTATGTCATTACTTGCACACTGTTATTCAAATCTTGATAAACACCACAAAAAACAACAAAACAAAAAAAATATATATTAAATTAATTACAAATAACCCTGTATATTTTAGTCTTTTTTGGTAACTTTTAAGAAATATTTCTATTTTATATATATCCTTATATCTATAATTTTCAGAATAAAGTTATAGAACAGAATCCTTCTGCAGCCCACATCTCTATCGGCGATATAACAGATAGACTGGCTTTACGAAGCAGCTTAAACTGCAAATCATTTAAATGGTATCTGGAGAATATTTATCCGGAACTAGAAACTGGAGAAGACACAGCCGCCAGGAAGAGAATAGCCGCTCTTAATGACCCGGAGAAGAATAAGTTTCAGCCTTGGCACTCCAGGTAAGACTTGTAAACTTATAAAATTGTATACATGTTATCATCAGTTTTTTGTACATAAGATCTATTTAAAATAAAAATAAGAAAACCTATTCATAGTAATAAATATATAATTTATTTTATAATTTAAATGTATATCTCAATAACAATAGCAATGAATACAAACAACTATTTCATCTAAAAGATACTTGTTTTAATATGTATGTAAATTAGATTTCTTACATATTTATGGATATTTTAATATCTATGGATTTCGAGTAATTCTTAAACAAACGAATGTTATTTATAATATTTATTAAGATGCAAAAGTATTAAAAATTCATGATTTAATCTAACAGAAGCTTTCAATCCTTTCAACTTTAATAATCAATGAATGAATAAATGTATAAATGAATGAATGAATATAGAATATGGTTGTAAGTATGATTTTATTATTTACAGAAAGCGCAATTACACAGATTCGTATCAAATTCGTCTGAGAAATACATCTCTATGTATCCAAAGCGCTAAGGATGTTAAAAGTAAGGGAAGCACGCTGTTGCTTGCCGGCTGTACGAGGACATTGAACCAGGTAAATAATAGTGAAACATTTTTTTTTATACTGTTTAAGTTAATGCTTGACTACATTCCACCTGGTGGAAAGTGGAAAAGTACCCATAGGTGGTAAGACGCATTAATTTGTAAGCTATGGAGTGCTGTGGAGATTGGCTTCAACCAATTCGGAGTTACCTATAAGCTTCTTCGCTCGCCTCTCAATTGAGTCCAGAACCGCAAGATGAGACTTCGTCACCAGCAAATATGTGACCACAGTACTTCACACACGACCGGATCTGTGCTTTGTATAAAACAAGAAGCTGTCCCAGTGTAAAAATTAAATATATATATTTTAAAATATAATGGTAATTAAATATATATATATAAAAAAAAGAAAAAAATATTGTAAACAGTAAAAATGTTTGTTTGTAATCTATTAAACTTAACTCCGGCATTGATTTTTTAAACCTAATAAACGATATATTAGGTTTAAAAAAATCGAATACATTAACAATAATGAATTATTTGCTGGCAAAGCCGGGAATAGAACCTAGTCTTAAAAATTTCATCATATAATAAAAGATCTGTATTAGTTACAACAAAAATACTAAATCGCAAAGTCAGATAATTAATATCCTTATACTATAATAAATAATTTTCAGATGTGGTTCGAGACTGATCGTAGTGAGATGGTGTTAGGGCGTACCTTATGTCTGGACGCTAACACAACTCCCATCATAGCCAAGTGTCATGAACTGGGCGGAACCCAGGAGTGGAAGCATAAGGGATCTGTGAGTATTATTTTATTGAATCGAAGCGAGCGAAGGTAATTTCGGCACTAGGCGAAAATGCTTGTTAATGTATATATGTACTGGAATGGAGATTGTACTTGTCAATCAATTATATGAAATTCGGATTCGTTTTCTATAACGGCTGGCGCTGCGATGGTGATATAACTAACAACATAGCTCCCATGGAACTACTCCAAAACACAATATAAAAGTGAAAAAAAAATCTAGAACCATTGAAAAATTGCTATATTTTTATTTTTCGTTGTTTTTAATGTTAAGTATCTTTTCTATTACCATGCCATCCTAACTTGGTCTAATTAATATACAATTAAACAAATTTAACCAACCAACTTTTTAACAACAATTAGTTTTTTATTTTTACGTAAAAACTATTGCTTTTAAAGTAGAAATTATACTGTATGTGGAGCGGAACAAACCTATAAACATACCAAGTTTTATGAAAATCTGTCAAATAGACGTACCTCATGATCGAACGAATAGATAGACAGACACATAAATAAACAAATAGTAATAATACTGCGCGAATGTGTTTTAAAACAAGGTTGTTGATAGAATGTTACAAATGAAGAAGACGCACGAAAGACCACTGAATGAAGGTTGGAATTTTGGATCATCTTTAAAAGGAAGGTTGATCTACAGATTATTACAACTATATCTCAAACTAATTGAGATCTAATTGAGATCACCTGAAACTAGTTCTGGAGTATGTCCTGGGTTGATAAGCTAGAGATGCTATTTGTGGGAGAAATTCCGTGCTCAAAGGGCCTGTGGGAGTAGACCCTAAAATTGTGCCTGCCAAGTATGTGGACTTGTTCCTGTGAATGCTGTGTTGGGCGGTCCAATAACTATTTACATTGATGATGTAGCCTTCTTACCTACAACAAGAACCTCGCCCTCAAACCGTTTCCCTTCTCCCCTCCCCCCCCCCCCCCCCCCCGAAGTTGATAAAGAGGCATGCAATCAGCTCTCTACAACGGACATACAGTATGAAGCAGTCAGCATACACCCTGGTGTAAGTGTACTCTTAGCTGACGACAATATACATGTCGGTGATAGGTTTTGGAGTGGACGAGTCTTTCCCGATAGATTATATAGTTATAAAGCTTCCATTTAATTTCGTTACACTGAAGGGTAAATTGATAAAACAGAAATATGTAACTCAAAGTTTTGTATAGATTGCGTAATAGATTAAAGGAAAGTGCAACCGTTTAGATGAAAATGTACGTACGAGAATAAATGAAGTAAAATATGTGTGTGTAAAAGCTATTTTGAGCTCCTGGGATCATAATTATGTGAAATAATCTTTTAAAAAAAAATTATATTTAATGGCTTTATGACCCCGTGTTGATTATTGATGAATTCTTCAATGTGTATATATAAACTAAATCTGTAGCATGTTAATAATAATTTAATTTGTAACAAGAACACACATCGCGTATAATCCAAAATGACACTTAATTTTTTATTTTCTTAAATATTTCCATAAGATTATAAAACCACTACAAAAATCATTAAAATACAAACTCCTGTAAAAGTAGAAATTTAACAAGTAAATAAAAATAAGATACAAGGGTTTTAAAATGACTCATTAACTAAGACAGTTTATAATCTTAATGTTATTAGACGATTATACAAGAACGTGTCTTATCAGTTTGTTCAGTACTTGAGAAAGCTGATAAGTTGTTAGGAGGGTAGAGATAAATCAGACACTATTATTAGCACTAAGATGTTATTCTTTTATTTTTGTAACATGACTCGCTCTACCCCGTGACTCCGTCTGTCTTATGATAAAGGGAGTTGCACTAATGATTTAACCCAGCCAACGAATGCAATATATATTAAAAGCTATTTCTTATCAAATGCAATATATATTTTTTTATTTGGTGGTTCCTTATACAGTAGGTCGTTAAAAATATATTTTTCTACTTTCTAATAATATAGATAAATTTTTGGTCTCGTCTTGATATTAAGGTTTTTAATGATGCTATAACGTGTAGTAAAATAAATAATTATTTTCAGGCAAATAGTCCCATTTACAACATCGCGATGGGCATGTGTCTAGGAGTGGAACGAGTGTACCGGAATGAACCGATAATGATGGTGATTTGCGATAAACAACAAACACGCCAATGGGACTTTGTGAGGTCTTGAACCATAGTACATACAAAATGTTTTATTCTTTAATATGTTGTTAGAAATAAGTGTAATTAAACATTTACATGTGTTAAGATTTGGTATAACTTTAATTTTTTGTTATTTTTATATAAATTTGTAGATGTATTATTTTATTAACATAATATTGTTATTGATTTTTACAAGGATAATACTTGTCATTTAATGTTTATGACTGCCGCTGGAAGTAAGATGTAAGATTTGATGAAAATATTTTTTTGCTTCTGGTTATATTAAACCATATTTATAATGGTAAATGTTTTCGGTGATCTAGGATAAATAATTGTAGACATTCCATATATTTCGTTTTTGATATATTTTGTGTACTTTTTGCTCGAAATAATTAAACAAAAAATATTTTTTTATGAATCCCGTCCTTTTTATATTACAGGTTATTTTATCTCTTAAAAATAATGCTACCTCCATTTTTTTAGTACTTTTTAATAAATAGACTTATCATTAAAAAAATATTACCATACTGCGATTCAAACATAGCATTTACACTAGCTACAGCCAACAGCAGTTAGGTTTTAATAATCATACACTTGTAGCTCTCTTCATTTCGCTTTTACAAGGAGCCCAACGTTTATAAAACCCTGTGAACATAAAAGTCCCATATAGTATATCCATACACCCATTACTACGTAACGATACAAGAGCCTCGAGTGTGTTCACAGAACTCTACAAGTAACGAGCCTTCGTCTGAGTTTCTTAACGACACTGTCTAATAGACATTCTTTTAAATGCAAGGAAGAAAGGATTTAATAAATTAAATAATATTGCTAATGGTTCTGTATATTTTTTTATTGTAGTGAAAAAAATCTTGATACATATATTCGATTTTGATCTCACAATAGAATAAAATGGAATATTAAAAGCACTATTTGTTAAGATTATATATTTTTATATATTTAAAAAAAAATAAGTTAACACGATTTTTTTCTAGTTATTTCTTCCGAATCTACTGCGATATTTTTTTTTTGTATTTTTTTATTTACATATTTGTGATTTTTATCGGTATTCAGTAATTAGAACAAAAATTGTATGTCTTCTCTCATTTTATTAAGATTCTAAACAATAAAAAGTACTTACTCGTAAAATAATTATATCATTATTTATTTTACTTGCCTAATATTAATAAAACAAAAAAAACATTTTATTATTAAGTTTTGATATTATTCTGAATTTTTATAAATTTATTAAAATTTCATCACAATAAGATTATATGGGATGAGATTTCGTAGTCTATACATGACGAGAATTGGTCTTTCATATTTGACAATCCACAATAGAGGTCTCTTAAGCTGGTCGCAGACTTGGAAACGAACATAAACCATGACATAAAAATAAGGAACTTCTACCACCCCGACTGTAGCTGTCTTTATTTTAATATGAATTTCATTTCTATATTTTATATCTGCTAGTATTAAAGTTGTATAATAATGAATTGTACATGTATTCTTTTATAAATAAGTTTCAAGAATCTCTTGTCAATTTATTTTATTAAAACTGCAGCTTCTTGTTGTGAATATATTTTAAGTGGTGTACGATGCTCGTTAAGCTTCTTTGTCAATAAAAATTTAGTTATATTTTTCGTTTTTATTACTTTCTTTTCCAAGGGGTTTAAATAAAACAACATTTTTGATATGTTAATCAACATTTATTTTAACATTTAAAATTACATAAAAAGGAGGCATTTTGCCTAAAAGTCTTTGATTATTCATTATGTACCTACAGAATTGATTTCATTTATAGAGTAAAGAATTACAAAATGAAATTAATTTCATTGTTGATAATAATGACTAGACAAGCGTAGTACACAATATTCTTTGGGTAATAGGAAATGCCTTATATTCCAAGATGCATGCATGTTGTTCAGGAGCTATGCGACTGCACTAAATAAATATACATATACATATAGCAGAAAATATATGCAATAAAAAGGCATAAGAAAAAGGTCTACACTAATTACAACGTATATTTTTAAAATATCGAATATTCAAGTCCAATTGTTTTTTTTAAAGATCTATATAGATTTGAAATAAAAAGTCGATATGTATTAAATTTGATGATATTTTCATGATTTTGATCATGTTTTAAAATTGTTATACTTAATTCTATTTGAGTCTACATCTTTAAATCATTCTAATTAGGTTTATTTGGAAAATAGTTCATGTATTAGTTACTGGGAGGTAGGTTTGTCCTATCAGCAAATTATTTCATTTATGCCTCCAAACGAAATTTTACAGAGAAATCTATATTAGGTTAAAATGTATGATATAAGCTACTAGTGAATATTGTCATCGACACGAACTAAGAATACATCAACTGCTTAACTTGATAATTACTTGCTGTATTCTTCAAATATTATGTATACAACTGGAATAAATTTAGGCAAATTGTATTTTAAATGCAGTTAATACAGCGAATGTATACTTAGCAGCTGAAGCAGATCAAAAACACCTTCCGTGTTTACAAATTGGTCCCAACACAGCAGAGGAGGCATACTTAGGCTTTAGTGATTGTCTTGTGAAATTATCGTCCTGCCCACTTCAATATCCTAGCAAGACCCCTCCACATCCAAACTCCATAAGTAAATACATAATTTGAATTTTAGTTAAGTAAATAATTTTACAACATGATTATATGATGTTAAAGCGATCGACGCATCGTTACCTCGGTATGAATTTTACATTCGAAGGAAATTCCAATCAGCTTAAAATGGGTAATTGAAACAAGATCCAGGCATATCGACGCAAGATTACTTCTACGTGGTATACATGTTAATACTTACAATCAAACTGATGTTAAATCTAAATTTAAAAGCACTATTCGCATATACAGTTGGGAGGTAAATTAACTAAATTATTTAATACAGCTAGATTGTTTAAAATAACATAACACCATTCCAACCGGAAGAAAGATAATTAAGTTACATTCCGTACGTTAGGTTTAAAAACTGGCGAGTTGTTTAAAAGTATTAATATTAATACACCGATAAATGGATGATAGCTAGATAATACGACATCCAAATCCAGTTACTAATCGGCTGGTGACCGAATATGTAGTTAATATGTTAATATATTTTTTAACTTTCGTTGTACACAACCCACGTATTTCGCTTTCCGATACATTAAATACAATATGTAATTATTAATAATATTAACTCTATCAAATGAAATTTATTCTTGCAGGACGTTCTTAATCTAAACAATGCCTTAGCTTACCTGTTTTCTTTTAATTATAAGGTTACTAATCGACATATAGTTGGAGGTGAGCCAGGGGTGAGTGGTGCGCGATTTTTATTGGTTAATATTTTGAGGCGCACAAACGAACTACGAGTACAATAAAGTACATATTAATGATGAGCTTTTACTATAATGAGAAGGTTTATATTTTATAAACCTTTTTGAATATTTACTTACATGTTTATGAGGTACCTATTGCCGTGCGAGCGAAGCGAATAAGTCGCTGATTCTTAGTCAATAAAACATACAATGGATGTTAAAAATCCAAACGCCTTCCTAAAGCTAAAATATTAATCACTTAATATTAAAATCCATCACAAATGTGTAAAATAAAAAATAAATTTAATGGATTCTTATGTTTCAATAATCCTTTTGTAAAATAAACGTAAACATGAAACATGTAGTATAATGAGTATGTATATAAATACATATGTATATATGTATTTATACATTTTAGTATACTTTGTAACTATAAGTATTATAAGTTGATAATAAAACGTTTTTAAATCAATCCTTGCTGTAGTATTAAATTTATAATATATTAAAATTTAACTTATCTGTTACTGTTACTACAACTAGCGTTTCTATTTTTTTATGCTGCGAATATTTGCTGAGAGGAATGAGTTATTATATCTGCGTTTTCTTATTACGGAGGTAGTATATAAGCTTAAACTGAGAACCAAGGCTCTTCCTCGTTTCACTAGTCCATTAACTTGGAGAGTTGCTATCTAGTTAGAGTTACACGTATATTCGCAGCTTTTTGCAGACCTAGCCAACTTATTTTATCGTATTTTCTTGGACTCCTCATTATTTATTTTTTCTTTTTCGTAACTTTCTTTCGAGTAGTAATTTGAACTCTTTAGCAATATGTAGTTTATAACGGAACAATTACTTGCCGTCTATTTATGTTCTAGTCACTTGCTCGATTTATGTTCTACTCACCGCGTTGAGGGTAGAATTATATTGGCTAGGCCTGGTATTTTTTACTACCTAATTGGCGGCGGATTCTTTCTATTCCAGAAAGTTCTTTGACACTTTTGTCCCGTACCTTATTTGTAAAGTTCAAACTAGAATGTCTCAGAAGTTGTGAAAGGAAATTTTTATTTATTGATATTTGGTAAAGTCTATTTCAACAAGTCTGTCAACATTTTCAAATTTTCTTTTTAATTCTTCTTGCTTTTTGTTAAGCCTATTACATATCTACGCCGCCAATAACTAAAATCTACTTAAATTATAATCTACCATCATACAAGGCGTATTAGGAAATGACTGACCAGAAATCAAGGTTGACATAAATATATTTTTTATTTTTTTTTTGTTTAAGATTATTCAGTAGGCTGAGGCCTGTAGCGCGTACAGGCTGACCGACCGGTGTTGTACTATTGAATACAATATGAACATAGCTATTATGGCTAAGTTTTGTGTGATGAGTGAGATAGCCGGAAGCCCAATACGTCCCTCTTACCCTCCCTTACAGTTCTTCATTAATCAAGAGTGGCCATAACCCATATTTGAACATGTTCGATGGTACACAGTTAGGTGGCAAGCCAGCTTGATAGCCCCCTGGCTTTGAAAAAAGAAGAGATCTTAAGAGACCCCAAAATAGTTTCCTTAATGACAATCATTCAAAATATGAAAACCACCATAATTTAAAATTGATTTGGTTTGAAGTAAGTCATCAAAAAGTATTTATTCCACAATTCTTTATGAGAGGTCATCAAAATTTCTTAATATTATTATTCAATTTGAATTTCTTTGGTTGACTTGTAATCGATAATATTGGCAATGTTATTTAAAAAGTGTTCATTATGAGTGTACATCGTATAACCGGTAACCCCGCTATAAGTTATTGTATTGTTTTTAAAATGTATTTCAGTGGAACTGGTCTGAAAATGCTTGGATATATTGATTTTATTTTAATTATTACATTGTTGTCGTTTTAGTTTTAGGTATACAGCATTTTCAATTATTATAATTAATGTCAATGAACCAAGAAGTGTTAATTTGTTTTTCGGCTGGCATATTTTTGGCCAGTCAGTTCAAAATGTCCTTGTATGGAACTAAATTTCCTAACTAGGTAAACACAACAAAAAATACAGTAATACAAAAATTTTGATATTGCAGGACATTTTCCATCAACTGCAACCTTATCTACAAAGTTCCAATGGGTTAAGAATTCATATTGTGCAGCCTTAAAGTTAAATAAACTAATATTAGATCATCGTCCATTTGTCGAATTTTGTCGAATTTTGTCGAAATTTATTGAGCCACTGAGATATTTAAATGACGTTTTACAAAAAAAGAACAATTTCTTTTTATTACTATAGCAACTTTTAAAAAGTTTTTTTAGAAACTTGATAAAAGGCTGCAATATATGAAGATTGATTATATTACTGCATTCATCATTATGTTTCAAACATAGAATTTTATAATACAACTAATCATGGGTATTGCTTCCTACGAGAATATCACGTATTTCCTCCACTTCTTCCGTCAAAAAAGTAATATATATCTTTTTTATATTAAATAATAAATGAATATACATTTAAAGCTTTGAATTTCATCTTTGAAACCTAGGGATCAGTCCTTGCTCTTGTTCATCTACATTCCACAGATTCAAATTCTGCAATGAATTCAAGTAATTGACCGGAACTGCTATGTTTACTGATCCCATTAGACATTAATATGCGTGCGCACACCTTAGCTCGTCCCACTGGCTCGAGGTTACATCGAAAGGACACATTATTATTAATTAAACTAACTGTTAATTGAAATAGTAAACACCCCGTTTCATCGGATTATGTTTTAGTACATATTATAATTGAATTGAATTCCCTAAATTGAGGATATTGTTTGGATATTCATGTCAGTAAGTGCTGATCTCAAGAAATAGCTACAAACCTTTACTGACTTGCTGAACCAGGGAGTAAAACATTTATGGATTACTGTAAGAACAACATTTAGATATAAACTGACACCAATGTATATAGTAATGTATCCTTAAACTATGACACGATTATTGAATTAATTATTAATCAGAAACTAGAACCTCTTAAGTAATTCGGTTTCCGTAAAGTTTAAGAACACTACCTTAGATAAAGATAGATATCGCGGAAAATGGATGATATCTATCAATATTACAGGTATTGTAACTTAATCACCTAAGTGAAGAAAACAAGAAGCAAAGGGGGCGTTTATAGCCCTAGAGGCATGCTAATCCTCCTGAAGTATACAACCTTAACATTTAAAACAGGTTAAAAAAATAGGAGTTAGATTTGGATATAGATACTATAGAGAGTGTGCCGATAGTCTAGTGAATTTATATTGTCTTATAACATACCTATAATGACATTAAATACACTGGATCGATAGTAACTTCTATGACATAAATTCTGTACATTATCGGCACGTACTAGGTCGCACTAATGAAATGTACGGTAAAAAATAAATCGCCGAATTTGGCAGACATGAGTAAAAGTTGATATTTATCGTGCATTACAATAGTGATCCCAGTAAAAGGGTTACCTATAAAGTGATAGTGGAAGATCGTGGGAGCGCTAGGCAAAGGGCGCTGGGGATAGCGTGAAAATGAAGGCGATGTCTATGCGTCTGACAGTATGGCAACGTCGTACTTTAAGCACTGTGCAAAATATTATCAGTCGCATTGATATCATCACATGTTGGCTCTCTTTGATCTGTATAACCTAGCATAGGTTTCTTTAAGTACTAAATATGCATCAGTACTTAAATGTGTTTTATAATACCTTTACATTTGAGCTACCAGCACAGAGAGCCGCAACATGTTGAAAAATATCGATGTTCTAGAAGATCATCTCTATAACTATAAATCCCAATGGGGATGATATCTGTCTACTTGCTAAAGCTAGTGATAAAACATGTATGATTATAGATATACTCGTAGCTCAGCAAGTAAACAAGTATGGCGTAGCGACATTTCGCTAAAAGTATGATTCCTTATCTCTAAGATTAAAGTGCCTTAATATTTTAATACTGTAATTAATACGGCCCGATTATCCTATCACATTTCCTATCTACGCAGTCTGTTCCAATTTCCAGAATTTGGCGAAACCTCGGGCTGAAAAGCTGTGTCCTATAGATAAAATTCTAATTCTAAGCCTTAATTCAAGAGAAATATTAAAAGCTCGTACGAAACTGAGTTCGCTTAGTCAGTTCAAATAGTATGAAAACTGACAATCTTAATTTTAAAAACACATTCAGGGTCACTGATATAAATCGTAAGTTAACATTATCCATGTGCCGTAAGTAATTTAGCGTCGTATGGGTGGTTTGAAGCCATGGGACATTCGTTCGAGGAAGCGATGTAGGTCGTGGAATCGCGGGCGTTGCATAGGTTCGCGCCTCCAGCACTCGTGCATGAGATCGTAAAGTTCCCGGCGGCAGCGCGGCAGTGGCGCCGACGGCACGCACGTATGCCGGCCTCCAGAACGCCACTCATTGGCGTTGTTTACCACCTGATAGATAAAGCTTGTGTTTCAGGAAACAAGTGTTTTGTAAATAAAGAGAAAACATTGGCAGTAAGTGATTAAAGTACCTGATCGTCGTTCATGTCATCAAATGGTTTGACTATACAGTAAGTGAGCACTTCCCACACTGTTACACCGAAAGACCAGACGTCACTAGCGGGTGAATATACTCCCTGATAACAAGATTATATTGTTTTAGAGACTGGTCATTTATAAGTTATGTTAAAAATATTTATTATATATTTATTTACCAGCAATAGGCTTTCCCAAGCCATCCAACGCAGTGGGATGCGGGAGCCGTCTGCCAAAATATGGTAGTCATCGACAAATTCTTCACAGAACATGGCGTAGTCGGCTACTTTAATGTGCAGATCGTCGCTTACTGTAACGTTTCTACAGAAATGAAAGAACACAAATGTTCAGTAAATTAAAACAATTTTCTTGTATTCGCGGAAAATGTGTGCAAACCTATTTTTAATTAGTGTTGCGGTTGCAGTTGAAAGTCAGTTAGTTCCATCTCGAATATCTTTATACTTGAGTGGTAAAGTGCAGTTCCTGTGCTCTTTAGGAGGGCGTTTAATATTAATGAGCTGCTGAGCTTGATTTTAGTGTTTTATTATGATATAATAGGGGGTTACCTTGCCGCGAGATCCCGGTGCACTAACTCGAACGATTCCAGATACTTCATGCCGCTGGCTATTTGACAGCATATGTGTATCAAACTCGAATAACTGTAAAAAGGAACGCTATTGTAATTCCTTTATAAAGATAAGTAGATTAGGCCAAAGATAAAATGAAATTTATTAGTGAGATTTAAGGAATACATACTTCAATCTGCGTTCCATTTTCAGAATCGTCGGAAGAGGAACTGCATCTCCGCGGTCGAGTGCCGCGCATGGGGGCTCTAGAAGGCTCAACCCCAGCACGCGGGCGAGCTGCGGATGTTTTAGGCCGGCACCCCAAGTAGCTTCGCGGGCAAACGCCGCTCTAAATCAAAACATCTCATTATACATCTCGTCTTTAAAGCGCAGCTCAGTTCTTATGTTTTTATTTGCGACTTGAATTCAGTGAATTCATAATTTAATTTGCACAATGAGAACATAAAAGAGTGAAGATAAGTGATCATTAAATCTACGCACTTCACATCGCTATGGCATCCGCGCCATAAAGTCTTGACGACAACAAGGCGGCGGCGATTGCCAATCGGTGTATCCTCGTCGTTCAACTCCTCGATTCCGTCCGTCTCGCAGATCTGGAGCTAAGGTATACAAATAACATAAAACATTTAAATTAGTCTTATTAAACTAATGTAATAAATTAATTAAAATTGTGATATTTAATTACAAAGAAATGAAGAAGACTGTGGCGAGAATGACTAAAGTTACGATACTCTTTCAAGATGCTAAGCGTGCATTTAAAATTATTAAGAAAGGATTTAAAAAATTTACATTCTTATTTCACGGCACGGAGGAAAGTTTCTCAGGAAATAGTTCTTAAGCACGTAAATAGTGAGCGGAAGGTAGAGAATTTCTTGTATATTTCACAAAAGCCTACTTTGGCCCAGTTTCTAAGTTTACCGAGCGTGCAAAATGGCTTAGCGTCTAACGGATTTACAAAACTTAAGAAAAAACTTGTTTGGTAAAATCTAGGTGGCCCACTTTAATAGCGATGTGTGCACATACCCTTAAAGGGTTCGTTTTTATTATTAGGTTTCAATATACCTTATCAAGCAACCTGCATTCGGGTGTAAAATATTATAATGTAGAGGTCCACTTTCGCTAGCATATTTTTATCCCTGAGTAACTTAATACTGTGGAGAGGGCACCAAGATAAAAGGATAGGGTAGTTACGATTTTTTCACATGGAGGGCGCTAAGAGGATTTTCGTGTGATTCGATGATTATATTAAAGGTATATTTGAAACTTTAGGGTGAAATCCAACTTTTAGCCTCCGCTTCGGCTTAAAAACTACAAAATGATTTTTTCGGAAATTAACTTCAAATCCAATCTCATACAACACCCAGTGTTAGTTTATATTTAAGGAAAACAGATTTAAATCCGTTCTGGTTATTCTTGGCACCGTCCGGAGCTTAAAGCAGGTTAGTAAGTGAGGCTGTTGGTAAAAGGCTAAAGCAAAATACTTTTAAGCCGTCTCGTAATTAAATTACAGAATGGTTTACTCAGGTGTGCTAGATGTTTGCTGTGCTATATTGTAAACATTAAGAATTTAGAAAGGACTGTTGTTTAATTCTTATTTCACACACACACACACACACACACACACACACACACACACACACACACACACATATATATATATATATATTGGACTAACCACTCCTTAGAGAGTAAACTACCAATAGATTTGTTATATGTTTAAAAAAATAAAAGATTACTTATGAATGTCCACTACCCACAAAATGTTTCTCCAACATAATATTTAAAGGCACTATAAATAAAACTTATTTTCATCTCAGCAACTTATAAACATTTTCTTATTTTCGCTAACATTTAAGAGGCTTAAAGTATAATCCAAATAGGTCTTGAGATTTATTAATTATTTTTTACCGCACTTACTACTCAATGATTAAATTGTATTTATCTACCTAAAAGTGTTTTACAAACTAAAAGCTAATTTAAGGATTACGGAACACTAAAATCTATAGATCAAAAATTAAATATCTGTTTGGATTGCTTACAATTTGCAACAACACACTTTGTACTAACCGCATGTTTAACATCAAACGCGTAGGTATTCAATTTAAATTAACATGCTCGATATATTTAATCGTAAATGTTTAAAGTATTTTGGTGATCGGTAAATAATTACGAAATGTTGACGGTAATTAATGTTACCTGACCAATTAGTTAAAATGATATTCGATGATACGGCTTACACGCGTCACAGTTTTGTTTGGTGATAAATAATACGTAGGACTGTTTTATAATAAAGTTTGACTTGTATTACAGAACAATATAAAGTACAGTTCTCGCGATTAAAAGCAGTTCGACATTCCTTTAGTTTTGCAACTTAACCGAATAGAGTTTGGTTCATAGAATGAAGAGAATCTAACTACAGAGTTACACTCACTAGAATTCTAGATAGCATAGAGTATAGTTTTGAGGTATTTATATTTTACAAAAGAGTTCCGTAGATAGTTTTTAACTTTAACTTATACATCAGAATTCCTGAAAAGTGCTATAAAATTCACGAGTTATGAAGTCATGTAAATAACAATTGATATAAATAATAAATTTTTAATTTGGTTTTCATCGCCATAAAAGTCATGCAATCAGTAATTATTTTTTAAGTGCGGCCAACAAATATTAGATACGTCGTAAATAATATGGTAAAAGTATAAAATAAACGGCGTGGCTATTAAGGCGTCAAGGGGAGGAGTGGGGGGTCGGGACGGGCGAACGGTAAGTGTGAGCAGATTGCATTTTCTTGCTACGGCCAGTAATCAATTTTTATGAGCATTTTTGTTGCCCCGTGTTCTCCCCTTCTCCCTCAGCAAGGGCGATGTGCAAACTTGCCCCTCTTTCCCCTCGCGACACGCAGCGGCGCAAACGAACTGGCCTTCACAATAATTACCTCACGGAAATTGAATCTAGACAAATTTAATTTAGTTTCATGAAACTTTATTAAATAACTGTACTAGTGAAAAATTGCATGCTATATTAAATAGGATATAATGTCAAAGTTTTTATATACTCTAAAAGTTGTTTTGTATACATTTTATAAGTTTGTACACATTTAAAATTTGGTTCGTCAAAGTTAAGAACACGGTTTATAAATGAATAACGTGAAAAACAAACTATTGTTATTAACTTTGATGAAGAGTTTTTTACTATAACTTTGAGTAGCGGTTACTCTCGTGTCGTCTTTATGGTAACAGAGGTTTCTCGTGGTAAAATATTTCAGTAGCTTATGTCACTGGCCAGCGCTTCTGGTTGAAGCGCCGTTAGTTAAAATGATTATTAATTATTATTATACGATTAGCTTGAACCCGAATATAATGATCCAATAATAACGACCGGAAGATAATAATATATTATAATCAGTTTCTTATAAATCACACGGAAAGTATAAAATATATAAAAAATAATGTAAAATCTTAATTTATCTTATAGTTGATTATTTTATGCTTGCAGTGAAAATATAAAACAGTGAATGATGTATCTTTTATAGACTTAGTTCATTACGCATTAAAAATTATAGCAAAAGCTCTGGAATTATAACTGCATATAATATAAAGAGACTTAACAAATATCACAATGTCTGTATTTATCAATTTAATCTATTTGAGCTTTGCGATGGAAATTCGGGATAGTTCATAACTTTTATCGATAAAGTTGGTACGATAAAATAAGAATGTTAACCAAAAAATCAAATTGTTTTGTGTTTTTTGGTTTCCCTATTTTTTACAATGTATAAATTAGTTGCTTGAAAATATCTTGGAACATGTATAGCCATTTTGATGTCACCACCGTCCCGATAAAGACGATCATATATAGAATGCTTAATTCAACGATATAGCGATATGGTAGCTCAATTGTAGAGCAACTGAACGATTTTCCAGTGTTTGTGGATCGCATCCCTGCCCGTATCGGTTTATTTTATATTCTAAATTTATTTAAATTTATAAGTTAATTCGATTTAAATTTAAGCAATAATTTTGTCTAAGCAATGTAAACTTATAAAGCTTAGCAATGTGATATAACCAATTAGGTTCGTTAATAGGATACGCTCATTACATATCTTTTACTGAATGCCTATTATATATACATATGTATGTGTATCAGTGTTCATATCGGAGATAATGATTTGTATTATTACTCTTAATTAATCGGCAGACACGGGATGAGATTGATGCTAACTCCTCTCACCGTTCATGATAATACTACAATGGGGGGAAGTAGGGGGAAGGGGGTAGTACAATAGTTTCATTCTGGTCTTTAAATCAACTGTAGTAGAGATCAGGTGTTCGTTCATCTTTTGTATTAGGTGTCCTAGCAATAATGGGGAAATTGAAATTGAAAATTATAATACTGCTCGCAGGTGTATCAAGAGTGGTTTTATTTCTCATTTAGCACAAAGTAATGGATAGGTATGAATTATTGTGTTATTTATTAATTGTTAAAAATCTATTTAAATCAAGCTACTACTTTAAACGCTACGTTATAGTTGTTTTGGATTATAGGGTCAGTGTAACGGGCCTCATAAATTTGATTTACTAATCATTGAATTATAATTAATATTAAACATAAAGTTCAGTTGAAATCGAGTGGGTTCTACAAAGATAAATAACCATTTGTTACTATTCAATGATAATATATTTTTTCAATTCATAAATTGTTATTTTAGTACTCGAGTTCGGCACAGATGTCGCCTCTAATGCACCGCCGCAGGAACACGCAAACAAAGGCACGTGTTATTCTTGTATTTTCATTATAATGGGACTAGAGAAATGACAAACTATGGTTCTGTCCTTATTCTTTGATGTATTTTGGGGTCTCTGTTTTTATTCTTTTGTATATACAATCTTTTTGCTGTACTAGGAAATTATTTAGAAGTATACAAATATTTGACAATGTCTGTATTTGGATTGATTGGTCCAGTCATCTTGTATTATGAAATAATGTAATAAAATTTTATAAAAAACCAATAAAATGGAGGAGTTTTTCAGGAATCTTAAAGAAAGATTTTCTATTGATAATGTTGTTAGTTTTATGAAAGATGGTGAGGAAAAACCTTTTTATTATAAACATAATAGTGATTATATAATCGGTTTATGGAAAAATCTAAATCCTTATTTGAATAATCTTAAATGAAAAATTTAATATATATTTTAACTTTTGATTTTTTAGCAAACCTTGTTGATGGTGAAAAAGAAAAAGGAGAAGATATTTCGGAGAACAAAGCTGATGATTTACCAAGAACTACTACGATGGATGTTGATGAAACATCAATAATTATTAATGATGCAGTATCCATTTCAAAAACTAAACTCGAAGGATCCAGCATTAAAAGTAGTAAAAATAACATTTCAGATAAATCAGGTTCCAACATTCTTCAGAAGTCAAGCTCTCATGAAGTGAAATCTGATCCAGATCAGGAAACTTCTGAGAAGCCAGCCAAGAAACCAGTTGATATTCCACTCTTCTTTTAATATTATATACAAATATGTGATAAATAAAATAAATCACTTTTCGTCTCCATGTTTCTTTCTTTTATTTGAAACATAAATCTTAACCTCGATCTCGCGGGTTGGAATTCCGGTCTGTATCGGTTTATTTTACATTCTGTATTGATTTAAAATATAAATATGTTAACCATTTTACAACTTAAGATCTTTGATGATTGACTCCTAAGGTCGGAACAGACTTCATGTTGGATTATTTCAAGGTTTATAACCAGACCCAAAATATGAAGGAGCATTTAGTCTGTTTAGATTTTTAGATTCAAATCGGTTGTTTAGAACAATAAAGGCTGAAGTACACTTTCTGATGTAATATCGCTTAATAAAGCAAGATTTTGTTTTAAAGTAACAGATTTGAAATTTACTTACAGTGCCATGTTGGCCCTCGCCTAGGAAAGTAACCGGTCGCATGCGCCCCCGCGGGAAATCCAGCAGGGGCGCCACGCCGTTTGGGGGCTCGGCTTCTGGTAATTTGATGGAAGTGAAGAGTCCTGGGGCAGGGCGCTCGCGTCGCAGAGACCGTTCGTCAGGGTACGTCTGTGGAAAAACAAGACTCAGGATAATGTCATATTTTAAAATTTTGGACGAAATTTTAATAACTCGTCCTTTTTTAAAAAATCACAAATAATGTTGTCTCGATCCGATATCTTTTCTACTTTTTAATAAACTTGTTGAACCTCAACGAGCTTCTCAACTCTTTAAAAGATTTCCTTTTATGCAATTCAATTTCAATGGAAGTATAATTGAGTATAAAATGAGTTCTTATTTATATTCATTCAAACATCGATTTAATGTCTGACTCAAATCAGCATTAACCTATTTTGGTTTTATGGTAATAAACCTGTCACATTATTGGATATACCTACTGATATAGCTTCTTGGAGTGGTTATAGATTAGGAAGATCAAGACCGAGATCAATGTCATAGATTAGGAAGGCGTTTTGTCCTATTGTATGATGGTGACAAAAAGTTTGTACCCATATCATCAGGGTATGAAGAATAAAAATATCAACACTACTGGCCCGAGATTAAGAGGTGAAAAGGTCACGCCCGCGTGATGCGATTACATTTACGTGAGTGAGTATAATAAGTAAAAGGAGAAACAATTAATGGCACTAAAAGGTTCTTTTATTTACATATTTCCGTCATTAACATCACTAATAATACTTATTACTGCGAACATGTTACGGCTATTAGCTAATTGGCTGGTTATGGATATAACACAAAATAATAAACGAATATGGCCATCGCGGGAAAGAAAATCTCCTAATTGAGTTTCACTAACACATTGGTAGTGTGTGGTGATAGTATATTATGTCTGGAGGCTAGATTTCAGTGAAGCGTGTGTAGTTCAATAAGTATGGGGGCAGAACTAACGTAGACACGGCAAATATCAACAATTGCCTGGAGTGTGCAGTGGCCCGTGAATCGGCAACTTGACTTAACACGGCTAATTCTAAACAATGCATCATACATTAATCAAGAACATTTAGAGTCTGATTCAAACTGTTACTTATAGTATCCATAATTGAGTAAAACTTACATATTGGCTTGTAATAAACTTTAAAATTGTTCTAATAAAAATATACCAAAATTTTTTATCCTAAAATATTTATTGATAGAAAATCGAGCGCAACCTTTATTTTTGATATAAAAAAAATGTAAAAACGTTATCCGATTTTATGAACCAATCTATTCTAAAATAGAAGCTATCAATCTATAAAACAAATATCTAAACTCTTGTTTGCGTACACCAAATACACAATTAAAAAAAAAATTGAAACGCTTTACGTGCGACATGGCTCCGGGAATAAAATTTATGGCTAAAAAAAATCATAACGTGGCAGGAAGAACAGAAACGACACGCGCAACATTTTTCAATTCAAACGAAGTCGGACGGATATCGAAAAATAATCTAAATAATATTTTTGAAATGTATTCCAAAAACAGATCATTCTTATTAAAAGAAGCTAAGAGATATAATGTATGTACATGATTTTGTAACCGCCCGTTAGCGGTCGGTCGATTGACGCTTAATGTATAAGGGCGCGACGCTGCCCTGGTTCGATTCCTGACAGGGACAGGCAGGCATATAGATATGTGATGGACTTAGATGTCTTTATTTCTAGGTTTGGTCGTTTATTAAATATATTCTCAGTATTTAAAATGTGTATGTTCTATGTATTTGTATCGTTGTCTAACAATATTAACTCAAGCAAATAATTTGCTTACTTAAGGGTTAGATCAATTTGTGTAAATTGTCCTGATATTATTGTTATTAATATAGACTGTTCCATGGAAAGCGCCAACCTATAAAATAAATAATTAATTAAAGTTTCGAAACTCGTTATGAAATTTCTAAGTTTCTCTGCTAACATAAACATTCGTTCAACAATGGAGCGGTACTTCTATTCTTACGAAGGTTGCATACGAAGCGTTGTCGTACATTGACCTCGACAAAAATATATATATTTTTTGTTGAGGGAGTTTTTGGTTACTTATTTGATATTACATATTATTTATTTATTTTATGTACATATGATAATGATATAATAATATTCGAAAGAATAATTTTAGGAAGACGAAACCACATCATGATTTAAAAATATATTCAACCAGTGTTTACTTTGTACTTATTTAATCTACAACTTTTAATTCCACATAAAAGACCTTATAATCTATGATATCTGAGATTATTAATAATCCTATATATATATATATATATATATATATATATATATATATAAGCTGGTACATATTAATCAAAACCTCTGAATTATTATTATAATTAATAGACGGCAAACATGTTTTTGTAATGTTGCAAATTCAATTACTGTTTCTACAACGGCTGAGCCGTGTAAAGGCCTTTGAAAATTAATTGTGGAATAGTGAATTTTATTATAAACTGCTTTATGATTTACGGTGCACTAGTTAAACACAAATTTGAGTATAAATTAATTTCGTATGCTATTTCTAAGCCAGGTGTACTAACGTGATATCAAGATGATAAAAGGGGAACGTGTAAAAGGTTGCTTCGACCTTACTCAAAGAAGATTATGTTGACGATAAAAATTATAAAACGCGCCTTTGGATGATCGTAAAACTATATTACACATAGCACTTGGAAAGTAATTTAGTTTTATTATTTAATAATAAACAAAGCTAATTCTTATTGGCCATTAAAAATATATAGTTTATTGGACCAATAAGAGTATAGAATGGAAATGATTTAGGAAATAAATTTTGTATTAGAGAACTTACAAATAAATGCTGTATTTAAGAACACGGGGTTATAACAATTTTATTATTTTGACATAAGAAACTAAAAGAAACTATTGAAAGCTATTTAAGATTTCATAAGTTCCTTATGTTATGACTGCGAATTTTAGAAAAAATAGTAATACAGAAGTATAGCGCAGACATAAAAGTTCAAAATGTGTCAACTTTAAAAGCGTAGCCGTAGCTGGGACGAACTTCGATGTAAGTTTTTTTATACGAAATACCATTTAAATAAAATATCATTATCTTTACCTTAAAAGATAATTTTATTGATATCGAGTAACACTATAAAGAAAAGGAAAAATATCGCTACTTAGTTAAAGTACAATCATTTAGCAAAAAATATAAGAAGATAAATTCTGCTTCACATAAAAATATTATTTACTTAACCGTAATTTCATTTTTGTATGTTTTCAATTATACATATAGCATCCCTGTATATTTATTTAATTCTTACATAATTTGTAATTAATCTTAAATAAGTTTATCTTTTACAGTATTTTATAAAATAAATAATTTATGATATATTATAAATCACTTAGTTTTTTTTTACAATCCTTTATACTTTTTTTCTACGATCCTAAATATATATACATATATAACATATGGGTCTGTTTATTGTATATAACAAAAATTTTAAAATGACAAGTCTTTACATTTATATACCATTAACATATAAATATTAATATACTCGAGATTGAAGATTATTAAAATTGTACAAATGCCATATACATTAATCTCTCAATCTAATCGAATACTTATTCGTCTCAGTTGGCTTGCATTACGAGCAATATTTTCTATTTCAACGCGTTTCATTTAGTAGAAACGGAAACGCGGTGAGTTAACTTTAGTTAGAACGGAAATATTATTGTATTACAATAAAAAAGTTCGACGTATTTTATAGGTATTAGTTACAAATTGAGGCAATTCGGATACTCGGTGTGAACTATATTGGATTAATTGTGACGCATAATCAATGTCACCCGAAGGATTTAGGCAAATCCAATTATATCTCATTTGTTCAAAACGGCTGATCAATAGATTCCCGAGAGTGGTAAAACCGGACCTGTATTTTAACTTGATACGAGGGGTTATTTACTCCACAAACGCGCAACTTTCAACACAGAGTAATTACGCTCAGAGATGCACTGCAATGTTTAGATATTATATTAAAACTGTTACGTAGATTTAATATTTTTATTCTGTCTAACATTTTCTCTTTGTATAAAGGAATGTTTTTGTATAATGTACTAGTTATAATGTGTATAATTACTGTGTATAGAAATGTACTTCAAAATGTTTATTTAGGAAGAGAATATTTGGAGCATGTGATCAATTTAGATGAAGAACTTTCAAGTTACAAAAACGATGAACAACAACGATAAAATGTTCGTAGCTCTATGGCTGGGACGCAGGTGTTAAGAGGTCCTTCCTCCATTTCTCAAAGTGAATCTACGTTGTGGCTCGTATTTTATAATGACTATGGGAGTTTGCTCGAATGACGTATGCTGCCCGTCCAAGGATTACATATACGGTCGAGATGTTCTTTGTGTATATAAGAAAATATTTATATATATTTGAGAACAAATGTACTCAAAACAAATAAAAATACATGACCTCAATGAAGATAATTTCTACATTAATCTTTCATTATAAAAAGTTAAGTTGTAGTTTGTATGAATGATCTTAATATGAGAATATTTCCTCGATTTTTTTTTTGTTCAGGCTTTTGGTGTTATGGATTTTTTATTACCATTTGGTTTATTATTACTATATTTATTGATATTAATTACTATTTAGTACCCCACTATTCATTATTATTTGGTTGATGAGTATTTGTCCGCATCTGGCCGAAAAAATTATGGTTGACCTTAACGTATGAGAAATTCTACTATATTTAACCCGTCCATGCATTGGAGTGTCGGGCCAACACTGCACCCTTAACACAATTTAACACAATAGAAGTGGGACATCTGATACTATGTATTTATACTTCTATCAAGTAAAGCCTTCAGTAAAAAGTGTTTCTGGAAGTTTGCCTTTAACTCATAAGATATAAATTTGTTAATAATTGTAGATGTTTAAATTACCACAAGAAATTCCTATACCATATCTCCCAGGGTTGACTTACAATAACACTTTTTATCTTTAGAATGTGTTTTTAAGAAACATTTTAATGTATTTTTTTTATCTAATTATATTTAACTTCTTGACGTATCCATTTAATGAATATTAAATTAGTAGAGATTAAAATTAAAAGGCAGTAATTACAAAAAAATTAGGAACTCGTGTCCCAAGTGTGTGGTAATTTTTGCTAATTTTTGTATTACATTTTGTTACAATTTGAAGCTTTTTGACACAATAATTATTGTTACGTTAGTTCTTATTCCATAAACGTTAGCTTGTAACATTAATTGATTTAATTTAGTTATATATTCCACTCACAACATTAAATATATATATATATATATATTCTATAAGGTACCTAATATTGTAAAACCTATTAATAATAATATTATTATAGTAATATCTTAAAATGTCGATGATATAACTACAATAAATAATAAAAACATATTATGTAAAGTATAACTTTTTGCTAAATGCACTCTTCGTAACGATGGGCTGTCAATTTGAAAGCGCTAACAAATGGATGGGGTAGTACATAATAATGGGTGGTACATGTATCTCGTTTGAAAACTTAAACGTATATACCCTCTCAGTACTTTTTAACATAAATGACATCACATTAGCAAATTGCACCCCTGTTAGGCTGGGGTGGGCCGCTAGCACTGCAAAAATATATATAAAGATACACTTAATGAAGTCAATTAAAATCTCATCAAAATAAGATCATAGCACGACAAAATTATGGACAAAAGACAACTAGAAGATGTGAATTTCTAGTGGTATTCTCTCTGGATGTCAAAAGAAAGAAACATTCACTAGCTCGTTTATTTTTTATCAGGTCACGTGAATACTCTTGACCCTGAAACTACACACAAAGGACTTCCCACATATCGTAGAGCTCTGGGTATCGTATCGCAGAGCGCTGGGTAGAGCGTAACTAAGGTAATTAGCGTACCACTACAGAGGTTGTTCAAGGTTTTTCCAAGCGATCTTAATTAATGCATTTTGCTGAAGAACACCTGGGCCTGGTTGGTGCTTAATTTTTAATTACACTGTAGTACATTGCACATATACATATTGCGACGATCCCAAGTTAATTGAAACTGTGTCAAACTACGGAATATTAGTCTTGTAACTACCATTTAACAGATTTATAAAAACGATAAAACAAGAAAATTTTAAATATAAGTTAATGTTTTTTGTTATTACATTTTCATGAACTATTCAGATTATTGAATATATATTTACCCACCCATTCGAGGTTTGAAACAATTCGGCCAAAATTCCGATTAAATTACATCAATATGATCGGGTAAATTATCAATAAGCTAATGTTACTTATATTTTAAATTGTAAACAGATTACTATTAAAGAAATTGAAACGGTATCCATTGAATGCTTTATATAAAACTTTAAGATGGTTCTGGATATAAAAATCTAACAGATTTATTTATGATGTTTGAAAGGAAACATTGGCAATATAAACCTTTAGAGTGCCTTAATACATCAACTCACTTAAGCCATACTGAATATAGTAGAGTGAGTTATATTCCCGTCTCTCTCCCTCCATACATAAAATATGCAGGAGCGTGGAAGAGATATATATTATTATAAACTATTTTATGGAAACTTTTCTCCCCATTCCCTAAGGAACGCACTTTGCTGTATTATTTAATCTTTTATGTTCACATAAGCTTTAGCTAAGCAGATTCATTGATCAAAAGTTTTCAAGACAAGACTATTATTTTACATCTTATTAAGCTTTCATATTTCTATTATATTTAATACGTTTCATGAATATTTCTCTTCCTATCAATTCTCTTGTAAATTGGGAACATCAAAGAATAGATTGTTGTTATTCAAATATCCCCTACCTATCAAACATTTATAAACTTCCTTTAACATTCTTAGATTGCTCTCAGATTTTAGACTAAATATTATATATTGATAAAAAATAATGGAAATGAAAGAGATTTTTTAATTTATTATATAAAATAAGCTTCATAAAGCGTTCTGTTTCAAAGTATTGTTTTAGTTATTACGTTTACTTTTAACAGAAAGCTACCCGAGTCTCGAAACGAAATACTTTTGTAATGATTGTTGGTCGCGAAATGCGAGTGCACTAAATGAGGTTCCCAGGGAATACTGAATAATGAGGATTTTACCTTTTAACTGATTTAATGTTATATTCCAAAGTTAAATATTATATCCCGAGGAATATTTTCACTGGCATTTTAGCACACATTTAACTTTTATTTAACGGATCATTACGGTTTAAGAAGAATAACATATTTAAGAATGTATAAGTATTTGTTTAACTATTTCCTCATTATTAATCCGATAATACGTGGAATCGGTTACCGTAAGCTAGGCTTTGTGTCGCTGGGACGCAGCAGCTGTTGTATCGCTCGACCTCACTGTCTGGGACATACAATCGAAATTGAAAACATTTAACAAAATGTAAATGTAACATCATTTTACCTCTCCTCTTTCTACGTACTCCATTACATGTAATATACGTTTCCATGCCGCATGTAGGTAGTGTAAGTACCCTCGAGTGGCGCGTGAAACTGTCACATGTCCCCAAATATCCCCACCACCCCTGTCACTGGGAATTAATGAATTGTACTACGAGAGTTACAACGTGCGTCATATTTCAATTTTAACTTTGAGAATAAGTGAAACTATTAAATATAATAATGTTTAATATAAAATAATGTTACAATAAATTGTTACTGATAGAAGTAGACGACTTTATGGTTATATTTAATTTTAAGGCATCCTTTTGTTCACCTGTCAGTTGTCAATATAACAAGTGGGTTCCTTGAATCAATTATAAGTATGAAACAGCTCCCTAAGCTGGGGGCTTGCATTCTCCCATCGAATATCAATGAAAAGATCTCTTAAAATCGAGTTAAGGTTCCTTCAACCACTTAAGTAGAAATAATTTAGAAATATTAAGCTTTAAACTCGATTATTTTTTAAGATGAAAGCGTTTGATAATGATTAATAAATTAAATATAAATTGTCAAAAATTGTCCAAGAAACACATTTACGCAAAGAATTTTTGCGGTTTAAATACCTTTAACATAAATTACAAGAATGTTACTTTATATTTTATATTAATATCAAAAGCATGAAAGTATAAAGCTTGGAATATCATAACAAATATTCGACATAGTAGGTAACCACAAAATTAAATACCTAACTTCGAAGCGATGTCTAATATGCATTAACATACGCTAAGGTATCTATAAAAGGGGAAAGGCCGGGGTTTGTGATATTAATGATATTGCCCAAGGTATGCTTGGATTTTACTCATTAGGGATATTATGCGGTTGTTTGCAAAATGATAAATGGCTGAGGACGGTATTAGTGAACGACTTACCGTACCTCGGCTGTTTCGTTAATGTTTTACTATATAGCTTAGGTTAGCTTTGTAAGGCTTACGATGGTGTTGACTAAACAGTCTTTTTAAGACAAAGGTTTTCAATATTTTCTCAAATGATTATTTTTTTTTAATGAATATAGAATGCAAAATAAACCGATACGGGCAGGGAATCGAACCCGTGCCCTCTTCGAAAGCGTCTGAATAAGCTTAACATGGTTATAGATATTTTCATTTTCATAGATATTTTCAAGGATTTAAAATTTATTGTGTTGTTTATGTTTTATTTTATATAATGATTAATTATTTAAAACATAAATTAACATAACACAGCACACGTATCCGTAAAAGTATATTGAACTTTAATTCAAGTTTAAATAATATATGTAATAAATATAAACGTTAAATAATGGGAACCAATTAGTGTGTAGTGTTTTTAAACCTTACATTAATTGACTAATGGGTTGTGATAGAGTTTAAAAGCCGATATGGTTTAAATAATCGGGTGGTATACCTAGTTATGACTCTCTCCGATAAAAGCATTTAAAAGTTATACTAAAAGGCGCGTTCACTTTTAACCATATATATTCATTTAACTTATAAATAATAATAACATTATAAAGTTACAATAACACCTTAATGTTAAAAGTAAGCCTTCCTTTCTTTTTAGGTTAAGTAGCTTTTTGTTTTCTTTCTTTATCTTGTTTTCTTACTTTGTACAAAAAGATAAAATTTGTTTTAATTTAAAATCTTACAGGTGTTATAAACTTTTCCATATCTGAATATATATTAAATTATATTTACGGGTTTAATAATATCAAAATTGATAAACTCGTAAATATATTTTTTTCAGACTCAGTGAGAAAAGAATTTATATTTTAACCACAATTTTTAACCTTGTATAACTTGTTTACAAACACACAGACACTTTTATCTTTAAATTAGTTTCGCCAGCGGCTGCTGCATGAATATTCATGTAGCCACGCTCTTTTTTATTCATTATTATGAACACTAAGTTTATTGCCGCCTCTACATTGGCTAATATAATAACAATAATTGCCATTAAAGATTTCAGTGCACATAAAAATTAAAAGTTTAAAAGTTTTTTTTAATATTTTAGTTGCATTTTTTAGATTACAAAACATAACGTATAACAAATTCAACAGAGAGGTGTTAAATATTGTTTCCTAAATGTGTATTATATTCAGATTTGCTTATAAATTTTCTATTTAAATATGTATTCTTTGTTTTCCTATGAATGACATTGTTATTCGCAGCTCGTATGAACTGTATTCCGAAGGCCCAGCCAATATCAATTTTGTATTGTCGATTGGTACGAATTGAAACTAAAAATGTATGAGGTTGGCATAACAAAGCATGAGTCACGTGGCACATTCACAATAAAACATTTTTAGTTTCTATTCAGACCACAAAGATACCACAGTATGACCACAGAGTTACCACAGAGAAATGATGGCAGTTTTTTGCTATTATGGAAAAGTTAGATCAGATAGAGATTAAGTCTGATAGTATTAAATTAAATAAATTCTTTTCAAATTAATAATTATTATTTATTAGTAGAGTTAATGGTTACTGGACGAAAAGTATCGAGACAAGTAATTATAGTTCAATGATATTACAGATACATTTCTGTTTTATATATAAAGCAATTCTTACTGAAAACCTACAAGTCTTTATATTTAGATTTATAATTACTGTTATCTTAAATAACATTTAAGTAAAACAGTGTATATTAATAAAAGTGTATTCTAATTAAAATTTTAATAAAAAACAATTAACAGAGAAAATACACGGAGTACATCTTTTTTTAGCAAGTTCTCATTTTTTTCTCAAAAATCTCGTCTTTTTTCTGAATCAAAGATTCTGAGATGAAATACATCAAAATTGAATATGATTTAAGATTTTCTATCGCTTATAAAGGATTCTTCAAAGCTGCCTATGATTGCAAATTTGCTTTCAGTAATATTACTTTTTTCGGCACTTTTGATTGGAAAGTCGAGGCGGAATATGTAATTTCGCAATCGCAGCAACAAATTTGTCAAGGTATAATTCTGTGAACACATTTTTATTTTTATACTCCTTTTTTACCAAAAAAAATGGGTGAAATAGAATAAAGACTTATGGGGTTTGATAAAATTTTGAGTGGTTTTTACAGTTTTATTAAACAGTGGGTACCGTTGAATTAAGTTTACATTTTAAATGGTTTAGAAGCTTCCATTACACCCTCTCCATGATCGAGGTATCATTATATATTTTAGCTTAATTAAATAATTTTAGAATTATTAGAATCATTTATCAATAATTTATATACTGTTAATGGATTATTAACTATTTTACTACATTTAAATTTATAAAAATATACCGTTTAAATTAAAAAAAATAACCGTCCCGTCGCTCTACCAACTGAGCTACCGTATCCCTGTCCATCTCAGTGAATTAAGCATTCTATATGTAATCGTCTTAATCGGGACAGTGGTGACATCTATTAGGTTTCTTTCGAAAATCCTAACCAATATTTCTAACTTTGCAGTATAGATAAATATTGAAAAGATGTCACTACCGAAATTAATGTTAGCTTATTTATCGGTTTATTTTTCATTCTATATTTATATTAATTTAATATATTTTATATATATATAACGCTGTACGTACGATTGTATATGTATGGTATGTGTACAAAATAATCAATTAAGTGGATCGCCCCGGGGTACGGAACATGTGATGCTAACATGTCATATTACTTGTTAACTACACGTTGCATAATTAAAAGTCTACGTTAACTATTAAAAAGTTAAATTTAAAATTTAATTTACGTGTCCTTTGTTAGTATATTTTTAAGTTAGCTAAGTTTTGTTAACTATGTAACAGTTATTAATTCTTGCATGCTGTTAAATTTTAACAGAACAAAGTTTACTTAATTAAATTTACATTCTATAACATTGCTACATTACTTGATACATGTATCTAATTATCTAACGGATGTATCTGTTATTGGAAGACCGGGAATGATCAGGTGTAGCGTATTCACCCAACGGGCAATTGTGTCTGTCTATCGAGAACACTATATGTATATTTTCGTATCAATATGTTTATTTTACGGATTTCTAATTTGATATTATTTAACTAAAATGCTTACTAAATATAGCAATTACTTATTATCCTAACCAACACCCTAACAGATTACTTAGAAGGAGATTTAAATAAACACCCTGTTTGTGCTAAAATATTAAATATTTCAAAGTAATATTTAATACTATACATAGAATATTACTCAATATACGTATATACAATAAATCGTTTGACCGCTTGTGGCCTTAACCGGGGCTTTCAAAAGCGAGTTGCTTTGAGAGGAGTTTGATGTAAACTTGCTCAAACGATGGGTTAGGAAACTAAAATCCTTTGAATAATGATGCGTGAATCCGAAGTGCGTAAAATCCTGTTCATGTCTGATCTCGTGTCAGCACGATCTGCGTTTTAGGATTGGATAAAATTCGTTGCATTTTGATCTTTATTATCAATGAATCAAGATACCCATAGTTATATCCGAAGTGAGTCCTAGTATAGTGTTGTATCAATTTAGGCGCCGTTGCGGTTTTCCTAATCTGTTTAACTGGTTCGGTTAGGCCTCCCGAGCGATTGGGAAATGTTTTTCGACTATTCAATTAGGACTGCGCCAAAATTTGTAACCAAGATGAGAGGAATTGTAACATTTGTGTACGTTTTCCCTTATTAGAGGTTACGCCTAAATAGTTTGTTTTGCGTACTTTTAACGTAGTAAATTTAATTTAAACTCCGAAGTTTATGATAAATAGATTTAGGGGATTTTTTATTCAGAGTATATAATTTATACTTTACTAAACATAAATCAATTAAAAAATGTTATGTTAAAGACATTGTGAATAATCTATTCATTTCTATTAATAATCAAATAACGCAAAAAACCGGGTACAATTCCGCTCATTATAAATTAACGATAAATTGGCATATTTGATGTGGCGCGTGCATCCTCCGGGAAATCAGAATATACCCGGGTCATAGGATACCGACTTTATGATTCTTTTAGCGATACTTGTGCTCAATTTTACGGTTTTATACCATGTAAAGTCAAAGTCATTTGTTACTTTGAATATTTAAAGTTATTTGAATTTTACCTTAGATTGTTGAATATAAGTATGTTTTGAGGGATTTTATGTAAGTAAATGATCTTAATAATTATACTTCTAGCTTTGCAAACAACACAAACATTGTCATAATGTTTACGTATTTACCTTGGTAACTACACTTAGTTTACCAACCTCAACAATCATAGTGCTGTGGGCTCTTAACCCCTAATGACTCCATAAGCTTTTGTCATTCAGATATACCCATAACCATCATGTGCTTGTCTGGAGTTGGAACACAATAGATCAGATTCAATCCGTTTGAAATTTACTAGATAAGGTTCTATAGCCATGAAATGTATGGACAGACTGATCTAGATTTGTAATAGCGATGGTAATTCATCTCTTAATTGAAATCTCGATTGGCTTACTAATAGATTGTAATATTATATTCGAAGCATAATATTGAGGCATAGTTGAATGGTAATGTTTAAATAACAATGAATAAGATAGTATTATCAGTAAATTTAAATACACATCGTTTGTTCTTGTGAGTTCTGTTTAAAACAGGATCCTGATACATGCGGTATTATTATAATTCAGGGAAGCGTAACTACTGATAGCAGTGCCGGGGGGACGGTGAAGTTACCGAAACTTTTAACGTAGCATAGGTAGGTAATATATTGATCCATTTACGTAATTATTCTAATACGGATTTTTGACTTTTCTTCATATAAACTTTTTTTGAAATATTTAAAATAATCCCTATTTTTCTTTCGCATTGTCATTACATGAGTACGACCAATTTAGCTATTTTATATAAAGAGAAAATGTTAAAATTATTCCCGGAAAAACTGTAAAAACACTTGTTTTATTCTAACACAAAATATGACTCGTTGTCATGACAACGTCTGTTGGGTCAGCTAGTAATATAAAAGCCAACTACAATAAATACTCACATGATGTATAATATCTGTCGCTGCGTAGAAGCTTTCGTGTGGATCAGGGCGTTTCATCATGTAGGGACGCGGGAACTCAGGGTCCTCGCAGATCTCTGTTGACATATAAGAAAATAATTCACACAGGTTTTGAATAAATATTGGCGTAGTGGTTAGTGACCCTGACTACTGGACCATAGGTTGTGGGTTCGATTCCCACACGTGATAATCCACAGGCTGCTGTTTCGAGTCTGGATTTACTTCGTGTCCGACATTTATGAATGTGTAGCCACCGTGACACGGGGATAGTAATATTCCTAATGCGGAAATGGTACTTTAAAAAAAAAGAAAAGAACATTCTTTTTTCTAGCATTCAAAAGTTATCTACATAAATTTTTATCATTCTAAATTATTATAAGATTACCTGAAGAGGTAAGCTTAAGGACAACATTAAACAGGATAGTATTTGAAGTTGTTAGGTTAAAGCCAGTACCTATTATCTTTGCTAGTAACTTTTCAATATCTGAACAATAGCTGCCTATCCAAGCGGACATCCGCGAGTCTTAACGAGCGCAACATGAATTTTCTTTGTATCAGTGCAATTTATTTCTACATTGCATTTATTTTAGACGATAATTGCAAGATAGGGCAAAAGCAATTGATTATTTGTTAGTGAAAGCTTTAGTAGACTTCTTTTAGGTTTGTTAAATAATAAAATTTGGAATTTATTACTTAATGTAATTTCTTTCAAATATTATTCATGGAACTGTATGAAATTTATCCAACAGACTTTTGCAATGCAAGAGTTATATTTCATTAACTATTATTAATATGCTGGGATATTTATGTATATTGAAAATACAAAAAAAACTTATAAGCAAAAATAAATCATATCAGCTTCGAAGCAAAGTACCCTTAAAATATATCGTAATAATTTATTTACGTTTCCATATAATGATTACTTTGTCGAGTGGCAATTTATTTCTTAGTGGAATATAAGTTTAATTTATTTTGAGAAAGATAGAAACTGCAGAATTGCAATACAGGTTGAAAGGAGAAGTAACAAAGTACTAGCAAGTGCTCTTGAAGCCTAACTAGCGCACTGAAGATTGAGTCGAGTACTGTGGGCGAGCTAACTAGAACCAACTGCCTAGTTATTGCAGACTTTAAGTTGAAAATGAACAAAACTTAAGTTACTTATTGAAAATACAAATTTTCTGGCAAAGTTAAAGATATCGAAGCGTTAAATATAACGTAATGTTTATCTAATTGTTTGTGTACGTCTAAGATTATTCTATCCTTCGCTGATTTATGTACAGCAAACAACTCAGGTCCCGTGTTGCCTTACAATTTGCTTGCACACAGATGTTCACATACAAGTCTCTGCTTTGACACATGTTTGTACAGAATTGACCCAATTTCGCATTAGTTACCTTTCTTGATGCGTCAAACATCAGTCTGGCGTTTTGGAAGAATTCGTTATTTTTTATGTACGAAATGTATGTTACATATGAAAAAAATGTATCAAATGAATTTGTATATCGTGCATTTTGTAATAAGAACATTTTGAAATAAGAAAATGTTATAATTGTAATAAGAAAAAATGCGGTAGACTCTTATAAAAATACAACTTATTCTTGATAGAAAAAGAAAAGGACTAAAATTGATAATTAAAAGCTATTAAATAAAATATTTTTTGACGAAGTCATTATCATTTTAGATTTCGTATTTAATGATAAAAATATTGGAGGAGTCAAAGATAAAATATTATTATACTAAATGTTTAGACATAGTTTCATTAGATACACCTAATATTTAATGTATATATCTGTCTCTTTTACGCATGTACATATCGAATAACAAATGATTTTATAATACAAGAGGAAAAGATGTTCTAAAAAATATATACCATTTTTTTATCTAATACCCTTTATTCACACGATTTCAAGGGAAGCATTGCACTTCTGGATATGAAAAAGAATATTCAATGTTATTTCGTATTAATAGAACAAGAGAGAATTGAATTTAAAAAATTTTGGAATTGGAAAAACTCTTCAATCAAGTAGTTAAGCTTAAGCTTTATAAAATACATAACAATTTCAAATTTATTGTGTGATTTTTATTTACATAATAAAAATATATAAAATAAAATAAAATAATAAAAATGTATTAAATAAAAATGATTGACATGTATATTGAGACATAGCCAGGTTTTTACTGAGCTTTAATTACTTATATTATACAATACAACAATTTTATTAACATTCTGCGACTTTTGTTTATATGAACAAAGACATATGAAGTAGTTAACGTGTTAATAAGTACTTGTATACATTATAATCACTGTTTTACTTTACATTGTGCCGCGGACATGAAAGGGCGCAACCCCTGGTAATAAAACAAAAAACGTACACAGCCTGGAGTAGTTTGTTCATTTGCAAAGGAGCTTCGTTTAAAATTACGGTCCGACCCATATATTTCGTAACAGTGTTTTACTTTTTACCTTTGTATTTATGTTTTTGATTTCGAGAACGATATTTTATAAGTTTTATCTCTACACCTAAAATCCAGAATAAAGGAAAACTTTATTAAAGCTTACGCTAGCTTCTCACTAATTAAATTTTCATAAGTAAACAAAATACATAGCAATGGTAACAGTGTTTTGCTCGTTTGTTTACTTAGAATGGAAAATACCCACCAGGTATTTGATTAACGTAGCAATGTAATGGGTTTTTTAAGTAAATAATGGGGAAATACCGCGCGATCAAACAGAAGTGGTCAAGCGGAAATTGAACCGAGTATTGTTATCGTGATATTTTTCTATTAAAAATATTGTTTCGTATAGTTTTATTGTTGTTATGTTGTTTAATTAATTGAAATATTTACCGTTAGTCTAGTACCCATGTAATGAGCAGACTGTTAAGGTGTCAAAAAAATTTAAAGGGTTAGCCTGAAAATGGAACACATATTCTTAGCGATTTTGGCCTCCCTATAATTTTGAACCAATACATCTTAGCGTTCTTTTTGAGCTTTCAATGGCGGCAGATCACGGGAGCAATATTCGTCTCCCTTTTCATTTTTAGATTAAGTGAAAAATATAAAACAATAATACGACCGGTCATGTTATATGGACCAGAATACTGAGCTACGAAAAGAATAGATGAAAGGCATGCCGCAAATGTGTGATGTGATATCTATCAAGAAAAGATGAGAAGAAACCGTATTTCATGGTATAATTACGTAATGCGGGATGAAAAGGATGTATCGAGAAGTTTTAATTATAAATATGAATGAAGAAAAGAGAGAGTAAAGAGATGAAAGGATTGTAAAGCGAATAGTCTTAAGTATGAATGCGGATGAAGAGAAGATGGAGACCATGGAAGACGTGGATATAGTGCGTGAAAAATTGTAGGTCAAAGAAGCAAGTGTGCACTGTGATGGCTTATGATAAAAGAACTTGGAAAGAATTCATATTTTACATCGACCTCAAATAATTGGTAAATGATTAATAAAATAAATAGTTTTATATATTTTTAGTTTTATATTCTTTGATTTATTTAACTTAGTACTTTCTATAACTTTTAAATACATATATGTTTTGGCAAAGTTTTTGTTTTAACATACTAGTACTGAAATATTTTTTAGCAAGGCCAATACATTTTACATTAGTAACACTATAATATATATTTAGTCAATAGGCACCTTACCTAAATCGATTTATTTGCTTATGTGTGGTCAAATATAATGAGTATAATATCTTAATAAAATATTGTTATATATGTTTATATTTATGTATTATTACGAGTAGTGTGGGTAAAACATTCTCATTTTATATACATAAACGTATCTTACCATTATATTCATTTTGATCATGAATTTCTTGCTTATCTCGACGACCAAGTGTTTCCCTCCAGATGTTGTAGGGTTCTCGGTAGTCCTCATCAACAACAGTAGGCCTGTATTAGATATATTTTTATATTAACATAACATATTTTTATAAATATAACGTTACTAAATATGCGGTGGCAATAAATAGTAATTTGAAACTTTGTAAGTATTAGTAAAAAAATTAGAACAATTAAAAAACTTTAGTAATTGATTTAGAATATGTTTGAAATCGTCTATAAACATTTTTAGTCACGTTAACCTGATTAACATTTTAAAAGTAATAATTAATGTAAATTTTGGGTAACGGTCCGTTCGATCTGCTTATTGAGACACCGTGCCATTTAGAGAATATTTACTTTCTTTGTATAATCTTTATAGAGACGCGACATATATTAGGTTACTTTCGAAATCCTAACCAATGTATTAGAATGTTATCACAATTTTTACCGTTGCATATGTATTGGTGGACAATTTGCTAGCGCCAAAGCAAGTCTCGGTGTTCTGCGATTGTTTCGAGCATTCGAATTTCTCAGCGAAGGACAAAACGGTTTTTTGAGCAGGTTGGTGATTCGCGTTCGGGTACGCTTAGTTATTAAAACAGCCAGGGCGGCGATGCAGCCGGCTCCACCGACGATGCCACCGCAGGCGAGACCCACTGATACCTTCAAGTTTGAATTTCTTTTCTTTCTTGAGTATGGTGTTGAATTGCTCCGATAAAACTCCTCAAGAAATGCCGCTGAGGAATTGATCACTGTTGGAACTGAAAAATAGTAAAATTGTAATGGCTTGATTAAAATATTTGTATCTCATTCAGTAATTGAAATGTAATGACGCTGAACAGCTGTAGTATTTTTTTACAGGAAAATATTTTTTCGAATTATATTATGTTAAAAAAACGAATAACATTAAGTGGACGATTTTTTTTTCTCTCCTCTAGCATTGGTTTGAATTTTTTCAATGGGTAGTCTTATAATTTAGCCTATTGAATGAAGAAAATAGTCCCTGTCTTAGGTTAAGACAAAGCAGGGAAATGAATAGGTGTCGAGAGCAGAGCTAATTGTTGTTCCACAAAGGAGTGGGAGCTAAGTTGTGAGCGGGAAGGTTTTGTCCTCAGCAGACGGCGGCCGGGACGAAAGATTATTATAGTGGTTTGTGTGGCGCCTCTTGATTATTTTGACTTACTATTATGTATTACCAAACAGTTATATTTGACTTACTATTATGTATTAACAAATAGTTATTTTAAATTGTTAAAACACAACCATTTTCACTATTAGACACGTGAAATATAATAAAGTTTTATTCCTTATGAAATATGACATCTGTTGTGCTGTTTTCATTGATATCTACAAATATATTTGTATAACGATATGACATTAAATTTATAATAGTAGATTTGATAAATTGATTAGAATATGTAATTAACAATTTTATCGTTATAAATTGCCATCAATCTCATATGTGGCTGAATTGTTAAGCCTGGCAAACTTGTTAGTATGTCAAACTAGTAAAACTACGGATAAGCCTAAACGGAGGTGAGGGGAATGGCGACGTGCCAGTTTAAAAGGAACTAGGTGCCAAGAGTCACTTGATACTCTGCTAATTTCTAATTGTACTACCGCCTTTATGTGTAGTAGGTCAATGTATTTTTGTCGCTAAATTTGTTTAAGACGTACCTAGCTAAATAGGTACTTTACCAAAAATAGCCAGTGCTTAAAGTCTATATAAATATCTTTTATACGAATGAAATCTTTTATACGTTTGGTATAATCTTATTCCTCTTAAAATAAAATCACTAATGAATAATAGATGAGGAACAGTATACGGTTATAATAACAATAGGTTTATTGAAAGAAAATAAATGATGGGTATAATAGTTAAACCGTAACACAAACAAGAAATACAAGAAATACAATATGAAATGAATTATGTGAAATATATTCTTGCTATTCCTTACAAAAATGTAAAATAGCATTGATAATTTCCATCACTTGATGCCCAGCGTATAATAAAAACCACATATTTTCTTTTTAATCAAGACTAGTTTAAAATTTGAATGGCTTTTATGTCTGAACATACACCCTATTCAGATGTAAATCGATAAATCTTCCGGTTATAGCAGGGCCCCACGTGCTAGCTAGTGTTATGGATAACTTGATCTCGACAACAAGTAAGTGTCCTCATATTTTAGGCTTTCAACAGCTTGTTTGATTCTGTATATCCTAATACTAGCTTTTTATAGTCTTTATTTTAAATTTGAAATGTAGTTTAATTTTTGGAACATCTTGTTAATACATACAAGACAAATAGAATTGAAGATGTTATATCAGATATAAAAGGAAAACCTCAAAAATGTTTAATCAATGAGAGAAACTTCTAATGAATGATTTACCTAATTAAAACTTGTAGCAAAGAAAATTGGTAGCGTTCTGTCTTTAATTAGAGCTCTATTGTGACTCTAATACGGTTTCCTAATTGGGGTAGATTACAATAAAGATTTGGACCGCAGTAATCAATACTCTCGAGAAAGTATATTTGTAATTATTGTTGAAGTAAGATCTATCTTAGGTTAAGTATATAATTGCTAGACAAATAATTTTACAGCTCATCACATATAGATTGATTTTATAAATGAACCATAATAATATTTATAACAATCTGAATGATTCGCAAAAGTTTTAATTTCGAAAAATTTACGTACGAGTATCTTGATGTGAATTTACTCATGAATTGGACTATTTTTTGCAGACAGAGGAAAAACAACAATTGGTTCAACGTTATTTAATTATCCGTTTCCGGTTGTGACGCTGCTATAAACGATTTGCGTAATCCAGATCAAGGATTCGTTTTAATTACAATTTATTCATTATATGGTTTAAGATTTATCACTTGAGAGATGTTTTCTGCAAAAGGCTTCGGATTAATTGGGCGGAGATAAAATTTGCGAGATCGTCGGCAGCCCGCGAGTGTTTGGAACAGATAACGAACAGCTGATGAAGAAAATAATCTTACGTGGTTCTTATTCTGAGTAATTGTCTATTCAAGTCATATTTATTATCATTTAATAAATAATGTTTTTTCTATTCATATTATTTTTTTATAATTTCTTTTATTTACTGCTTATCATTCGTAAAATCTGTTTGTAAATCTTTACAAACATTTCTCGGTATAATTTATTTGATTTGAGAGACAAATCATTTATTTGCACAAACTGTTCCGCACTCTCTTCTCCAAATTTCAAGGTTGGTTTTTCACTGTACAAAGTGTTTATTGGGTCCACATTAAACGAGTCGGGAACGAAGTACAAACAAAATTATCTCTCATTCCTGTTGATTTAATACTAAGATAATTTGATCCTCTACACTGGTCGTTAATATTTTGTAATTCAGTAATAAGTTACCAAATTATAAAATAATTTAATTACTAGGAGTATTTATTTAATCGATTTTAAAAAGGATTATTTTATAAAATTTTGTATAATTTTTTTTGTATGAAAAGAAATATTTCATGGTTCTTCACTCGCTTCTGGTATATCTCGGTAACTGGGTAGTTATACAAATAATAGTGTTAAGTCGTTTTACAAACATAGGAAAAATACTTACTGGATTTAAAAGTGACTTCACTGAGAAGTATCCATTCATGCTGGAACTTCAGTTTCATCTTGATGTGCTTAGCTGTTCTGTTCTCTAAATCGATGTGAATTGTTCGAGCATGTTCGGACACTCTGTCTTGCTTGGGCTCGTATGATATGTAATCTTCTTGCCAACGCTCTCCTTCCAGAGAAAAATACATCTCCGCTTCTTTGAACAACTATTAGAAATAATTTGCTAATATCTATTCGTTTTATTAATGTATTTCAAAATTATATGACCAATAATCTTTAAAATTGTTTTAAATGTAAACTATTCAAATGTGTATTAATTAGAAATTTAATCTTATATAAAATAAAAATTAATAGTTAGAAACTTGAATTTCTTTTCAAATTCATGCAAAATGTCTGTGTGAATGGATTTGATAATATAATAAATGCGCATTAGTTCGGGCTACAGTTTCAGGATAGCGTACGAGGTTCTGAATATATTGGCAGAATTAGCGAAGTGTAGAACATCGAAGTAATGTGTCAGACCATCGATCGGATATTACAACTTATATTACCGATCTATATAAGACTAGGAATATTATTTACCTGAACATCTTTAGTAAACATGTTGTTCGTGTGAATATCAATAAAAGCAAAGAGCCTTGGGTCAGTAAAGTTAAAAGTTATATCAATTTCATCTTTTGCTAACATTGTTTTATTCCAGCCGACCCATCGGGTTCCTAAAATGATAAAACACTATATTATTATACATAAATGAGATATTAAACCGCCTTTTCTAAGAATAACAAACAAATGTACCTCGGGTATCAAAAGCATCAGGTAGCTCAAAATCGTTTGGACCAATGAAAGAATCAGCCATTTGACCGAGCCCATTTATCATATTGCCGTTATGTATGACCCCATCATATGACATATCTTCGAATCGGGATCCACCTGTCATAGATTGCATGTCTCCTCCTTGCGGGGCTGAGTACGCGATGAGAGCCTCTGTGGAAACATGTTTCGTTGAAAACACCGCCTCAGGCGGGTTTAATCGCATGGCAAAATACATAAAATGACACTAAGCAGAGCAGACATCAGAAATAACACATCATTTGGATTATGTGGAAGGTGGGTTAGAGGTCTTAATTACTAATTATTATTATCATTTATTATTATGATTATTATTATTATTATTATTACAGATATAAAACGTCCTTCGCGGTAATATTTCGCAGAGCATTATACCCCGGGATATCGCCAGCAATTTACATATTACGCCTGTTGTACCTACGTTTCCAGCGGCAGCCGTAGATTTCGACTCGCATACAAGCAGTCCGTGGGTGGGAGGCGTATGGATAGAATCTCACTTTCGAAGCCACAAACGGAGACTCCAGGTGTGTCTTCCGAGGTGTATATGTATTCACGTTACCTGGTATTAACTGTAAATATGGGTTAAGTTTTATAACTGATTTAAATATAATAATTACAAATAATTTCGCACACAGATTATAAGATTAAAATTATTTCACCTACACGTTTTATTTTTAAGAGTAATAATAATATAATATGAAATAATGGGAATAACCTATTTTATAGCTACAAAATAAATATTTTAAATCAGGGCGGCCTTAATAAATGTTAGCTTTTGATTGTTTGATAAAATCAACCGTTAAATGTTGGCAGGGTTAGTAGTAGTTTGTTTCCTTGATTTCTGATTCAGGCAAGTTTGCTCGGTCGCGTCAGTCAAGCTGCTTTCTCAGCGTTTTGCTGTCTGCATTTCATGTTTGATCATTCATTCATAAACGAATCTCGAAGCCCTCGAGCATAAACACGGAGTAGGTGTATTAAATTAAATTAAATTTTCAGAAAGTTTATTAAATTATTAAGGCTAATTGGATACCGGTAAAAGAGGAAGAATAATTAGCTGCGGTTATTAAAATCAAAATTTGAATAATTAAGATTACGAACAAGTTGGTAGAGAACAATATAAAATAATTAATTACAAGACTATTTAATTAGTTTTATCAGTTTACTTACTCGACTGCCATTAAAGTCCTTGTATTTGACCCAACGGCTAAGCGCGTTACGCCAGTACTCAACTGAATAACTTTCCACGAACTCCACTCCAACAGAGTTGGCGAATCTGCCTTGAGATTCGGTAGCAGTGATCAGGTATTCGTCGTGCAAGTCTAGTTCCAGGAACTGACGGCTTCGAGGAGATATCAAACCATTAGGACACCAAGCTCCTCCTCGTAACTCCGTTCTTATCCTATTTTAATTAAGAAGAGAAACATAGATATAATACTTCACAACTTATAATTTAAAGACTTAACACCAGGAAATGTTGCAGTATAATAATTATTAATATATCTCGAGAGCTATTAAGGATTTTCAAAGATGTTTCTAGAATGTATTGTGTTTAATTTAGAGAAACTTAAACACATTATGTTGTCTCGCAGATTTATCTCGCTTGTAAAATTAGATACGGTTAAGTACTGTAATAGAGTCGAGTGAAAGCATAAGTAAATAAAATTAGCGCTATATTGCGAGTAAATAGTCTGCACGATCTCGGTGCTTCGTTTGTCAACACAAGGGGTCTTGAGACTGGCGAGTGCGGCCGTTTCATTTGAATATCTATACTACAATCTCACAAAGTGTAGTAGAAACAAAGAGGCGAATGTTGAATTAAAACAGCGGATCTATAAGAAGCATCTTCTGACCCTTCAGAACTGGCTCAGTGATAAGACATTGGCACATTAAGCCATTCTTGTATCTCGTTATTAGTGAAGGCTCAAGGCTTTTGCAGGATCACTCCAAATTCATATGAAAATTTAATTTTCTGTTACTGAATTTCTCTAACGAGCGCCGAGTTTTCGCTCTATTGTCTCGTGTCGAGCTTATGCGGGCTTACGGCCCGAATGTGAAACCCTCTGTTAATTGTTTGAGCTAAGTACGAGCGTTTTGTGGTCGCCGGATTCACAATTATTGTAACAACTCTGCTGTATCATGGTGCTTTGTTGTTGTATGACAATGGCCATTTAAATTCCAAATATCGATTTTGTGGCAATTTGCCTTAAACATGAATATTATGTTGCCTCATTTAAACTGAACAAAGTTAATTAATTTTATCCATAAATTTCAAACAAAGATGTTATTTTGAGAATTGCGTTTGCATATAAACAGACAGTGGTTTTAAACATGTGCCTAATTCAAATTTATACCATTGTAACATGGCAATTAATTTGTATTTTTATTTAATAATGGAATTAGAGAATTCTTTCTTATTTAGAGGAACATATTTTTATTTGGGTGTATATTTCTACTTTTACGCCCGTTCGCTCGTGATATTGAACAGAATAAATGTTTTAACTTCATCTAAAATTTTTTAAAACATTCACTGTCATCAGTATCTTCACGATTTACAATTTAAGAATAGACAACAGTACTCTTCATAATAGAATAAAATTTTAGTTAACTGAGATCACCGAATTATGGTTCATGGAACAACCTAGATTACTACTAGTGACCAGTTGCTGATGGTCTAAAAATTACGCCGCATTACGCCTGCGTGGCGTCTTCCATAGAAATTGGTCTGAACCGTCTTTGATGTATCCCTCTGGGACGTATACGTTGCTCTATGGTCTTACTATAATATTAATAAGCAGTCAAGACGGCCTTTTGTTCCCCCAGTCTGGGGGTATGAAGTCCACACCTAACCATTCCTACTCTATATTATATATGTGCAATTTTACCTTGAACTGAGTGGAGACACGCTCTGGTCATAGCTTGAACTAGCAGTGAGGGAGTTGTTTGATATCATACCGTTCTCCATACCTAGTGGTACTTCACAACTTCCGAGTTCAACTGCAACAAAGAAATGAATATGAATAATAATATATAATTAAGACAACGAAATTAATAACACTTTTACATTCACTATTGGTTAAAAATGTATGGTTTAAGCCCGATTGCCCGAGGCTAGTTTGAGGATGGAGAAAAATAAAACTAAAGCCCCTCTGACATTATTAGAAATCTCTTTGGCAAATATATTTTTTAAATCTCTTTTTTTACCACCAATGCTCCCCCTAGGACTTAGAGCCTGGAGCGGTCATTCCGTTAGTCGTATGGTGAGGCCAGCCCTGGCTATACCCGCCCATAATATAATTAATTAATCCACCCGGAAGCCTAACTAAAAATGTACATATAAGTATTAGAACAAAAACAATACATATTATTTATGTGATAAAGTATATATTTTCTGGTAATTCCACAGTAATAAGTAATAGTGATTTATGTAACACAATTTTTCATTTAGTATGGATTATGAATTAAAATACATGAAATGCAAAATTAGCTAATCTATATATTAAGACTTCATTTGTTTGTCCTAAAACATTTATCCGATTGCGTTGAAAGTTTGGTGAGTTGTTGTTTGTAAGGATTTTGCTACGTATGATTGCGCATGCCCGTGAGTATTAAATTAAAACATATGCAGACTGTCGGTTGACAGTAGACAATAAATACACAATGTATACGTAGGCAATGTTGTCTTAGCTATAAGTTAAAGCGAAATATATATAAAAAAAGAAATGTTTTACTAAGAGTGTCAGAGTTGGACTGTGTGATTTGTCGGTATTTCATAATAGAAGTCTATTTTTGGTAACCAAAAAGACATAATATCAGATCATGTAGGAGTAAGCAAGTATTTTCTATGTAAGAGTCGTGGTTGGAAGGTATGTTCTGTTCAACGTATCGCTTCAGGCCAGACGCAAAAACATCCGAATTTTTGGTTTATTTTCATACCATTAATAAAATGAAAATACAATACACGGTGTCGTTGAGGTACAAAGCGGGAAATTCTTATTTGGTTTTGCGGAACGCGTTATTTCAGATATGTTGATGTTATTATATATTTTTTTGTGTAATCGTTCTAGGTAAATATAAATTATAAAAGACTATCTAATCACAGGTATAATATAAATTTTATATAAATATCGATTTATATAGTGTAACGATACTTGTTGATTTCGATTAACACATATATTAAAGCGCTCAATGAATTAACAAATAATAATAATATCACTGGACAAATTATACAAATTGATCAAACCTCAAAGTAAGCAAATTATTTGCTTGAGTTAAGGGTGTTAGACAACGATACAAATACATAGAAATACATATAAATACTGAGAATATATTTAATAAACGACCAAACCCAGAAATACAGACATCTATGCTCATCACATACTCGTATATGCTTGTCTCTGTCGGGAATCGAACCCGGGCCCATTAGTGCCGCTACACGTAAGGCGTCTGCGTTAACCACTCGAACAATGCAACGAGGCGGTTATATTATGCAAGAAAGTATTTGCTAAATTATAAAGTGCTGGTTTTTTTTTTGCTCTTGTATTTATTTAATGAATTTGCCTTTCAAGTAAGTATTAGAAGGTTAAAAAATAACAACTATTTAAGTTTATGTATATATAGAATGAAAAAAAACCGATAGGGGCAGGGATGCGAACCCGCGACTACTGGGAAACCGTCCCGTCGCTCTACCAACTGAACTACTGTATCACTGTCCGCCTCGGTGAATTAAGCATTCTATATGTGATCGTCTTTATCGAGACGGTGGCCACATTTATTAGGTTTGTTTTGAAAATCCTAACCAATGTTTCGGGACCAACCGACGGGACGGTTTCTCAGTAGTCGCGGATTCGAACCCCGGCCCGTATCAGTTTATTTTTCATTCTATATTTATATAAATTTAAAAAGGCTTAACATGGCTATACATGTTTATAGGTATCTTTAAACTATTTAAGTGTTTCTTTTTACTGTTGAGTAAAATGTTAATTTTAAGATTTGTAATTAATTACTTGTTTTGATAAAACTTCTCTCAATGATATAAAGTAACAGATAAAGGTAAACAAACACTTGAAAGTTAAAAAAACAATAAGATTGGCTGTGTTTGTGTTAAATTATTTGAGCTTGTTATTTTATAAGATAACTAAAATTTCGAATAATACATATTAAATAGGTTTCAAAGAACGCCATTTTTAAAATCATTTCATTCTTTACTTTCATTGTATGTAAGTTTCTGGCCAGCTCTCCTTAGCAGAACAGCATTACGAGCTGGTGGTAGCTTACTCACGGACTGGCTATACTGACCAATTTGATGCAATTGACGATTTAACAGTGCGTGTATATGTCTACTTGAATAAAGATATTTTGAATTTGAATTTGTGGAACAAGTTTAATTTAAACTAAGACTAAAAAATATTAATAGTAGTTTCTTAATCTGTTGACATAAGATTTCACATAACGTTTTTTACTATCGATTCCAAAACCTTTACACGAAAAGTCTTATTTTACATAGCAAGAGAAGAATAACAAATAGGCCTTCTATAACATTATATTTCATAATAATTAAGCTGTGAATCCATTCCATCCATTGAAATAGAAATATCAAGTTCATGTAATACATTAGTGCTAAATGCCAGAATATCATAATCCGTATAAGCCAAGTTTTTGTGTGAGGTCTCTCGTGTCCCTTGTCTTAATCATACAAACAGACATGACTAATCCACACCAAGACGAGTGATATATCACGCGAACATATTACGCGAAACGGGTGAAACCTGGGTAAAACAATTTATTATGGAGACAAATGAGCACCAACACCGCTGTCAAGGTGTTTTTAATTATAACGGGGATTAACACAAAATTATTTGGTTTACAATAATTTAATATATATTTTATTTGTCTTATATTATTTAATGTACATCTATGATTACTGAATAAACAGATTTATTTAACCGTTGCGATGCCTTTGATGCTGGATAGAAATATCACAGCTACCATTTCTTTTATATAATATAATATTTTGTTTATAAGCAATTACAAATGCAAGTATATTTATAAAAACACGGTAAAATAAATTACGTTTTTTGTATGCCACGCCGCCTTATTATTTATTTTATTAAAATTGGTTTATTTAGTTTTAAAGTGAATATATAACTAAATATTCTGTGAATTTTTTAAGTGCCTACCTGTTACCGTTCTTAAAATCAATAATTTTCAAAACCACGTCTTTTTGTATGTTAGTCCCTTTAACTATGTATTTTATTCTGTTTTTAGTATTTGTTGTTATATTTGTTGTCATCAAAAATACATACATACATCTATGAAAATTTCAACTGTCTGGCTATCACGGTTCATGAGATATGACCTGGAGATAAACAGATAGACGGACAGTGAAGTCTTAGTAATGGGGTTCCATTTTTACTCTTTGGGTAAGGAACCCTAAAACACTGATTTTTGCTTAAAAAAATAAGCTTTTTTTTCGACATAACTGACACAATATTTACCTGAAATATTTTTATTTTGCATTTAACTCTTATTGTGAAACCAGCGGCAAAGTTTCCATTAAACGCGGGTTCTGCTTTTACGTTAAAAGCAAAACTCCCAAGTCCCAACAAGTATAAAATTGCAGGATCCATACAGACGGACAAAATAATACAATATTTTTAGAGTAAAGTTTTGATCACAGCTTAAATTAAAGTAGTAAGCAATTTATTTATCATTTATAAATAAAATGATATTGCTGTAAAATAATTTACTTTATTTACAATATGTTTTTTTTGCTTTATAATAATAAGCTTAAGGATATAAAAAGCAGAATATATATAAGAATCATGCATAAATAAATACAAAAAAACTAGCAAATGAAAACTGTTGCCAAATGTTTATCTGCTGTATACGTTTTTATTTCTTTTAAGGCTTTTAAAGAAAGAAAGAAAGTACTACAATCTTTAAGTTAATTAAAATTAAACCTTAAGTATTATTTAGAAAACCATTTTTTTTTTATTTTACAAGATAATTTTCTTTGATCTAAGTGCTGATTAAGACTTGAGGGATATTGGAGGTCAGAGGTCAGGAGGGAAACGCTCTTTGGAAAAGCTAGTCGTCAAATCTGTTTAGATTAGTGAGAAGCTTTTATATGAATAACAGGATTTGGGTAAATTAGTAGATAACAAATATATTTCTGAAGTTAAATCTTGTTTTAAATTAATCTGATAATGATAATAATAATGATAGCTAATACGATTATTTATTGATTATTATGACGCTAAAATAAAATGATCTCGAGTAAATCTAATGGGGAATTAGTTTCAATTTGCATGAGTCCCTGAGGAAGTCTAAAACAAGAGATTTCATTACTTTAATTGCCAGTTGCGATAGAGAATAACTATTAAAAAAACATTGTTCTCAGCCTCGACCGAGTTCGCTTGGATAGCGTTATTAATATTTAATTCAGCTGAGACACCGTGCCTAATACTCTTATTTAAAATTCTTAGGAAACTTAATATTTAAAAAGGGGCTGGCCCCCTAAGGACTCCAATGGCTACCTATAACACTTCGTAAATTGTAAGCATGCGCAGCTATTTGCTGTAGAAAGGTGTTTTGCTAGGACGTGTAGTTACAGAATATGGAAATTTGTCAGCATTGGAGAGTGCGCAACTGAAGTAGAGCGCTCTTGTTTGAATTTATTTGAGGGTTCTTGGTAGAAGCCAGCCTTGCACGCCCAGTGGTACATAAATTTTCCGTGGGTACCGCATCGGAACCGCAGTAACTACAACGATCGTCATGTCTCATACTCGCAGCTATGCCAAATAAAATGTTTAGAGACCTTTGTATAATAAATAATAATGTATTTGACGTTTTATATTTTTATTTATACCAAAAATTTATTTAATACTAGCTGTTACCGGTGACTACGTCCGCGTAGACTGTAAAAATAATATTTAGGTATTTGACTTATGTACTTAGCCATATAAATATTATTCTTATAGTTTACGTGGACGGAGTCACGGGTAACAGCTAGTAAATAATATATAATGGAATAAAAGAAGCTTAAGTTACTCCTTATTACATCATCTATCTGCAAGTGGAAAGCCCGTCAAAATCGGTTCAGCCGTTTCAGAGGTTATTGTGTAAAAACAGATAGACAGAAAGACAAAAATATTAATTTTATTGTTATTTTGGCATATATATCGTGTATACATTCACATGCAGTTATTAAAAAGCGTTTATTTCAATATTACAAACAGGCACTCCAATTTTATTTATTTGTATAGATTAGAGTATGCTTGATGTTGTTAATTCATTATACTTTTACATACATTCTCCTGGTATTTTTAATGAAATGAAATAAGGTACATATTGCACGGTTTGTGTTTATTATTATTTAATTAGGAAGAATGGAAATGTAGCTATTTTCCGGACCCCTATAATAGGTGTGTCGGAGTTTATCTCAGTAAAAGAAGGCCGATTTGGGAAAATAGTGTTTGCAAAGGTTTTCTCACGAATACTTTTAGTTAAAACTAAAACGCACACTATTATGTTTTTCGTTAATTTTATTAATTTGGAAATGGATATTATTTTAACCTTGAAATATTTGTGACTATCATTTATTTAAGAATTATAAAGCGTGTTATGAAAAAAAAAATAATAATAAAGGGGAATGAAGGAAAATAAAAATTCTTTGATGTTTTTGTTTTATAAATTCTCAAAAATAGTGGAAACATCATCACGAGCGAGTTTAATGAAGCTATTTGCAATAGCACTTTATTGAATTAGAACCGTCTCTTCAATTTTATCTGTACATTTGAATCATAAAAAATTCTTGCCACTTCTAAATATTAAATATAGTATGTATTCAATGCAACTTTTATCAATATTTACAATAACCAAAAATATTACGCCGTTATTCTAAAATAAGTTAAAAAGAAACAAATAAACAATTTAGTTATTTGTGATTATATTTACAATTATCGTGACGCCATATTGAATGTCAATAAAATAATATATATTTAAGGAGTTGCGTCGTAAATTATTACCAGCGAATTAAAATGTACTAATAATGAAATCGTACTAAAAGCGTTCGAAGCCATTTTATGGAGTTATGGCTCACAAAGTATTGAATTGTTAAAACTTGGTTGAAATTGTAAATTATACAAAATTCGCCTCAACTAAAGTTTTATACTTGAGTGTCACGTGGAACAATTCTCTACGGATTTAATGGTACTTAACTTAGAGTTTAATCTCCAGTTAAGTAATAGAAAATTACTGCTATTAAATTTTACTGAGAGATAACCAAATTTGCTATATTTATTTAATCAAAATTATTTATAAATGTTTCTTAATTTAGTGTGGAACTGGATTTTTTTAACGCTATTTGATATAATTTAATAAAGTTGTACTACGAGTCCATTTTCATGTTCCTATCGCACCCCTGGGATATTAAATAGGGTGTTAAAGGTCGTTTAAAGAAAATATTCCATAGACCGATAGATTGCGAATATTCACTTAGTGGTATTTTAATTATAAAATGTATTTTTAGTTCTTTACTTGCTTCATTTTTAAAAGTACCTCAATGTGCCAACAAAAATAAGTAACAGAAAAGCTCTTTTGTTCAAAGGTTTATAGTTGAAGAAAATAATCTGTTTCGAAAGGGAGGTCATAACAGAAAAATATAATAAAACTATTATTGAGTCCATCCCCGTGGGCATTACACATTCCGAACATTATTTCATCCTTACTGATCGATCCCTAGCTCGTTAACAGAAACTTTTACCCTATTAATTAGTTATCCATCTACGATCGTTACTAAATGGCTTGGTATGTTAACATATTAAGAATTGAAAATAAAATCTAAAATTAAAATAGCCCCAGAGATGAATAAAACAAAAAGAAAACACTTCTAATCTTATCGTATAACGATAGTATAGACTAGCTTTTCTCAGTAACTTCCCATGCGTTGTACAAAATGAATTTAATTATATGTCCATCATTAAAATATTAACTTACGATACCTAATAGCACTAAAACTTAATAGAAATTAAACAAAAATCTTATGAGACATCTATTCAATTTTAATCTGATCTGAAAATTTAGAAACAGCTTAAAATTTTGAGAGAAGCCACAGTCGCAATAAAGACGACCATATGTAGCGATCCGGTAGCTCAATTTGTAGAGCGACTGCAATATTAAACAGAGGTCGCGGTTTCGAAACCGTACCAGGTTATTTTCCATTCTATATTTATTTACAAAATATAACTTGTTATTTGAAGCTTTAATACATTCTTAATAACGTAATGTGTATAAAATATGTTCCACTATCTCTAAACTGTGAACAAGATAACTTAAAAAATATATAAACCGGGTAGCAGCTGGTAATTGAAACATTGCGCAGCCCAAATTGCACTATTAATTACAATTTGAATGCTAGTTAATATTTTAGTGTATGTGTACTTTTGTATTATAATGAATGCAATAATAAAATAATATTATTGTTAAAGTATATAAAAAGCCAGAAGATAAACATTTTTATACAAATATCAGATATTTCTATATTAATTAGTCATAATAATTTTGTAACAACATTTATGTTTAAGTTATAAAAAGTATACTAAAATTCAGGGTTTTAAAAGAAAAGTTAGTGACTGTCGTATTGCAGATATTCTTTGTCTAAATTAAATATGTATTAGACTGTGTTATATTATAAAATAATACTCAATATTTCTTTCTCGTAAAATATGAACATTATAATACTCAATTATATTAAAGTTCTTAAAAGGAAAAAAATAGACATACCGTTATAGTATAGAAATATATGAAGAGGAAATAATCGCCTGGCTTTGAATCTCCTCGTTACTAAAACTGTATGTGAGGCTAACATTATTGTTATAGATATTATACTTGTACAAGTAATTATAATTTTCCATAAGAATGGATAAGTGTGGTTCAATCCAATACAAAAATAGAACGAGAAATATTCAAATGGAACTAACTTATATAATAGTTAGGTAATCAATAGCTACTTGGAGAAGATCTAGTCTGTTAAGACTCCAAATATTCCAAAGATTATGAGTCCAAATAATGTTAATACAGGTCATTATGGAGGTCTGACAATGTGTGCTAATATATGTTTAGGTGGGGTAGAGCAGGCTTCTCTAAAGCTTTTCAAATGATATATAAATGCCCATACCTAGAAGTTAAGTGGCATACGAAACATATATAGTTTGTGCCACGAACGAGCTATACAGAAGACCATGAATGAATCCGTTAAAGTTTTAAGTTCATTCATAGAGTTTTAAGTTCATTTTAAATATGACGATTGATATCGACAATTTAAGTTACATTAAGAATGATATCTGTTTTAAATCTTTCTTTTATTGATTTATCTGTGTTGTTATTTATCTGATTATAAATAATTAAGTCTTTAAATATACTTATTCTTGAAATAAATTTGCAAGACTTCTTATTACTTATTATTTTTCTAATCTTAATAACTTACTTTATTATGTTATTGTAGGTAATGTAAGATATGACAAATTAAAAAGTCATTCCTATTCTTGGAAATGATTGAGGTTTTAATAACTTTTCTTTGTTACATTTCTCATTTCAAAGTTGGATTTATATTAAAAAGTTTCTTTATTTTAACGCAACCGTAGAGATTATACCATTTACTTTATATAATTATTAGAAAATCTTGAAATAAACAACTTTATCGACCCTAACGGATATCATAATCGAATTAAGTGGTAGTTTCCAAGTTACACGTGGTCTATTTTAGTACATATGAGTCTGATTTAGAACTTAGGCAATATACAGATACAGTCTAGATACCTTGTAAATAATGATATATCCAGAGACTTTACAACCGTGGTTGTGAACACAAAATGTGGTCTGTAACGTCGCCCGCTCGTTTCAGACATTAGGTAGAAATTAATGATGTAGGACGGAGCCTTGCCACTCTGAGAGGAGTAGAAGGTTCATTACATTTCTCCGAATACGAGTCTAGTACAATCGTTGCTCCTAAGAGCTGTGAAGAAACGGATTGTCATACTTCCGTGTAAAGGACGAGAGCTTAAGGTCGTTGTCTTTAATTAAATGACGAAATTCTTCATGGCTGTCTAATTCTGAATTGTTAAATCGTATTTTTGTAATTTCAACAATTCAACAATTTTACAATTAGGACGTATTTTTTTTAATTATATTTATGTTATTTCTTTTTCTCATTAGTTCTAGCTATGATTATATTTACTTTGTATATATTTTTATTATTTTTATTGAATATTACTGGTTTTTCTGTGAATTATTATAAGGTTACTTTATCTTTGTTTTCCATTTAATATTTAATTTGTATTGCCATTATAAAATGAGTGTCAATTTCATGTTTGTTAATTAATACTTATTAAGCAAATAATTCAATAAGTTTATATTTAATATAATTTTATTGGTTAAATATATTATGTATTTAACTAATGTTATTAACAGAATCAAAACATTTTTTTATATAACAAAGAGAACAACTCGTGTGCTGTTAATAGTATTGTAATCTGACATTATAAACATTGTTGCCAACGTTATAATACAATGTGTATTAAACATAAAAAAACATGGTACTAAATTGTCGGCCACGTAGAATAGTGGCTAGAACGGGGACTGCATTTCCTCTTTGAACAACTATGCTAATTCTCTGAAAAATGAGCTACCCACCTTGCAACCAGATGAAGCAATAGGATGTAAAACTATATGTTATTTTTTTGGAATCACTACATGAGCCAAAATTGTATCAAATTATACAAATATGTTATGTTAACAAGACTGAGCTTTTGTTTCGTAGTAGCTACTCGTATCGGTGTTTCTTATATGGGACAATACCATGTTAACGCATGTAGCATCTTACTATAAAGCCCTAGCTCTTGTACGTTACAACTAACGTATCAGCAGGTCTATTCTCATCGTCTTTGCTGATCCCGTTGCATTCAATGGAATCGGAAGTATTTATTGAACCACGAGAAAGTAGTTTCTCTTGATCTTCAGTTTTATTATAATCTATTATTGGAAGTACTTTATTTGTAATTCTTAGATGACGTGTAAAAATGTTATAAATTTATCAACAACTTTTCCACATGGATATAAAAATGTTTGCACAAAGAAAAATAATGATATATACTGAAAAAATATTCTTAGTAAGTTATCGAGATTGTAAGATGGAAAGTTATGTAAAGAGTGTTAAGAATTCTTTTTAATTAACGCTGGAAACCTAGTATAGCAATTTAATCTGCGCTCGGTTTTAAAATAATTATAAGTGATTTAATGGAACTATTGGATAAGCCTAGTCTAAGTTAGGTCTTATTTTTTTAAAATAATCCTTAGGAGAACTATCTTTCAACTTTCAAATGCTTTTATAGTTAAGATGATAAAAATGTTATCAATATGCAGTATATTTTAAGAACAGTATTTTTAAGTTTTCAGAAGCAAAACGCGCCCGAACTCCGTCACTGTTTTTTACAGGTAAAATAGCTTGGGGTCCAGAATTAATTAATTTTTACATTGTTTCATTGGATCTTGTAGGTATTAGATTTTGCAATAACCTGCCAGTTGCAAGATGTTCTCATTGAACTTTTAATAAAACCGAGCCTTTCCAATTGCGTAGTAATTTATTATATACTAAGGAAAAAATACTTATTTAACATGCCACGTAATATATATTTACTTTATTATACGTTTTTGTGTAATCTTTGGCGACGGAAAAGAAACGTATTATGTTCTGTAGATACAGATAAATTATGTATATGTTATATATATATATATATATATATATATATATATATATATATATGTATATATAATTGTTACACTATTATAATATCGATGGAACAGTTTGAGATTTACCAGCGCTAAGTTACGCCGAAGTTTATTAATCATTGATGAAACTATTTAAATTGAAAATGTACATCAGAAATGACATATGCTATTCTCAAAGAAGAAACTTGTCCTTGATATATTACAACATACATAACTTGAAGACAGAAGGTTTGAACTTTTGAAGGGGATTCGTAACTACCCTCCCTAGGATTGTAATTGTTTTGTTTATGGCCTCCGCCCGCATTGTTTGACTTCACGATGAGAATTAAACCTAAGTGTAATTGTTTATGGGAAAATCCACTGCCGACGGACTAATATCCTTTATGAGTTTACTAATAAATTGAATACTATTCACCTTCATAAATATTTAAAGTAATGAAACTTATATAAAAACAACAAAAAAGTATCTTTTATATGCATTTTTGTCCATGCATTTTTGTCAATTACACTTTTCGTATGTCGTTAATTTAATCTATTTTTTTAAATACTCTACAATATAATATAATAGCAAAAAGGTCAGAGATATTTTATGTTATTTCAAAAGTTTTTTATATTCAAAAGAATCATTTTATTTAAGTATTGTAATCAAAAGAAATAATTGAAATAACCGCTTGTGGTAATCGATATAATACTCAGGAAAATGCCCTGTAAATTTTCTTCATTTCACGATAGAAACTTTCGAGGGAGACTTAATTTTATCAAATGATTTAAAACATTTTTCGGTGGGTGACTTTCTCGTTACCTCCACACCGAAGCAAACCCGAAGGCGGTTTACGAAAACTGTGAACTTTGGAAACATAAAGTGAAAATTTTGCTCATAATTGTTATTGTAACATTATTAACATAAGGAAAAAAATATCATGAAAAACACGAAAACATTAAAGTACTTGTTACTGGATTGTACTTTGAAAAAAAAAACATCTTACGATTTATTATACGTTCAATAAGAGGAAACATCATCCCAAACTACTATGCAGATGCTCTCTGTCTCTGTCTACTTATTAACATTAACATTTTATAATAATTTTAATAACATTATATTTTTAAAATAAGTTGTTTTAGAATTATATGAAATAAATAAAAGCTAAATTTATCTTCTAATTCTCAAACTAATGAAAATAATTATTTAATTATAACCTCATTATCAACATCCCTATAAGTTCGTTTCTCGTAAAATAAAATCTAAAAGTTTATCAATATCATAAGATATATATATATATATATATATAAACTTTTATTATTGATAATAGTAATTGTTAATTTTTTGAAAATGAAAAATGAGGCAAATCCAGAAAGTATGTGGTATTATATCTTTTGCAGCTTTTCCATCAGACTCGACGTTCGAAAACGGGTCTGTTTTTTAACTTCTTACTTAATTGAATTGTATAGATGTACTCGTAGAGTTACAAATCATATCTCTAGGTTATATAAGTTATTACGTATAAATTGAAGCAAATTTAACTGAAAGGACGAACTGTATTTAATTCAATATTTAATTTGTACCAAGAAACTGGGACATAGAATCTACACGTGCATAAAATCCAGTGCAATAGATCTGTCTATTTCTATCCAACCACAAATGAAATCTCAATTCAAAGTTACTTGGGCTGCTGGAGACTGTGGGTTTCCTCAAGAATCAACTGAACTTTATTTACTATGTCAGATGCTGATCGAAACTTCTACTAATATATCTGTATTCATATAGCACGGATTCTATCATTGAGTTTAAATATATAATTTCCAAATATAACATATGAATACAATTAAAAGTTTTCGTAATACCAAATATGAAGTATTATAAAAGATACTCTACATTTTATTTACATTAAGGGATTATATAAAGTTTTTTAAAGTTTTAATTGATTTAGAATAAGTAAATTATATTGTCGAAATAATGTTTACGGTCTCGTGCCTGCTTCAAATTAGTCTGACTCATTAAACACTACAGTTAGAAATATTTTCTTAAAATAATTAAATGTTTGTTTAATTTGTTTTCACAATATTTATTTGTATGCAAATTATTTTCTTTTACTACCTAAGCTTTATTTTGATTGAAAACGTCAAAATTAAATTATAATTAAATAGAGGTAGGATTTCATTAATTATCATAATAACCTTCTTAAACAAAATGTTTCATTTAGTAGCAACATTATTGCAGTTCATTTTTCGACTTCGAAACTTGGATTCAAGTTAGGTCTGTTTGAATATTTGATAGTTTTACTTTATTTTGTTAAAAAATGTATAGGACTAGCTTCGTTAAGTTTATTTAAGTGACTCTATTTTGTTAAGATTACTACTTTCCTGTAGAAACTTGGCATCTGTTCAAACACATGGGATACTGCAAACAACTCTGACAAAGTTATTAAATAAAATTAAATGTTTATATAAAAAATCTATATTCATATAATGATATTTTTAATTAAATATCAACACGTGTTTTGTTTGAGAGTTAATGGATTCTGTCAAAACAGAATTATTTTTGTTATGTTATCGTTTACATTAACAAGCAAAAGACAAGTATAAATATATTTTATATATTTTTTTTATTTCAATTTTTCATTAGCTGTTATAAAGCTTGCTATCCTTTCGTATTTGAATTTAAAAAATAATAAATGTAATCCTATAAAAGTTAAATAGTTTAAAACTAGTACATTTTTATTTCGTCTCTTAGTTCCTTGAGAATATTATATTAACCGTTTAAGGCTATGAGGCTGTTCATTGTTCTTAAGACTTCAGGTATAATTATATTATTTAAATAGAGTGACATTTACATAGAGCATTTGCGTTTTGCTGTATGTATGCACTGACAGAATGAAACAAAAAATGGCCGCCGAGTGCGCTAGAAGGCGCTAGACTACCTTGCTCTTGCGGACACAATTTGTCACTGTCTCCGCCAATTTCCTCTTGTAACTAGTTTTTTCTTTGCGGAGCGTAAATTTAATTTCAGTTCTTACTTGTACATGTTTGAAGAGCATGTTACCAAGTGTTTTTCGGTTAATAGTTTTAGAATAATACACACATATTGTTTCTTCATCTTTATACAATTGAATAATAATATCACTGGACAAGTTACACATACTGATCTAACCTTTAAGTACGCAAATTATTTGCTTGTGTTAAGGGTTTTGGACAACGATACAAATACATAGGAATACATTTTAAATACTGCGAATATACTTAATAAAAGACCAAACCCAGAAATACATCTATGCTCATCACATACATGCCTGTCCCGGCTGGGAATGGAACCAGAGCCCCTTTGCGCGGCTATACATTACGTGTCTCTATTATCAAAATGATCTATACTATACTAAAATATATTAAAGAGTAAGTTTTGAACTCTAATACCATGTTATGTTCATATGGGAAGAGAAGAGGTTGTGTTTTAAATTGGTTCGATAGGTTTTGGTGAAGGACGCGGAGGGTGAGATGCAAGTGGCGTGAAATAAACGCCTTGTTATTTCTCACCATCCCTGCGTCGTACAGATCTCATCATTGCTGCATGAACGGCAACCCGTTAAAATTAGTCACAGCTATAGATTTGTGCAATATTATAAAAAAATTGAGATTTATGTACTATAATATTGTACTATATTTTATTATGTTAGATTAACCTTTATAAAATATGTAGGTTGTCCGTCTGTGGTTACGAGAATTCTAATGAATATTCCGCCATTTGCTTTTTAATGATATCGTCTGTAACTATAGAAAAATGGAATTGTAAAACAAGTTTTTTTAAAATATATTTAAAGTAGATTAGAATCAAAAAATATATATTTGGCTACAATGCCAAAATTAAACTACTGAACAACGCTTCAGGATAAAATTGATGTTATACATTTTCGGTAAAAAGCAATTGCAATAAGACCTTTATTCTTAAAGTAGTAAGAGCACATATAAATCTCTATTTAGGTCCCGATTCCACCTTGCCGAATTGGGCAGCGAGCCAACTTAACGCCTCATGTAATATGGATATTAATTTATATAGATATTATTTATTTTCAACTATTAACCATTCCTTACTAAGCTAGATAGATAATAGATAGATTTAAAATAACATAAAGAATTGTTAACAACCATTAAACATTTATTTGTAAGGAATTACAAATGAAATTGGTTCTGTAAATATCACCCCATACCCAAATCCCCAACAAGCAAGCACCTATAGAGCCTCTTTGTATTAATAACAAGTTAAATATTTAATTTGTGCTTTACGTCGGGTGTGGGGTTTGAAGGGCCATTATCACCATGCCTGTCACGTACAATGGTTGATTTGAGTGGTCATAAAATTACTTTCAATTCAACCACACTCATTTTATTTTTTCTCCCGTCTACCTTTTCCATTAATACTTTTTGCGTGGAATTATTCATTAAATACTCACATTAGGCTACGTGTTTTATTAATATGTATTTCTCAGTTACCTTGTTTTACAAATTAATATATATGTATATATAGATATATTGTAATAATGGCATAATATGTAACGAAGTTATAAGTTCATGTATCTAGGAAAACTTAAGAAAAATCTTACCTAGATGTTCGTATTTGACGATTTTAAATCTTGCTATTATGGTAGTACCATCGCTTATAAGCGGATTTTCAGTATCTTTGATACAAGAACCTATTGAAGTTGCAACTATATAAGTTTTCTGTGAAATTAAACACATGGTGTATCGAATACATTCTTCTTTGTTATGTTAGATGTTATGCCGTTGCATATCATCGCATTGGTTTGAATATTATATATATTCTAGTTTATTGTATTTTAAACCTATTTAACAACTTGTATCTGGAGATCCATTCGTTATTCTGAAATCATTTTACGACTACTTAATATTGAATTCTCTCGAGATCATAGCCATACCTTGTATTAGAAGTTTACAACTTAATCCTATTTGGTAACACGGACAGAGATAAAAGTGAAAAGAAAAATGAAAAATAGCTTTTTACGTTGGCCCATCTATCTAATAAACCTAATATTGGTTCGATACGCGCTCAAGAGGCGTGAAATGACGACCCTTCTTCCCCCTGGGGGGGTTTCTCACCGTTTCAAATTGACCTCTGCTGTTTTATAGCATTCTAGTATTACAGTGCTGAAGTTAGACTCAGAAACTGATTAGGTCTAGTTGCACTGAATTTGTGATAATGCATCAAATTTTGCGGATTTTACATAGTGGGGTTTGAAGAAAGATTATATTTCTTTAAAAGGAAAGGTAGGATACTCCTACTGAAAGAAACAATCCCTACTAAAGATTTATTACAGATTCAAGATATAACTAAATATTCCTGGGCTTGGAACAATCATTGAAACTACGACCTACACCTCAGCAGTCACGTTACTAACTACTAGACCAACAGGTCAGATAACCTATACAACTATCAACAAACGCTATGTTTTTTTCATATTTTTGTATGATTTTTCCATTTAGGCGACTTCGCTCCCAAAAATTTATTTTGAACAGATCGACAAAAAATAGTCAATAATTTAAATATTTATTTTAGAATATACAATTATATAGCTTTTATAATTTTACTGTTATCAAATCCAAATATGCCTGAGATTCTAGATATAAATACTATTAAAAATATACAAATTCAAGGTAACATTTGTCAGCATTATATTTTAGCGCTTGCGTGATCATTTAATGAGATTTATCCGCGGTCGTTTCGAAATGGCTTCGCTATGCAAATTTTTACAATTACAATCTGATTTGTATTGATTTTATCATTAATGTTCGCGATATTTAATAATTTGAAATTTTCGTCATGGAATACAAGAATCTTAATTTATCTAAGGGAATAAACATTTGAAAATAGATTCCTTTTCCAAAAAATATTAAATAAGATCTATATAAAAAAGTATAACATAATACTAACTATGATCAAAACTCCTCGGATCAACAGTAGTGGTATGTTCGTCGTCATCATCATACATCTCAGTGGTAGTTGTCGTGGTGGTTGTGGTGGTAGTACGACGTCGCTTGCCTTGCTTGCGATCTTGTTTCTTTCGCATTGGCACGGTAGGTCGTAACGGCCTGACCGTGCTCCGTGCCGGGGAGTTAATTACCCCTGACGAGCCGCTGCCCGGGTCAGGATCGGCCAGGGCGAGTGCCACCAGTGACACGGCCATCAACCGAATCACTAGTGGCGCGAACGGCCACATCTTGCCTGGAACATAAATATCCTAGGTTAATGGTTTACTGTATGTATAAAAAAGAAATTACGAAATCTAATAAATTACGCTTTAAAATTAAATTCAATATCCCGTTATAATGTGAGCAAAATCTCATTTATAAATCTGCAAAGCGAAGTCATTATTCTTGTTTCGCGTAAGATAATACAAGAGAGAAAGAAAAATAAAATATGAATAGCGAAAACTGTTTTCTCTCGGTGCTCATTGCATGATTCCTTGCATTTTACAGTAAACCGTTTCAGTATATTGTGACAAGATACAATAATGTTCACGAATGTATCACTAGGATAATAGAAAAGTGTCTCCAAAAGGGTCTTTTTTACCATGAACCTTATTGTAGCACCTCCCGCAGTTTCTACTCAGTTTTACGTCGTGTAGGCAACGTCTATTATTGTTTTTTCTTCCATAAAGAACGAATTTTATTAAAAAGTGAAATGTAACAAGAAAAGAAAGTTGCTAGATATTTTTTGACGAAAAGCACTTTTCAAATGTCATGTCATTTTGGAACTTTAATTTGTAAGAAGCGGAATTAAAAATGTAATAGTAACATATTATGTATTCAAATTATTCAAATAACTTTTCCATTGCGGAAATCTTCCTTAGTCTAATATTTTGTAATGTGTTGATTTAATGTATTGTTTTGACTCAAATCTATTTATCTGCATATTGTTATGAAAACGCAGGCAGGCAATAATAACTTTGACAGTTATAACCTCTCAGAATGCTTAGTTTGCCTGAGTTGGCGGTTAACAAACTTTGACACTTCTGGCTGCTAACTATACGTCGCCCTGTCTCTAAATACCGACAATAAATTAACAATTTACTGTTATTTGATATTCAAACAGACATTTTGTTTCATTTATCTATTAACAAAGAAAATAAGTTCTTGTTATGTACACAAATATAATAACAATAAAAAACCTGGTAAATCAAAATCTGATTAATTAGAAAAAAGATATAAAAAACAAATCAAGGCAGATGTAAATGTGATCAAAAAATCTGAAATCCATTTTATCTAATACACATCTATGCAGAATGAGTAGATTCAGCGCTAATTTAAATCAGTTGCACATCGCCAACAGCGTTCTGTTGAGAGCCTTATTCACTCCGAGTATGTTCTACTTTCATCAGCCGAGAGCTTACAAGAATTAAGTATAGTGATGTAAACATATCTCAAACTACATTAGGCACAAATATATGTCTAATAAACTAATGAACACGCAATACATTGCATGTTTATAACTATTTTGTAATTAAATGTTTTGACTCAAAAATTTTTTTCATTTAATGTACATGCCACTTTTCATAGTCATGAGTTTACTACAATTAAGTATAGGGATGTTAATATGCCTCAAACTATATAAGTCATAAATGTATATCTAATAAACTAGCGTACACGCAATACATTGCATGTTTGTGGCTATTTTGTAGTTAAATCTTTTGACTCTACATTTTTGTCACTCCATGTATATGCTACTTTCCATAGATGAGAGCTTACGAGCATTAAGTATAATGATGTAAACATATTTCAAACTGCATAAGTCATAAATGTACCTATATCTAATAAACTAACGTACACGCAATACATTGCATGTATGTGACTGTTTTGAAATATAGTCTTGTGATTCTAATTTTTCTTTTTCAATATTCATTACAAGATTTTTTTTTAATATTTTCGACCAATTAAAAATGAAATAATTTATTACATTAAATCACATTTTGCCTTCAATTAATATAGGCTTTTATATGAATAATTTATATCCACGATTGAAAACTGCTGATATAGTATCAATTATCGGTTACCTCGTTAGTTGGTTAAATAAAACAGTAATTTTGGAACAGATTTAATTTGGAATTGATATTATTTATCTATTATAGTAAAAATAATAATCTTGAAATGTTTGAAAATAGGTCTATGCTGTATATTTTTAGTTCTTTATTTAGAATATAAAAAAACAATTGTTGTTTGTTTCTTTTTACTTTTTATAAAACAACTCTTTGTTAAAATTACAGCCATTACTTTGACTTAGTTGATTATAGATACCAACGTTCAGTACAAAAGTATACCTATAACATTTACATAATGTCCTTATAGCATTATAATAAATATATTCTGAAACGAATTAAGTATATTTAAATAATCAAAATACATAATGCCGATTACATCAAATATAAAATAATACAAAGTAAGCATTGAAACAAAGCCATACTCTCTACCTCCGAGTGCCTGCCGTGCCAGGACACCCCTTTCTCGATTTATGACCTCACCGTGCATTTGAATAACTTTACTATAAAAATAGGCGTTCTGCGGTTCCAAGTTTAGTAATAAAATGCAAATGGTGACATTGGTGAAACCAAGTATCAAGAGTCGCCACAGAAGTGTACTGTTGTACCACTGGTCTTGATACTTGAACAGAGTTGTATTATTTATTATTTATAAATTTACTATGAAATAACGTTTTATTATTTTCTTGTGATTTACATCTAATCTCCTAGACATTATACAATAAATTATAAATACTGCGATATTCAAATTGCGATCTTATTAATTACAAAATTAAAAAGGAATTTTTAATTAACAAATTACTACTGGCCGATGAAAAACACATTTTATTTACGAGATCTTATATATTTTTCTCTTAATGTAGAGTGCTTTGATTTCAAAAGTACTCATTAAATATGTAGAGAAACGTCATTAGATCAGCGTTATCAATAATTCATGGAATTGTTAAATGGGTATGTAATTACGTCTATTGTACAATTAAAGTACAATATGTACAATAGACTGCACTAGATAGAGTTAGAATTGATCAGTAACTGGCTGCCTACATAAATAATTTATAAGCATCTGTTAATGTGAAAACTACATTATTTATCAATTTCAGGAGATGAACTAGTTCTCGATGCTTTGCGCAGTAACTATTCAATTACCAAATCTTATTATTATTTACAGATCATTTTAAGATTAAAAACGAAGATCGTTAAAAACATGGCTATGGAAGATTGGCTATTTTTAATCTTATTGAAGAAAAATAGCAAAACTGCTTTTGATGTTTTGCGTTTTGATAAGAGAAAACTCTATTCGAAATTTAAAATAATAATCTTAAATCTATTAAAGCTCATTAATTGTACTCTGCTTCATGGATTTAATAATTAAAAAGCATCTGTTTTCTTTTAATATTGAGGTATTGAATGATAAGATTTTTAGCACAAATAAATATGTAGTAGTTGAAAAATAAACAAATTGAGATAACTCAACAAAAAACGAATGAAATTGTCCCTCTAAGCTTTGGTTGTTATCTTTTAAGACCTTAAGTCAAAAAGAATTCGGCTCCTTTATAAATAATAGCATTTCCAGAAATATTTTATTTGGCCCTTTTACATTGTTATTTAAGATCAATGCGCTCTGCAACAAACGAAAACTCTTTGAAGTTGAAATTTATCTTTGCTCGGAAAAAATGAATAAAGAAAAGCAAGAAGATAAGATAATAATTATTTAAATGTGTTTTTAAGATAAACATATATTAATCACATTAGTTAATGACATTTTATAAAAGAATGAATAATTAAAGCAAATTTCAATAATAATAAATTTACACAAACAAATAATTAATTTAAAAAATATTATTCTAATAATATAATTATAGTAAAAAATATTTTAACCTACATTTATAAAGCTACATTAAAATGGCGGACTTTATTTTGTTTCTTTTAGCTACTTTTTTAACATAGAAGGTTTTGTCGTAAAATGCAATTAGTTGAAAATGTAGTACCGTCTGCGTACGATAAACAAACTCTAAAAGTTTTATACTGCACCGGTAGCCATTGCGTTGTATAAAGAATTTATTATGTTAATTTACCTCAAGTTATGATGAACATTTGCAATACGAAATAACATAAATAAAAAACCATAATTTCATATAATTTCTGTTAAAACGAGCATGACATGACAATAGGAAATTTAATTTGAATTTGAAATTTCTGATCGAATATAAACAAAATCGAAGTCGCCATAAATAGAGTTACATTTAAGAAGTTTTGTAATTACCGTTTTAAATATTGTTTGAAAACGAGAATTATATTCAGTGAACTTGCTTCAGTTAGGCACATTTCCTGTTAGCGGTTCAAACTTTTTGATGGTCTTTGTCAAGGCTCTGTTGAAAAAGGTCCAACCGTATATGTAATTAAGGTCCATTGTGACAACTTTCCTCTGATGTGGTTTTAAAAACAATCCTAAATATGCAAAAACAAAGTCTATAGAATCCGCACTAAGTTTCTTCTTACCAAAAAAAAAAAATTAAACAAAATAATATATATTTATTTGTTATCAATATTTTTTTATTTTTTCTTATGGAATGATTTTTTTTAGTTATACGTAATACCAAGCTATAATAAAAATAGCTTATACATTTCAATCCAAAGGAATAATTGGAAACAATGGAAAGTTTACTTTTCCCTTATGTATATAAATGATAATTTTGAGATATTTCTACTCTTACAATTCCAGAACACGCAACCTTTTGTGATGGTAAAATATTTGTGTTAACGGTAATAAAAATAGTAAAAGGCTGCCTCTGTACGCTGGCACGACATTTGCATGTCTCTCAAATAGCAAAAAGTCAATTTTAAGTCCAATACTTAGGAATGATCCTCGAAATTGGATTGAGATTTCGGAATTTCAGAACGAACTGAACCAGAGCGAGGTAACCTAATTTTATGGAACGTCTTCGGAATAGCATCGTCTCGAAGTGTCGTGATGCTCCGCGAAAACGATTAGATTTGATCAGATGTAGAAAATTCGGTATAACGACTAGCAATCTGCTGTTGCGATCGTTCAATATATAATGTACATTTTAATGCGTTTTAAAAATATATTTATAATTTAAACCTATAGTAAGTATCGATCAATAAAATCTCAATCAATAAAATAAAACTTTTGTTGGTTTTATAAACCTAAAGCAATTGTTGAATTTAGTAAAACATATTTTTATTTTACCTTGAAAGCATAGCACCAAAATCTCTGTTTATCTATTCACAACTGTTGTATTATGTCCGTATGACTACACGCGAGAGATTGACACTGCGCTTAAAAAACGCCCTCGTTGCGTTTTATTTAACACATTGAAGCGCAATGTAGCGCGAATTTTCAAAGCCCAAGCGATGTTTGGGTGAAAACAGGATTGAACTCGGAAGGTGTGATGGAGATAGCGTGCTTGGTGAACACGCAGTGAATGTATTTGAGTAACACAAAAGCGGAAGGTTTTCCTTATTTTCCTGGAGGCTTCCATTTTTACCGAGTGACGGCCACACGGGATACGTACGTTAGGTACATGGTTTTTAACTTACCTACAACTCCAGGTGTGTCAGCATTCTAATTCAGTCCTCGAATGAAAAAATAGAAACGTCGTCTTAGGTTTCTTTTGTTTTTATTTTAGCTTTTAAAAGCCTGTACTTTTAACTTTGCTACACTTTTTAAAATTTTAATAAAAGAATTCAACTGAAAAATACAATAGTTTTTTTTAATAAATATTTAGTAATATAATATAAATAACAAATTTGAGTATAATGTTATAATTTGGAGTAAATGTCATTGTTTAATCCTAATATTTCATTTGAAACTTGATGTAAAAGATTTTAATATCATTTATAAATATCAGAATGCTTGCAAATCACTGTATTTCGTTCTAGAAAAAATTTGGTATTCAGGAATATTCAGATATTATTTAAATATAAATTAAGTGTTATTGTTAATGTATCGATTAACAAAGTTTATAAAATCACTTAACAAGTTTTTGATCAATATTATCTAAAAAACTAATTAGACAAAGTATCCTCCATTCAACAGTTAACAAAAAGCTAACGAAACTTGTGTATCCTTCCTAATTGTAAGAGTTTATCGTATCGGATAAAAGTTTGGCGCATTCTAATAAAACAGGGTGCCTTGATAATAATGCAACTTGAAAGTGTGTGAACTGAATTATTTTTTTTTGCACCAGCATTAACGTGAAGAGAAAACTTTCTATCCCTTTTGAAGCATATTGCTCGCGTGAAAGAATATGAGATTTAGAATATTCAAAGTTTATATTCAGGAATGCGGGAAGTTTCATTTTATGTGACATATTTATTACAATCGTGTATTAAAAATATAATAAAAAGTTAGTTGCTCATGAGCACATTTTTATTTTTATTGTCAGTCTGATGTAAAATAAAAGCAAAAAGGTGAAAGTCGCTTAACGTAATAGAATACAATTTAAAAAACATTATGTATAGAAGTATAGTATTGCTATATATATTTCTTTATCTATCGAGGCATAGTTTCCACATCCTCATAAAAGTACAAACTTTAAGTTATGTTCGAATTCAGGCCAAACGCAAGCTCTACTATTCTTAAACATGTATTGATTTTTATCTAATTTTGCTTTTGGTGGTTTATTTATTCATATTACGATTTTAATACTTTTTATAAACCTTAAGGAAATAAGTAAATTAATATTCATGGCTATCATAATTTTAAAATGATTTAAATCTAAAAAACACGGTTTCAATCATATTAGCAACAAGTTGTCATAGTTGGTAGAGCGTTTGTACGTTACATCCAGCTGGAGTAATGTTATGTTTATTAAAATTTCATTCTATTCATTTGAAGCTATGAGAATTTTTGATAATAATTTTAAATATTTGTATTGAGAACACAAGTCGTTTCCCTTATGTATTAGTTATTGTCGCAGTGACTGGTATCGCTGTAACAATATTTGTTATAAATTATCACATTTTCTTTCTTCTAAAGGATATTCTTATATTTTTCCATTGCTCGTAAGTCCCACATATTGTTCATATAGACGTCAACTACGTGGGTTTCTGATTGCGACCCTTAATAAATATTGTGTTTTCTGGCCGATACCATTTTGATTTCAATACCAATTCATTTTGTTTTTCGTGAACGATTACTTTTTCTTAGAATTTGAAATCAATTGTACCATCACATTTCAATGCAATGAGATGATTTATTATTTCTTTTATTATAAAATAACTATAACATTATCTAAATTAGGGGCTTTTGTAAACAAAAGTAAAATGAAACGCGTTCATGATTAAGAGCCAAGGATGATAAACAAAGTTTTTGCTTTTAAAGTTCGTGACTTTGCACATGTGAGGAACGTATCTGCATGTAACTGAAACAGTAAGCCATGAACTTTTCATGTGTTCCCGACAGTCTTGGTTTCAACTTTCTAGCGAAATTCCATTAGTTACGTCTGTTAGAAATGAACTCGTATATTTTGTTTGTAATTAGTAAGGAAACAAATTACAGTAACCACTATTTTAGCACTCGATAGTGTTCAACTCAGGAGAGTTAGTGACATTAGAGATAATTACGGATTGCAAGTTTGTGTCACTTCAATTAAAAGCAATGTTGACTTTGTTAGTATCTTATGTTTGGCATTGCAACATACTCAGTCTGTTTTCCAACTTTAAGTAATACGTTATGTTGTGATTAATTAATTTACATTGTACCTGTTTTCAGTATCTAAAAGCTAACATTTATAAGCTATGCATTAAAAATGGTACATGAGACAAAGAACGCCGTCAAAATGGTACCATCAATATGATGAGGCTCATCAAGGCAGCGCGCGCCAAATCCCTTTCGTCGAATTCATTAATTTACTTAATGAGCTAAACGTATAATGAAGCTTTGTTGTGCTTGCCAGCCTCTGAAGGCCATTGTTTTGTAGCTATGAAATTTGCACGCTTGTCTTGTTCAGTTGTTGATCTTCTGTTACGATGGTTTTTGAAACCAGCTCACCTATTTAATGTCTATTATGAGTACTTTTGTATTTTTGACGTTGTTTTATCACTGTATGGTATTGTTTCCTTTATTGTTGGAGTAATTTGTGTACAATGCGTCCGGTTTTATTATGTTTAAAGAAATGAGTTATTGTTATTGTATAACCATATTCCCAGAGGTCACAGGTTAGTGTACTGCAGTGTCTATATATTTTTCATTGTATATTTATTTTAAATGTATTAACATGCCTAAACATGTTTATAAAAAAAATAGCTATATCATTATGACTTCATCTATTTTCTGGGTTCGACAGTCTAATCTATGAAGTTTGAGTTATGGATGAATATTCATGCCGGACTTAAGTTCTTCAGCTTCTTGATTTAATTTTAGTTAGCTTACCTGATTTCAGTACCGACTATTACATTATATACTATATTAATAAAATGATCACATTTCATTAACATTATATATGAATTTTATATACACATTTTTCTATATTGTTTACCCTTTGGTAAGTGAATCACGAAAATTATCCTTTTTAATAATGCTTATGAAATATTACAAAAGTGAATCGAACGAGTCCACTTGGAGTTTGGATCGCGTATTATTGAATTATAGCTCGGTGGGACGTGACCAAGCGCGGGCCGCGATCAGGCCATCGTCTCTCAATGTTTGTTCAACTCTCGTACATGCGCTGACTTTAATCGATTCTTGAATGATTCTTGTCGTGTGCTCGCCGCGCGCCCGTGCGTGCTTTCATTCTGAGTTTTCTCTTTAATTTAACAAATAGAAACTTTCTCATGCTACCACATATTATATCACAGAAACTCACGTTCTCTTCTAATGGTTTCCGGTATTAAACTTCTATGATTTGTTTTTATTCAGAATGGTATTCACGAAGATTGAATTGTTCAGTTTTAAACATTTATCGTATTAAACTGAAGTTGGGATTCATTAATTATGATTAATTTTATAAAATAATGCTATATACAGAAAAAAATGTAACGTATTCTTTTGATTCAGCTTGTAACATTGAAACAGAACGGCGTTAAAAATATTTTGTTATTTTAAATTTGTATACATTACAGAAAACACCGCTGAATAGAAGCTTGATAAAAGATGAAAAAAAAGCAAAATGAATAATCTGCAGAATTTAATTTTACGATGGCCCTTCACCTATTCAGACATGAGACACAATAAGTGAAAGGGTTTCTTTTCAGGCACCTCGACTCTAAAAAATTGAGGTAATGGAACGTGAATAACAATTCGGCCCTCCAGGGGGAAAGTGGGGGGGCATGAAGCGGAAGGTGGGCAGGGAGAGATTGATGATACCCGTTTGTAGCATCTGTCGTTTAAGTGAACATCGATTATTATAGATACACCTTCTTGTTTCTTTGTTTGGAAAGCTACGTTTGACTTATACCATCATTATTTTTGGATTGAGAGATTAATTTTTAAATAAATGACAGGCTTTTATTATTCCTGGTCCTGAAATGATTTACTGGACTTGTGACATCGTCTTTTATTTTCGAAACAAACACATTTCTATTATTTTGGAATCTTCCATTTATCATTTTATTTTGTTTACTATTTCATTTGGCTGGATTTAAGATAAATTAGTTCTGATGACGTTGATACATATTCTGATAAATGTTACAGGTATCTTGAGTAGATTTACGTGCAAATGGGCAATAATATTTTCCATTTTACAATTCAATGCTATGCACGAATGTTTTATAGATTGCTGCATTCTGTACTGCAGTTAGTTACATAACTCTTCTTTTGACTATTTTAGTGACAATTTATTGTTTTCCAATCTCAATAAAAGTGTTATTTTAAAATTATATTTACATCTAGCACATTATTTTTAGCTTTCGTTTTTGACATAACAATTAAAATTTCAACAAAAATAAACTCTTAAATATGTATGATAAATGAAATGTCCATTCAAATATTCATATTATAAGTATAAGTTGTTGAATTTATATATTATTTTTGGATTGAAGCCGCTGACTTGTGACTTTAGACTGGAAATAAATGTTATTATTTTGTTGTTTTAGCTTTGAAATAAGCATTTATATTTCAAGGAAATAGCGAGTTTAATTTAAAATATGAATCGACAATAAAATAAGATCTATTGATAAGATTTAAATTCTGGCGCTAATGTATAATACCCTTGTATAATTCGTTTGAAAATGAAGAGTAGATTTGTCGATGTATATTTTCAACTTGATTAGCTCTCTCTTTTTACTTGGACAATTATATGTAACTTCAGAAAACTATTCAACCAATAAAATGATAACATTTTAAGATTTGTTTACTAAATATCCTGATATTTATTCATCTATTATGAAAACCAATTCACAATATAAATAGTTCGTTGTTTTTGTCGGTATAAAGCCGTATAAAATTATTACACTTCATCAATGTGTGAGTCCTTGCTGAAACATTTTACTGTTAGTATTTTCATTGCTAATTTAAAGCATTTTAATTTACATAAAACTAATTTATCAGGACTGTATCGGGTATTTTAATTGCATAGCTCCTATTGATATTGCATATTGTAATGTTTTCATTAATAACTATTTGTTGCAGTTTATAAATGCAATAATTAAATGAAAATCTTCCGTGAAAACATATTTATGTAACGCTGTATAACTTTAATAAAAACTCTTTTATTCTCAATACAAAATATTGTGTTAATCTAAGTTTCTCAATTTCATGAATAGAGTTTTATTTGTCCGCAATAAATCTCACTCTGCAATACAAAATGTCTTTGAAAATATAAGTAATAAAACCCAGAGATTCATGATGTAATAAACTAATTTCTGTCCCTGGCTTGTGTGCTCAAGTGAAGTAGAGAAATTACCTCCAGCGAACTAATAAAATTGTCATTTTATAACATTAGTGACTAAGTAATAAGCCAGCCCAGAACTTTATAAGTTTATTATATATTATATAAGAAATTATAAATATAATGCGAAATATATCTGGAAAACATGAAAGTAAGCCTGGTAATAGTTTTGACATCGAGCTCAAAAGTCAGGGCCTCGAGTTTTGTGTTAGTAAATAAGGATTTTAGGATTATTGGAAACGGGTTATTCACTTCGCGAAGAAAGGAAATATACAACTCACCGTGGAACGTGGAAATGCGATGTGGTGTACACTCTTATGTCTCTCTTGATTTTATTCGCGGAATTCTAGTAAATAAATGTATTGTTCGCGTTTTCGGTGCCGAAAAACATGTATGGGGTGTCTGTAAACTTTCTTCTCTGATAGATTCGATCTTTTACTAAAACCAGATAACCAATTTTTATTTATAACCTTTAGCTTCATATTTGAAATGCTGTAATAAAAATAAATACCAAAAACTGAAACAATACATTAGCAAACTTATTGCATTTAGATAGTGTATTCAGTAAATGTATTGTAAAGGAGTATCAGGAGTACAATTTGCGTAAGTGTCGGTTAAAAAATGCCTGTTCATTCTCGTATACATGTAGCGTGACAGAAAAGCTTAGTCATATTGAGGTAACAAATGTCGCCATCCAGTTCACAATGGTACTGGACGTGGCATTCTTACAGTATTTTCAGCAAAAGCACGAAAAAACCCTCTCATAGTAATATATTTTTACTCTAGCACTGTTGTGGTTCTTCCTAATGGTTTCCATTTCTTTTTATTTATTATATCCTAAAATGTAATTGAAATATGTGCTTCTTAAAACTTTTGTCTATTTTTTATTTGTTTTAATGGCTTAATATTATTATTTGCATGAAATATAGCTTAAGATGTTTTGTTTAAATGTTTAGTTAACTGCAGTTTAAATTGGATAATTTAGTTTCTCTTATAAATCGGAAGATGTTGCAGAAATAATTTTCCAAGATTCTCTTAAACTCTTCCGCTTAAGTTAAGTATCAGCGGATGTAATTATTATTTTGTGTTAATGTGCTCTGAGAGTACCATTGAGTCAATTAAGCGGTATCTTACAAAAGATTTATATTTAAGTTGTTTGTTATTTAGTACTATACTTAGTACTATCAGAAAAAACAAGTTATTCGTAAAATAGCAAATTTTAAGTAACAGTATTTTTGATGTCATAGAAAGAAAATTTGATGCTATATTTTAGATATGGAAAGATTTTACGAACACACAACAAAAGATTGTGAGGCTTTAGTTTACAACCTGGCTTCGAAAAATAATAAACGTCATCTTTTCAGCATTGAAAAGGAAAATTCTGGAAGCCACGCTTTACTAGGTTAAAAGGAATTTTATATTGACCTCGAATATTTTTTTTGGGAAACTTTTATATCGATCAGCAATAAATTCTTGATCGTATTTTTAGTTTTACGACTACAAATGCAGCTGAATCAAGTTGAAATACTAACAAAAAAGGATTGAAAGCGAGAAGCATTTTTTTTATTTACGAACTAGTATCATTACTAGTATCGATCCTTGGTATGGGGCTCGGGTTCGATTCCCAACAGGGACAGACATGTATGTGATAAGCATAGAGGTCTATAATCCTAAGTTTGGTCGTTTATTAAATATGTTATCAGTATTTATAATGTGTATTTTTATGTATTTGTATCGTTGTTTAACACCCCTAACACAAGCAAATAATTTGCTTACTTAGGGGTTACATCAATGTGTGTAACTTGTCCTGTATTATTATTATTATATTATAATTATTATAATAATCATAAATATAAATATGCTTTAAATAATATCCGGTAGAGGTATTTTGACTACAACGAGGAAAATACAGAAAAATCGTTTTTCACTATACAAAATAAGTAAATGTAATAAAAAAGATAAGGTAAGAAGAAAATAAATATGACAGAAAAAATAACTAGTTAAGCTCAGTTCAACATCACCGTACTTCAGTTGAAGAAAAGATAAAAAAACAGGTCTTATTATTATTTATTTAACAAAATTAAATTGAAAGCAAGTGTTTTTGATTTATTCTATGGATGCGGTAAGGATTTGAAAAAAGAAGTTAAAAGAAGTTAAAATTAATTGGTAAGTTTAAGCTTTTCATCTGACACAGACCACGATTGAATTGATTGAAATCCGGTTACAATTAATTAAAGTTAGAGGCGCTTCTGTTGTTATCTTTCGGAGTTCTTCAGAGAGTTTTTAGAAAAGTTAAGAAAAGGTGTGCTTTATTGTAACTAATTATGATATTTTTTAATCGATTTGCCTTTTTATTGTTTTAGTTTTACTTTAAATGAAGTTTAATATAAATCTTTTTCACCTCAAAATTGTTAGAAATATTCAGGTAAATATTTAAAGTAAGATAATGCTTTAAAAGACATCTTCAAGATAGATATAGAAATTAATAAGATTATAATAAAACTAGGCACCACTTTCTTCTATTGAAAAGGAATATTTATTTTTTCAGTACTCAGAAATTTATAGACTTACAAATGGACATTTATAGACTATATAATGTTTTTAGTGTTGTATACAGGTATATTATATATGTAAATAAACAAACATAAACATTGTTTTTATCATTATTACAACTAAGTTAGAATAAATAGAACGTGCCGTATTTCGCTTCACAAAAATATTGCTAGTATTAAATAATGTATTATCGCAACCTTACACTTTGCCAATTTCGCTTAGGTTTTCCAGATAATTTGTAGTTTAGCGCCAGATGCGAAGCAAGTCTTTACGAGCTTTGAGTGTGTTCCGCGCACCTAAATTGAAGTCAAAACTAAGATTAGAGAGTCGGTTCAATTAAAAGTCAAATCCATTACTAAACAAACGCTAAGTGATAAAGAACTTTATCTTTATGCTTAACTAAAAGTTATTGTATAGCAATAGTTAAGACCTTTATAATGTAATTTCATTTGACACTCCTTTTAATATCTCATTTAGTTATAAGTACCAAACTTTTACTTGGCGTTCTTAACGTTTTATGTGTCACATGTAATATAAAACGAACTCCTGCTGCTCCAGAAATAAAAGCCTGAATAAAACCTGGGCAAATGATGTAGTTACATATACGAGAGAAATCGAATGAGTTCCCTATTGAAACCTACAGCGGAGAAAAGGTTGAAAAGATCTTTGTGACAAAATGTTAACATAAAGGCCACATTGTAAAAATATAGAGGTAACAATTTTAGTAATGATTTGTACATTTATTATCATACAAACTGTTAGTTTCTAGAAGTCTTATGCTACGTATTAGGTATCTGTTTAATACTATACTATTTTTATAGTATATATAATAATATGTAATGGTTATCGAACCAAGTGTTTAATTTATTCAAATAAAAACTTTTATTATAAAGTCACTTAACTATGTAATTGCACAGTCGTAAAACTAAGTACGAACTACTTTGTTGATATATTGTAAGAAGAGAATGCTAGAAAAGTTTCGAAATTTAACTTTTGAAAGTTAAAAGTATTATTGGAATGTGTCGTAGACTCCTGTACTAGATGCGAGAATGTCTGTAACCTGCTTAAGATGTCTGTACTTATGAGCGTTCTTAGTTTTGTAAGACAGGGATATACCTTGTTCTACATGGGTAGCCCTCATGCTTTCAGGCTCTATTAAATGGTCACTGCAGTAGATGAGATTATTGATTAGATTTATGTTGCACTACTCGGAGAGTTGCCAATAACTTCTTGTACGTTATAACATAAATCTATTACAGATTTATTGAAGCTAGCGTAGATAGCAAAAGTAAATTAAGGGGCAGGCCAAAATGTGATCGATCATTCAGCATTTAACGATAATTATATAACAGGTTATGATACTGATATTTAATATTATCCTTGGTAATTGACATTTTATTTTAGTGCTAATTAATAAATTAGACACTGAAGACAGTAGAAACTGTATTCTAAAGATAAAACATGACATCCCGATTCCCCGGGGCACGACTCTTGTATTAGTCAGTATTATTTCAGTAGAAACCGGGAATAAAACAGAAAGGACCGGAGAATGGGTATAATTAAACATTTTTTACACAGCGGGTTTAAATAAACCTTCCAGGTGGGGACATAAAATGGGAGGAAATAAAACCCTGGCGCAACACCCATTCGTGCCCAATTCCGCAATTTGAATCCGATGAGAAACTTGCTCCCGACACTAAAAGCGGGTTGAAGTCGATTTCTGTGTTTTTAACAGCGACGACGTAACTAATCAACGTGTAACTCGTAAACACGTTTGCTAATAAAAGTTTCTCTAATAAAATGTTATTTATTTTACATAGTGAACTAATATAAAACTATATATTGTAGGTTCAATATTTAACGTTAATATAATGTTTAATCGGTAATGTTAACCGTAAATACGTTGAACTCGAAGCTCGCCTCGGGGTGGTTAATAAGAACATTCTCACACCCCAGGCCATCTCGAACGATTTCACGATATTTAGTTCAAAAATTTGGTAGATTCTTTTAACTTAAAACATTGTACTAAGAACAAAACTCAATATATAATTTAATGATAAATATAAACTCATTATATATATGTACATATCTTAACTATTTTTATACAAAACTTTGTATGTAAAAGTAAGGTAGGTTTTAGAAAACTTAACTAAGTAATTGTCCTCCTGTCAATATCATATATTTTCTCACAATTTCAAGTGAAATTTCTAACTTCAGAATATAAAATCTTTATTATTCATGTTGCGAAATAGTACATAAATCATACTTTATATAAATATATAAAACTTAATTTGAAATTCAATATTTTACATCGAATTACAGACTTTAAAAATATCGAGACCGCATCAGATCTGCAATCCTTTGAGCCTATCAGAGTCTGTAAGCACCTGGGCACGATGCCATAACAGCATCACCAATAATAATATTTTTCCTAGTTGTGTACCAATTTTTATTATAGATTTTTATTCATTTCTGTAAAATAAAATAAATATACACAATTAAATAAAGGATATAATTATCTAAAAATACACGCCCTAATTTTTGGGTGTACGAAATGTTAAACACATTAAAGTAGCATCATAAATTTTGGTTAAGGCAGTGGGAAGTCACAAACAAATACTGTTTTACCCTAAGTATAACACCGGTCCCGTTGAGGGTAAAAATGAAAATTGCCTTCAGTCACAAATAGAACACATTCCCATATTTAAGGTACAACGAAATTTCCCCAGTCTCATATTATAACATCGAGCTAAAACTTGTTACTTAAACTTTGATAAGGTAAAATTAATTTTCCTTATGAAAAGATAAAGAATATTAATTATATTCAATTTAAGAAGAAAATAATTGTGACTTGGGAATAAAGAGTATTGGAGATGTTTTGCCTAGAGTTATAACCTATTATAATCTATGATATCACCAAACATTTTACACCATAGCACACTTTATTAATATTAGTATGAATGGATTTGGATATATTCTATGGAATTGGATAAATTGTTACTAATTTTAGTATTAGGGACTCAAAGACTTCGAGACTTGCGACAAAGCGATACTTATTACTCTTTTAATATATATTTGTTTTAAGACATTGTGTGTTTTTGATGCTGTAAACTGTGATTATTAAAATATGCTAAAATTACTAACTTAACTAATATATGTACACACTTACATACACATTGAAAAATAATCTATATATGTACTTACACATAGATTGAAAAATAAACAGATGAAAATAAATCCAAATATAACGTTACATTCATTGTAAAATAATATCACGTCTGCATATGTTGCAATTGTTATTACCAAGAGGTGAATGTGTTTAGTCACGTTGAAATTAAATATTCGATAAAAGCTCGAAAACCTAAAACCATTGCATCTATACAATAAGAGAAAAGAATTTGTTGGGAGAGCGAGGTACTTACTAACCAGCCTGCGGCAAAACAAGGCTCTGATCGTACTATGTAAATGTATTAACTGGGTATTAATATAAGATAAAGGAAAAAGATTACGAATTCATTTAATTTATCTTAAATATTAAAACATGTTACAGAAACAAAGATTTTGATAAAAAGATTAAATAGAATTGAGATATATAATAAGAAGAAAGTAATTACTGTTTCATTTTAATTGTAATAAAAATCTCTTACTGTCTAGTTGGCTGAGTCAGGTGGTCAAAAATCTTATTATAAAATATAAACGACTGTAATTGTTTTTATGATTAGGTTTTTGCAAACAGATATTTCTTCATTTTATTTTTATTTAAAACAACAAGTTTTATTTAATTCAGCTTCATAGAAAATAAATTATTATGCATAAAATTAACCTCGCTTGTGAATTATGAAATACTGTTGGTATGATTTTGTGCTCTACATTATGACGATACAGAATATCTTTAATTACGTAATTAGACACCCAGATGATCTGCAAGTAGTACGTGATGGTTTTAGTGATCGAGTATATAATTCATAACTTATGTATTCATAATTTATGTATTTATCTCTATATAATGACAAGTGCACTTTGCTCTTGATTACACACCATTCATTCAGTCTTTATTATTGCAACTATGTTTATTCTTACAACCCCTATATCTCTGTTGAGGACTTTAATATGTTAAAATATAAAGAATCTTAAGAATTACCGCCATAAAAATTACTATATTATGGTTGACAAGAATTATAAAGTTTATTTATTTATATTTATAAACAAGATTTCAGTTATATTGCTATGATACGTATATATAAGGTTTTATTTGGTCTACCTAGTTCAACTGGATCATATATATCTATCTAACAATTATCTATAAACTATATTACTATAACATATATGTTATTAAAGACAGTTATAAGATTATCTAAAATAAATAATACCAGTTTTTACTTGAATGTCATCTTATAATGCAATGGCTGTATCCACTCATCGTTAATAAATGTCTGCTTTTCAATGTATGTTAATAAATGATTACGTGTAAATGGATAAGCTATTAAAAGTGCCGAGTAGATCGTTCTATATCTACTATAATATCAAACTCTATAAATAAAGCACTTATCTAAATTAACATAAACAGTACTAAAAGGGGCAATCATGATAATTGTTGTTGTGACAAATGTATAAAATAAAAATGATAGTCAATTACTTCCTCCTCCTCACTAGAGACATGATCATCTTTATTAATTCAGTTTTTCGCTTACTTTTGTATAAAAGTGTTTTATTTCCCTAATGGTATTCTCTGATAAATTGTAAGGAAATTACTGACGTATCTCAAACCCAGATGTTTAGAAACTCATATTTTATTCAGCTTCTTTATTGATTGTAAATTTTGTGCTGTTATTTTATCTAAATATCTTATTATTTTGATTAAACTGTTTCTCGAGGTTTAATAATTTCATGATTCGAGTTTTAATATCTAAAATTAATGTTGAGTTCAGTCTTGTGTTCTTTAAATGTAATATGGAGGGCAGAGGCTTTATGAATTTCCTTCAGTTTTTGATATTACGAACGAAATTAAATAATTGTGTCCCCTACAGCAGGTGAACAGAAATTGAAATGGCTATATATAGCTTCTATTTCATATAGGGAACATTTTTCCCTAACGAAACGTATCAAAAAACCATGTCAGATCATATTTTCGTGACGTAATAAGAATATATAAGATAATAACAATAACGTACGACGTGAATGTAATAGGTTTTTCAATATTGTGGATTCAAAGTTACTTTTATTTTTTTTTTCATATGTAACATCATTTTGATAAAAAGGTAGATTGCGAAAGCTGTATCGTCGAATCCGTCCAGACCAAATCCTATAAACACAGTTTAAAAGCCACAAAGGTTCGCAATAACGAAATGTTAGCTCCGGTAAACCAAAAACAATTCATTTCTGCGGATCTCCCGGCTGCCTTAAGAAGCTGCGGGATGCTAGCCGATCCGTGAAAACCAATTCTTCTCATGCCGTTAGTTTTCTTCACCGTACATTTAATGTAGATCGTTGGTATAGTTTATTCAAAACATACCCAAATTTATAGAATTTATAAATATTTTTTATTTCTTTTAGCTTTTTATTAGAAATATTTTTAATTTATTCGTCTCGGTGTAATGTAGCTTTATCGTATATATGATGTATTAGCTTTCGATGGTTTAAGACCCTTATGTATATTAAAGTTGAAGTAAGCTCTCTCCCCTCACTCGTAAAAATGTGTAATAAAGGAAGAATGTTCCTTTGAGGTGAGTAATTACATATTTGTAACGAAAGTAAATTTTAATTATAATAACTAACTCGAGTTATTTAATATTATCTAGCCATAAAATAATCTCAGCGGAGTACAAATAAAGGAAAGACTGAATGTGTAAATAGAATAACATCACTTTGTACGTAAGATGCGTGTTACGCTCCCCCTGTTTTTCCAGCGAAGATAAACACAAAGAAAACTCAGAAGACTGCTTCAAATAAAAAGTGAATTTTCCAATGAATATAATTTACGAGTGATTCATTTTACAAATTCTCTTCTTATAAAAACCTTTTGGTTCATACTCTTTCGTTCCAAGTTTCTTAATTGGTCGGCACTATTATATTCGAGACAATTTAGTTAAGATAATCTTGATTATATAATGTATTTTATTTATTTATTTAGATGTATGCGGAAAAAGATTATTATTACAATAAGATATTTTTTTCTTCACAACAAGATATTTTCTTCTTGTTGTAAAAATATGATTTTAGCCCAAACACATATATTAAATCTAATTGTATATAGTATGTATATGTAGGAGGCTATAAAGAAGTGACCCCACTTATTTATCATTTGTATATACAAAAAACCAAAAACACAAGGATGTCATTTAGAAAATACTATCAATACTTAAATAAACAAATACTTAAAACTTTACTTTTTATTTTGATATTCTAAGGTATGTCGTATAAATGCCAAATAATAACTGGCATTGGTGGATATTGCCGAAGTGCTTACCAATAAAACGTCTTTCTAAGTATCGTAATACCATATTACCACTTTCTTCGAGGTATCTGGGACCTTGGTTAATGCTTGAGTAATACTAGTAATATTTATTAGTATTAGGTCGGACCTTTTGCGTTTACAACATTTTTAACACATTTATCTCTGTTATGCCTAAAATATGTTTTTTGTAAAAGTATATTTAAGGCTTTAGTGCTATAAACAATATATCATTAATATATTCAGCTGATATTTGTTAATATAATAATATATAATCTAACATATTTATTGGATATTATGTTGTATGAAAACGATCTAACAAATGTCAAACTATATAATTTTTTTTTTTTTTAATAGCATTAACATTCAATTAGTCAATTCAAGACACTGTAGGTATTTTTTAAATATATAATTGAATTAAGCATTCTATATATGATAGTCTTTTTATTTATTTTTCATTCTATATTTATATACATTTAAATAAGCCTAACATGGTTATACATGTTTATAGATATTTTCAAAAACATTAATTTCGGTAGTGGCAACTTTTCAATTTTTATCTATACTGCAAAGTTAGAAACATTGGTTAGAATTTTCGAAAGAAACCTTATAGATGTCACCACCGTCCCGATAAAGACGATCATTTTTTAGCTACACAATGTAGGTTACATTGTGTAGCTAAAAAATGACAGAACAAGTTATAAATTTAACATTTTTTAAGATTTAATAATTATTATTTATTATTTTTTTTTCAAATCATAATTTCTCATATGTGATTATACATTTTACGTGTCAGGATATAACAAATTCTTACAAACCTTAAGACGTACCAACATGAAACGTAAATAAACATAAATATTTAGAATGACTCCCTCGTAAAGTAAGAAAAAGTGGTCTCATTTATTTTCCTCTTAGCGATAAGGGTGGGTACCCATTGTAGTCACTCCCATCACCTGTCAGATTTCACGACGGTACACACTGACAGGAACCATCTCTATGAAGGTCTTAACATAAAATTGATTTATTTTCTTAAAAGAAAAATGAAACAACAAAAGTTTAAGCGATGTCTAAACCTACCTTTGTGGCTTTAATCAGATACATGAAGATGATATGTAAGAAAAACAGGCTTATAATGTTTGAACCTTTCTTCTAACATATATAGTGTTGTAGCTTGCTTTCTAAAATTGAAATATTTTTCTATATTATATCTTGGCAGCTTAATCGTAACAATTTCATGTTATTCGACTTCGTCTCATATAATAAGGCTCAACGAATAAATTGTTTTTTACAACAATAATTGATGTTATATAATTCAATGTGATAAAATAATGGTTCATTGAAATATACCTCATCTTATAAACCACATTATCTTAATTTTGACATCAATTCTAAATAATACAGTAAAATAAAAACAACCCCTCCGTGTAACAGATACTCTACTGAATTACATTCGCTTCCTCTGTCAAACAGCAGAAGAGATATTTACATATGTACATTGTAATACATTTTTTATTGTGTTTTGAATATCATGTGTCTTTTCCGATCTTTTACATGATGCACATTTCTAAAGATAACCATTGAGAAACAATTTGTATCATATACTAAAGAAGACTCTAAGAAATATAATTTATAAAACTATTCAATACTCAAGTTTTACATTATGATAGAAGAAAAAATATTCACAATATTATATTATATTTCTTTATAAAATGCAGGTAGGTACATTAAAATAAATCAATCAATATGCTTTATGTCTTTTGATCCGAAGATCATTTCTTTTTAATTTGTAGAAAAGATTATTCATGTCGATTAAAAAGGAAATAATATTTCTAAATAAACTGATAGTTAAATTAGAAAAACGTTTTAGTACCAACTAAAATGTTGTTATAATTGCGATAGATATTTTTTTTAGAATGAACGTTATTTTTGTAAGTTTATTTTTAGTAAGAAAACAATATATATTTTAAGTATAAAATGTATTCATTTTTGGTAGTAAAAAATGCATGTTGCTAAAGTAACGGCGGTGGTTAATTCTAAACCTTTTACATAATTATATTCCGGCACATTATCATCCTTGTGCCAAACAGTGGAGAAGCTCCGTTAATTATACACATGTGTAGGTAAGCACAGTTGGGTCGTAAACCTGATGCGGGCGGCGAAATTAGTAATAATGGTCACTTCTGCAATACTATCGCGTGACTACCGTCCGACTCTCTGCACAATAAGACAGGTAAAATATTTTTATTGCCGCATCTAGTGGTTAATAGTTACCATTAGGTGGTTCATCGTTTTGTTTATCTTTGCCGACCTCTGAATGTTAGTATGGAATTACTCTTACGCTACCCTTTCAAAGGTCGAAACTGCCTGGAAATGGCGAATGAAATTGGAAGTTATCGTGATAATAACGTATATGAACATAAAGATGTATATTGAATATGTCATTAATAATGTTTATTTTTTGCTGTATACAATGTTTACTTTTCTTTTAATAAAAGCAAACAAATTAGATTTTTAGATGTCCCGGCGAAAAAAGCAATATCTTTGTATTTCATCTAGAAAATGTATTTGATACAAATGCTAGTGGATACAGCGTTCGCTTCTCTCCAGGTGTCGCAAAGGGGAGAGTAAGGAAATCGAGGCTTTTAATCAAACCCACCTAGCGCCATGTTATTTGATTTGTTAAAATCCGAGTTTCAATTCAACACCTTCTAGGTTTTATATAATTTAAATGATTATATTTAGATACTTTAGTTTTCATTTATGTTATAAATAAATATCCCCATGCATAGAATTAAAGTTACATCCTGTAAATAATGTAACAATTATCCTTTTAAGTCTTATCGTTTTCAGCAAAACAGGCTTTCCAGACGGGTAATGAATCTTGCAAAACAGAATACATAGGATTAGCAACATTCTCTTTGTAAACAGCCAATCAGAGTGTTGACACTTACAATACTATTGACTGTTCGCTCATGGCGCGTCAGGCCTGAATGTTAACATGTTATTGTTATTATAGTAAATGTTGATACAAACGGATACAAATATATTGTTTTCTTAATTAAATCAACATGCTTTATTGAAGCTTCATTAAAATATGAGTTAATTTGCACGATAATGACAACAGTTTAAGTGTTAATGTATTTTCTGAAACGATAATATCGTATTCTACGTAAAAAATGTAAAATTTTAAGATTTCAAATTAAAAAGAGTATTTAATAAGTTATTTCACGTTTTAAACCTATCTACGAAACGATGGTTTTATATACTAAGTTCATTATCTTGTGACTCGCTTCCGTGCTAGAAATTCTGCCTTCCATTAGCCATAGCCATTACCGGATGAATTATAAAACGGCTAGAACTGAGTATATTTTATAAAATACTATATTAAGAATAACAAAAAAAATAAAAAAATAAAAATGTATTATTAATAACGTAAAGAGTTTTATAATGCCTTCATTAACACAAAATTAAATATGAAAAGAAAAACTTAATGACAAATATGGCATGTAAAAGAACTTTACCATCGACATGGAGGTTTTATGGTTCAAATTAGGGTTTACACAACTTGTGTAATGTTGTATGGCTACAATTCCCTTCAGTAATTGAGCTGCTACGCCTCCGATGTTTGTCTCTGACACAAATTTTGTTATCGAGATTAAACTATACTACTTGCTGTAAACTTCCTTTATTGTTTTGTACCAACAATCAACATATTGTGTTATTTAATTTATTTATTATTTATGTACACACAGAATACATATACTATATGCTTATTATAAAATAGATTCATACAAAGGCATTTATTATGTGTTTGTTTTCAAACTTGGATTCAACATTTTTATCTTTTATTACCATAGAAAGGCAAATCACATTTTTAATTATGGAATCAAAAAATAACATTTGAAATAAATATATAATTTAATAATAATCGACAAGCTAAGGATTCAAAGTTGGGAGGCACCGCGATAAAATGGTATCCCAGGAGTCTCAGGTTCGATTCCTGTCTATATTGATATATATCTCATTATTTATTAACTTAAATTTAAACAAGGTTTCATGATTATATATATTTTGATGGACAATTTCAAACGTTAAAGGTGGGTCATCTTTACAATGTAATTCTTTACTACAAAGGAACATTGGTTAGAATTTCCAAGAGACACCTAATAGATGTCGCCTTCTTATCAATGAATATATATAATGCTAGATTTATCGAGAATGGAGCTGACATGCTAGCTCAATTGGGAGAGCGACTGGACTGCTTTCCAGATGTCGCAAGTTCGAGTCCTGCGCAAATTGATAAAATTCTTATTCTAAGTAAGCTAAGTAAGTTAATAGACAATTTCGAACATTGTATAATCATACTGTTTCTTGATCATCTCGGTAAAATGTATAATTACTTGTTAGCGAGGCGATGTGAAATCGTGAAATGTTTGCAAATTGGTGCGCAGTTGGTTCGTCGCGCATACCTGCCTGCTAACCCGTTTGCATTCGCTTAATGCTCTATCTCGTTTCATTTAAATAACCCCTGTGATAAATTTCAGAATGAAATATCTACAATCTACATAAGATGAATTCCTTTAAGCTTATAACATTCTTTTAATTCTTTTATTAGTGCATATTATATTTTTATTAATCTACGTCATATATAATCGACGTGAAACATACGAATTCTAAACATAAATACTAGTTTGAGAATTATTGAAAGTGAACTGAATTTAACCTAGGAAGTTTAATTGCGAATTGGCGTGTTTCATATAAATTCGAGTAATTACTATCTAAAAAGAAAAAAAAAGTCCACATTTATGTTTCTTTTCCTGAATTACATCCATTATTATTATTGGACCTAATATATTAAAAACAAAGGGCTTAAGATCTACCATTTCAGGCCTTTAACAATTAAAATATACTATGATACGTATCTCTGCCTAATGTTTATTGACGGGCCGAAAGCCCTTTGCAATTTCAATTTATACCCGTCTCTAGAGTATTACGAGTTTCAGTGTCTGTGGTGAAAATGAAATAGCATACACACAATGACTAGTGCTTGATGCTGTCAGATGTCAGAGTATGTTAGGATGAAATGTTGGAATGACTTTTATATTCACGATTTGTGGCTTCTAAATTCAAATCATCAATATCAATACATATTTCTCATCATTGTATGTATCGTATCATTGTATACTTATATGTAATTGACATCACTATTTTTTATTGTCCTTCGATTATGTAATTTAAATTTCCATGTAGGAAATTTTGCAAATAAAATTGCATATTTATATTATTTTCTAATAATCCTGTTTGAATAACTTAAACAGAGATAAACGTTTGTTAATAATTATTCTAAACCTCTCTTTATGTTTACGATTAGGAAGTTCTCAACGAATATCTTGTATGAAGATAGTTTTTCATACATACATAATGTAATATTTTTGAAATGTTTAACTGTTCATAGAATTATTCTATTAATCAAATCAGAAAAAAAGATTTCACGATTTGATACTGTCTACTAATATAGATATCCAGTTTATCTAAGGTGTATACTACAAATATGACTGATGGCAAATAGCATAGTGTACCTCGTATTCAAATATTGACTAACTTCCTCTCTCGGAGCTTACATGGAGTCATGAGACACAACTATAATTGCAAATATTTGAGGTAACCACTCCAGAACCAACTGCAAATATTTACAATATGATGTGATTTATAAAGAAACCTTTTCAACAATATTTGTATCTAGCTGGTTGTATCTTAAACACTTCTTAGATCGCGCTGTACTAACATTGACTTATTATTCTTAATACTAACTTGATAATTATAATATGTAATGTTAAAATATTTAATGAGATACCTTAAAAGGTTGTTTTAAATATGCTACATTTTACTTAAGAATAAATATCTCGAGCTTAATATAATGTACGTTGTTAGAGAAATGGTTTTATCTGTAAATTATTTAACGTAATTTCCATTTAAAAAGTTCTTTAATATAGGAAGCGAAATATCAAAGTGTATTTTAAGGGCCGTTACCCTGACAACATCGATGCCGAGATAACTCTCAAGGAATTAATGTAAATAATAAATTACGAGTTAATTCTTAAATGAAAGACGGAAAATACTTATTGTACTAAGATCCTTAGGGATTAAGGTAACTCGTGTATCTTGCGAGAGTGAAACATTTGTGTAACACTAATCTTTTACCTTTTAACATCTTACGATACGATACTATTACGATACATAATTTAATCCCATCCAAAACATATATTTTATTGAAATAAAATACATAAAATATTCGACATGTAAAACGTTATGCTGTGTATATATATATGTGTGTGTGTGTGTTTGTGTAAATATATATATATATATTTGAGTGTATGTTACACTTAGAATAACAGACGAAATTTAAATTGACTATTAAGTCTGCTTAAAATAAGTCTGTAATCTGTATATAAGTTCACATTTAGTATATATAAACAAACATATGTAAATAGTAATACCACTGTTCTGACCATAACGATATAAAACAGCTAGAATATTCTAATTAAGAGTTGCTTTAACAAAATTGTTGGTAACTTGTTAATCAAACTCTTACTTGATATTAAGAATTATTTAAAACAACCTACGAACGGAACGTTAATTAAAAATGTGTAACACATTGCTAAAACTAATTTATAAGTAGGAATATAACAGTTTAATAACTCAACGTCATAATCTTTTGATTCATTGGTTTTTTCTGAGTTGCCAAAAAAGCCGGATATCGGTAAATTAGTACTGAGGGAGCTCAACTAAGCTGGCCTTTGTTGCGGCGAAATGAAATGAAATAAGTGGTCGGTAGGGGCAAAGCGAATTGCTGTGAAAGTCCCGAGGACAATATTGCAATACAAACGAGTGCGGAACATACGGACTGCCACATAAATCACACAAGTTGCGATTCTTGTTTGGTATAAATAACTATAAGCGTTGGCTGGATTTGTATTTGAATTTCTGAAACTTTTAACCACTTTGTGCCGATTGCTCTATAATTGTAAAAGTGAAATGTTTTCAAATATTTCTCTGCTGCTAAAATTGAAAATGCTCCGACAGCTATTTCAATCTTCATGTCCACTCTAAACACATAGAAGAGATATGATAGCCCGATAACTTTTGCAATACATATCAGCTGTCGGTGGAGTCCTGAAAGTTTGCAATCGACAGGTTATTTAGCAATAAACCTGACAATATTAGTGGAAAATACAACGCTGCAATATTCTGAACTTCTGCAATGTTCACTTATTGTTCAAACAAACAGGAAGTTCGATCATAAAGTTAGTTTATAATATCAAGAAAACTTAAAAGTACAGTATAGTTTTATAATATAATAAGTACAATATAGTGTTGTTTCACTATGTACGTATATTTGAAACATGTAACGCGGATACATATTTATATTAATTATCATTTATTAACAAAAAGGGATCTTAGGAGGCGTTATTTTTATTACATAAGTTAAGTGTTCGATCATTCACGGACTTGTTCAAGACCTATGACAAGTGCCCCTTTCCTTTCCTTTATGGGCCCATACAATAAATGTATAGAAAATTGAGATCACATTTTGAGTTATTAGTTCAAACACGTGATATAATAAGAGGTGATAAATAAATTACAAGTAAAAATAAAAGAAAATTATAATAATATTCCAGTTAAAATGAGTTTAGAAGAGTGTAAGTTTCTTTTTTATAAAATGTTTTGTAACTATGTCAAGTTATAGTTTTATCTAAACATACATTACATACATTTACGTTGTTAATTCTATATGATATATAACTCTACATGATATATATAATTTAACCGCCTCGTTGGTCGAGTGGTTAGCGCAGACGCCTAACGTGTCACGGCGCAATGAGGCTCGGGTTCGATTCCCGGCGGAGACAGGCATTTATATGATGAGCATAGATGTCTGTGTTTCTGGGTTTGGTCGTTTATTAAATATATTCTCAGTATTTATATATGTATTTCTATGTATTTGTATCGTTGTCTAACACCCTTAACACAAGCAAATAATTTGATTACTTAGGGGTTAGATCAATGTGTGTAATTTGTCGTGATATTATTATTATTATATTAATATATACATGATAAATAACTTCAATACACTATAATAATGAATTTAGTAGATATCAAACGACATCCTAAAAGCCGATACCTTTTTTAGTTATGTAGGTAAAATTATGCTCTTCACAAAACGAGACAAACATTAATAAAGTTGTTAACTCACTTTTATATATAATGTAATGTAAATTGATATTAGAGGCCACAACGTTAGAGTTCAAATTCGTATGCAGATAACCGATTAGGATGTGAGTCCCTGTCGAACCTTTGTCATTTTAATCATACTTCCGATCTTTCAAAGTAATGGAATTGAAATATGTTCAATTTCCTACTTTCTGTAGGACTTCGTAATTTTCAGGGTATTGTATATCAGAAATGGATACGTACAATACTTAAGAAGTCGTTTTTAAACGTATTGTTAATGAAATGGTTTTCTATTAACAAATAATGGATAAACTAGAATGTAATGAAATTTAAACGAATGTAAATTTATTTATCTAAATTGTGAACTAGTGAAGTTTAAATAACCAATTCAATGTTACTGATTGAAATGTTTGCGTGAAAACTACAAAGAATAATGCAGTAGCTGCTACGATGTTATTTATCCTTGTTTTTCTTCTATTTCAGTAGAGCAATAAAGAAAGCCTTAATGACCTTTATGCACTACTCCATATTATAGTAGTTAATTCTAAGAGCTTTTACGTTTTATATTGTTTCCAACAATTTTTATTAATAAAAACTAAACTGTGCAATACAATAAATACGGTTAAAAACTCCTTATAGTATAAAGAAAGCTTTCATTGAAATTAAAAATATTAAATGAAAGATGCAAATCTTGAAAAGCATGATTTTATATACATTTAAAGTTTTAAATATACGTATTATAGTTGCCACAACTAAGCAAACTATTACACAAACTCTTGGTTCTTGTTATTGTCTTTCTTTTGCTACACGCGATGATAAAACCCGCATGAAGTTAACATGGATAAACTTTAAATATTATTCTGTGCCCATACAATATTCATGAGGCTCGAGGAATGTTGAAATTTATTTTTATTTATCAATATAATATAATGTATATATATAACACACACTAAAATGATAATATGTAGCACACACTAAACTGATGTCAAAAAAAAATATTAATACAATTGATAAAATAACAACGCTTATAGAATATCATTATTATTAATAAATTTGTTTGGGGGAAAAGTTTGGAGGAAAAAGGTCCCCACAAACAGTATATCAACCTATGTCGCCTCCAGTATTCGAAACAGGAAAAATTAATTTGTGGATCCAAAATCCAATAAGCTTTTAAACGATGAGAGATATACAGTTAATATGAATTTCTTTTTATGTTATCACATTTAAGGAGGTCAAACATTAAATTAATTCTCTTCCAAATAATTGAGTCAAAATTAAACGAAAATCATAACATACAAATGAACAATATTATACATATATCATACAAAATCAATGTATATTGAATTTAGAACCATCAATACAATAACTTATAGCAAAATAAATAAACCTGCAATTAAACAATGACTGAATACCATATTGTAGTTACTTTCGGGCTTAAAAATGAATAAAGGTTTTGGTAGTTACTTTTTTCCTCAAATATTAATAAAATAAATGATTTAAGAATTAACACAAATATATTTTGTCTTTACTGAATTTTGTATGAACAAACAACAATGATTTTATGATCAACGAATATTACAAAATAACAATATAACAATTTACATATTTATTAAAATCGCTTCACTGAAAATATTATATTACGACCGACATATTTTCGCGTATGTTATTCTGTATGTGTGAACGATTATTTCACATTAATATGATAACTCACATGAGCCGATAAACAACACAATAAAACAGTCATATTTCCAAAAAATTGTTGAAATATTTTAATATAAATTATTGTGTAGGGTTAATAAATTGTCGAATATTTTAAATACCAAATTCAAACATTGTAATATTGAGTATAAAATGTTATTTCGTAAATAAATTGAGTAGCCGTAATTTTAATAACGATTAAGAATTCGAACACTGTACACAGCGGCAATAAAAATACCTAACGTCAAATCTGGGCGGCAATTATTCATTCAGGATACCATTCAGCGTGCTATTCCCCAACCCCTCTTGCGCTGTTATAATGTATGTTACCGACCAAAGCCCATTTCCGGATAAATTAGTATTACCAAGTCCAAACTAGTTCTTCCTATGAGCGTCTAGGCAAATTTGCAAGATTGTTTATTATATATACAAAATTTATAACAACATTCCATCAATATTATTATTTTTTATATAAACTATAGAACATTCGAATAGTGAAATCTTAGCTACGGCATAAGCTAACGAATTTAGGTTTATTTGATTGCGTTATTATTTAATTTGTATATAATATTTGTATTAAAAAGGATTTTTCGGAAAAAATGTTATTCATCAGTAAAGACATTTTTGAAAAGAAGTAGGGAAAGTTAGGTGGAAAGATTCCAACAGCTCCGTGAGTCATGGCGAAATTCAACTTCAACGTAATGTATTTAAGCAATTGTTGAATATTTGCACACTCTATCTTATTCCCTTTTCAAGCCACTCCGACAGAGGTTCCTAGCTTCTAGACGGGTGAAAAGCAACAAAAGGAGCTTTGTTGACTTTGAGTGCGGAACCCTAATAAGCACACATTTCTTGGCGATGGCAGATCTGAAGTAATATTACACTTCCAAAGGTATTTATTATGAATGGAAATCAAAATCTTATTTCTTTCAATCTTTATATGTAATAGGTAACAGTATTAAACAGTGGTTAGTATCACCAGTATTTCATTGTATATTTACAATCTGTAAATAGTTTTAAAATTTTCAAGCCTAAATAAGTTAAGTAATATATCTATGTCTAGGCTAAATCCTAGTGGGGATCGAGTTTCAGATAACGGTATGGACCTTCAATATAAATAACCCTTTACTGTCATCCTTAATTAATTATATTGATTTATTATCAAAATTAATTTGTTATTATAAAATTAGATTAGTAGCAAGGTGGAGAAATTTATGTAATACTACTAGATACTAGAACAAGGCAGTTTTCATCTCTAAAAGATAGAAACAACAACTATAAAATATCCTTTTTTAGAAATTATCTATCAAATATCCGGACAGGTTTTTAAATACATAGTAATCTAAAATTGGAATTTATTACTTATAATTTTATGAAATAATAATTGATTAATCTTGGTCTGTGGTATAATATATCTGTCAATTCATTCGGAAATGGGCTGAAGTAATCTTAATACCCTTGAGTCTTATGAATAACTTTATGAAGCGAAGCTTATATATTCAATAAAGAATTTGTAAAAATACACAAAATGTGAATATTCACATATGTATATTGTTTTAGAATTCATTATTATATTTAACATATTTAAATACCAATATCTGTTCTTGATTGTCACGTAACAAAAACCATCACAAAATGCAAAATGGATTGGTTACCTATGTAATACTGACATTGACAATTGACTTTGACAATTATCTCTATCCAGCTATCACGGGCTGTCAAAACGTCGAATGTAGAAACGTAGTGTCATCTATCTACAGATGTTCTGACAAAATTGGTTTCGTGTCTATTAAAAAAAATAAGTTTTAATTCTATTCTTGATATTTTAATATAATGGAATATTGGTCACGCATATATTCATCTTATTGGTTTTTATCATTTATGTAAACCAATATCTGATGAAGCAATTAAATTGAAATAGTTGTGGTTTTAAAATAAAAAACTTACAATTTAATTTGATTTAAATATGTACAACTAAAAATTATATTATTTAGTTTATTATGTAAAGCAATACCATCTATCCTGATGATGAAGATAATATACGGTGCACTTAAATTACACTCTCGAGCAAACAGCACCATGTACATAGGCTATAACTTCTTGATTGGTGCAAATGACCACCACGACATTTTGAATGTGATTTTAATGACTCCATAATTAGACCCAAACCAACGATCTATTTGTTATTCTTACCTAAATATTATCAACTACAATATAATAATATATCATATATTCAAATTCAAATACTTAGGTTATGTTGTTAGAAAATATCTATAAACATGTATAACCATGATAAGCTTATTTAAATTTATATAAATGTAGAATGAAAAATAAATCGATACGGGCAGGGATTCGAAACCGCGACCTCTGGAAAACCGTCCCGTTGCTCTACCAATTGAGATACCATATCGCTGTCCATCTCGGTGAATTAAGCATTTTATATGTGATCGTCTTTATCGGGACGGTGGTGAATTCCGATAAAGACGATCACATATAGAATGCTTAACTTACGTTATTCATAATTTAACTTCTAGCTAAAAATAATTAACAAAAAGCTGTAAAAGCTACTTATGTATTAGTTATTATTGAAATAATTTATTTCTCATATAATAATTTATTTTCTTAATAACTTCTGCACCTCGGGTCTAACAAAGTTTATTCATAATTTAGGGAATTAAAAGTTTAAGAATAAAAAATATCGATACTGTTATTGGTCGGTGGTAGTTAAAATAAATTGAATGGTAGCAATCAGAACCTAAATATGCTCTGGCATTTCGTTTTAGATGTAATCGGGCTCAAAGCCGTTGGGTCAAAATTCTATTAAGTTTTAACCTAATAAATATGAACTATGGTCCGTTGTTTTAGTTAATTATTAAGTTGAAACACTTGGAATCTTTGAATTTTTAAATTAAGAGAATGTAGAATTAGGCTTTATGAAAAACATTTCACTATTTATAAGTAACATTTTAATTTGATTGCCCTAGTGTCATTCAAAAATAGTTCCAACATTTATTAGACCGGAAATTACTCTGTGAGACGTTGTCTCCGTAGGATTATTGTGCTTCATTTCCGCTCCACGTAAACCTCCTGTAATTCGGAAATTGGCAAAAAATATTTGTACATGTTAATGTTACCAGTGTATAATTTTTATTATGTATTCGTTCATGTATACTGTAAAATAAGTAGGTATGATATGGCAGTACTTTAGAGTTGACAATAAAGCTGCTTTTGGTCTTAAAAGTATCATTATTTATTTATTTCATTACTAATGACCTGCCCCAGCTACGCATGGTAGCAACTAAAGGAAAAAATGAGAGGATCGATTAGCAAAAAATGTTATGTATGTTTATTTTACAACAAATTTGTATTCAAAGTAATTTTAGCGGATATTATTTTAAATAAAGTATCCTTATAAGAATAAAATATAGCTTAATGCCTTTTTGGGCAAATTTTGCTAAATGTTCTTTTATATTTTCAAACTATTGTCAAGTGATGATCTTTCATACATGAAACAATTCAGATTGGGATCGACAGAATGTAGTCCAATCTAACCCCATAAAGACACAAGTTTTTGTATCTTCTTCGTTTGAGAGCACCTCCCTAACTGCCGCAGTATTGGAACTGCTGCCAGTGTTGGAATTCTTGGCACTGATAAATCGAGCGAGATCCAGTTCCACAGATATATTGCGAGCTTGTCTTAAAGATGCTCAGTGTACTGAACAGATAGTGACGGGATTTCACTCCGGTCCATCGCCTGCAGCTTCATAGGGCGCAGGTTCGACCGCAGGTAGAATTCTTATCTTTATGCAGGCGCACTCCAGTACCAGCTTCTTCCTTTTGACCGCATACAATGGAGAGCGACACGAAGCATCGACTGTAAAGACCTTTCCGATCGGCTTGATTCTTTGGCACTGAGCAGATATGTAGCTTTCCTCTACATTCTTTATCGATTATACCATGGGGAGTACTCCGAAGAGTTGTTTGGAATAATACCAACCACAGATTTCCGCCGTCCATCGCAACAGAACCACCATTCCCATCACCTGAATGGCTGGCATTCCATCACTGTGCGCTTCACTTTTCAGTTTGATCTTGTCTCGCACAGGCCATCTTCTTCTTCATCGCACAGATCTTTGGACCAAATTGTCTACTGTGATACTATATGCAAATCTTGAAGAAAAGAGCGTATTTCTAAAAAAATATTTTAGTTTTCATTACTTAGCTTTATTTATGTATATTTTATTGTGGTATGATATTAAATAATACTTCATAAACAATAACGCATTATTCTACTATTGATATTAATTCCTTATTAAAATAACCCGAAGCTTCATTTTTAAAACTGGTTGTTTTACTGAACAGATTTAGATAACAAAATTGAATCGATTAAGGCTTATCCTGGCCAGCCTAATAAAGTTTGAAACAATTTAAGCTTTTATTTACATTTTTCATCCATAACAAAAAAAGCTGGCGTGCGAGCGTTATCTTTAGATCGGTAAAGTATTTTTCATTGCGTGATTACTTTCCATATAACAAATACTATAATTATGAGTATTCATAGAAAATAATGTCAGCTATTAATGTAGTAAATGGTTGTATACCCCGGAACGATAATATCAGGAATACCCATCTAATTGCTTATATCTACATAGTTCATAGGCAAATTACGGTTGCCTTCTGAGTTTTATTATTACCTTCCTAACTTTATAGCTTTTAACGTCTCAATGACATAAGACTACTATAGATATATCATAGAGGTATTAGAATCATGAAATTAAATAATAATAATAAATTAAAATCATTGAAAGTTATGTCACATAAACAAAAGATTTTCCAAAATAAATAAATATATTTAATACATTTTCCTCATAAACCTGCTTACTCATAATTACGAGAATTTTTAAATGAAAAATAAAAACATGGACGTACTAAGTAGGACGTGGGACTTAAGACCTCTAAAAAATGAGCCAGCATTATTTATTCGTGAGGCCTCTTTTGGTTTTAATTCGGATTTATGTTGAAACATTAAAGAGACTTATTTTAGTATTTCGGAATATGATACTCTCTTCACATCTCTTACAATGATGTTGAAAATCATTTCTCTCTCTCTTCTCTTATTTTAACATTTTTAATGTATTTTCGTGCTCGGTGTGTATTTTGGTAATAGGTATCCCTATTTCCATAATTAATATTTTATAGCGTTATGTATATTTTACCATATTAGTGCCCTTAAATTAAATATTCTAGTAAAGGTTTTTAAAGAAACAAAGGTTCATAAAAGTGGTACACATTTATTTAACAACAGTTAAGTGTTGATAACGGTTATATTACTATTATTTTTAAATTGTTTATTTTTTTTTTCGTTTTCTTTTCAACAAATCGATTAAATCATTGACAAGTCAGAAATTAGTTGATAATAGTTTTTCTTTACCATTCGACTAAAACTATAAACTTTTGGGAGATTGCTTTTAAAAGTAGAGAATGGCATAATTTTGAAATGTTTTTAACAAAACAAGAATCTGCATTAATTGTGCTTCTATTTCTGAAATTAATAAAGATGATAAAATAATACATAGCTCTAGCAATCGTTAAATAATTTTGAATTTCATTTGATAACAAGAAATTTACTCAATTTGCTAACGGGACAATTTGGTCATAGTAAAAGTATTTTCAAAATACAGTGGACAAGATATGGTACTAAAATACAGAACATTAAAAATGTACCAAATTTGATTTAAGATCAAAAAGAAACCAAGAATGTTACGTTCACATTCATTATAATAATATATAAATTGTGTCACCTAACATTTTAGATATTCTCCTTCCTTCTATTCCTTGTCGAATTGAAGCGTATTCAGACGCTTACGTATGAATCGTATGAATAGACCTTTCAGCGAGCAATTTTTAATGTACCTACTCTTCGACCATACTGCAACTGGAGTAATATCCACTGAATCGATCCAACCCGATGAAATGCGGGTGTACAACGCTTTGTGATTCTCCTTATTGGGCCCGATACAATATCGGCACGATCTGTTCTACTCTATGACGTCTGTTCCTTCAATTTGTAATAAAGTTTTGCGCATCGCTCCCAATCTGCTGTTATAACATTACGCCATACTAGTACAATACATTACATACTCGTTTAAACTTTCTTATTATTTCGTACTTCTTGTAGTTTTGCGTGCTGTACACTCTTAAAGTTTTGACGTCTTTGTTTTACATATATACAAAAACAGATTGTGTTCTTTAATATTGAAAACGGTTCATATAGATAGCATTATTAAATAAGATTTGTGAACACGGCTCTAATGAAGCATTGTAAAAATGAGCGGACCTAAACATTTTTCCATCAATTTGCTCTAAATGGTATCTACAGCCGAAATCATGCAGATAAGCAGAACGAAGGGTCGATCCCCCGTTTAACGATATCTACGTACTTAAAATTGCATGTATAATTTAAGAGGTGCCAGATATACAATTTTACATATGAAGCAAAGACAATTTTGAAAGCGTACCATTTTTACCGTTGAATAAAAATCTTTTTTATTGTATTATACTTACAAACAGAAAAATCATACTTTTGGGTTTGAGCTTTGAAAATGTTATACATTTTCTTTCGTTTTTATTAAATCTAATATAAAATACATAATTAATAAAATAAAAGTTGGTTCTATTTTATTTCTCGTGTTTAACATAATTTAAAGTAAGGGCCCATCAAATATTGAAATAGCTACCGAGCAAGGCACTTCGTACTGTAATCAACGTCTCAAGGGTATTGGCGTTAAAGAAGTGAATCTATAAAAGGTAAACTTATAATGGTAAGTAATATGTACCCTTTTTAGGAAGATAAAATAATTTTACCAACATTATTTTGATTAATGTTATTGTTAATATATTTATTACATAGGCGTATATAAAAATTTAACATGTGAAAGCGTATTTTCCATGGTATTTATTTTATTTAACCCATATTTAATTTTATTTAACCTATTTCCATTTTGTTTTATTATACAGTACTGACCGCAAAGAGTACTTAAATTGTATTTATCGGTGGAACTATTATGTGCAGTCAGTGTTTTATCGCTGACATAAAATATCGGTCTTGCATCTAGTCTTTGTTGACATTTTATTCATTTAAATATAAATGTATCAAAATTGTATTTGTAACATTAAATAAAATTATTAGTTCATACAATGTTATTTTATAAATATTTTCGATTCTGTTGATTCTATAATAGAATTATTTGTTCGGAATATGAGAAATTAAAAAAAGTCCTGAGTCCAACCCTGTTCAAAGTTTCGCATGATGATATATAATGTTTATGTTTAAGCATATAAACCAGTCTCGTATTGCGGCTTAAATACTTACTCTACAAGGAGTAATTTTCTGTCGAGGTTTCCTATTAGTGAATATTCATAATGCTGAAATGCACACTCAACCAGGTGTGATCAACCTTGTAATTAATATTGATAGAATGGGTAGATAACAAAAATTTAAATTTTACTGGAATTAAGGAACTTTTGTAATTATTTTTATCGTCATTCGTAACTTTATTCTTAATATTACATTGTTGGAGTGATTTGAGCTTAGTTATATAATATTTTGGTGAAAATATTGAAATGTGATAAATAATATAATTCAAACAGATATTGCTCAATATCAATGGTAATTATACTTTTTATTCAATATTAATTTAATAAATTAATTTTAACATACTAACATGGCTAAACATGGTGAAAAACAAATTCCATCAATATTCGTTATGTTATTTATTTGATTTAAGTTAAGAGCCGGCTAATGGTATCGATTTTGATTATTATAAAAAAAAATGTTTTATTGTTTTAGTTTAATTAAAAATAAAATATTATGTAGAGTTTAATTCAGATCTGGAATATATTATTACAATGAATTATTTAACTTTATAAAGTGAAAGATAGTTAACTAAAATAGTTTTTGAAGTTTATCTAATGTGTTAGTAGACTATTTGACTGTATATTTGCATTTCTATTAGTTATTAGTATGCAAATAGTTTTAATTTCGTCACTGATGTAGTGATTATCGTGGTCGCTTTTACTTCAACTAACCTGAACTAGCGGCGTTATAAAAGTAATATCATTTACATTATATCCCGTTTTCAGTTCAGTCGTGATATTTCGAAATGCATTATCATAAAGCGACGCTTGGGTTCCTTTGAACTTTGAAAATTGGTACACGTTAGAATTTCTAGACCCGACTTGTTACCTAACATACGATGAAACGAATTTCATTGCGTACAACAATAGTTCGTTCTAAAATAGAAATATTTGAATATTTATATAATATATAAATATCTACATAAAAGGCAACTAACAATATTTTGTAGAGCGCATAAGTTGCATAAGCTTGAATGACAGTATTTTATAGGTATATTATTTTTCATACCAGCATTCATTACATAGAGTGTAATCAGTTAAGGGGACGGCAAAAATGCTTCCGAGTTAGGGGACTACCAAAGCAAGCTCTGATATTATGAATCATAAGGTTTCTTTTTTGGGCTTCTGCTAAATAAAATTCAGAGCTGCTTTCAATGACGGAGATTGGCAATGAGGTTATGATAAGGCGGGTGCGGCGCGTGCGTCTGCATATTTTTTCCTCAACATTTTCAATTTAAACCGTATAATCTCGATATAGGATTTGTTATCAAGCAGTTTCCCCTCCTTCTGGAATTTGTAGACTTTGAGTATTATGAAATAATGAAACCTACCATCTTATTTTCCGTGCTAACAACACAGTTTGCGTACAATGTTTATTGTATACACATACAATAAACAGAGTGTGCAAACTACAAAATGCAAACAACATTGTATTTATTGTGTATACATAGAATAACATTATATATACAGCTTTATGAAAAACATCTATGATATATTTCATATTTTAAACCTGTAACAATAAATTTGCTGTCAATCTGTAACACTTATATGCAAAACGCAAGCATAGCACGCATAAACAAAAACATGATTAATTAAATAGGAAGGCAATATGTTTACCTAAAAACAGTTCACAAACACATTCGACCGGACAGGCTCCTGTTCACTCTTGTATACTGAAGCACCGATTACGGGAGTATTGAAACTGAATAATAAATGTTAGTGAGAGTAAGGTTGGAGGCGAAAGATTTACATTTGAAATTGACTTTGCAATCCTTCACGTTTGATGATGCACTTTTATCTTACCCTCGCAATGCATCGCTATTACTTAAATCGTTTTTGGCCATTTTCAGGCGATAAAATTCTTGCACTTAAATTTTTTCCAGGCGAATGGGGAATGGTGTTCATATTGCAGAACGTTTTCACCGAAAGTCACGTCATGATTCATTTTGTCCGTTTACAGACAAAGATAAAATCGTTTCGAATTTAATTCTCGAATATACTAAAACGTATAACAATGCTAACATATTCAATTTGTTAATATATACTAAAACTAATAATAATGCTTTTCAAATTAGTTAAAATATTTAAAGTAAGCCAGCGAACCTTTTAATATAATATTTTATTTACAACTAGCAGTCGCTCGCGGCGCCGCCCGCGTTTAGGTCGCTTTTCGCGCAATGTATGGAAATTACAATTATCCAGGCTTATAATGTAGTTAATTCTACAGCATTCTATTCCTGTGCCAATTTTATACATATAGCCATTTTATTGCTACGATATCAAACTCAAAATAATAACATACATACACATTACACACACTCACACAGCCAGGACATAAGCCAGATATCCGTAATAAAACATATGAATACGAAATAACTTTTACCAAATACAATGTTTTTGAGTAATGTTCAATTAGAGAATTTCTTTGTAGAATTTCAAACTGCTATACCAAATGCGAAAACATAATCATAGCGAGTTCTAAAAAAAGTTACCGTCATCTATTGAGGTTTTATATAAGTAAATTTTAAATAAGCATATGCTCATATTCAATTTGTTATTTTATTAAAATTCAGATAAAACAAAGTAGAAATTCTAGATTTATCGAAATTAAATATGTTTGTGTAAACCGCATTTTTTAAATAGTGCTTGAACTCAATTTTCAATTGGCCATAACTTCTTTTTCCTTAACCGATTTTGACGAAACAAGATTTGACAACGTTCCAGATTATATATAATCCACTTGTGAAAACCGCGTTCAAATCCGATGAGTAGTTTCGAAGTTATAACGTACCAGACAGACAGACAGACAGACAGACGAAAATTCCAAAAAATATTTTTTTGGTCTGTTACTCGTCTTTAATCGCCCCTTATCAGTTTTTTAGAAAAATATTTAATGTACAGACACTCGATTTTAACTGTCTTATTATATATTTGAGATAAAATGTCATAGTTAATAAAACTCTGGTTATGATGTTTGAAATTTATATTAGTTCAAAGTTTGAAACGGTTAAGTAAATTTTTGGTGTATAAGGAGTAATATATAATATATAATAGGCTCCAATGCAAGAGATACTAAAACTTGATATTATACAAATAAATATTCGAGTCGTATTCACAGATGAAAACAAAAATACGTAACAAGAATAATCATCACAAAGGCAATTTTTTTAAGAACTCTCATGAATGATAATGATGAATGATGAATGATACGTAACCTTATAAGTATATATTTTTTAAAATCACTAAAAAAAATTATAAGAGTCTTCTCTACTAATATGTTGATGATAATGACTATATGATAAGGCATTCACACATTCACATAATTGGCATTTTTAATCGTATTATTTTTATTTTTTGAAAGGACACTTATATCAAATAAAAAAAAACTCAGTAAGTTCACAAAACATTCATTCGGTTCTTCACGGTTTTTTACTATTTTTTGTGTACATAGTTTTATATTCTATGCATCTATATTTCCTTCTTATCATAAAATATGTATAAAACATATCATAAAAAGAATACACACTCGCAAACGGAAACTTTCACTAACACATTTGTATTTAAAATTGTTGGAATTAATCCTTTGAAGTGTTTTACAAAACATCAAAGCGCTTTCATCATACGTTAGCTAAAAGTGAACCCGTCATGACATATTCACTCCCACGTTCTTCTATTATCTGACCCTCACAGGGCGATATCAGATGTTTATTACGAGGTCTTATCTATACAGATGAATCGCTGAATGTGATCAAAAATAATTACCAATAAACAAAAATATATTGAAACAATAACTTTTCAATTATGGTATTTTTGGCAATTTTGATAGCGTGTTTGTTCTGTAGCTTATCCTAAATAATCAGAGCTGGCATACACAGATTGATTATTTAATTGTTATTAATATTGTTTGGTTTTCATTGTGTATTTGAATAGCAAAAATAATTGTATACAATGATTTTTTGAATGGTTAAATATGTGACTAAACGTGTTCTGGAATATTTTTCTTAATTCACGCGCTTCCTCTCACGCACGTACGTAAAGTTTTGAAAAAATGTTGTGTCGAATTAAAAAAAGTGTGTAACTTAAGCGACACTTGTGATAAAGTTTATTGAATGGTTACTGTTAATGATTTTCTGTGAAAATGCAATTTACGAAATATAGAAATATAGTTTGTTAAATTGAGTTTATTTTAAAATATTTATTATACGATCCAATTATACGATTGAAATTGCCTGTTAATTTCTTATTACAAAATGAGAAAAATATATTTCTATGTTTAGATATATCAACTTAAAATATAAACAAGTTTGGAGACAAATCAGGACAATATAAAAGAAATGACAAACAAGTACTTTAAGTTTATTCATAGTATTTGTTTGTATAGAACCATATTTGAATATTAATTATTCAAAAGGATTTCTGTGTCAGTAAGGCGGCTATTTTCATTTTCGAATTGCGGTCACTTCACCAAGTGAAAATCCTTTGTATAAAGAACCTTTGTTGCTAGAATGCAGCAATTTTCCAACACCCCTTAATGTCACTCCTAAACGATATAACATTTTTTCATATCTCCTCTAAAGACTGCCTACACATACACTTTAATCCAATAACCTTAAATATTGGACTTCATACGAAAATCGTTATGTAAAATAGGACCTAAAACAACTCTCGGCGAACATTAAATGCTATCAGTTGGGTACGCTTTTAAAGGACTGTTTAAATAATTGTATGTACATTCAGCTACAAAAGTTTCTGAACATATTTATTTAATTTGAGTCAACGCCTTATCTAAGACTTGGTCTTTTAGACAGCCACAGAATATATATAAATATGTTTATACATATTATGAAAAATATATTTTCGAAAGTTGAAAGAACTTACTAATATAAAAAGCGTAACAAAAAATGTACATAAAAGTTGGTGGTCTTTTAATCATCGTAACAATTTTTAATTATTATGTTAAAAAGCACGGCACTATTTATTAAAACTTCCTTTGATGAAACAAGCGGATATCTGAAAGGAGATATTTATGAAACGAACAATGTTTCCTTTATTCCTTTGTTAATATCGAGCTCAAGAATTATATGATTTCTATCTAATGAAGAAGGGTGCTCGAGAGGTACTAATCACTGGAAAAGGTTAATAATTAATACCGTTAGCGAAAATAGTAATTAAAGCTGTAAGTTCTTTGTAATTCAGTCACTTTATTTATTTTATATATTGTTGTTGATAAACTTTTGTTTTTATGAAGAAAACCTCCAAGGCAAATTTAGTTTGTAATAAATTGAGAATAATTAAGGATGAAGTTTATTTTGTCGTGATATTAAAAACGTGATGTTTGCGCAATGGGTATCAATGAACCCATGTAAGAAGTACACTTACTTATAGTATGTTCTAAAATGTGTTTATGTAGAAAAATGTTGTGCGTGTTCTAAAATTGTAACCAAATATTTTTTTGCTTAATCCCTATTTAATTACATTGGGATGATAAAATATATTAATACTCGCCTTTTGTAAGGGGTCTAATATAGCTTTTCATCTACCAGTGTGTGATGAAAACGATCTGGCAGCTAAGCTCTGCAAACATCGCTTAGCAATCAATGCCTGTTGGCTGGCGTTTGTGATTTGCTAAATTTCACCTCACCTACCTTTTGTTTGAATATAACATAATACTGGTCCAATTTGGCGTATTTTAGCTGTAAATTGTTATATTAAAAACTAAATGGATTAGTTTGTGATGCTCAAATTGACAGATAAATGAAAAGTCAAATGTAAAATAATTTACGCATCGTGTTGCTACGACGTAACAGTAAGCGTAGTATTGTTCTACGAAATACAAATCTTGAGCCTTTTATCTGAGAACCCTCTTTTATCTTATTTTTAAGTCCTCTTAAACATTCTTCATTCTAATGTCTACGAAGAATGAAGTTCACTATGCCTTTAAAACAACTATCACAAAATATATTAGATAACTTCCATCACAAAGATGTAATTTTTATGTTTTTATTTCACAAATTGTTCTAAGATATTATTTATATATTATATATTTACATACATATCTAATCTTACGAATAAAAAAAAATATCGGTACATTATGAACGGAATATAATAATAATTTAATTCATAATTTATTTATAATTTAAATAATCTTAATGTTTTATTTAATAATACTATAACATTGACTGTTATAAGAAATAGCGTTAAGACTTAAAAAACTTTGATTAAAATATCAATCTTATTAGTTAGAAAACATAAACTTAAATAAATTAGTCAATTTAGGTGACAGAATGTCAATCTTGTTGGAAAACAGATGTCGACATCATTTTAGCTAGAGTTGTAAAGCGAAACGCTCAATCTAATATTATAATTAAAACTGTACACGTTATTATAAACAATATACATAAAACACATTTGTAACAAATTTAATAACAACACAAATTTGATATCCAATATATAATATACATAAAATATCCTAGGGAACAAAATAGCGACATAAGGTGAGATATTTTCGATAGGGCACTATAACCATGATGAACGTCGCTGAGAGTTACGCAGTCTATATTGATACGCCTTTATTCCCCATTTACCTTTTTGCCCGACGTTATATGGGACCGACGGAATTCCGTCTCAACGTTTTAAATTTACGTTTTCTCTATTACGCATACTATAGATAATAGTATTTTTATTACGCTTGAATGTTTTAAACGGTAGTTTATATAAAGCTTTTATTTAATGTTTTCCTTCTATAATGTACATATTAAGGGGAATTATATAATACAAAGTAATAAGTCTGTCAAATCTAAACAAAAATATTAGAATTTCAACTTCTAATAATAGTTTTTTATTGTATCTATTAATAATACACTTTTATAGTATCAAAATAGATATTACCTACAAAAAATAAACAAGCTTCCAATTGATACGTTTAAGGTCAAATAATACAAAATTCTTTATTTGAATTGGCAGCTGTGAACATTGCCACATCATCATTCTTGCTTCAGGTTCGCTCTTAGACAGGAATCTTAAAAGCATTCACTTTTAAAAAACTATTACAAGGAACCTCTTTAAATAAAAATCCAGTTCAAAATAGAGGATGTAAATTTAAAGCGAACAAGATAAATAAAATAACTTAAAGATTGGCGAACGAAATAAATAGATGTTCCGTATTTTCTACAAGGTACAAAGTAAACTGAATGTTAGTTATAATGAGGTGTAAGCGACCTACATTCACTAGAAATACCGGGTTGTGATAACAAAGACGGAATTTTTGGTTTGTCACAGCTTGAAAGTCTTTTTAAAACGTATGGAGGTTATGAATCAAGGAATTACGGCTATTTTGTTAAGTACAGGCCTATGTAAAAGGTGTCGACTCATAAAATAAATTGAAATGCTCAGTCGATCAAGATTCGCGGCGGGACACAACGCCGCTCGCAGCTCCGACGATAAATCAACTCGACGCTTTTATGTATAAAAAAGAAAAACCCGAGAAAGTCGTTTATTTGTTTCCAAACTATATTCGAACATTTCTCAAGCTTCGATACTCTTATAAAATCTTACAGTGTAATTGAAATTTTATATTTTTTTTACTTAAGTTAACAAACTAAACTCCTTTGTAATACATTCTTTTTTTTTTATTATATTGATTTATTCTAGTACGTGTTTATGAAAGTTTTAAATAAATGACAATACACCCGTAGTATATTAATATTAATTATTATAAGATTAAGGTTATAAGATTAAGATTAGGTGATTAAAGTATAATATGCACAATCATGTATTTCAAATAAATTAAGGCCATAATTTGACGTTTAAGATCGCTATTTCTTACATCAACATGAATTTTACTTATCCTTTTGACTTCAAAGCTAGGTGTCTAAATGGCAGGAATAATGGTGCTACGAAATTTTCTTTTTGTTGAAACTAATGTAGAGCTCGCGCAATGCAGTATGTTACGCTCAATACTTTGTTCCTTTTGCGAATAGCTTTGTTCATATACCGTACTAACATAGATAATATACTTATGTATAAGACAAACAGACATTATACATTTCTTATATGTGTATACACTCTTTATTTCGTAAAATTGTAGTAAGATTACTTGAAAAATCTGAAAATATATAGAAATAATATTATCTGTAAGTGCACTTTTTTCTTACGAAATTAAAGTTTTTTATTATTTAAGTTGCATCTTCAGGTAAGTTTGTAGATAGCGGAGCGCATATGATTAGAACATTAATAATTTTAAACGTGGCGTAGCAGCATTCCTATCCGACTACTACGCTTCGTTTTGGTTTCATAACTGAACCTGTCGTAGAATTGGTAATTTTCGTAATCTCCAAATATTGAAATAGAACTTGTTAAGGTAAATTTTAATCTAATAGTAAAGTGATGAAAATTATTACTGCTTTTGCTGAAATTGGTTTCTGCCATGCAATTTTTAATCCGTTTCTCCAACTTCGAGAATGGTTTTGAAAGAAAGATATCAAAATCTTTGTCTAATTGCAATGAAGATAATCAGAAACATATCCATTGGTCCATGATAGGTTATTGTGTAACCACGAGTCATTTCCGTATTATTCTAATACTCTGAACCGAGCAAGGATGCGATTTTTCAATTGAATGTGTTTTACGTGAACCGACTCGCAGTCGAGTTGCCAAGAGATCGGGAGATTACTAGAACCCGCTTATATTTTTTATTCCCAGGCATGTTGAGATAGGTTTAGCCTGCATTAAATAAACTTTAACTATATCAAGTTTGTATTCAAATATCACGAGGAAAAATTCGTATTTCATTTTAATTAAAAATAAATGGTAAAACTTATGTAAGTGAATGTTTGTGTGAAATATATTGTTAATGTAATAAATTTTAATGTTTGCATTAAACATCATTGAGTTATTGAACCGAAAAGTGGCAGCAAATATTCTTTTTAAGGTTTAAAAATAGCAGTAAGCTTGCTTCAGTAAAATATTTTAGCAATTATTGTTCAAGTTATTTCCTTACTTGAAAATGTAATAATAAATGCATTAAAATTTAATATGACAAAGAACTCTTTCATAGTTTTATAAATATCTGCCTATTCATAGTAGGAAACATTAAAATTTTATTGAATAAATCGCTTTCAATACGAGTAAATATTGAAAAATATTTAAAGTGTCTTGTATTCCTTTCTTTATTTCTTGAGGTTTTCTTAAGGTTTTATAAATGTTAGTATACTTCTTTACATTATAAATATTTTTAACTTAGTAATGTAATATTAAAAAGGGTTATAAAATAACATATAAATAGTGTTAAATTATTCTTTACCGCACGGAAAATTGAGCATAACTACATAACGGTTGATGCAAGCTCACGGCGGATTTTGTTTGGGATTAACCGTTGATCATTTAATATAAAAACATACGGACACACATACGCAATGCACACCCACACCACTACCAGCATTCTGTATTGATTTATTAATGATCCAATGTTTTTGTTAAGCGTTTAAATCCCTATTAATTACAGTAAATGGTAAGGCTATTGACCTTAAAGTTTTTATGGTGATTGTTTTTGTATATATTACTGAAATCAATAATTTTTAAGCCAAAACAAAATCACCTTAAATATTTTAATAAACTAAAATTTTCCTTTTTTTTGGTGAATGTGTATATATTAATTGTCTATTATAGAAATCGTCTCGAAAATCTAATATTATAGTATTATATTATAGAAGTCGAAAATTTTTATTTTTTTTTTTGAATAAGTGATCATAAAATTTTAATATATTCTGCAATTCCATTATATACAATATAATAATATAAAATTATTCTGTTAAATATATAATACTAGCGAACCCAGCCCGCTTCGCATAGCATATTCGTTTTCTTCGAGGAAAAATACATGGTTATACCAATTTTTATGACAATCGGTTGAACTAGGCGGAAGTCTATATTTGACAGCGCCGCCTGGTGGCGAGTTACATCAATGGGCATACCATATAAACCTTCTCCGTGGAAAAATACATATACATACCAATTTTCATAATCATCGGTCCGATAGTTTCTGAGTTCATCGATTTCATATATACAAACATCCTTCTTTATATATATAGATAAGGCTACATAGATTTGGACCGGTCGACTTCCCAGAGATCGTATGAGGATGATTTTTTTATTATATATTTTTATTTCATTTTCAGATTTTCTCTCTTTTATGTTTTTGGGTGGATTTCTTAATATTATTATAGTTTGTTAATAATTTCAGTTTAGAATTAATTAATTTTATATTTTTTATATATACGATTACCAGAATGAAGTAGAAACAATCAACATCGTCGCTTTATCCAGTTGTTGCGTTTTATCGTGAAACTGGGAACATTCGATGTCGATTTAGACAATTAGTATCGATTCTAACAAAGTTCATGAAAATGTCTAGTAGTTTTTGCACGGTGCGTGAACAAAGAAATAAACAATTTAAAAATTCATTCCTTAGAATATATATAATTTTTTCATCCTAACTTGGAGGCAGGTTTGTATCCCTTTCGAAGATCCTAGTGCCTGCACTGCTGCTGTCACTTAAATTAAACTATATAAGATCATGTCCCTGGTGTTATGTGTCCTTTAACACAGTATTTGTTTTTGCTCGTAAACAGCAATCGTATAGAAATCGAAACTAAAGATATCTTTTGTATTCATAAAAGGAAATATAACCATGCATTAGGAATTTGCAAATTATATTATGTCATTAAAATTGATGAACCGTGTGTGAGTAAACTCGTCTGGGATGCATTGGTTTTGAAGTTCTTTGTTAGCATCTTTACTCAGCCATCTTCACCAACGTTTCACTATGTATGACACCTTGGCCCATATGTAAAAAGAAAAAACAATCTTTTGGACACTCTTTTGATCTCAAAATCGACTCTGAACGACGACGAAATACATCGCCTTCCATCCCACTGTATACAGTTCAATGCCGGACATTGCGTTCAAGCAAAATGCTCTTCGGTTACCTAATTTTTATTTCATTATGTCTTTATGTCATTTCTGCCATCGTGCTCCAAACATGTGCCCACGTGGAGCAAACTTTGTTGCTAACTGGGCTATTTTGGCACTCCTATGTAAAACACGTAATTCCTGACGCATGAAAGTCTAATTTTGTCCGTCGGAGCCCTCAAAAGACTCATACTCGACCAGGCTAGATTAAACTAAATATGGTCTCTTTTATCATTACCTCTCTTCTCTCCAAAAATAAAAGAGAGTATTATCTACCTTCAGCTCTTGGACGTAGATAATGGCCAGTTTACATTAAACCAGTTTACATTAAGCCAGTTTATCTAAGATGCCGATGGCAGTTAGTCCGAATATTGCAAAACCCTCATGTCGTGTATGGCAAAAAGCACTTCTATTAAAACTATGTTCATATGGGCTTCCCGAGACCGAGGTTATGAAAGTGGATGATCAGCTCTCTTATTGGGCGGAGCATAATAATCGTTTAGGCTTGCATGATCCCAAGCTAGTGACCGTTTGTATTTTTTGAAAATCTTTCCTGGACACACTTTCAATATATGGAATGTTATTCCGTCGTCAGTATTTTCCTTTCGATAAGAAATAGGTAGCTTAAAAAAAATACAAATAACTTTCTAAAAGGTGAGAAAAGCTCTAGTGATTACTCTAGTTTTGCAAGAGATCCTGATCTGCGGAGATTACTAGCCATAGGAGACTTATATGCTCAATTGCAGTCTTAAAAAATACAAAAAGTAGCATTTTTTCATAAAAAAATATTAAATCTACATGAGCATAAATACATATTATATATTATACGCTGTACCTTATGGCGTAATTAAATTGTTTATGTTAATATGATTATTTACTTCATTCGATAGGTTATTATTAATATCGTACATATTTGTTAGTATGGTTGTTTCCGGATGCGTGATTCTATACTAATTGGTGGTTGTAAGCTTTTCAAATAATTTGTTTTAGGTATATTCGATATTTATTGAATTCATAATTGTTAGGTAATGGATGATAAATGTTTAATATTTTGTTAAAAAAATATTTTTGACCGTATATTTTAATAGTTATCGTTTATGTTTAACAAATAAGAACATTACAATGCTTAATAACATAACTATATTGAAAACAATTGAAGTTATATTCATAGTTTAATCCTAAATTGTAACTAAGGGTAGGATTGAAGGGGAGCGATACTTGTGACATCAAAGATTAGGGGTCGGGGTACCTGAACGTAACCGAAACGGGATAACTTTTTGATCCTTAATAAAGGTATAAATATAGAAATTATGTTTGTATATCCTTTCCATAGTTAGATTTGGTAGCATTTTTAAAAATACATATATATTTTTTTGTTAGAACTTTTGACCGCAGCGGTTCCAATGGTTGCCTTTGAATTGACCGGTCGCGAATCGAACCGAGCCTTCACAGTAATATTTTTTTTTGTATTCGTTATGATTTTTAAAATAAACCATGTTAAGATTTGGTTACATCTCTATCTCAAACAGATTCTTATCATATTTTCTAAGTTGAAAAAGTCACCTTTTCTTAAAAACGGTTCATCAAGAGATATTTACAGAATACTTTTATAACTTTCTGCTTCTTGAATATATTAAAGTATCAAATAAAATTGCTTCTTAGTACAAAATTTTATTAATAAAATGGTTTCATTGGTAATACAATAAGAATTATATTCACTAAATAAAAGTTTTAATATTACTATTTGTATACCCTACCATTAAAATATACGAATATATTATTCATTATTTCCCAACAATTGATTTAATAAATTCGCTTAGTATAAAAAATAAAAACCGAATTCCGACCAAATTGTGTGTTAAAAATATGATAAAATGTTATAGAGTATTACTAAAATTAAGCCAACATTTTAATTAAAATACTTTACTTAATAATAACTATAAAACTTGAAAGACTATAAAAAATATGTTGTGAAGCTGTTAAATATTAAAAAAATCGTTTATTTTTGAAAATTTTAAATAAGTTAGTTCATTAAATAGGATATCATGATAAAAACGTTTATTCCAAATTGAAAAATAGCTTTTCAATTCAATCATATTTTAAACACACTAATTCGCATCAAGTTGTGCACTTTTTACATATAGTAAGTAAGAAATAATTTTGTATATCTTCAGAAAATAGCGGTGAAAAGTCACACTCTGCTACGTTGACGTTAATTAGAACAAACAAGGAAATAATTGCCATCGCGATCATACAACGCTTTTTTCATTTAGTCAACTTCATTTGAGAAAACATATAACAAAACAATGTAAAAATAAAACAAAGAAAAAAATAGCATCTACAATTAATGTATCAAAACAATGTATCAAAACAATATACAAAATAAATAAAATAAAAAATAGAATGTATGATTTAATAAACAATGATTACCAATTTAAAAAAAGAATAAAAACAAATGCTCGTTTGAAGTGGAACGCTTACACCGAAACTTACCTCTAACTTAACTTTTCACTGGCACTCAGAGCGATTATAGTCACTAACAATCATTGTCACTGATAGCACAGCACTCAGTCTAATATATGTTTGGCCCGGGTAGCATTGACATTGCTATACACGCGCGGGGAGTTTGTTTTGGAGGCCTCCTCTTCGGTTGGAGTCTGATGTAGATTTGAGATCCCAGCGATCCTGGCGGGCAATTTAAAGGCTGGGGGTGGAATCGCGCAGGCGTCCAACACCCTGTTGCTTCTTAGTGATGCAAGCCTCTTTTATCGATACGTTTGTTTATTTTCTTTATATAAATTTTATGAACGTTTTATTCATTCCTAATTATAAGGTTTCATCTACATTTATGTATGTGTGTCTCATGGTGATATGTATGCGTGCGTGGTCTGTTTTTGGATTTTTGATAGTGAACATAAAAAAAATATTTTCTACCTAAACTTACAAATATATTTATTATTGGAGCAACGGTTTCGATTTTTTATTACATATCAAGACGAGTCTGTTTTACCTTTTTTTTAAAGTCGTGAGGAATAAAATGTTTAATCTTTTAAGATTCAATATAGTCTTGATCATGAGTACAATTGCATTTTTTCAAGATGATAACAGGTATGTAAGAAAATACAATCATTATTCATAAACTGACTTAAAATTCCTAATTTTAAGCAATTAAAGTATCGTAAAACATTAAATGAGCAACGTGTGCTACCATAAATAATAAAGACACACTAAAAATATTTGTAGATATTATAAGCTGTTTCGATATATTTTATGTGTTCCCTCCCTATTTAACCTACCCCCACACCCATGCAACCTGTAACACCCCTGCCTCCCTATCGTTTAAATACTGACTTATCAAAAAACTTATGGTTAAGTTAGATGTTGTTACAAGTTTTGCCACTGCGACATAAAAGAGTGTGGGGTTGTTGTTCTCATTTAGAGAATATACAAATCATACTCTATTACGATATGTTTTAAAACGACTGAACTTATATATTGTATTACTAACGATGAATAATTAAAATTTAATCTTTTATATCCAATAATTATTCCAATTTGAATAATGTAGGTATTTATTTTAACGAAATTCAAAAATAAATGATATAATTCAGTTAAGTGATGCGCGAGTGACCGAGCACTGGCAGAATTCGAAACCTCGAGATTGCAGTAATTTAAGAAGAATAAATATCTGGTTTCAATTTGAAACTTTGTTATACTTTATTATATAGGGTTCTGTTTTAATTGCTTATGAATTAAAGGGTTTCCACAAGCACACACACTTATTATCTTTGGTATAATAATAAAGTATATTACCTTTTATTATATTATTTGGTAGAATAACATTATCCTAATAAGTGTTCGTAATTAAAAATGTTTTGTCAACAGTGACACTATTTCATCCATACGAAATGAATGACATATAAGAAGGCACAACAAGTGTTAAGAATACTTACTTTAATAAGACAAAATATTGAAAAAGTATTAAAATTCAAGTTTGTCAGTTACTAAGGTACCTCGACTATATTAAATATATTTTATTTATCAGATCGTTGCAGGCTCAGAATATATTAAAAAGAAATATTTATTCATTCAATATTTAAGTTTTTAAGAAAAATATTTGTCGTAAATCCTTTTTTTGGAATTTGATTATTCCTATTTTAAATGTTCCCAATATACTTGGCTGCAAAAAAAGACTACAAAACAAATTATAATCAAATAAAAACGTTATCCTTCTATAATTCTTAAATTATATTTATTTCTTAAGGTATTATTGGGATTGCACCATCTAACATCGTCTCTCAATCAAAATGATTTCCAGAAAACTGTCAGTTTGACGGCTATTCCTAGAGGTTAGACACTTTTCGTCTGGGGGATGTCATTCGCAGTTTATGTGAAGTTGATTTACAGAGGAAGATTTCTTCCTTACAATAAATGTCTCGGGCAAATTTCAAATCAAATTTAGATTTTTACATGGACACTAAGTGAGAGCTTTATTTAATACTAGCCTTTCTCCCCGTATTAATGTAACGACATTTAAATTCAAAAACCTCCTGTATCAAGTATCAAGACTTATTATACTATCGATATATTGAAGCAACTACAAATATGAACAAGGAATTATTTCTACTATGTTTAAGTCATATTTTATCGTTAATATGGTTTGGAAGTTAAAAATACATGTTTGCGCGGTCAACAGCTTTGCACCTGTAATATCTTCGTAGATTTTAATTAAAATTACATGTTGCAACTCATAATTTTCATTAAAATTTAATGCAATATGTAACTAATATGTTTTACTAGATAAAAACGTTCGCCTATGTCGGCTAATATACGTTCTAAATTTTATAATAAGAAATTACATTGAAGGAAGGTCAACCCTTATAAAAATATATTTTTAATATTAGAAGATCCCAATGCTATCATGGATATTACTGTAGTAATTTTAAATACGACTCATCTCATAAGATTTTACCAATATAAAACGCCTTAGTCTCATGAATATAATTATAATTGTTAAAATATCTTTAGTTATTAAATTCATTGGTTTTTAAACAATATGATAAACCATTTTAATTTTAGGACATAGATCAATAGAAATTGTTTATTTTGCAGGCTGTCAGTGTTACTTTGTTGATTATATAGACGTCATATTGAAAGCACAATGAGTCACTGTGAGATCAAAGGTCCATACCAGGTATAGACCTTGGACCTTGGACTTTGTATAGATAAAGCAATAATAAAATCAAATATACAATTTAAGTAATAGTCCTATCCTAGAGTATAAAAAACCTTTAAAGTCTTAGGGCTATATTTAATTTCGAAAATTTATCGCATATTATTCACGTTGATTCGAAAAATAAAATATTATTTAGCAGTTACATGCATACGGATTCGTTCTATAAGGATTGTGTTTCACCACTGTTTATGAAAACAATGAGGTTTCAGTATTTATATTTCGGTATACTCATGATATTTATTTTAAATGATCACTTATTTTATATGCTAAAAGTTGAGGTTCAAATAAATAGAGTAGGTACTACCTAACCGAAAACACAATTACGTAAGATATAATGAGAGTTTATATTACATTATGTATAATATTATTCTTCATTATAATATGTATATTTATTTACATAGATAGTCTTCTAACTTTATTTTTATTTTCTTTTTGTTTTTTTGCACGTATACCAATTATCACTCTTGTACATCCTAACGTTGCCAGGTAGAGAATGTCTTTCACAACACATCACACATCACACATCAAGCCTGCCTTTTATGAATTACATTGTATATTATGCAATAAAAAATGAAATAAATAATAATAATAAATATATTTAATATAACATATTCGTAAACAATGTTATTTCTCCTGCGTTGCCTATTAGATATTTTTATTGAAACCATTAAAATATATAATATCGATCTATCAGTTACGCATTCAATCAGAAGCGCAAATGTGTCTAAGCTGATAGAATCGAACCAGTTGCAGGATTAGATTCACATCTGCATACAGGTCGTTCCTGCTAATGTGTGGTATTTAGGTTCCTTGATTGCATTCGGCTAATGACATTAAGATTACTTTATATATTTTGATTGTTTATGATACTTTGTCTCTCTATGATTAATAATAATACTCCTTATTGCACACAACAGACAGAAATGATACAAATTATAAATTAAACAAATTATAAATTTAAAATGATAAATTTATGTATTATTGTATAAATATTTGTTATTTTTTCGTTAATATATTAATTTTGCGTGTTTAAACGGCATACTTTCTTTAATTTTATTCAGGTGATATTACCTTATTTCTGGTGCATTGATGTGGTTATCTCTTCAACCCACTGAAAGGCAAACGTGTTTCTTTTCTTGCCTGCTATGACTGCGGCTAAGATTTAGCCATCTTCTGCGTTAAAGTGCACACTGGTTCAATCTTGTTTAACGATGTACAACATTATTAAATTTCAAAATACTCCATTTAGAGTCTGCCATTATATCTATATCAAAAGGTTGAGTAGTTCAGATCTTATACACTGCAATCAAAAATAAAAAAAAATGAAAAACTAATATAATTATGTAATCATAATTCATTATTACATTTGAGTATTAATTGTTTGTTATTATCTAACATTCTATTATTCTAACAGTATACTCATGATAATTATCCTATTCTAACAGTATACTCATGATAATTATTCAAGAACTCTCATATTTATTAATAATACGATAAATTAAAGTTTATGTTCTCTTTCTTATAATATGATCTTGTTAAACAATTTTTGAGTAATACTCGTATATAGATCTGAACTATCGTCCCATAGATATATATATTAATAGGACGTTGATATTCATTGTAACATATTTATATAAATTTTGTTAAAAGGTAAATATTATATTTTAGATGTAAATATTTATTTATAGTGTAAGATCTCCAAGAACCCTGAGAGGTTTTGCATATTTACTTTTGAAGTTATATTTTCAAAGATATTAAAAGTTATTTTGTTACCAAAATTCTTCCATACGTTTACCATTTACTAGATTTCTAAGGAAATAACGTTTCCTGTTTTCTAAATAAATATAGAATAAAATATTCAACAACATGGGCTAGTCCCATCCTCATCCCAGACAACCTTCGATGTCTGGGATGTCCCCTTCGTTCCGATAAAGACAATACGTAATGTAAGATTCATCAAGGCAGAAAACGACGCTGTAGCTCAATTGGCAGAGTTGGGTACAGGGAGATGACGGAGTTAAATAAAGGATTTCATGATAATTAATATTCATCTTTTAATAAGATAGAAGGATTATATTTTTGTAAAAACACTCAAACAAACAGCTTATCCTGTAGTGAAAGAAATATACGTAAGCCACTAAAACTAATATGACTGTGTATTGGGTATCGTCGCATAGTAAAATATAAATACATATGCAGATATCTTCTAAACTTGGCAACTGAAGCGACAGGATATAGCGATTTTCGTAGAAATGATTTCACACAGGATAATAAAAAGGCATTCGTATTGCCTTATGCTTGTAATGTATATTTGTTTTTAAAATGTTTTATTTCTCGAAATATTTTTTAATCATGTATTTATTATTCAATTTACTTCTCAATAAAAAAAATTTAAATCGTTAATTGAAGAGTTGAAGTATTTGAAATATTTTTTTATATTAAAAACTTTATTTACATTGAGTGATTGATATTGTTCTACAGAAACAATTGAATTTTGTAATTTAATTAAAGTTAATACGTTGTAAGTGGTGTTTCATAGAAGTTTATTTTACACTAGCTGTTGCCCTCGACGTTGTCCACGTAGACGGTAAATATAATATTTTTATGGCTAGGAACATAAACCATATAAATATTATTATTGATTATTTTTGACGTATCTATCGATACTTCATACGTCAAAATCCTGTAATTCGTTTAGACTGTAGCATAGCAGGGAACATAGAAATAGCATAATTGGCTATATTTCTATTAACATCGAGTAATAAGAATTTTTTTCATAAATACGTATGTAAAATTTAGTTACCCAAACGAATAGTAAAAAAAGGATCTCTCGTGGCAACTACGTAATCGCGGTACAACCTATATTATGTCATATATATGGATATAGTTATTATGGTATATATATGGATATAGTTTTAGCTTTAGTTTATGCATATGGTGGCAAAGTTGTAAAGATCTAGAATACATCTAAATTTATCTGTCATTGTAAGCAGAAGTATAGAAGCAGTAGTATATTTTCAATTACTTTTAGTATAAAAGTAATCACAAATAAAAAACCTCTCCGGCAATCCGTTTGGATTTCTTTTTTTAAAGCGCGGACTGAGCCAGTCGAGGCTAACTAGTTAAAATATTTAAAAAAAGCATATCGTATACATATTTATTGCTATATTCATTTTTAAAGAAGTAATCCCATATTTCTGAAAATAGTACACAGTTAGAAAATATGATTAACGATTTGGCGAGAGAAAGTAAAAAGGTTGGATTGTTACTGAATACTTCCAAAACAAAAAAAAATACTAATGGAAAAAACGAAGTAATTAAAGTAGATGGAGAAATTATAGAGTACGTGTCAGAATATATTTACCTAGGACAATCTATCTCATTCAGTGATCAAACCGAAAAAGATATAAATCGACGAATTGCTATGGCTTGGAAAAAATATTGGATGTTAAAAAAATAATAAAAATAAAGATATAAACATAAAATAAAGAGTAAATTGCACGCATAGTTATACTCCCCTGCCTTACATATGGTTGTCAAACCTGGTCACTGCGTAAAAAAGACAAAAATAAACTAGCCGTACATCAAAGAAAAATGGAGAGAAGTATGTTGGGCATCAAAATATCAGACAAAATAAATAATGAAACGATAAGGTACAACGACAAGGTATAAGATAAACGATACGATCACAAATAAACAACATAAAGCATCAAATGTACATGAAGTATCAAATGTACATGGGCAGGTCATGTGACCATGACATACATGTGTTGAATGGCAGATAATAGATGGACTAGGAATTTAACGGAATGGATACCACGAGAAACACTAAGAGGTAGAGGTAGACCAAGAAAGCGATGGGCAGATTTATTCAGGGAAAGAGGCGGACCAGACTGGAGAAGGAAAGCTCGAGATAGAGACAACTAGAGGAAGCTGGGGGGGCCTACGCCAAAGAAGCGACTTCCGCAAAATATTAGTTGCATGTTTTATTAGGAACAATTTTATAAATAAATATATAAATGTATAAAAAAATATTAATAAATAAAAAATAAATAAATAACATGAAATTAATAAAAATATATAATGGAATTAATATCATGTAAAAAATAAATAATTAATGCTAAATATATAATATATATTTGATGGTTGTGAGCATATTTGTGGTAGAATAAAGGCTATTTTTATTTTTATTTTATTTTCTAATCCCATGTTATTTATTAATTAGAATATACAATAACCTAAAGTATAACCTACAATCGAACTTAAAATCAATCATTAGAATGTAAAACTTTTTAAGACTGTTGATGTATATGAAGTATTTATAAATAATACACTTATTTTTTTCCTGAATCATAATTTAGCCTAATTGCCAAATATGACCTGTTTTAGCTTAATTGTCAAATATACTATCAGCATATTGTTTATACCTATATATGTTTTAGACACCCGTAACTATTATATCATATTTGAATACTTATAATTTTAGCATAAGAAATATAAGTATTGTACGAGTATTTTAGAAAAGTATATTCGAAACGATATGTAAAATTTAAATTGTTAAACTATGTTTAATCTGATTAAAATATATATAATTTATTTATATGTAATAAAATCTGTGGATCACGAAAATTCACTTTTTTCAGCCTCTCGGAATGTTCCCGTATCATTTAAAAACCACTGGACTGATTGAAATGTGGTTTTCAGTGTAGGAAAACGTAAAACGAAAACCATGTTATGATGTATATGTTATATAAAATCGGATTAATAGCTATTAATGAATCAGTTAGCAGAATAATTAGACAAAACTAATAATAAAAATGTCAATTTAAATCAATTGTTTTTGCTACATGTATATTAAATTTTTATGTATTGTACTTTGATAGCAGAAACATTTTAAAAGATGAACAAAATTAATTTCATCGAATCTTATTTATAAGCTCTGGTTTATAATATAAATAGATATTTTTTAATTACCTTTAAAAAAGATGGCTATCATTGCTTTTAGTCTTAGTTACTATGGATAAAAAGATTGCAATAGATTGACAATAACTATGTCCAAGAAAAACTTAATAAATATAGCTTTAATGATCATATTTCAAAGTATTACTTCCTTTGTAGTAAGAAATAATTGTGTTATCTATAAAATCATATTTTGCTTTGTTATCAACGCTATTTAGATCGGATATTGTACTAACATTTTACCTTTATAAAACAGGTATGCGAAGGAAAATAAATATTAAAGCTAAGGGAATAGGAAAATTAAACCTTATATGAATTAAATGAAAACTGTTTTATAGATAATTAACGTAAAGTAATTTTATAAGAAATTCATGGTTCCTATCTTCATATTTATCAATAAATAAGATTTTTTTTCAGTCAATTTTTCTTATTAGAGTTGATTTTTACCCAAAAGCAAAAAAAATGCAAGGAAAATGGTTCTATTTTAGGATTTTTTTTTTCAATGCACGACAGAAAAAAATGTTTACAAGTCTAGCTCCCATAATTCATTCTACTTATTAAAAACAAATTGTTATTATTGAAAGTCAATATTAATACATAGTACCTCCCTAATTTGTGTTCGACTAATAGAGAAACCCTTTTACTAGATTGTTCACTTTGAATTTACTCTGAATTCTGATATCGCTAATATGAGGCTACTAAAATTAACGGTCTGTTTCGCTCAGCCTCCGATATAGTCTGAAAGGATAACATGTCATTTTAGCTTCGGGCAGGTTCGACAGTTTATACTGTCACGTCAATTTTCAATTACCTAACCAATTGAGCAGTTAACTATATATAACAGCACGTAGTTGTCAGAGGTAATCAAAGATACATATTTAATCATCATTTGTCTAGTTAAAACTTAATAATATTATAATAAAAGAACTAAAATTTTTAAAACTATTAATATTATATTAAATTAACAAATTTTTTGAAACTTTATAATATTATATGAAATTAGATTAAAAAAATAAATATTAATTTATTCTATAAGGCAGTGAATGTATGAATTGTGATGAAGGTTGTGGTAGTTATTATTTTGACTATGAAAATTAACTTTGACTTCGTATTAGTTGTGGAGTTATGATCGTTCTATTCATCTTTTTAATTATAAATATAGCAGAAAAATATTACCAGTTAATACTTCGAGAAGCTGTAAGATTTTTATTCTACAAATACGATTTCCTACCGGCACCCGATAACATCATTTCGCAAATGAATTTGTGGGGTACAAAACGAGATTCTGAAAAAGGATATCGGAAAAATATACTTTAAGTTACTTAACTTCTCCTCTGTGATTACTTTTATTAATTTATAACTGTTTTTGCAAATTATGTAGATGTAGTTTTATTTATATTATTATGAAATATTCTGTTATCAGTACATTAAGTATTCCATTTGGATTTACAAAATTTATTGGTTACTCAAACAATATCAGTTACATATTCATGTTCATTTAAATAAAATATTATGTTAATAATTGTTCAAAACAATACTTAACTAACTTTACTATGATTTTCTTTCATATTGAAATCATTAAGAAACTTCTTTGTCATTGAGTTTGTAAGAAATTTCTCCCGATTCGAAAAGCTTGAAATTATTTGGTTTATTTACAAATGATTCGGAAATACTTATTATTTATTGGTTTTCAGCTAATTATTTGCAAGGTTTATCGATGCTGAAAATTAATAGCGATGATATTAATATAGCAACCACATTTGCAGTCTCCAATTACGGATACTAAAAGTGGTAAAAGTCGATTGACCGCAGGCTTATAAACCATAGGCTAAAAATAATAAATATAAAGACTTAACTTTGACAAAATAAAACTATACGTTGGTCATTATTTTTATTACGAGAATAATAATTAATTTTATTATAATATTTTATAAATATGCCTATTTGTTAATTAAATAATATAAAGATTAGGTTTGACTATCTTTTACGCATTAGTCACTTACTTTTGATTAAGTAGTTATTTTACTAGCTTTTATTTAACTTGCAAAATATTTATTTATTTATGAATAGTATGTTAGTTTTGGTCAAATCTTGCAAGTTTAATTTGACCCACTTCCCAGTTTCCGATTGAACTGAAATTTGGAACATACCTTTAGTTGACATTTCAATTATGCATAATCAGTATCTTTGTTGTCCAAAATGGCTGCCGCAACAAAATGGTGGATAACACATCTATTTATAATTCTAATATCAAAGAAAATGTTTTCACTTGTAGAATACACAATGAAAGAAATACCATATCTAATTGTTTTATTAAAAGCTTAGTGAATGTAACTGAGTTATACAATGAAGAAAGAAGAAGTTATTGAAAAAGTAATTGCCTACAGGTAAAAAGTCATCTGAGTGATGGTATAATATGAAGGTCAATACCACTGTTATTAAATCAGTCTGGGTTTTAGTTACACCCTTGTATATAGGGGGATCCTGTTTAAATTCCATTCCTGATAAGTTCACTCACGTCTGCATGAGAGCACTCTGATTACTCTTCGCCTAAAGAATTTCGTTGCAAAAAAGGCCATATATTATCAAGAACAATTTCTTAAGCACTATTTCAAATAGTTTTATTTTATAACATTAAAAAAGCAAATTTACAATAGTCTGTTACTATTTGTTGTACTAGGGCATAAAAAAAAACAATATGCAAAGATATAAATATCCTCGAGCAAGGTGTATATTATACAGTACACGTAGGTAATATAACTTAGACAGAGATAGCATGATCAGGCTGCGTAATGTAAGTAAAAGTTGTTAAATCTGTTTCTATAGTCACTATCGTAAGGCTCGACCTTACAACCATTGAGCTTTTGTAATTATGTAAAGTAACCTTACAAAAATAATTGTTTAAAACATAGATACTATTGTATTTTTCCTAGATGAGGTCATATTTTGGTGTACTGATTGGGTGGTGTAGTGGTTAGTGGTCCTGACTACTGAATCAAACCTTGTGAGTTCGATTCCCACATGGTTAATTGTGAGATTTAGAGATGGTTGTTTTTTCTTTGAATGTAGGTACTTTGTAACCGTTAATTATATATTTATGAAACCGACGCGAAAGAGGGATAATATAATCTGTAATTCAATTTTGTCAGTAATGTCATCTCTATTCTAAAAACACAAAACATTCTCTTAAAAAGTAACATTATTTCATAATACGGGGACGTTTCCGAAACGTTCGTTCAACATACATACACAGTAATCTCAATATTAGTTATAAAATTTTAACACGTTTTTGTCTGGACATATATAAATAATATGGTAACGTTAATCTCTGCCTGGCGGCCAATATATTAAGCGATTAAAGGTAACAGGACGGAAGTTGTCCTATTACCGCCCTTAAATTACCTGGGATGGTCACTCTACATCGTGTCTCCCGTTAATACCTTATAAAACAATATGTATTTGAGGGAGTATAAAAAACAATTATAATAGCCATGATGGAAACAGATTTTTTTGTGATCATTACGAATTTTCATTTATATTAGCGATAAAAGTTCTTTATATGTGTGTAGCCTAAACGTTTATATCAATTATTAGTTTAACAAGTCTAGAACTAGTAGAACTATTTAGATTGCCTGCTGTGTCCTAATTGTCTTCCATATCTATACTAATATTATATGTAATCATTTTAATAAAACCAAAATGCATGTATATATAACATAATCATTTTATTTAAGTTATCTTAGCTAATACTATAAAGGAGAATGGGAGTTTGTCTGTTTATCATTCTTTTATATCTTAACTTCTCAATGTATCAACATGAACATGCGCACAGAGATTGCCAGGGGTACAGACAAGAATATAGGTAATAATTAATCCTGAAAAAAGTACTGTACTTACCCGAGTATGTAAGTGTAAAAAAACTTCGGTCTTATAAAACAAATCGGTTTTTTTGGATCTATAAAGCGCAGGTGAAGTCGCTGGGAACGTCTAGTTATGTTATGTTGAGGTCAATGTTAGATAAAGATATACACATTACATTGATAGTTGGGGGAAAACATAAAACTAGCAAGCAACGCGCAATTAAAATTAAAAAGAGTGAAAACTATTTTAAGAGAAAGAGTGACCTTTTTATGTTTGGACTGCATTATAAAATATCTGAATTTGGAAAGTAAATTTATGAAGAAAGTTCTTGCGACTTAAAACATTAAAAATTAATAAAATATAAATAATGATATTATCACTGCAACACTGTTTAGTGCACTTAGTACTAACATTAACTGTCAACTGATATAAGAAGAGGGATTAAATGAAATAAATTAAAATTATGAATTAATTAATTGAAATGCATGAGTAAAAAATTTACTCTGTGCATTTTTGTTATAAATGGGTAAGTTATTAATATGTTGTGCAAGGAATTTAAAAATAATATTCTTATATAAAATTTAATACAACTTTGCGTACCTGCGAAACTTAGTTTGCGATTTATTAATATGGTACAACGGAGCAGGCATTTTGAACTCGGAAAGCTGCTATAGGAATTCCTTTAGAAATTATAAGACCTTTAGGCTTGTTGAGTTTGTCTCGACATTAGCTCCACAATAGCTCTAGAAAAAGACGACAATACTGAAGAGATAATAATTGACTAAAAAAGTTAAAAATTTTACTCGTTTATATTTACAGTTTAATAAATAAAAATTATATCACAGGACCAATTAAACAAATTGATCTAACCCCTAAGTAAGAAAATTATTTGCTTGTATTAAGGGTGTTAGACAACGATACAACCCAGACAAAATTAAATTAAAAATATAAAAAAACCCTGATACAAAAAGACCTCCAAAAAGAATAAAAATTATATTGAACGTACGTTGACGATAATGTCCATTTTACGAAGTTAATCATTGAGGACTTAGACTATACGATTCGATATCGTTATTTTTATATTTTCCTCGGTAAGTTACTTGCATTTTAATTTTTCCTTTATTAAACAGTCCCCCGACGCATCGACTTCAATAAGTATATATTAATATTATTTTTATTCTTTTTAGAGGTCTTTTTGTATTAGGGGTTTTTAATTTTATTTATTTTTTGTAGCTTTTAAAGTTATGTTACTGGTTTCTTTATTGTACTAAATGAACTTACGGACACACAATTTTTCACTTGTTAAAGTATTTCTATCAATATTGCATAAGAACCTTTCATCCGCACCAATAAAACCTCAATATCTTGGAGACGACAGCTTCTATTTGGACCAAACATAGCAAAGAATCATCTCGACAAACCAGGCTTTTTATTAAAAAATTTGCAATCAAATCCATCGAGGCGTTTGGTTGTGAGAATGCCACAGAATGACACACAGATACACAGATCGACGGGTCAAACTTATAACTTCCCTCTTTTTGAGTCGGGAGTTTAAAAAAAAGGCATTTGATAAACAATTTATTGATTGGGGCAAGGCTTCTACCTGTTCTTTTCTAAGGATCAAGCTGTCGGTCTGAATTAATATTCCGAACATACAATATACTATCTAGACCAGTAGAACGGAGTCGCGGACTAAAGATTAAGGAATAGAGGTTTGTGTTTGCATGTTTTTCTGTTTTAAAGTAAAGTATTTTCTTTACTAGTTATAAACAATAGGCAGTATTAAAATAGATTAACATGCTTTATGACACATATTAGAAATAAAACGCTACTGAAATGCTTAAATATGGACGATAATTATTTTTGTTCTATAACTGTATGTTGTATAGATATACGACAGCATAAAAATACTGACCGATGAGCTCCAGACCTATGTCCGTATGTCCGTTTGCAATTGAGTTATGTTTCAATATTTCTTTTATTTTCCTTACTCCACCCCATCTGCATCGCTCGTTACGAATGTATAAATTGAACATTCGTAACTGGCATGGATTACAGATTCTTCAAACAATATATAGGATTTTCTATTTAAAAACCTTTTATCTAGTGTTGTGAATTTTGTTTTTCCCACATTTTCGATAGAAAAAATATGAGAAATAAGATCTTGATAAATGTTTTATACCCATATTTTAGTAAGCAATACTAATCATTTTAAAAAAATATATTATACCTTCTTTATTTTTTTTATTCAGTTAGTATGATAATAATTATAATATATTTTTTTTATATAATGATAATAATGAAAATATTATTGGCTGAGAATCATGATGTAGTTCATTATTTTATAAGCAAATTGAAATCACCAAAAGTGTTGACTAGTATTCGCCGCTTACATTATATATTAATTATTATTATTATTATTATACTAAATAACAACTTGTTATTATTAACATCGTCATTTCTTTATTTGGTTTACATAATCAACAAAACAGATCTGAGATTTTATTTAAGTCATTAAGACATTCATTAAAACTGTCTTGAAAGTCATACATTTATGAAAACACCATGCTACGTTTAGCCAATTCGGATGAAAAATCCAATTAAAAGATCCTGACTATGACGAAAAGCTTTAATTATACATTATTATACAAATAAATGACGGGAGCCATTCTTTGTCGGGCTCTACCAAAGCATGTGGTATGATGCGATCCGATGGGGATACCATAGACTCCATGAATTTATATTTTATAAAATAAATATCAACATTTACGAATGAATGTTCTAGAAAAATGTGACAGTAATTAATTTACTGCTAATTATATTCGTCCTAAAATATGATCTTCAACTTAGTAGTACAATTCGTCACAGGTACTTGCGACAAGTAAAAAGTACTAAGACTAAAAATACTAAATATTAGGATAAGTACAAAGAATAGAGCTTGAAGCTTTTAATGTCTAGTTGAAAAACTTTTAGCTTATTCATCATTATCATTGAAATTCGTTACAATTCTATTAAAATTTTATCATGTAACATAATCATAATAAGTATAATAAATAATTAGAAATAACAATATAATACAGAGTACGTATAGAGTTTAATATTTTATTACACTGTAAAATACTTATTTTGCATGCATTCATTACTTAAACTTTTTAATTAATTTTATTATTTACTCATGAACACTTGCCACTTGTTCCTTAAGGTAATAAATGTCATTGTGTCTACAACAAATATGAACGTGTGCGTTCCCTTCCCTTACTTAAGGGATGAAGAAGGACAATGAACCTACAACTGCTCGTATATGCTAAGCAAGATAAGACAAAATGGCTTTTATTATGTTTGGATAAATATGAAATTAGAACAACATAATTTATTTTTACAATCATGTAGCGAGTGTATCTATAACATTGATTAAACTTTAACTTTGTCCGATTTATTAAAGATAGATAGATGATACCAAATCAAATATGTTAATTAATTTTGAAACCGTCATTAATAATAGCTCAAGGGTTACGAAAAATTGTATGAGGAATATTGAAATAATTTTCTTACACTGGTCATATATAGTAAAATAATAATAATAAATAATAATTTATATTCAGGAACCAAGTAACAATAATATACAAATATTAATTTCAATTATTGTGTTCTGGACTTTAGTACCTCAATCGTTGAATGTCACCCCATGCGAAGAAATAGCAATATTTAATGTTTTATTTTGCAATAAAAGCGGGAGCGCAGCTGCGAGCATTAGTTACGCCAATGATTGTGTACTAATATTTATTTTGTTATGATCATGGAAAACTAAAACATGGCTTAAAATATAATTATTCAATTAAATGTACCCTAAGTTTTTTATATATAATATACGCATAGAAATATTCAAATTTGAATACCAAACTAGGTACCATTTGAAACATTTATTTTATTTGGCATAATTATATAAAGACTACAGTATTACAAATTTTATGAATACCAACTCAGATTGCACCTTAATTGGACTTTATAGCACTCTTGTTGAGAGGGTATTACTGATCGATGTTGTAATCCCCTAATTAGTTGCTCTCCCGCTATAGCTTAAAATATAAAAGTGAAGAGGTTTCTTAGTATTAGGTCTCGAAATTGAAATGGACGGGAAGCGATAAATAGTATTTTCGTTGATGTCAGCTTAGTTTTATTTTCAATGCTTTTTGGAATATGATACGCTAAAGTCCAAAAACCTGGCAATATCAGTCCTACGATCATTAGCTTGCTGAAAATGTCTCCTATATTTCACTTTTTTTTTTTATTAAGGTATTAGACACACTTCAGTAGGTGGACAGTATTTTTGATTACATTATGAAACTCCAAGGAACTTACTATGTTATATAAATAATTTCACAACCATAAATTTTATGATATAAATTCACTTGAGACTCAATTATTACTATGTATTACATATAAGTAGTCGAAAACAAAACATTTTTTTAAAGCGTAACAATGAGTCAACAGATAATTAATTTTAAATTAAAACTTTGATTTGTGAAATAGATAGTTATATTATTTGTGTGATATAGCGTTGCATTGGCAAGAGCCTTTTTACACTGAGTGTTATTATTTGATGCGGTAATGTAGGGCTTTAGGAACCCTTCGTAAAGGGAAGCTTAGGGGTACAATGGAAAGGTAACGCCGTGTAGGGATAGCGGATAATACATCGATTTATGAGTTTTTTATCAAAATAATAAATAACTTTTTCGGAATATTAATAAATATATATATATGTTGTATGTTGTTGTATGTTGAATTGCAGTCTCACATTTCAGACATTAGTACAAATATCACAGGGTAAAAAAACATTCCTGTTTGAAGATATACCTGTACTTAGTCACCTTCTAAGTTATAGCAATCTTTAAGAGGGTAACTATTTTACTACATTGAAAGGGGAAAAATTGCCCCATAAGGGAGAATACCATTACATTCCTCAGAGGACCGTTTTTTCTTTGGTCATTTATCACAAGCTCGGCACTTTCTAAACTACATTAGTTAAATGAAATGTTTTAATTTATATACTCTCAACTTTATATCGTTATAGATTATTTTTAAATATTTTGAAATTACAATAAATTTGTAGATCAAAATTTGTCTTGTCATATAAATGACGTTCATTCTGGATTTATGGTAATATTGATGTTTGTTAAGTTGGTTTTTGTTGAAAAACATGGTTAGATATATGTCTGTATTTGTAACTTATACGAATAAAGTTATTGAATAGTGTAATACATAAAAAATAACAAGAAAGAATTTCATTGTATTTATTAATATAATTTATTATTTACGTTCTCAAAATAAGCATAACATCAGCGAAAATGAAATTCGTTGATAACATATTTTAATAACATGACGATTAGTATGCATTACTTATACAATTTAATTAAATTTAAAAAATCTTTTATGAGTTCTGAGTGAACGTTTTGCTGTGACATGTTAACGCCGAATCGGTCACCTGGGAAATCACAATTGTGTCCGGCACAGAACGTACATGTAAAATGTGCTTCTATAAAAAGTATCAGGTGTTTTCCACTGTGTCTCTTGCGTCTTTTATAATATTTACAAACTGCTACTAATGTTATTATTATTTATATACTTATTTTGTTTCAATAATACTATTATATAAAAATGTATTTTAAGAATTCAATAGTTTAGAAAATAATTTATCATAATTGTTATTAAATTAAAAAATATATCTTGATAGTATAAATGTCTTTTATAATCGGAGTTCTTTAAGAAGTTTTAAAAACGCCAATTTAAATATTGTTTTAAAATTGAAAGTGCCTTTTGCGTCTTATAATACAACAATATACACAAAGTTTTAATAAAAATGGTGACTCGTATATGACATATAGCTATTATTTATAGCTGGAGCTTGGCGCAGTTTGTTTGACTTTGTAGGCCGTATCCCCGTCAATCAGAGTGCGAACCGAGCGAGCAGTTTCCTATTTACAGTGCCATATTGCCACTTTGTGGTGTCAAAAGGTGTCGAAGATCGAATTAGTTCTTTCCATATGTATATTATATTATTTGAAGAAACATTTCGTAAACATTATAAAAGTGAATTGGCGTCTCTAACTTTAAATTTACATATACTAGTTAATAACATATTTCAAGTATTACATTATTATATGGAATATTCCCATATGGCTTCTAAAATTAAGATTTATTTAATTCAGTTATTAAGGGAAGGTAAACTAAATTAGGTGCACTGTTAGACCACAAGAAGTCTAAATGGCTGAAATCTTTAGATGTAATCAAACGATGAACTACTTCATTAGAGAGCTGCTCTATTAGAATATTTATGTCCGGAACAGTTGAAAGCCAATCGTTTACTGAATTAAATAATATAAAAGATTTACTTATCTTTTCTAAGTTATAAAGTGGTGGAAAGTTTTGGCCATATTTTAAGACATTTGCAGCTTCTCCAAAGTCAAACCTTTGAAATAATCCACTGCTTATTACTTGTAAATAATGCACAATAGTTTTTTTAGATCCTCCAGATGGTACATTATTTAAAATATAGGCAGTCATATTAAAATTATTTTGTTGTTTGCCGCCATCTCCCAACAACAACAAAGGGTTTTCACATAAAAAGCTAGGTCCTCTACAAAATCTATTTAAAACATTTTCTTCCAGAATCTCCTCAGGCGAAAAGTCACTAAATTCAAGGTGTCCTAAATCTATACCTTGTTGTTGATCGTATCTTTCAGCTAAATATTTTAATGGTCCTTGAACGCTTCTTAAGTAAACGAGAGGAGCCAAAAGTACAACAGAAGTCAAAATTGCACTGTACTGTGGTATTGTTGATAATAGAACAAGTAATGCCGTGGCACTCATACAATATGCTATAAAAAATATTCTGGAATCACTATAAACATTCTCTTTTACATAGTCAATTACAGCTGTTGTGTCATATAATCCTATTTCATGCCACGAAAAATCCCAAAACTTTACAGAGTCTACAGCTGTAGTTACATGAACGTTTGAATATTTGTTTCCCCTTGCGTTTGGGAGCCACACGTCAAATCCCGCATTCGATAGTAAATATGGAAGTGCTTTTTTTGGACCTAACAGAATCCAATCCATGGAACTGCCTAATAAACCGTGCTGCAATATTGCAACCTTTCTCCCAATCCTTATATTATTTGTGAATTGTGGCAATACTCTGTGTATTGTTAACATATACCCATCTGAGGAAAGAATTGTATGGGTTTCAGATCTATAGCCATGCATAGTTATTAGTTCCGGAGTCGACAGTTTTGGTTCGTCATTATTCATAGAAGATCTTGCTACTGTACAATTGTAAGTCTTGTTATAGAAGGCTTCATCTAAAAATCTCAAGAACGCTATTTTTATTTTACGTCTTCTTGCATGGAATTCTTTAAGTTTGGGCTTCAAAGCTTCAAAGCTCTTCAACGTCGAATTAAAAAATGATATTATTTTATTTTTTAAACTCTTTATGGAATCTAAAAAACTAGAACGTACTTTTCTTTGACCACATCTTATGCAACTTTGCTTATAGTCTTGAGTATTGACGTGAAACATTAAAATTAATACTATTAAATATATTTGTAATATTTGCTTCATTATGTATACTTTGAGAAAAATTAAAAGACAAGTTGTGGTAGGACACTTACTGTAAAAACTTCTAGTGAGACTGCTCCAGTATAGACAATAGGATTCATATATATATAACAAAAGATTAGTTATGTCAAAACATTTGACAATCATTATTTCAACAATTTAGACTAGTAAAAATAATAATTTCTCATAACATACGCTAGCTCTTAAAATAATGTAGAATATGTAAACAATATAAATTCAGCGTTTCTATTGTTAGAATAATATATATTTTTAGAAGATATTTTTTTCTGACTCAAAAACATTTTCGTTCGCCTTCTTTTAATTATTCTTTTAAGAAATATATTATGCATAACTTTTAATTTAAGGTTTATTTTGGTGTCAAAAATATTTAGTGTTGACTCGATTATTGAAATTGGAGAACAACAAAATACACACACAAAATACATAGTTCAAATTGACTAAATGGTGGTTTATTGGGTCGACTCGAAACGAACGAACGAACGAAAGTCATTAAAGAATCTACTAAATTCAAATATGTTATTGAGTTTAGTATTTTCACAGTTTGAATTTGGCAAGAAACTCCATAGTTAGAGATTTTATATTAAAATCTTAATAATAAAAAATATATATTTCTTAAGTAAGATTTAGCGCATAAGTGTTATAACAATGCTTCCATTACTTTATAATTAAAACAACTTCCTTTAACATCTAATTGTTGCTGATGCTTGTCATTAAATTGGACTGCGATAAAAGACTGAGAAATGAAAAAGAACATCCTGGCACTCTTCAATCAAAACGCTAATCTTCATACTCTCACCTTACTTACGCTCACCCGTCGCTTAAGTCAGTGATTTAACTGATATGTTAGATAGGCTAAGAGCAAACATAATTTCCATGATCTTCATCGTTGTTCATCGTTAAATTTGTCTGTACAAACATTCCAGAAAACAGTTAAATACTTGTTATCAATATATTAATACGTGAAGCAAAATCTTTGGACCCCTTTTTACGAAGATTACGCAGATGAAGGAGTATTAAATTTGGCACACTTATAGTTTATGTATAGAAGAAGTGCAGAACGCCTATATTTTTCAATAATAATGCAATTTTAATATATTACATTAATGATAAAAAACATTACACACACTTTATTGTTAGCGAAGAACTAGATAGATAGATATTAATTAGTTAATAATAATTCTAAAGTTGATAATCACTCGACATAATATTATAAAAAACAAAAATAAATATGCACAAAAGTGCTAGTTAAAACTTTGATAAACATTAATACTTTACATTACGGTCGGATTTCGGCCGTTGGGCGATAATAAACACAAGAACATTTTTGCCTGTTAAAAATCACAAGACAAGCTTGCCTTTTTTTGTAATTTATCAAAGGCGTGTGACTGCGTACAGCATAAAACTCATTAGAAAACAACAAAACAATAGAAAAATTCCATTGCATATCTTAAAGAAAGAATTCAGAAAGTAGATGTAAATGGAAAACGTTCCCTTGGTTCTATTACCAAAATGGGCATACTACAAGACTCTATATTAGGGCCTTTCTTATTCCTCATTATCATAAATGACTCAACTTACTTTGTGAAATATTAACATAGAATGGTACTGTTTGTGATAGAAGAAAAGAATCTCTTTTCTTTAATCAGTAATCAATAATTGACAATATAAGCAATGCTTTCTCAGATGTTGTATAATGGTATAACGTTAATACTTTTCTGCTCCACAAGAAAAGACAGAATGTATTAATTTTACTTTACCGACGTCAAAACCAATGTACAATTATAAGGAATTGGATTAAGTTAATTCTATTCTATTTTTGGGCATTACCTCAGATCCATATTGCATTGGGGTCGTTATTTAAAGGTGATTTGTGAAACTATTAATACATTCAAAAAAACTGTAATTTTCAGAAAATTAACACAGAATTAAAAATCGACTAGGTATGTCCAACACTTGGTTCCTTAAAAAGGCTAACCCCTTCACGGTCTACGTTGTTTACTTTTTTATAATAAACTCCCAAATAAAGCCTTCTATTCCAAAACAAAAAAATCCAAATACTATATTAAATGGAATTTGATAAAAAAAAACCTTTTATAAACGATAACCTTAACTACAGTCAGGCTTTAAAATTAATTATATTTTATAGAACAGGAATGATTATCTCATTTGGTACAGTGATTCACTGCCTCAAAGTGTTTTTAAAATAATTTGAAACAATGCATTACTTCTTTATCATATTTTATATTTACCTCGGTTACATCCAGCTTTGTGTTTATACCAAGTGTGTAAAGGCATCTATTATTAACAACAGTCTGGCCTTAGAATAAATTGTATTTTAGGGAACAGGAATGATTGTCTTGTTTGGTACAATAATAATATAATAATTCACTGCCTCGAGGTGTTTTTTAAAGTAATTGAAAACGTTGCGCTACTTCTTCTTCTATTTTCACGCCGGTTACATGCAGTTATGTGTATATATCAAGACTTATTTAATTCATATCAAATGTCGCCCTAGAACTTTGTCTGTGGTATTGTCATAGATTTATTATATCATTCTATGTGTATTGCAGCTACAAAGTGAAATGATTAGAAAGAAAAGAAATGTTAAAGGTCAAAATACACTACAACTCTAGAAACAATTTGTAATTACATCATAATTCCTTTCTCTCCATATATTATATCAATTAAAATCTTTAATACAGTTCAATTTTACCTTCCATTTATTATTACTCCTAAATAATCTATATATATGTATATAAATATACTGTAGGCATAAATCCTGCCCTTTATACATTATTGTACAAATTTGTTTAATAAAGTAATACAAGTAAAAATGTAGCATACTATTTTCCGTTCTTTGTCCCTATATTAATGAAATAAAACATTAAAAAAGTAATCGTAAAATGTTTAATTGAAATTTAGTTAAAAGCCGTAACTGAACTACGTTAATTCTACTTGTGGCCATTTAAGTCACAAGCATATAATATACAAGTGGATCAAGTACGGTACATTTATACAGGCGGTTGTATTACATGTTATAACCGAAAATATAAAAGAAAGGAAATTACATACAGAAATTAGATACAGTGTTATATAACAATATGAATGATACCTTTTTTCATCAATCGTACTTAATATATTTCTAAAGACTAATTTGAAGAGGTTTAGCAGCAAATTTCCTAACTTGTTAAAATAGCACCATCTAAAAGTTTTCTCATCTGACAAGATTACCAATAAAATGAGGACGTTGCTCTCATCCATATCATGTGTAAAGGTAAACAGTCATTTAAACATAGATTCTTAATTTATATTACAAATAAATTATATAATATTAAAAAGTAAGCATTTTATTATACATTAAATATTTTATTCGGATTTAAATTATACTAGACTTCATTTGATTTAGTTAAATTTAAACCATTCTGCAAATAGTATACAACTTTTTCAAATATAATTGTGTCAGCATCTGGACCCCATACAAAATCTGTATGGCTTATTTTTTTATCTTTAATTATGTAATGGTCTATTGGGTTTAAAATACTAAAGAACAATCTTAATACATCGGGAACAGAAGCAAGCCAATCTTCACTAGAACTGAACAAAACTATGGGTACTGTAACGTGACTTAGATTAAATTTATCATCTTCATCACCAAATTTATGAAAACTTCCACTTTGGATGAGTTGTGAAAAATGTAATATGGTATTTGTGGATCCACCTGCTGGTATATGATAGAGAACTCTTGCAATTAAACTCTTATCCCACAAATTTTCATCGGGCATACTACCACTAAGAAATAACAAAGGATTTACGCAATATATTTCTGGACCCTTGCAATATTTACGAACAATCCAATTAGGAATTTTTCTATCTGGCATAAATTCTGCATCACCCATTAACTTAAGTAACTGTTCGGGGGGACTTCTTGCCATTGACGTCAGAACTTTTAGAGGGCCTATCGTATTAGTCATAAATACTAAAGGTGCCAAAAGAATGCCCATTCTAAAGAAATTATTATATTCTGGTATAGTGGACAACATTACCAAAAAAGCTGTAGCTCCCATTGAATGACCAATGAAGTTTATTTGTTCAGTATTATTTTTGATCATTCTTATATAATGCACAACAGCTGGTAAATCGTATTGTCCCATTTCTTGAAATGAGAAATCCCAAAAATAATACCTACCAATATTTTTAATAGTATGACCCCTTGAGTAGTAATTTCCTCTTGCGTTAGTTAGCCAAACATCACATCCAGCGTCTGATAATATATATGGTAATGATTTTTCTGGACCTAATAAAATCCAATCTGCTGAACTTCCAAGTAAACCATGATGCAGTAATATAGTGGACTTATAAAGTTTGCTGTCTTCGTTTATATTTTCAGTTATAGGTCTTCCAAGACGATGTAATGTCAGAAGGTAACCATCACTAGTACGAACAATGTGAGATTCCATTCTTTTGCCATGAAGTGTAGCTAGCTGGGTAGTGGACATAAGAGCTGTTGGTTCTGATCGTAAGTTATTATACTCTGGAAACTGAGTCTCTGTTCGAGCAGCTTCTTCTTCAACGACGTCACAAAATGCTTTTCTTATCTTCTTACGGGTGTACACGTCATCGTTTTCATAATTATGGTCTTGATCTATTTCAGGATTAATAAATCTGTTTACTTTTTGTCGTAAATCATTGAAAGCACTTGTTAATGTATTGACGATTTGGTTCACTTTCGATTTCATAAAATCAAAAACCTGAAATGAACTGACAGTTCCATTTTGATAAAAAACTACTAAAATGAATAATAAAAAACACTTCATAACTGCAGCTGTAGCGTCCGTTCTTGAAATCTGACTACTGTGAACTATCGGTAATGTGTTTACATCATGATGTAATTACAATGACGAATAGATTACGTCTTTATAGTCAGAGAACAATGAACTACAATAACATTCCAAGACAGATCAAATATTTTTAACGGTTGATTGCTTAAATACTTACCAACACAACTAGCCGAGAACGATGTCTATAGATTATTACAGTAAAAATCGAGTGTCTGTACGTTAAATATTTTTCAAAAAATCTGATAGGGGGCGATTAAAGACGAGTAACAGAAACCAAAAAAACAAGTTTTTTATTTTTTGTTTGTCTGTCTGTCTTTCTGGTACGTTATAACGTCAAAACTACTGAACGTATTTGAACGCGATTTTCATAAGTGGATTACATATAATCTGGAGCGTTGTCAAAACTTTGTTTCGTTAAAATCGCTGAAGGGAAAAAAGTAATGGTCATTTGAAAATTTACTTTGTTTCGCATACAGTTTGACAGGGGTAAAAAAAATAATATAGGGAATTATTAATACCAAAAAGTTTTGTATCCTAGGGAGAGAAGAAAAACTTTCCGTTCAACATAACAAGGCTGTTTTTTTTACCTATACAGAGGGGGCGAAGCCGCTGGGTGAGGTTATTATATTATTATTGTTTAATCATATAATAATTATAAACTGGGAATAGTTTATTAAAATATTCTTAATTTCTAAAATTAATAATCTCACTTTTTAAATCTAATAAATGAAATAACAATAAATGATTATTTTATCAAACATAGTTATAATAGGTAGCTTAAAGGACTTGAATGCCATTTAATAAAACCCAGAAAACAGAAGTGAAAATTTCTAACGTTTCGTAAAAATTAGTACAAAGACATCGCTGACTCTGTAAAGGCTTATGAATAAACAACGTTCTTCGTTCTTTAATTTAAATCCTGGTCCAGGAAAATGTATTGTGGAAATTAAATAAAGAATATAAATCTGTATAAGACATCATACTTATCAAAATTGGAAATGATCATTTACTCTATTTCCTTATTGATAATCAATTATCCGAAATAACGTTTTTGACAGAGCTTGTTATTTTTGAAGTAGAACATAGAACAGTTGTAATTCTTCACTATATATACACGATGCAGGCTTATTATAGATTATAGCCTATATAACCTATTAGAAGCTACTACTATTATGAAACCGATATGGGACGGTTTCCTAGTAGTCGCGGGTTCGAATCCCTGCCCATATCGGTTTATTTTTCATTCTATATTTATTTAAAAATTTTATTAAGCTATACATGTTTATAAATATTTTCAAACACTATTAGAAGCTGTTCGACGATCTTTGAGAACGTGAGAAAAGATTTCCTACTTTTGTAATCGATACAAATAATGAAAAGTATTCAATGTTAAAAACAATAATGGAAAAATTAAATATACCGTAATCGCATAAGTTGCTAGCCTCTCAGCCAGTTTGAGTAAACTTTCTTTCTTAACGACGTAAACAATTTAAGTCTAATGCAAAATGCAGAGCGGGTCCGCAACTGGCCCTCACCTCCCTACTTCGAAACTACCTGGGCCTGTATATAAATTATTTAACATTATTTAGTACTAATATAACTTGCCAGTTATTATATTATTCCTTTAGTTGAACTTTAGACTTTTGTAATATATTATTAATAGCTTGATAATATTCTATTTAGAAACAATTGTCATTCTCAAAGTTAAGAACTTTGTTCGTTCACTTTTTTGAAGCAGTAAAGCGCTATTGAATTTTTAAGTAAAAAGACGTCTACAGGGAAAAGTAGAATATGAAGAAAAAATTTAGTTATAAACTGTGTTGCAAATCTATTCTCTTTGAAAGTTTTAGACAGAGTAATTTAACATTTAAGCAGTACTTTCTCTCGATTCGAATATAAGAAGATTATTATTAGTATTCATACCTTTTAAAATAAAAATAAACGATTTACTAAAATCTATTGCAATTTTCTACAGTAAAATAATATTGTAAGAGATTCAAATAATGCATGATAAAGATCAATATGTAAGATAATTACAATCAATATATTTCACAAATAAAATATGTTAATGCTTTAGTTACAGAAGACTATCGTGCATTCAATTGTAAAAATGTCTATTTTCCTATTTCTATCAATACTACGTATCCGTATTGTAATAAAAATAGGATAATTTCTTATAGAGTGTTCATTTCCATCTTTATTAAAGTTGCCAACTGAGATATAATAGTAAAATAAGTATATTTTTTTTGGAATATGATAAATTACATTGTCATCGATTTGAAACAATCTTCGTATTTATCTTGAGAAATTCTACTTATCAAAAATAATTAGATCTTTATAACTCAACTTCTTTAAAAAAAATACTTAATAAATAAGTCAGAAAAAGTTTTTATATATTAGAAAGAAACTTATATTTCGTACTAAAATACACAACGGTCCTTTAAAAGTAATTTTATTGTGGTAAATGCTTATATGTTTAATAACCGAAGGTAGGTGTCCTATGCTTGATCTTTCAATAAGGTCTTGCGAGCTCTGACAGTTGATAATGGATCTATCAAACTAGTCGATATCAACGACATGAGGTTTCACATTATAATTATAACGTGTCACACAAATCTTGATAATGATGTAAAATAGCCATCCATACCGTGAGGCTAGACCCTGTTAGACTTCTTTCGTTTAGGATGTTCCTAAGTCGTAGATCGATGCGAATAAGCCACAAAACACAGCGGCACTCAAAGCCAATATAGCCGGTGTCACGGTTAAATTCAGCTTAATTTATGCACTAGAGTCATGGGAAATGGAAATATTTCAGATGAGCGTCCTTCAACAAAACCGTGGCGGACATTTGTACGATGTTGTATTCCATACATCAGGGCATCGATAGTCAAAGCGAATAAAAAATCGATGGCTCACACTATTTATTATTTAAATTAAAAAGAAGCGCTTAACAATAGACCAGTAATATTGTTATATAAACCATCTTTAAAATACATTCAAACAATGAAATCCTTAAATCATAATATTTTGCCTTAAGTAGCTCGCTTTGCAACATCTAGTGCTAGTATCATTTTAAATCTATTTATACATTTTATCTGCAAAATAAAAGATTAGTTATATGTATAAGCAAGAATTAAAAAAATACTCCTAGATTTCGTAATAAAAGACAAAATTTTAGGTATTTATTTTATTTATTTATTTAAAGCCTAAGGAAACGTAACAAATATATGTAAAAAATAAAATACAGCGATTAGCGATTAAAAGCAGAAATTACAGCATTAAAGATCAGCCTAAAAGACGTTTCACAAAGAACAAGTAGTAGAAAAATACTAAAATCAAAATATACATCTTAATCAATAACGTTCACTTCTTACAATTTGCATGAAATTTTCCAAAAATCTTTATCATTGTTTGCCTAGAACAGGAAATAATGTAACTCTTTAGCAAATTCGGTTTTGTCATAACGGTAAATAAATTGTTTCCCTTTGTTTAGAAAGGAGTGCTTATAAGAATTATTATTTATTATGATAGATATTGGTTGGATTTACCTATATTACTTTCAATAATTACTTAATAAAATAATAAAGAAATAGAATAAAATATAGATACAGACTTTGATGTATTTGAACATGAGAAAGACGATGTGTGAAAGCAGCTAGAGGAACCAACCTACCTCATGCAAAATGCAGCAGCGCCTCTTCCCCCTCCTATTTCGTTCCCCCTGCCTTCCTTTATAAATGATTCTGGCTCAATTTCGCCGGCTCCCGTTCTCCCCGATATTGTTTGACTTGTAGATATTTATACATTTAGTGAACTGGACAGTATATTTGAGACAAATTTTTCAATAATCTTGGTTAATCTAGGATAATCCAGTTGTTAAGTTTATTCTTTTGACGAAAGATAATTATATAAATTAATATAATTTAAAAAATTGTACAAGTAATTCTAGCACAATTAAAAAAAACATAATTTGTATTGTTTAACAGACAGATTCCGTAAATTTAATGTGAGACCAGGCATCCAGTGTCCTGTATTAACTCAATATTAATCACACAGAACCCGTCTTCACGGTCGGACATCAAAACAGGTCTCCGACAGCGGTGTCGGATTTAATTAAAACAGCACCTTTGAGAATTTAATTTAATTAGCGTGAGGCGCAATTTTAAGGACCACCTCTATTCTATTGTTCCCCGGCTTATTCTATTTTAAAGTTCATTGCAATTTTGGAAGATTTTTTTTTGATTAGATATTCTGATAAAACTAAATATTATTTTGTCAATGTTGGTTCAATATAGTCTAATTTCAATATGCTAATCTTAATTCAAGCGAATGTGTTTTAGTTAGGTCCATTCCATTAGGTATGTTTATGAATTACAAATTTCTCTTTTGTCTACCATCCAGATCGTATATTGAAAATTAAAAAAAAATATATTATTTCCTCCAAAGACAGCGTATTTAGATTTAAAGTATTTCATACTTTTAATTTATTGTTTCGTTTCACTGCATTCAAAAGTAAATTTAACTACACGCGAATACACTTATAGTAATAGACAAGCGGAAAGAAAGAGTACGTCGGAAAATACTTCGTCTATACTGTCACTAAATAAATATACCTATGCCTTCAACGCTCGCTACATAATAACTTTATTTGAAAAATTTAAACGTAATTTGATAAAGTGCACTCAAAGCAAGGAGATATTTATGTTTTCGTTTATGTTTGTGTGTATGTATCTTCGTTTCTTTATGTATATGTATGTATGTGTGTATCTATGTGTGTGTGTATCTATGTGTGTATGTATGTATGTATGTATGAATATGCATTGTACTGTTTTTTTTTGAGGAATGGTTTTTATGAATGTTTTGTCTACGTTACATAAAATAAATCTGGTTTTATTACAATTAATTTATTACATTTTTAATAATAAAGTAATATTATATACCGATTATAGTTAATTTCTTTCGATTATATTAAAACAAGTATTTTTTACAATGTACATTCAACCCCTAAACCCAAACCTTTATGTATAATAATATATATAGTAATATATTTATAGTTAATGTATCTTGTAATATACTTTAAAATAAGCAATACGTTTTGTTTGTTTATAATATATTTTTGTTATCTTTTTTGTCCCACACGTACAAACTACAATAAATTAATATATTACTAAGTACCTACAGTTTCTTTTTTTTCATACATACATTACCAAAACTGGCAGAATCTTAATATATTTATATTGTCCTCAAATTATGACTGTTCTAAAATTTATATTCACGCCAACATTCATTGTTTCAAATTATATTTACCTCGCTTCCGACTCACACTAAGTTACTTCATTTCGATTTTATAATTGGATATTAAAAGTAACTTATATAAACAACATTAAAAAATACCAAACTATGCTCAAGTTTAATTAAAAATCACCCGAGAGCTAATTTCAGTTTCAATCAAAGTTTGGTAAGACTAAGTACACAGCTATGAAAACAAGTGCCTGAAACCAAAAACTACTGTTGTTAAAATACAATAGCTGGTTTTCTTTCACAATGATTACACCTATCTATAAAATGTAAATCATGACGGGTAATTTATTGACTAAATCAAACCGTGACTAATCTTGAACTTATTAAACAACTGTAGTGTCAGTTTAAATAATCTTAATTTTATATTCAATAATAAAAGGTAATATAAGAAAACAGTAATGCAATATCCAGAGTAATCCATAGCTACATATCTCTTTTAGAAGCAAGGGGTGAATATTAAAAGTGAAACTAAGTAGGGGTGGTGGCAGTGAAGCAATATTCAAATAATTGGATCAACAAGACCGTCCAAATTAGTCTGTGAAATATGCATACCATTATTTAACTCGCTACACAATGCTATTATTACTTTATTTTTTATTATTCAAGAGATGTACGTCATAAAGGAGGATGTTCAGACAATTTACAACACAATTATGATACGTCACTTCATCCTGCTTCTGGTTGTTTTGTTCGTGTTTTGAATTATCTGTTCCGTACATTGAATACAGTGAAAATCTACGCATGCTCACTTTACGCAAGCGAGTCAATAAATTATTAAAGTTAAGAACAAAACTATTGACCCGTTGTACGCTCCATGCCGATGTAACGCACATCAATGTTAAATAAACATAGTAGTGTTTAGGACTGTTTATTTCTTAAATAATTTAATACATATTTAATAAGTTTCTAAAATATTGACTATAAGAGATTGGCGGTCATAAAAAATTTTAACTGCATCTAATTAAAATTTGAGGATTATTTTAGAGTCAGTTATTATTAGGATGGCTAAAAACATTTTTTTTGTAGGAAATTTACTTAAAAGATACTTTATATATATCATCTTCCTATGTATTTACCTCTTACCACGACAAACTAAGTTTAGTCGTTAGCATTTTGCAGGGAAACAATATTGGAATCAATCAATCAATCTGGAATTTACAGTCATACTAAAACACTTTAAGACTGAGGTGGTATAACTTACAATTACTGCGAAAAGTTTTGGCAACCGGCTAAATATCGTCCTTTATAAGACTAGGGCACGCTGGAGAAGAATTATTTTGCATTAAAATTCAATGTTTAATTAATTTAACGGAATTATAATATTAATTTGTATACAGATATGGTATTGGTAATGACGGACCGTTACTTAAATGAATGCACTCCGAAAAATAATATTAAATTGATGACCGATGATATTTCTCATTAATTAGTATTAATGGATATTAATATGGATCTGATACATTCATTAATAAATAAAAAAAGATTGCCTCTATCGAACTATGTAGCCATATTTTTCTGTAGCAATCATTTAATTACGTTCAATGTAGATATTTTTATTTGTTTCTCAATATCATATTTTATATGATGAAAAATCATCATTATTAATATATTTTTTATTTGACCTACGAAGTACTTTTAATATGAAATAACAGATACTTAAGCAAAATAAAAGGAAAAAAGTAAATGACTCCTGGTATGTTGAAAGTGACAATTTGATTACGAGGGCAAATGGAGGGTAAATCGGACTTCATACTACGAGGGTGCTTTTTAAAACCGTAGTTAATGAATAAATAAGTTTTTAGTACTGTCGTAATTATTCGATTTGGTAACCGGATAATACGTATCTTATTTCCTTATTTGTATAAAGATGTTTTGTGTAAATGGGAGTGTGCTTGAAACGAATGTTACCGAAATTAATGACTATAATTTTAGATAAGCGATTATGTAGAATGTTTTGCCATGTTAGACTATCGCCAAATATTTCCGAACCTAAATTAAAGAATGGAATCGGATAGCGGTTCATAAGTTACCATACATACTCAAAAGATATAATAGTAGTGAAAAATTATGGATTAAATGCAATTGTTCAATAGATTAGACTAGAAAGTAAAATGAAGCAGAGTTGTTGAAATACAATATGTTATATAGAATAAAGCTGAAAACCTATGTAATGACAAATTGACTGACGGGAACTGTCTTCGAGTGACTGGTTTTCGACAGAAGCACCAGTGACAAAATTGATACCTACTTATCGTCTCTGTAAGAATATTTTCGATGATAGCAATCTCTTTAAAATCCGTGTCAATAAATAACGCTTCGATTTTAAAAAAGTTTGGTGACAGTCAACCTTCGTTAGCGCACTCTATTTTAAAGGTAACGGAATTGTTTATATCAAGGTGACAAAGACCGTTCGTATGCGCTCAGCACAGAATATCGACATATCCATTAGTACAAAAAAATCAAAATAATAACTACAGTAAAATAAATTGCCAACAGATTTTTACAAAGAAATGTCGTATCTTTACTAAAACCATAAATACAGATGGAGAGATGGATTGCCGGAACAGCTATTTCGTTATATATATTATATATATATTATTATATCAAACTTTATAAGAGCTGATATCGTCATTTTTATATTATTTAAACACAAATAGCAGTTTATAATGAGGCACCTTATTTCAGTACTTATAAATAGGACAAGTGCAAGATAACTCCAAGCCGCCATTTTATAATTTCGATTCACAACATCTATCATTAACGTGTTCATTAAATATTGATATTATTAGTCATTTATTATTTCACAAAATGTCTGCAATGTATCAAAAATAATGCATTTCGGAAAAATTCAGAATAATAAATTAAAATACTATCATTACAATTCAATTCAAATAATGAAGATTTGTCCATCCCACAGTTTTTTTTAAAACTATCGTAGACATTGTCTTTTGGGTTTTGTAAAAAAATGGCCCTGTATTTATTTATGTAAATATTTCTCACTCACTCTATGAAAAAGAAAATTAAAATATGTTATTCACATAAGAGAAATGACTATTTTTGATTAATTACTACAAATTACAAACAGCTAGAAATTATTTGTAATTTATTGAATATGTTTTAGAACTAATAGCTACGAACCCAATTAGATTGCAACGATTCAGTCGATATGTTTTTCAAAAAATATATTTACCGATATATAAAGTATGTATTATATTATCTTTATTAATGTTTCTCTATGTTATACATTACTAGGAGCTTTTTTATTACGATAAAATTTTGACGTAACTCAAAAAAAAAAAAATAAAAAAAAAATTGTGGCTTACAGTATATTATGATGACAGAACACTTTGTAATACTAAAACCATAAGAAAATATTCAAATGAGATGCTCATTGCAAAAGTGTACTACAGGATATTGCAGGGTGTACTTCTGGCAATAAGTGTACTACGAGTGTGTCATTTATTGATCAAGTATCGGGTATAGATAAACTATATTACGAGTATAATTATATCCGAATAGAATGCTTAGTTACAAGCGATTGATAGTTTATATTATTACATATTATAAGTAATAACCATTACCTATGTTTAACCATGTCCGTGTATCCACGTTACGCTTTTTAAAATTTCAAAGAATATAATAAATTAAATATTTAATAATATTTAAATAATAATGTTTGAGATACGATAGTTCAATTGTTAGAGCGACGGGACGATTTTCCAGAAGTCACGAGTACGACTCCCTGCCCATATCGGTTTATGTTTCATTTTATATTTATTTAAAATATTAAAAGTATCATAAAGTTTTATGGTTCATTCAATATTATAAATAAATATTTTGAGTTTCTGTACTGTTTGCACAAAAATTAAAGTACAAATTTAGGAATATACTAAATGTGCAGCTAATAATATGTACTTCTAGTGATTTTGCCTTATATTTGTGTCATATTGTTACCAAAACATATTGAAATACCTCTCTAGCAGATGGTTTTTCAAATAAGAGGGTCGCCACGTTTACCCTACATGCGTAAGAATGTGATATTATATGAAATAACCACAGAAATAAGGGGTGTATTTTTAAATGCATTATTGCAACTTAGAAACACTAATAATTATAATTATATATAATACAGCTAGCTTTGAAAGTAATTTGTGTTGAAAAATAGAAAAAAGTAAAACATAGCTAAAAATATAGCATTACGCCGTATTTACTTTTTAAACCTAAATAACTTACACCGTATTTATTTTATACAATATTAGAATCACAACAAAAATGTATAATAAATGTATATAGATAACAAACATAATTTCTAGAATTGCTACAATGTGGGAAAAATATACACAAATAACAAAATAGCAATTCTTGTTTTCATACAAACCAAAAAATATAAAAAATCGAATTATAAGCTTCAGTATTAGGGTCGTAATATGATAAAGAATTTTTTATACCGGGCAATCGATTTTTCTGCTACAACCGAGGCGTTAATTAGATCAAGCCAGAAACTCCTATGATAAACTAATAGCATAAACGTCAGTTAGGTATGCACAACATTATTAACTACTCCTATGAATCCAATACGTCTTTTTGTGAGGAATTTTAAGAGTAATATTTTATTCAAAAACATAGAATAGTTTCTGCATTCCAAATTTATGATTCACAGTTCTTACAAAACATAACTTCAAGAATGTCATAATATTATCAGAAAATGACGTGTTATCTTATTATGAATAACATATTTTATAAATTATTTTGAGTGTATGTATTCCTAATATTAAAATTTCCAAGTAATAAGATAAGTTATACGTACATAAGTCATCAATTATTATTTGTAATATTACAATTCGGATCATTGCTGGTATGTTTTTTTAATTAAGGAACAACTACCCCTTGTATCAACAGGAGGGTTGAGGTGGTTTTTAGATAATACGTTTTATTACGGCTTTCACTGCAAATAAAAATAAAGGGGGTTGTGTTTTATTAGAATTGGTGCACTTTGTGCACTTGTGCGGTTTTTAATGTCAGTGTAACATCTGAACTATATGTCTTGTAGTTATCTTATTTTAATAATAACTTTCTTTGATCGACACTATTATTCATATTATGTTAATATCCTACCAATAGGTGACTTGACAGTCAATTTATTAGTAAGACTTTTATTTACTGACCAAACAAATTCATATGTTAGTTTCGAACAAAAAAGAAAATCACACAATCTGTTCTCGATAGTTGGTGCTGTAGTTGAGTTATTAATAGTTGTTAGTCCTTTTAGTAAGCAAAAAGCTAGCTTGTAGTATAATTATAAATATATTCAAACACAATGCTAAGTATAAGCTATTTTCTGCCAAGTTTTTAAGGGTATGAACAATCAAACTAAAGCTAAATAAAGAAAATTATTACATCGTGGTCTCTTTATATGTATAACAAGTATCTACTATAATTGTTTAAAAATAAAAAAATAAAATTAAAGTACGTTAAATATTTTACTTATTGTATAATTATAATTATACAATAAGTAAAATATTACATCATATAAATTTCCATGTAGCCTCTGTTTAAAAATTTCCAGCCACATGTGAAATAAAAACTGAAAATAAGTGTCAAAAAATTTAACTATGATCTGACATTAAATAATAAATATCAGATCACACAAACTCAAACTACTATTTCGAAAATTAAACTTCTATATAATAAACATAACTATTACATTAGTACAAAATAAGGTGTCTACCCTCAACGATGTCTTTAAAGAAATTATTGAAAGGAGTTCCTCCAGATATGTTATATGCCGAGGGTTTGCTGACTCAAGACTGGAGTGCTATAACTCCTTGTCAAGCCGCATGCACAGACAGATTGGGGAAAACATTACAATTGGAGCAGGAACATTACTTACTACAGCATCCAGAGGTAACGACGGTTCAATATTGCTTTATTTTAGCACTGAACATTATACAATCCGAAAGTTTTGCTCGGTACTAAAGTGAATGTTATTTTGTAGTATGAGAATGCTATGTAGATTGTACAAATATGTTCATTCGTTGAAATTGTTTATATGTACTTTCTAGTGAGTTTAGTCTGGCGTGTCTAATAATGTTTTTTTGGTATTTGTGGAACGTTTTTGATTGTTTTAGTGAATAATCTACTTCAGCTTTTTAAGATATAAATAGAATGTTATATATGATTAAATACCAAAAACAATAATTAGAAGTCGAGCTGTTAATTCTGTTACTGGCTGTTTACATACATTTAAAAAAAACATTAATTGAATTTCGAAAATTAGCTGTTACGATAAAAAAATAGACTTCTCACCCGCCATTATTGTATGTTTTGGTTGAAAATGATTAGGTCCTTACGAATGAAATTGACGTTTTCTATGGGAGGAACAAAAAGTCGAATAATTTTTAATATAATGTATTCAGTTAATCAAAGTATGAACCATTGTTTTCTATGCACTTTTTCCTTTAGTAGTTCATTGATTCCTTTACTAAAAAAAACAGCCGGAAGGTAATCAATAAAATCTTTCAAGGCGATCTTTACTGCCCCATCGGAGTAAATTATTTTCCCTTGCAAGAAGGTATCTAAATTTTGAAAAAAAAATGGTAGTCTGGAGCAAGGTCCGGGGAGTAGGATGAATGTCTTAGACATTCAAATTGAAGCTCTTTTAATTTGGTAGCCGTCTATTGTGCAGTGAATGATCTAGCATTGTCTTAAAGCAGCAGTGGTGTGGAGCGATTAACCAGTCTAGGTTGTTTAGGAGCTAGCTTTTCCATCCAGGATCCAACCATTGGGATGAGCATTAGAGAGAGATTATTGTAGAGATTCCATTTTTTATCACAGGTAATGATTCGATTTAAAATCCCTTCATTTTTGTATCGGTTCATTGATGTAACGCAGCAGTCAACCCGCGTTTGCCAGTTTGCTTCAGTCAATTCATGAGGTACCCACCTTTCCAGCTTTTTAATCTTCCCAATTTGCTTCAAGTGGATTAAACCAGTTTTATCACTACTATCGCAGCCTGTAGGTAATTTGGATCCGCATTGGATCCGCTTTCACAATAGCCTTCAATTCTTCATTATCAACTTGGCTCTCCGGCCGTCCACGTGCTTCTTCTGCAGGTCGAAATTTCCTTAACGAAAACGTTGGAACTAAAAACGAACTGTGTTTTCTTTTGCAACATGACCACCATACAAATAATTAACTCTTCGAGTCGTTCAGCAGCGCTGGTGTCAAGGTGGAACTCGTTCTCTTTAATAATGCGATTTTTTTTTTTTTTTTTTTTTATGTAAGAGGAGGGCAAACGAGCTGGCGGGTCACAGATGACTTGTGATCACCGCCGCCCATGAACTCTTGCAACATCCGAGGATTTACAAGAGTGTTGCCGGCCATGTAGGTAGCAGTAAACGCCTTTTTTGAAGGTATCCATGTCGTACCGATCTGGAAATACCACCGAAGGGAGTTCGTTCCACAAGCGAGTGGAACGTGGGAAAAATGTCCTTGAAAACCGCACAGTAGAGGATCGCCACGCATCCAGGTGGTAGGGATGGTATTGGAGGCGATGGCGCGCTGTGCGGTGATGAAATTCGGCGGCAGGCATCAGATCGAATAGTTCTTCGGAACATTCACCGTTGTAAATGCGGTTGAAGACGCACAAAGAAGCAACGTCTCTACGCAATGCCAAAGAGTCCAGCCGTTCGCAGAGCACCGGGTCCCCGACAATCCGAACGGCTCTCCGTTGTACGCGGTCAAATGGTAGAAGCTGATATTGGGGTGATCCGGACCAGAGATGAGAACAGTACTCCATGTGTGGCCGGACCTGCGCTTTATAGAGCGCAAGTCTTTGGCCAGGTTTGAAATACTGCCTCGCTCTATTAATCACTCCCAATTTCTTCGAGGCCAACTTGGCCTTGCTCTCCAGATGACCACGAAACTGACAATCGCTCGAAATGTCGAGACCCAGTATTTTGATACTTGGCGAGGCAATGAGGGGAGTGCTCTCGAAGAGCGGTGATACGACAAATGGAGTTTTCTTAGTGGTAAACGCGCAAACTTGTGTCTTCAGGGGATTGAACTGCACGTGGTTCAGTTCACCCCACTCAGAGATCAGCCCCAAGGAAGTCTCTATAGAAGACACAAGTTTCTTTCGGCACTCGTCGACGTTTTCCCGAGAGAGACCTGCACGGCCGGAATATACCGCATCCCCAGTGCTGTTATCCGCATAACAATGTATGTTGGAGATATCCAGCATATCATTGATGTGCAGGAGGAACAATGTTGGGGATAGCACGCAGCCTTGGGGTACACCAGCGTTCACGGGCTTAGGGTCCGAGCAAAAACCGTCGATAACGACCTGTATGCTCCGCCCAGTGAGAAAGCTGGTGATCCACTTGCATAAACTCTCGGGAAGCCCATAGGAAGGTAGCTTCGAAAGAAGGCCCCTGTGCCATACACGATCAAAGGCTTTCGCCATATCCAGACTAACTGCCAGACCCTCTCCCTTGCTTTCAATAACAGCTCCCCAACGGTGTGTAAGATACAACAGACGATCACCAGCCGATCGACCATGGCGAAAGCCATATTGCCGGTCATTGACCAACTGGTGATCCTCGAGGTAGGTTAGGAGCTGTTTATTGATGATGCTCTCCATTACTTTGGAGAGAAGAGAGGTAATGGCGATAGGTCTGTAGTTAGCTGGGTCCGAGCTATCACCTTTTTTAGGGATCGGATGGACAAGGGCACGCTTCCATGAGACCGGGACTACGCCTTTCAAGTAGGAGTACCGAAATAGACGCGTTAGCACTGGTGTCAACTCAGGGGCACATGTTCGTAGCACAACTGGAGAGATACCATCTGGCCCACTCGACTTATGAACTTCCAAGGAAAGGAGGGTTTTTCGGATGAGTTTTTGCCGAAAAACTATTTCCGGCATAAAGCTCGAACACCGCGGGATGATAGGCGGTGCCCTCCCCTGGTCGTCCAAAGTCGAGTTTGAGGCAAAAAGAGTGCCCAAGAGATCGGCTCTCTCTTTTGCCGTGTGGGCCAAAGAGTCGTTCCCAGTGTGCAATGGCGGCAGGGATGGGCGACAGAAGTTTCCCAGACTGGCTTTGGAAAGTGCCCAGAACTTGCGCGTGCCAGGTGGGTACTTTGCCAACTGATCCCCGATTTTGACGACATGCTTGAACCTTGCTCTAGCGATTTTCCGTTTGAAGAATCTGGAGGCACGATTATATTTCCTCTTCAGAACTCTGGAGTTCGGATCCTTAGTGACTAACGCATTAGCCCAAGCCTGATAAGCCTGCCGTTTGTCAGCTGCTGCAGCCCTGACAGACGCATCAAACCAAGACCGCGATCTGCCACCAAGTGGTACCACAGAGCTTGGTACAAATAGTTCCATGCCCTGAAGTATCACATCAGCTACAGCCGCAGCGCAGTCACTAGGATCATTGGAAGGGAAACAAATCGGCCCCCATAGGTAGGATGCAAAAAAGGATCGCATTCCATCCCAATCCGCTGACTTGTAGTGCCAAACGCGTCGAGTCGCAGGTCTTGTGCGAGCTGGGCGTTCCATGGGCACTACACTCCGTACCAAGCAATGATCAGAGGACCCTAAGGGAGCCTCGACAGTGACTTGGTACTTTCCGGGATGTGTAGTCAGCAGAAGATCCAACAAAGAGGGTATATGGCTGTCCACGTCTGGTAGACGAGTGTGCGTCTTTACCAATTGGGACAGACCATTTGCCAGAGCAAAGTCAAACACAGATCTCCCCGCGTAGTCGGTGGCACGTGACCCTAGCCAATCGGTATGGTGCGCATTAAAGTCCCCGAGGACCACGACTTCGGCGGAGGGAGTCTGTGAAAGCAGATCGTCAATCTTCGCCTGAACATGGCCTAAGAGTTGATCCGTTTCTGCATTACCACTATGGGACCTGTAGAGGCACGCGTAGACTCTGACATGGTCGTCCATGTCCACGCGCAGCCAGAGTACAGATCGGTCCCGACCTTCAAAAACCTGAAGGCGACGGTAGCAGATATCGTCCCTAACGAACACAGATACCCCGGTGTGTGGTATAAAATGATGTTCTAGTTTATACCCGGGGTATGATAGGTACGCTGTGTCGCTAGGTTGGGATATCTGCGTCTCCGTCAGAAACAACAAGGCCGGCTGCGCAGTCTCTAGATGATGGTGGACGGCGTTCAAGTTGGAATGAAGTCCCCGGATGTTGCAAAAGTCCACAGTTAAAGTGGGTCGGGGTGCCGCTGCGTTAACTCGTCGTTTGCCCTCTAAAAACACAAAAGGCGATACTTTGCCCGTCCCAGATACGACGGGCAGCCCGAGCAAAATCCGAGAATCATTTCCCCGATTTTGCTCGGGGAAATGATTCTCGGATTATTCTCGCGATATATTAAGTTTTCCATTTAGTAAATTGAATAACGCAAACAGAAAAAATAGAAGAAAAAACAAATAATTGACGGTTTTCGAAACAAATGTACATGTGTATAAATTTGATACAGCTGTAAAAATTGTATTTGGAATTCCTTACCAAAAAGGAGAAATTTTCGATTAAAATGGCCAGTACCAAAAACGCCAATTTTATTTGTAAGGACCTAATATTTTTTTTTGTAATGGAGTGGGGCTATAAAGAGAATAAGATTGTAGTAACTGCACTGTACAAAGTAGTTAAGGAGCTAGCCGACATTTTTGATACATTGAAAAAGCTAGGGATTAGCCGAATCCGAACGTACACTGAAACCATGTCTGTTGATGGCCGTGAGAGATCCGGCTGAGCGCGGACTATTAAAATAAACAAAGTTCATCGAAATCCATCCCATAAGGAAACAGAAAATCCTTTCCAGAGAAAGTAGAATCCTACCGAGGACACTTTCTCGGATTATAATCAAACAAGACTTAGGTCTAGGAGCCGGGGATACATAGGACATACCTTAAATAAGGCACTAAAACAAAAGAGAGTCGAAAGATCAAACCAACTGTTACTTCGATACGCGAACGAAAAACACAGAAAAATTCTCTTTACCGAAAAAAAAAAATTACAATCGAGGAGCACTACACAAACAAAAGGATCAAGTATTTGCATACAGCTCTAAAGTTCAGCGAGGCCATCATCTAACATTAGTCATGGATTGCTGAGTTGTCTACCAAGGGGTTACGAAACTCCATTTTTGCGAAAAAGGAGTGACAACTTCAGCCAAAGTGTATAAAAATAACATGTTAGAAGCGGTAGTTAAACTTCTCAGTAATATCTTATTTAAAAACCAAGTGTGGACATTCCAACAGCCTTCAGCCCCGGGTCATAATAATATTCAAGACTTCATAAAGGCTTATGATTGCCCTGCGCTTAGTCCAGATTTAAATCCTTAGGACTATAAATTGTGGTCGGTGCTAGAGAAATGCTCTAAGCATAACCCAAATATTGAGTAGCTCAAGATATCATTGGAGGCAGCAGTGACCAATTTTTCAAAGGAAACCATTCGTATATCCATCAACGAATGACCCGATTGTTAAAAACGTGCGTTAAAGCTAAGGGTGAACACTTTGAATAACTAGTTTACTAAGTTAACATATCTTTTTCACTGTAAATAATCACATATAAAACTTGAAAAAAAAATATATTTTTTTTAATTATTAAATATTTTCTTTGTAACAGAATTTATGGCTAGACTAGGTATTTTATTCTTATATTATATTCTATTTTTACAGTCGTTTATACTTTTAACTTATTTTACTTATTACTTTTAATTTATTTTAAACAACCTAATCAAAACTTTGAATTGTCTATAATGAAGCCATGTTTATCTTATTTCAATTTAAGATATATTTATTTTGAATAATTCATTAACACTGGCAGGACTCGATCCTGCGTCTTTCATTTTATCGACCTGCGAGGTGTGGGACGGTATTCTTCTCATTACACATTAATTTAAAAGTTAACCAATTCTTTTTGATTATAAGGTAAAAGCCATGTTAGAGATTTTTATTTGTAAAATGGTTCAATGTAATAAAATGAAGAACCTTTTAAAAGAAGCTACAGAACACTTCACGAGACCTACAATAGAGCTCGATAAAGAAATACGACAAAAACTCAATTTACTTTCCGAAGAGCCTTATAACTCACAGGTATAATTTACTTTTACTTAAAAATTGTACAGTCTGAATATTTTACCAAAAAGTACCTACTTGCATAGATAAAGTAGATATAGTCAAATAATGTAAAATAAAAATCGGCATAGGGAGGTGGAATCATACCCTAATAGCGATCTAAAGAGCGGTAAAAAACTTTATAAATATCCATCTGAAGGTACAATTTGAGCTTTCAAGCAAAGGTAGTTTGAACGTGTTTAGAATGAACTCTGATGGCCTAGTACGAAATGTTGTGCTGTATTCGCTCATTTTATTATAAACTGATATACTTATAAGATTTAAAAATATATATTAAATGTTTTAAATTTCTTAGCAATATTATGAGATTTTTTTTTCAGTGATAAATATTTATGCTACTGTGTATATTTGAGTTTTCTATAAATTACCTATTTATTTTTATTATTAGGTCAAACGTGTATCCTATCGTGACAAGGCATTACAAGATGATTTAAGAAAACTCATATTTGAGTACTATCCGTTAAAAACTCCAGAAATACCAACACCTTCTGTATCGACTGTAAATACAGAATCTTCTTCATTCTTATCATTATTAACCTCGGACACAACACTATCAACGCCTGGTAAGGTTTTCCTAAGTTACACAGCAAACTAGTAATTGTAAAAAAAAAATCCTTTTTTATATTTTTATTAGTCAATTAAATTTGATTTATTTAAATTTCAAGATAACCTAGTCCAAACCTGAAATAAAACTTGAGTATTACTATTACAAAAGACTATTATTTAACTTTTACTTTCGTGTATTATTCAAAATTTCATTAATGGTTTCAGGTTGTAAAAATTTATCTTTCATAAAAATTATCGCAACCTTCATTTTCAGAACCAATACCAACACCTGTGCCTACTTTTTCGGAAACTATGTTCAATTTAGTATCCAATACTGTTGATAAAGCAATTTTCCTTAACGTGGACGACGAAGCCTTAAATTATGACATCGCATACATTGAATTGAGCAGAGCAGTCGAAAAGGCAATGGAAATACCTGTTATCGATATAAAAAAAGATATAGCTGAATTATACATCAATGCCTATAAAATGTTTGAATTTAAAATAATGGAACAAGAACGTATAGGTAAAACCAAAGAAACATTTTAACTTACAAAAATAATAATAAGTATCTTACAAAACTATTTAAATATTACTGTACAAAAGTTAAATATTAATATGTTTGTGGTACGAATATACGTGGTATACTCATGTGACACCACGGTGTGACACCACGGGATCGCTTTCGCACTCTCCGCGATGCCCCGACGTGATCCACGGAGAGGGCACCTCGCAACGAGGAGCACCCATCCCTTTTTCGCAGGCTTGAAAGATTGTGAAGGGATCCCCTTCCCCCACCCAAGCCTGCTGCCTCTGAAGGGGGCCGAGACTCCCTTCTGGCCGGACTCGGTTTTAGGGAATCAGGTGTAAAACCTGACTGGACCATCATCGACTTTGTCCAGCCCCACCAAGGTAGTCTCCCCGAGAGGAGACCACCGGTCAAGCCCCCTGAAAGAGCACACTCCCATAAGACCCAGTTATGCCAGCGCAGGCAGCCTCACTGCAACACACTGGAGTCGAACGTTAGTCCGTTCACGTAGGGGGCCCAACGTCGAACCCGACAGGCTTTTACCGCCGGCCACGGTGATCAGCCGAGGCCATCAAGAAAAAGGCATAAGTCGGGAACCCACCACGCCCAGACTAACCATCACCAAGCGCAACCGTGGCGTCACACTCGGCAAAGATTAATCCAGGCAACGTCTCGAACCGTCTCCCTACCAAGCACCCTCTCTAAAATGCTTGGTAGAAAGAGGCCCAGACCCTAAACGCCGCAGACGGCCTCTCCCTCTGCAAGAAAGCGACCGCCGCGGACGCCCCCAAACAGCCTGAGGACCACTCTATAGTCCACTCTGCTATCAGAGAAGTACCAGGAGCGATTCCGCAGCCGACCCTGGCAAAGAGGGCCTGCGCCCGCCCACCCTCGACACCCGGGCCAACTTTCCAACGCGATCCACGATGGAAAGAGGCCCGAGCAGCCCCCACACCCCAGGCGACTCCGAAAGGATACCCGCCCTGCTCAGCCATGGACCGGCCACGAACTCCCATGACCGACCCCCGTGGAGTGGTGTGGTGCGGTGCGTTGCGGTGTGGTGCGATGCGGTGCGGTACGGTGTGGTGTGGTGCGGTGTGGTGTGGTATGGTATGGTATAGTATAGTATAGAGAATATTTGGAATCCAGTTTATTCCTGGAAATATTCACACTGCCCACGTTTGAGATATAAATGTATATGTAAATTACCAAAAATAATAACTTCAAGGGTTTTATTTCATATATATGTAAAGAACTTAAATATTATTCCGGTGCAAGATGAAACTAAACAGCGAGATGAAGACATCATTGGTTTTCATCAATTAAATGTTCTAGCCAGCGTCCAGTTTTAAACATTATGTATACAAACTCGCCCACTCAAAAAAAACATACACTGTATTTATACACTACATTTTATCAGTGGAAGTTCCGTCAAAAGTCGGATCAATTTTCTATGTGTGATATGTGGAGATATATATCATTTCATTTACAACAAAACATTCTTATATATTGGATGCTGTGGATTGCTACATACTAGCAGCAAGATCAATCGTTGAGATCACAATAAATATCAACGTGCAGAAAACTTGTCTGTAAAAGAGTTGTTCATTTCACTTTGAATTCTTGACGTACGTGTATGTCCGGTTCAAATGTTGAAGGAAATGTTATATGCAACTTTTATAATAAGAATGTGAGAAATCTTTTTATTATAATACCCTTTTGGACTATCTATTTCTCTACACTTCTAGTAGTTAAAATAAAAGTCTGTCACTCATTTGTGCGTAATCATATAACTTCTACGAGGTTTTGTTTGAGCCTTGTATTATTATTATTAAATTGAATAAAAATGAGTCGTGTAATAAATGTTCATAATAGAGTTATATGATGATTGATTTTGAAAATTTCTGAATTTTTATCATTAGAATGAATTTTCTGCAATAGGAAACAGGTACTGAAGATTTCACCTCCACGTTACAAGTTAAAGGTCTCAAGAGAGTTTTACACATGATAATCATGTTATTATTATTAATACAAATTATTTCACAAATTTATATTTGTCATTGAAAAACTAAGGGTGTCATTTTAAAAAGTTGTGCATGAAATTATAAGACTTTATTAGTAACACTATATATAAAATAATATTATTATGAAATACAAAATGAGGTGTGTAATATCAGTTAACACAGATTCTCCATTAATTATAGATATGAAATATTACATATCAGAAACTATCAATCAACGTTGTTTTAAATTAAAGCTTTCATTCACCAGTACTTTGTATCGTACAGAATATCGCAAAAGGCTTTTAAAAGTACATACCTATACTTTTAATTGATGGAGCGCTACTTCTGATTACTTTTTTCCATATATATTTCGTTGCAGCTGCTGAAATAGCTTGGGAAAAGCGAATGAGAAAGAAACTAAAAAGAACATTAAGACGTGTGGACAACTTTAAAGGTATTTTTTATCGTTACTTGATATTTCTATTATTTATTAAAATTTTGTACTTTTTTTTATAAAAGTAACTATTATGTAAATGATATTTTTTCAATAGGTCGGTTTTTTTTCCTTGTCTCTTTTATCCTCAACATATGGTTTCACCAAAATTTAAAGTTATACATGTTTAAATGAAATTATGTAATGTGTTTTAACACATTACATAATTTCATTTAAACTAACTATTAATTATTAAAGAATAATTGAAAAAAGTTAATGTTACACAGCTGGTTATTTAGTATGTATTTTCACCTTACGAATTTACAGCTCCATCAGCTTAAACAGAAAATTAAACAGTGAGTTATAAAATGTCGTTTAAACTTGTATTTTATTTATAGACTATTGTTTGTTTACTATTTGCTTCAAACAACAAAGATAAACATATATATATATATATATATATATATATATATATATATATATATATATATATATATATATTACAATTATCTGACAGCAAAAAATTACCAATGACAGTCGTTCTGTTCTTAAAAACACTTCATTACCACAGCTCACAAACACACTAAACTGTTTACTCTTTCCTATCACTGTTACTCTTTATTAAACTAGTTCTGTTACACAACTTAGTCTCTAAATCACACACTGCCTTCTCTTAGCTTATATATAAAAGGCTTTCCGCCAAACATCATAGATTGGGGGAAATTACCATAGAAGAGGAAAAAGGAAATAATACATCACATTTACTTGAATTTTTTGTTCAACTAGTTTCAATTGAATTCAATCAGCCATGTAATTTAGTATTTGTTACGGTATTCGATGTCGATGGAGTTAATGATGACATCACCTATGTAGTATAATTTTCTTATATTTTTATAATTAATTGCTAACCTTACACTACAGGTTATGTGACACCTCCAACGCCGAAGAGTGAAATATCTTCCCATGAGAGTTATACAATTGCGCCACCACGTCCTTGCATATGTCACCCGCAGTTCAACTACAACAGATATCCTAAAGTATACAATGTTCTGTGTAATATATTGTGATTACTACCATAACTGAATAAACAGTCATGTTTGTTTTTATATTCAGGACAGATTTGGTATATATCTACCGAATGAAACTAAGTTCAGTGAATACAATGTGACAGTGAGTCCGGACATTCCAGAGGAAGGTCAGAGAGGTGACGAATGGCATTAAGTACCAGCAGGATACTAAAACTATTAGTTAGAATGTACTAACAATCGGGGTTTAAACAATATTGATTTAGTGTCATTATTATTTTCAATTTTTTACTATTTAATTTTGATAGACATTTTAATTGATATATATTTTTTTTACTGTTATTTAAAAAAAAAACTATTATTTTATTATAATATTTCTATGTCATTATGTAGTTTTATTTACGAATCAATACCGATAATTCGTTCTATTAAAGATAGGATAATATTCTAAGTTTTATTCTATCGCGTTTTATAAGGCCACGGTGCAACATTTGAATGACAAACTTCAGGCAGTCTCCGCATGGGGCAATGCCAATCTTGTCAAATTCAACGCCACCAAAACGCAAACATGTTTGTTCACCGCCAAAACGAGCCCTTTCACCTTGGCTCCTACTTTCCAGAATGTATCCTTGGAATACAGTGACCGGCTCCAGTTATTAGGCTTAGAGACTTCCTCGAACCTCAACTTTGTATTATACGAAGCACAGATCCGGTCGTGCGTGAAGTACTGTGGTCACATATTTGCTGGTGCCGAAAGTCTCATCTTGCGGTTCTGGACTCAATCGAGAAGCGATCAAAAAGGCTTATAGGTGACCCTGAGATGGTTAAAGCCAATCTCCACAGCCTTGAGCACAGGCGTATAATTCCTAGCCTCTCATTATTCTAAAAGATACATTTCCCCCAATTCCCCCGTACCCGTTCCATCACCCGACGTTCCGACGCATGGCAGGTATCCATCCTTACGTTGTGGACATTCCAAGTTTCCGAACGAAGATCTATGCTTCGTCTTTTTTAGCGCGTACAGCGAAGGACTGGATCAACTTGCCTGCGTCGGTATTTTCGGCCAAATACAATGTGGGTGTCTTCAAGAAGAGTGAATAGGTTGCTAGGTTAATGCTCCTTACCACCTATACCTAGTTTTGTATAAAAAAAAATAAATAAAAAAAGTAAAAAAAATAATTGTATTTTTAATTCACAATTTAAATAAGAATCATGTTTTATAATGATATAGCTGCTTTGTTCCATTTGTATTCTGGATCCAATAAAGTAGCTGCAACACAAACTGTTCTATCAATATTTTCTTCTAATTTAAATTAGTACTAGTATTGGTGATAAAAAAGCATTCACCAAAGATGAAAAGGAGAACCAAATGTTACAACATTATAATCAGATAACGTAAAAGCCTTAACCACCTTTGGATGTCACGACTACATTAATAATGGTTACCAGCAATTAATAGTCAAAATAGTATATAACACAGGAAAACTTTCGATGTATTCGAATAATGTATTTTTTCATTTAATCATACTTATTTTTGACAAATATTTTAGTATACAAACTTTAATATTTATTAAATTAAGAGTACTCTATCTGTGCCCAGAGTTCTAATTCTCCTAATCCATCGCGGTCAACTTAGCCTTACTCTGAAAATTACTGCGATAGTGCCAGCGCTTCAGCATTAGTGGTACGATGGAACTCGTTATATAATACATTATTATCGTTATTATCGCACATAAGCGCACATTATCGTTATTTAAAAAAAAATGAGTATAAGAAATGTCTTCGCTAAATTTCCTAAATTTCAAGTCGGATTCCATGGTATTGAACTTTACAGTAGCTAGAGTGTTAAATAAGTAATACACATAAAGGCCTTAGATTTAGAACTTCATTTAGTTTTTTGCAATAACTAACACGTCCATGAAAAGGAAACCGTTTTTGTAAACATTACAACTATTTATTTGATGAACTGTTACAAGTTTTTTTTTTTAATCTTAAAGTTTTTGAGTAACGATGTTTCTAAGGTATAGTTTCAAAACTGGTATAATGTACGTGGCAGAACACTTATGTAATAAATAAAGATTAAATATTTTTATCGCAAATTGTGACTGGCTAAAAATAAATTAATAGAGACTATAAATAATATAATAAATTAATACTTACTTATTTCTTTGGAGTCATGTATTCATTAAAATCAATTATAATAAATCGAACATCGCTGATAATTGCAAAAACACCAGTGATATTGTTCATTAAAAATTGTTACATAAAATGTGCAGCAACTTTTAATAATGTAATGTTTAAGTTAATATATTTTTACGTTGATTAAATCTGAGTCTATTCATCGACTTGTTTCTGACTTAAAAAAATGTACGGTATATTATACGCTCTAAATATATTAAAAATATGATGCATTTATTTTGTAATGAAATTTTCAAACATAATTTCATATGAAAAACTCAGGAAACGCGAAAATTTTCGTCTATGCTGAAATTAATCAAGTTAGTTAATCAAATTAATAAAGGAAAAACAAGAAAATTCTAAATAAAAGGAATCATCTGCATAATAAATTATGAAAAAAAAAGCACACACAATAGCCCTATTTTTTACCTTTAAACTTTCAAATAAATTAATATTATATTTACCTTTCACATCTTTAAGAATATGAAAAATAGACATTTAAGTACTCTAATATTATTACGTACAGTACAGTACGTTAAATCTGTGATTAAAATAAAATTTGTATATCCCCATCTAATATATTACGATATATCACATGCTACCAGACCAAGATTAGTTTAGGATTGGTAAAACAAAACAAGTAAATGCTTCACATAGCTAGACGTTTTGATATCAACCATATTGTTGTTTCACTTGATATGTAGGAAAATACCCTGTATGTAGACATCGAGTTGCCGAGTAGTGAAGACGTATTAAAAATCCGACACGTTTCCCTGTAGATAATGAGAGACTGTTAATTAGTGTTTAATTGTAATTTTTATGCGTTCATATATTGCTGGATTGGTGTATTTTTTAATTATTACTAGAATTATTAACACCATTCTGTATAATTATTGCATTTGGCTGATGGCTTTTGCTTTAATCTGTATACCAGCAATAAAACATTTTAAAATTAAGTCTTGCCTGTATAAATAGTATCATGAGATTGGTAGATGCGGCAGCTGCACTAAACTGTTTTTCCACCAATAAGGGCAGTCTAAAATGTTTCATTTAGGCGGCTTTTATCTATAAGAGGTCTATCTATCTATCTATCTATATGATAAATTTAATCTTTATTGCACGATATAATCTTGCAAGAATAAATTTATAATAACATAAACACATACATTCATCATTTATTCTTCATAAAATGTATTGCCGTTATTAGAAATTTAAACGATATTGTAATATTATTATCTTTTTTTGTGTTAGTTAACTAACAAGGAATGAATGAAGTAAAGTTTAAGTATTTATTTATTTATTTCTTCAATAACAAAAAACATAAATTTCAGGTATTTATCAGTATTATGATATTCGGCTCATGTTATTCGTCAAATATAAGTACATTTAACAAATATTGATGCAACAGAGATAGTGCATTTGTTTTAAACTCATTTTAGCTAAATATTTTATTTACGATCCTTCATTTTTAGGGTATTTTATAGGAACAATATATGATTACTAAGATCTTAAGTTAGTATGCCCTTTCATTGCTTCTCAATACATTTTAATAACATACTATATATATGTAAAAATTTTAATACTTATACTAAAAACAGCGGTAGACATACGATAAATCCAAGAAAAAAAAACTTGTAACTTCAAAAATTTTACAAATCCTTCATTTGCATCAGTATACGCATATATAGTAAGGTTCCACAAGATATCTTAGATCTTCCTTTTCTGTCGACATCAATTCTATATTTATTTTACAAAAAAGAGCTATACTATTTATTTGTTACTTAAAAAGAAGAGACTCCCTAAGAGATGTTTTTATAGAAATCGGTATTCTTACGGTCGCTTCTCAATATATTTTAATTAACTTACTATATATACGCCAAAATTTAAATGCTTTTATAAAAAACGACAGACATACGATCAATACAAGAAATAAGAATAGGCTCGTTTTTTTTTTTTTTTTTTTTTTTTTTATATGATCTAGGGCAATGCTTGACTACATTCCACCTGATGGTAAGTGGAATGTAGTCTTAGGTGGTAAGGCGCATTACCCTAGCAACCTATTCAGTCTTCGCTTGAAGACACCCACATTGTATTCGGTCGGAAATACCGACGCAGGCAAGCTGTTCCAATCCTTTGCTGTACGCAGTAAAAATGAGGAAGCAAAGCGCTTCGTTCGGACAGGTGGAATGTCTACAACTAAAGGATGAAAACCAGCCGTGCGTCGGGACGTCCGGTGATGGAAGGGGGACGGGGGAATTAAATTGTGTAATTCCAGCGCACACTCACCAAAATGTATCCTATAGAATACTGAGAGGCTAGCAATTCTACGCCTGTGCTCAAGGCTTTGGAGGTCGGCTCCGACCAATTCGGGATCGCCTATAAGCCTCTTTGCTCGCCTCTCAATTGAGTCCAGAACCGCAAGATGAGACTTTGCGGCACCAGCAAATATGTGACCACAGTACTCTACACACGACCGGATCTGTGCTTTGTATAAAACAAGAAGCTGTCCCGGTGTAAAGTACTGCCGAACCTTCGCAAGAACGGCAAGCTTTGCTGCTGCTGCTCTTGCTCTGGACTCAATGAACCAACGAAAGTTGAGGTTCGAGGAAATCTCTAAGCCTAACAACTGAAGCCGGTCACTGTATTCCAAGGATACATTCTGGAAAGTAGGAGCCAAGGTGAAAGGGCTCCTTTTGGCGGTGAATAGACACGTCTGCGTTTTGGTGGCGTTGAACTTGACAAGATTGGCATTGCTCCATGCGGAGACTGCCTGAAGTTTGTCATTCAAACGTTGCACCATGGCTTCTCTTTCAGACTGTACTTGATCTCGACTAGCCCGAGTACTCGGCAGATATCTTTCTACAACTGTGCTGTCGTCTGCATACCCATAGATACCGGGCTTCAACAGATCATTAATGTGCAGCAGAAACAGAGTTGCAGAAAGAACGGACCCCTGAGGCACTCCGGCATTTATTGTCAAGGGTTCCGAGGAACACCCGTCGACAACTACTCGGAGAGATCTGTGGCTCAGAAAGTCCTTTACCCAGCCGATCAGACCAGGAGATATACCATACGCTGAAAGCTTGCTTATAAGGCTCGCATGCCAGACCCTGTCAAATGCCCTCGAGACGTCCAGAGAGACGGCGACCGCTTCTCCGTTCTTCTCGATGGCCTCGCCTAAAATGTGAGTAGCATACACTAGGAGGTCCCCAGTAGACCTATTACGGCGAAACCCGTACTGTCGGTCACTGAGGAGATCGTTACCTTCTAGGTATGCTAGTAGGCGCGAGTTCAATACACGCTCCATAATCTTGCAGAGTATGGAGGTGATTGAAATCGGTCTGTAATTGACAGGGTCGGCACGGCTGCCTTTTTTGGGCACGGGTTGCACATTAGCAAGCTTCCAGGATTTCGGCACTATTCCAGTCATGAAAGAGAGGCGATACAGACGTGTCAGTACAGGAGACAACTCAGCTGCGCATGTCTTGAGCAGAATGGCTGGTATACCATCAGGACCACTGGCTTTATTCACATCTAAACGACACAATGTTCTCCATACCTCTTTGTTAGTGATGCGGATTTCAGGCATCGAAACACCGCAGTGAGGAAGATGTGCTGGAGAAGCATTGCCAGTGTCTAGATGCGAATTATCAGCAAACAGAGAAGCAAGTACATTCGCTTTCTCTGTTGCTGTGTGGGCCAGGGATCCATCCGGCTTCAGCAGAGCAGGCAGTGAGGGTTGGCAGAAATTCGACTCGATCGCTTTCGCAAGAGACCAGAAAGCTCGACTGCCAGTTGGTCTGACAGAGAGCTTTTCGCCATTCTTAGCGATTCGATCGAGACGAGCCTTCCGCAATGCCTTTTTGTAGGACTTGGCAGCTTGGTTAAAGGCTCTCTTCTTCGAACTTACATCCGGAGTTTTGCGGCTTCGAGCATCAGCCCAAATGAGATATGCCGAATGTTTTCGGTCTTGAGCATGACCACATTCGGCATTAAACCATGGGCGAGCTTTGCCACCGATGGGTACGTCAGCAAAAGGAATAAAATACTCCATTGCCTGATGCACCACATCGGTTATAGCATCCGCGCAACTCGACGGATCCAAAGAAGAGAAGCAGACCTGCCGCCAAGGATAAGACGCAAAAAAGTGCCGCATCTCATCCCAATCTGCTGACTTGTATTTCCATACTCGCCTAACACCATGAGGTTCGAAAGCTGGTGGGGAATATGTAAACACAGATTTCACCAGACAGTGATCGGAGGTTCCCAAGGGAGAGGTAACCTCTAGCCGATACCTGTCCGGATCAGTTGTCAGCAGAAGGTCCAGGCAATTGGCTGTATGTCCTACCACATCTGGTACCCTTGTCGCTTGCTTCACCAGCTGAAAGAGGTCCAAGGACAACGCAAAGTTCCACGCTTCTCTTCCAGCATGGTCGGTCTTCTGGTACGGGAACAGCCAGTCCTGATGACAGGCATTAAAATCCCCCAGAAAGACGAGCTGCCCTGAAGGGAACTGATGCAGAGCCATATCAGCAGCCTCACCGAGATACTCGAATAATCTAGTTGTCTCCTGGTCACCGCTGTGCGAACGCTAAACACAGGAATACAGGATTTTTTCGTTTCCTGTGTCTACTAAAACCCATAAAGAAGAAAAAGTGGGGTCTTCAAGGTGACGGAGACGCTGGATACAGAGGTCGTTCCGCGCATACACGCAGACTCCGGCACGTGAGCGAAAGTTGTGCTCTAACGTGTATCCGGGATAATCCAGGTGCGCAGCGCTTAAGGGACATTGTATCTGCGTCTCCGTCAAAAAGAACAGGTGCGGTTGTTCTGTCTCCAGGTGGTGATGGACAGGTAAGATATTAGAGTGCAAACCCCTAATATTACTGAGGTGCACTTTAAATGAGGAGGAGTGCAACCGCTGTACAAACTTTTTCCTTTTTTGGTTTTTCTTCATGGTAAAAATAAATAAAAGTGAATAGCAATGGGAAATGGCAGTTGAACGAGGCGGTACGTATCAAACCCGACTTCGAAATTGGTGATGTCTTGCCGCTGGGAGGCTAGCCTGGAGACTGCGGGGACGCCCGAACCCCCCCAGGGATCGCCATCGGGCCTCCTCGCCTGGTCGCCAACCAGCACGATGGAGCCACCCTGGGATTTTTCGCAGCTGGCGGGGCAGCCTTTCGTGGATGGCTAACCCACTAATTGGGCCCCCAACTATCTGCGGGCGGCCAGCGGAAAGCCGTCGCTTCGGATCCCGCTACCCTCCTCGACTAGACACCCGACAAAACAAACACCAACTCGACGTCAACCGGTTCGCCAACGTACCGCAGCTGTTCAGACCCATTTCCCATATACGGCTTCATCGAGCAACGTGCCGGAACACGACTAGGTCGCTTTGCGGCACGACTTTGCCCGATGGGTGGTAACTTTGCCGGCGACCCGATGTTATGGTCTACCACCAAGGAAGTTTGAGTCTTTATCGGGACGGTGGTGACATCTATTACAATCCTAACCAATGTTTCTAACTTTGCAGTATAGATAAACATTGAAAAGATGCCACTACCGAAATCAATTTTTGAAAATACCTTTAAACATGTATAGCCATGTTAAGCTTATTTAAATTTATATAAATATAGAATGTAAAAAACCGATACGGGCAGGGATTCGAACCCGCGACTACTGGGAAACCGTCCACCGTCCCGATAAAGACGATCACATATAGAATGCTTAATTCACCGAGACGGACAGCGATACGGTAGCTCAGTTGGTAGAGCGACGGGACGGTTTCCCAGTAGTCGCGGGTTCGAATCCCTGTCCGTATCGGTTTTTTACATTCTATATTTATATAAATTCAAAAAGTTACCAAAACTTTCATGAGCTTTTGAGTGTACGCACATATAATAAGGTTCCACAAAATATCTTAGATCTTCCTTTTCTTAGTTTTAAATCTAAAATTAAAAGTATATTATTAAATAAATCTTATTTTAACATTCAAGAATTTTGGATTGATCGAAATATGTTGAACTTGGGTCGTTGTCAAGTCAAATATTGTTAAATTTTATTTTAAAAGAGCAACTGTTGAGTTTCAGGCCAGTTTTTCTTAGCAGAGCAGCATTCCAAGCTGGTGGTAGCTTACTCAAGGACTGACTGATACTGAAAAGTTAAATGTAATCATTGACGATTCAAAAGTACATGTAAATGCCTACTTGAATAAAGATATTTGAATTTTTTTTGACAGTCAAAGAGCAAACTTAAAAGCGCCATTTAAAATGACTGTTGAGTAAAATTGCTAAAATGAAGTAATGAACTGGTTTGTTAAAAGAAAGTTCTCAATTGTATTACAAGATTTTGACTCCCTTGGGTCTTCTAGCTAGGATAAGATGTTAACAGAGTATATTCTCCTGAAGTAGCATAGGTATATTTTGTAATAAATTTGTGGACCAAGATTCAAACATTAGACAAAGCCTAGACCTCGAGTGTTTGGTTAGTACCGAGGGATGATAAGGAAACCAAAGCCTAGGGAAAGTTCCGTGGCTGGCCATGGCAGAAAGGTTTCATCACTAGCTGTATGCTGCTCAAATCTTTGATGCCTAAAAAAATAAACTTATCCAATCTACTTTTGCAGAATGCGCCTTGTTCTAACAAAGAACCGTAACGCTTTAAAAAATGCTTTCTAGATACTAATAAAAAAAAAACATTATATTACGATCATATTAAAATATTGTTTCACAAATCTGACTGTTCATCGTTTTCTTGGAGTAAATGAGAATAATCATAATAAATGGCCATCCGACAAAAACATTATAAATATACTTAAACAGGTAGCATGTCTCTTGACTCTCGGAGATTTCAAAGTATTTGTTGTTTGCACAATAATTGTTGAATCTACTTTTTTGCATACAACATATAGGTTATAGGTGTTAAGCTTTTGAATTTTTTACCAGAGAAGGAACAGCATTAACAACAATATCAAATTTGTAGATTCGTTTCTGGTGCTTATGTAGTCAGAGGTTTTACGCTCCATTTTTTGAGAAAAAACTGCCACATCTTACCATAGTGGACTAATCTGGTTCCAAAGGGTCTATTTGATCTACGGTTTTGCTTTGAAATGGCCGGTAACACTCTTGTAAATCCTCGGATGTTGCAAGAGTTCATGGGCGGCGGTGATCACAAGTCATCTGTGACCCGCCAGCTCGTTTGCCCTCCTCTTACATAAAAATAAAAAATAAATAAATAAAAAATACTTATGGGAAACGATAAAGAGTATTGAATATATTGCAACATGTAACATGAAACATCCCGAAAAGATAAATAACTTAACGTTAACTGTCAAAACGTCAAAGTTCATCATACACATGTAGAAGTGGCAGTTATTAAAAACACAAACCACAAAGATGAAGCTCAGCAACTCTCATATTCTTTAGCAAGAGACCGTAAGCAGCGCTAATCACTTACGTTAGCATCTTCCCTCCTTCTCTCAGCGCTTTGTGTTTTATCGCAAAAGGTTCCCGTAAGATACCATTTGAAACTATTCAGATATTATTATTACAATAACAAAATTCCTCATAACAGTTGATAAAATGAAACTGATCATGGAAAAATTAAAGACACCCGATTGAAAAATGAATGAAAACATCTTAATTATTTGGGACTACAAGAAGAATACACGCAATAATTTAACAACGCTTTTAAGTGCTTCAATAATGAAAATATACTTCATAACAAACAATATTTCCTACATTAGTAACTTTTCCAAATCTTTTACTGACATTACTGTAATACCCTGAACTTTAATACAAACTATAGTATAGTGTGTGTTAACTAATAAAACTACATATAAAAACAATTTAAAACCACTTTTTGAACAACAAATAAAAAAAGCTTACACAAAGTCTGGAAAATAGCAATCGACTCAAATAAATAAATAAGCCTATTACAAATGACAAAACATAAATAAAAGATTCTAAAAAGAAACTGAAATCCATCTTAATATAGGTATTAAGGTGAATTCTATTCTATTCTATTCTATTCGATCTAGGCGCAGAATAGTAATTATTGCTTAAAACCTAGCACGTACCAACTACGTGAGCAACCCTAAAACTAACTAAAAATATTAAGAGAAAGCATATGAAGTGATTGCAGGTCCAAAATATATTAAGCGTTTTGTCTTTAAGAATCTAAATCTTAAAAAAAACCTTGCCAAATGGAATAAATCAAGGAATCAAAAACTGAGGATGAATTTATCATTCCACGTCTTGCGAAGTCAGAAAGGCAACTAGAAGCAAAAACATAGAGAAGTATCGGAAACCAGATGCAATTTCAAACGGACTAATGAGACTAAATATAGAAGAACTATATACTCATACCTAAGTTTTTTAACAAAATCTTAGAATACAAATAATCTTTGGGAGTTCCGAGTTGTTAAAGAAGATCGATTTTGATCTTTGAATTGACAGATTTAGTATTAAATAATACCAATATCCCATATAGCAACTCCGTTGTAAGTTTGGATGTCACATTGGATTGGTATCTTCGATGTGATCCTCATTTAACCGAGGTCAGTAGGAGAATTTTTGAATCTCGTCGTTGCGTAGATTTTGCGACTTTCTTCAAATCTCTATCAAGACTGCACTGACACAAACTCTCCTCTTACCTCTATATTATTGATTAGGATGACATCTGCTATCAATACCTATAAAAGAGAAAGTATGTATCTATGTTCGGGATAAACTCGGAAACAGTTTGACCGATTTTAACCAAATTTTCAGAGGATCTTTAGATTGACCCAGCGGGTAATCCTGTAATTTTTTTGCATTTTTTATTGAGCTTTTTTCATGATCTATCAGTGAGAGTTTTTTACATTAAACTATTTATGGTCAGTTAAAACATCATGCCACTAACTATGTACCTACAAGCTAGAGAACCGAGTAGAAGAAAATGAAATTCAGGTTTAATCATAATTATTAGCGCAGTGGTTAATTCTAAATAAATTAATTCTTATATTTAATGAATGTTTTACTTTGTATTTTGAGTTAAAACATCGTTCAATTAAACCTGGCGAAGCGCACTGGATATGCTAGTCTTGACATAAGTGAGGAGCAAACTAACTTGAGAGCTTATAGAAGTTCTGTATCCGGTTAATATTTTGTTCAGCGCAAATATGACCATGTTTCCCATTTGACTTCATGAAGGAATCCTCAACATTCTTTATTCCATTCTGTTTAATCCCGTTACGCTTTCTTACCTCAAGGATTATTTTTTTGAGTTCGTCACATAAACGCTCTGAGAATAACTTTATCTTAGAAATTCCTCCCCATTCTACCTTCTTTTACACAAATTCCTTCCCGGGTCAAGCTGTTTGTCTAAGATGTTTTATATATTTGTATAATGAAGAATATCGTATCCTATCGTACCAGTGGCCAAATTCAAGATTGTAGAGAAAAACGCATATTATCCTACTATATAAAAAGGTAATAAGGAAAACATGGAAAATTATAGACCGAAAAGTACATTGGTAAACGTTTACAATATTTTTGCAAAGGTAATATTAGACTGGTTTGGCACATTGTTGACACAATCAGTCGACAAAGCGGTTTTAAAAGATTTTTTTTTCCTCTCTTAACCATGTTCATTTCATTCGATCAAAGAGATGCTAAAAACATAACGAACAGAAAACGAATATCTATTAGTTTTTTATTATTATTACTAAGTCAAGGCCTTTCATAGCTTAAATCGTGAATATAAATTTTAGGTAACTAATTTTATTATAGGGGTGTGAGATTGCAATGATTGAAAACAAGTACGGCATCGATATAAATTGTGCAAAGAACGAAAACTGAAGAAGGGCTATTTAAGACAGCCAACAGTGGAAATCATTGCAGGAGTCCCTTGCCAATAGGCATGCCGTATATATAATTTATAGCATTATTTAACTTTTAGTCAACATAGTTTCTACTAAATGGTTTTATTATTATTATTTGAAAAATCTTGCAGTAGGCTAGGCTTCGTATAATGTACGTATAGTGTTGTGTAAGTAGCTGTGTAACCCGCTATTCTTGTTTAGCCCTAGTGTGACTATCCTTGTTTAGCCCTATCCTTGTTTAGCCCTAGCCCTAAATGAAAAAACATGCGTTCTTCTTGTTGGTTTCCTGCCCGGATAACACGCCCCCGGTGTACAAGATGTAGGTGGCCACCTAATTGCAACTGTTTAGGCTCCTTCTCGTTGTAAATGTAGATTAATGGATTTTATGATTCGCCGATGATTGTCAATAATCGCTGATGCTCAACGGCTGCCGCTAGCAGTAAAGAGAAAGAATCCTAGTTTTTGACTCTTACTTTTCGATATCATTTTTTAGGTACCCGCATTTTATTATATTAAAGAAAAAGTTGTATAAGGATGCTTTCAAATTAAAACTAGTTGAACTAAACCTAACATTATGTTAATATCTTACCGATAGGTGCTTTGAAACACGATTTATTAGTAAGACTTGTATTTACTGACCAAATAAATTCATATCTTAGTTTCAGACAAAAAATAAAAACTACACAATCTTTTCTCGATAGTTAGTGCTGTAGTTGAGTTATTAATCGTTGTTATTCGTTAGCTCACTAAGCAAAAAGCTAGCTTATAGTATAATTAGAAATATACTTTTACAGTAATCTAACACTAGACTGAATATTAACTATATACAAATTTTATATAAATATAGAATGAAAAATAAACCGATACGGGCAGGGATTCAAACCCGTGACTACTGGGAAACCGTCCCGTAAAAATTGTTTATAATAGAATAATAAATTAAAGTAATAATAATATATATAATATATATACATATATAAACTTCTATATCGCCTCCGTTTAAATTTTCCAGCCCAAATTATGTTAAAAAAACTGAAAATAAAATTGTCAAAAACTGTCAGATAACACAAAGACTTTATTTCGAATAAGAAACTAATTTTATAATAAACATATAGTATTACATTAGATAATAAACATATAGTATTACATAAAAAGGTGTCTACCCTCAACGATGTCTTTAAAGAAATTAATGAAAGGAGTTCCTCCAGATATGTTATATGCCGAGGGTTTGCTGACTCAAGACTGGAGTGCTATAACTCCCTGTCAAGCCGCATGCACAGACAGATTGGGGAAAACATTACAATTGGAGCAGGAACATTACTTATTACAGCATCCAGAGGTAACGAGTGTTCAATATTGCTTTATTTTAGCACTGAACATTACACAATCTGAAAGTTTTGCTCGCACTTAAGTGAATGTTATTTTGTAACTAGCTGTGCCTGCGACTTGGTACGCGTAGATTTCGTATTTGAAAAAAAGTACCTTTTGTATTTACCAATGTATGTAAAACCTTTAAACTTTCAAAATAGGACAATAACAAATTATTAACTTCTTTATTTGTTAACCAATCGTTAGAAATAAAACTAAATGTAAAGTGAGTCTCATGACAAAATATTGCCGAAAACTGCATCAAAATGAATTAACTCGTTTCTGAGATTAGCGTGCACAAATATACAGACATACAGATGAACAGACAAAATGAAAAAACATTGTTTTAGGTTCTCTTGCTTATATAATGGTCTCAATTTTTTTTTGTGTTTTGTGCAGAACTAAAAGATAAACAGATAAACAGACAAAGATTAAAAAAATGCTAAAAATGAATTTTATGAAATGAAAATGAATTTATGAAAACGAATGAAGTTATTACTTCACATCCTAGTTTTTTTTATATTTTCAATGTACAAAGACTACTCCTCTACAGATTTCTTACATGTATATAATAAGATTTGCTTGGTACTTATTACATGATTGACATAAATGGTCATAACTTTTTGATTTCTTAACCGATTTAGATAAAATAAACACTAAATGTTAAGTGAAGACTGTAATAATATATTCCTAAAAAACCGCATTCAAATAGGTTACGCTGTTTCTGAGATTAACGTGCACAAACATACACACATACAGACATAGAGACAAACAGACAAACTGAAAAACCATTGTTTTGGGTTCTCTTGCTCTTATAAAGCCTCCCTATGATGTTTTTATTTTTTTTATTCCATGTACATGAATGGATCAGTGACAATTTTATTATATGTATAGATAAGAGAATGCTACATAGATTGTACATTCATTGCCATTTTTTTTATATTGTCTATGAGTTTAGTCTTTCGTGTCAAACAATGTTTTTTTAGTATTCATTGGTATTTTTAATTGTTTTAGTTAATATTCTTTATAGATATATTTTTTCATCATCGTTTATTTTATTACATAAAAATAACATTTAACTTAGTTTATTTTTAATAAACTTATGCCAACTTTATCGCTGAGCTTATTTAAATTTAATATAAATTTATATTGAATAATTCATTAACACTGACAGGACTCGATCCTGCGACCTCTGTGTTATTGACCCGCGAGGTGCGGGACGTTCTTATTCTCATTACATATTAAATTAAGAGTTAACCAATTCTTTTTGATTATAAGGTAAAAGCGATGTTAGAGATTTTTATTTGTAAAATGGTTCGATGTAATAAAATGAAGAACCTTTTAAAAGAAGCTACAGAACACTTCACAAGACCTATAACAGAGCTCGATAAAGAAATACGACAAAAACTCAATTTACTTTCCGAAGAGCCTTATAACTCACAGGTATAATTTACTTTTACTTAAAAATTGTACAGTTTGAATATTTTACCAAAAAGTAGATACCTACTTGCATAGATAAAGTAAAGTCTATTAAAGTAAAATAGAAATCGGCATAGGGAGGTGGAATCATACCCTAATAGCGATCTAAAGAGCGGTAAAAAACTTTATAAATATCCATCTGTAGGTACAATTTGAGCTTTCAAGAGAAGGTAGTTTGAACGTGTTTAGAATGAACTTTGATGGCCTAGTACGAAGTGTTGTGCTGTATTCGCTCATTTTATTAAAAGTTGGTCTTCTAATAAATTTAATTTAACGAGACTGATATACTTATTAGATTTAAAAATATATATTAAATGTTCTAAATTTCTTAGCGATATTATAAATTTCTTAGCGATATTATAAGATTTCTTAGCGATATTATATTTGAGTTTTCTAAATATTACCTATTTATTTTTATTATTAGGTCAAATGTGTATCTTATCATGACAAGGCATTAAAAGCTGATTTAAGAAAACTCATATTTGAGTACTATCCGTTAAAAACTCCAGAAATTCCAACACCTTCTGTATCGACTGTAAATACAGAATCTTCTTCATTCTTATCATTATTAACCTCGGACACAACACTATCAACGCCAGGTAAGTTTTTCCTATTATACAGCAATCTATTAATTGTAATAAAATATTTCCTTTTTTTTTGATTCAATTAAATTTCAAGAAAACCTAGTCTTAACTTGAAATAAAACTTAAGTATTATTATTATACTTTTGCAAGTCAAAGTCTTTACTTCTATTTAACTCCTACTTTTATGCATTATTCGAATTTCATTAATAGTTTCAGGTCCTAAAATATTATGTGTATTAAAAAAATTACCGCAACCTTCATTTTCAGAGCCAATACCAACACCTGTGCCTACTTTTTCGGAAACCATGTTCAATTTAGTATCCAATACTGTTGATAAAGCAATTTTCCTTCGCGTGAACGACGAAGCCTTAAATTATGACACCGCATACATTGAATTGAGCAAAGCAGTCGAAGAGGCAATGGAAATACCAGTTATCGATATAAAAAAAGATATAGCCGAATTGTACTTTAATGCCTATAAAAAGTTTGAATTTGAAATAATGGAACAAGAACGTATAGGTAAAACCAAAGAAACATTAAACTTACAAACATAACAATAAGTAACTTACAAAAGTAACAAAGTCCAATATGTGTTAATATGATTACTATTCAGTAATTTCGTAGTGGTACATATACATTTATATGTTTCAAATTTATTTAAAACGCTATTACTAATCCAAAACTGAAACAGAACTTACAATATACCTACCAACAAAACTTAAATATTATTAAGGTGCAAGATTAATCTAAAAAGCGTCTTAAAACCAAGAGATGACGACAGCATATGTTTTCGTCAATTAAATCTTCTGGCCAGCCTCCAGTTTCAAACATTATGTATACAAACTCACCCACTCCCAAAATACATACACTGTGTTTATACACTACATTTTATCAGCGTATTCCCGCCCTGTATATTCAAGTAGAAGATAGGCAGACTTTTTTACCTTTTTCTATTTCTAAAATAAAAGTACTTAAGTTAATCCTATAAAATTAACTTACTGCCAGTGGAAGTTTCGTCAAAAGTCGGATCAATTTTATATGTGTGATATGTGGAGATATATATCATTTCATTTACAACAAAACATTCTTATATATTGGATGCAGTGGATTGCTACATACTAGCATCAAGATCAATCGTTGAGATCACAATAAATATCAACGTGCAGAAAACTTGTCTGTAAAAGAGTTATTCATTTCACTTTGAATTCTTGACGTACGTGTATGTCCGGTTCAAATGTTGAAGGAAATGTTATATGCAACTTTTATAATAAGAATGTGAGAAATCTTTTTATTATAATACCCTTTTGGACTATCTATTTCTCTACACGTCTAGTAGTTAATCTATTGAATAAAAGTCTGTCAATCCAATAACTTCTACGAGGTTTTGCTCGATATCTTTGATTTTCGATAGTGTTTAAATTTCTGAATTTTTGTCATTAGTATGGATTCTCGGCAATAGGAAGCAGATACTGAAGATTTCACCTCCACGCAACAAGTAAAAGGTCTCAAGAGAGTTTTACATTTGTTAAATGTTATTCACATAATAATCATGTTTTTATTTTTAATATAAATCATTACACAAAGTTATATTTGTAATAGTTATATTGAAATACTTATGGTGACATAATATGTTGTGCATGAAATTATATTATAATATTTTTAACCGACTTTAAAAAGGAGGAGGTTCTCAATTCGGCCGGTATATATATATATATATATATATATATATATATATATTTTTTATGTATGTACACCGATTTCCCCGAGGTTTCTTAATCGATTTACGTTATTCTTTTTTGTTTGATGCGGAATAGTTTCGAATTGGTTCCATAAAAATTTGGTTCTGGTAGGCTTATATTTAGTTTATATTTTTTGATCATTTTTATCCAAGTTTTGTACTAGCTCCTCCGGAAGGAAATCGAAAGGTGCTGTGACTAATGTTATCTGTTGTTTTGGATATAATAATTTCTTACAGACTGTTCATGGTACTTCAGTATATTGATTTATGGTGGTTATAAAATTACGTTCATTCATTGCACGAAGTCTTTCTAAAGTCTGACGCGCTGATGCTAGCCGGTTCTCACGTCGCTGAGCAGACTCGGTTGCTGTACGATTTCGTATCACTTCTAATCTATGAGCCCTCTGCTCAGTTGACTCGTTCTCTAAACGCTCCTTAATGAGTCCAAGTCCAATAGCTCTCTGCTCAAAGTACTCATTTGCAAGACGCTCTTGGATCTTACCGAGTCTAGAATTATGCTGATCAAGAGTTTCTTGAAGTAATCGTGATTTTATATAAGCCTTCACGGCCAACCAACGTTTTTCACGATGTTTAATAGTCTCACAAGAAGGTGAAATTGTGTTTCGAAGAGCATTTTTACGGAGACTGCTACTTTTATCCATTCCCTTTTTTTGATATCTATATTTTTTAAGACGCATAGCACCTTTTGTAGGTCTACCCATGGCTAATTGACAATGTAGCATTAAACTAAAAAGTATTAAATAAAAATAACTACATTAAAAAATCGACTTTAAAACAAAAAAGTAAAAAAAAATGAACATTTGATATTTATTACGTACCTATTGGAACGTAGTTCCTTATCGCGCGTTATGAAAGGGACGGTAATTCTTACCAAAAGTTGGCATGACATGTTTTGCTACCTCTCTCTCTCATATATTTTAATTTCTATCATTATTATTTTTTGTATCATATAAAATTGCTTAGTACTTCTTTACTATTTATTTGATTTTGGAGTTTGTTCTTTTAGAATCAATTTGCAAATAAAACAGTTTAAATGAAAAAAATAAAACAAATTTGTGGTGTTTTGTAACAACGCCATCTATTTATACCTGAGGGAAACATAACTACATCTGTTATATAAACATATCAGTACAAAGTAAAACCGCTAGGTGGCGGGACAATAACTCATGGGTTTATTGATTAACACTTTTAATTTAGTTATTCATTTTTTTTTCATTTATTATAGATTGTCGGCGAAATGTCATACAAATACAAATATTATTCATTAGCATATTAGCTTATATTAATAATTTAATACCATAAAAATTTTAAATGTATTATAAGTCTTTACTTACCTACATTAGAAATGATAAATATTTTAGGTTTTAATTAATTATAATTATTTTCATTATTATTTTTTGTATTATATTAAATTGCTTAGTAGTTCTTTATTATTAATTTGATATTGTAGTTTGTTGCAAATTGTAACAACGCCATCTATTTATACCTTAGAGAAACTAACTACATCTGTTATATAAACATAGTGAAACCGCTAGGTGGCGCGACAATAACTCGCGGGTTTATTGATTACCACTTTTTAATTTAGTTATTTTTCTTTTATATTTATAAAAATATTAAAAGCTTTTAAGGTATTTTTTTATTACAATTCCTTAAATAATTAATCGAAAGGAACTTCGTTCCATCTGGGTGTCCCTTGACACCTCTTAGTTTTATTTTTATGTCCTATTTACTAACAGGTTTGAAGTCGGTGCCAAGCCTTAAACAAATCATTATATTTAATCACTTAAATGAATACGAGAAAAATAATACAATGAAACGCCTACATTAATGATTGAGATATGTAAATTAACATAATAATAAAAAGCAATTGAATCTTTATATTATAAGCAGCTTAATCAATATGAAGAAAAATAAAAAAAATACAAAAAATATGAAAAAGTAGTCAACATAATTCTTAAACTAAATGGACATGTTAATTATGAAATGCCTTCTTCAAAAATTAAGATACGTAAATAAAGCTATAAAAGAGCAATTAAATCTTAATTAATTAAAAGAGCAATTAAATCTAGCTTGGATCGATACGAATAACAAAAAAATAAATAATTACGAAAATGTATTCAACCGAATGCCTATACTAAATGGCTTGGCACCGACTTCAAACCTATTATTAAATAGGACATATAAATAATAGGTAGTATATAATAAATATTAAATCTTCATTATTTTTTACTTTTTATTTTTTATTTTTTTTTAACGTAGTTATTTTTATATTACTAACATTGTGTATAAAATAATGTTAATATTAATAGAAAATGAGGTGTGTATTACACAGTTAACAGTAATCAGTTAACACAGATTCTGCATTAATTATAGATATGAAATATTACATATCAGAAACTATCAATCAACGTTGTTTTAAATTAAAGCTTTCATTCACCAGTACTTTGTATCGTACAGAATATCGCAAAAGGCTTTTAAAAGTACATACCTATACTTTTAATTGATGGAGCGCTACTTCTGATTACTTTTTTCCATATATATTTCGTTGCAGCTGCTGAAATAGCTTGGGAAAAGCGAATGAGAAAGAAACTAAAAAGAACATTAAGACGTTTGGACAACTTTAAAGGTATTTTTATCGTTACTTGATATTTCTATTATTTATTAAAATTTGGTAATTTTTTTATGAAAGTAACTATAATGTAAATGATATTTTTTCAATAGATTGGTTTTTTTTTTCGTTGTATCTTTTATCCTTAACATTAGTTCCACCAGTATTGAAAGATATACTGTTTAAATGAAATTTTCAAAATTCGAATTACCGTTGAGAAAGGTAGGTCTGTAATGAAAATATTTTAAGACGTTAAACACACGGGAACAAAATAAAGTAGTGTCTGTTTAGTTGAAGGTGACGACATGCGTTCTGGTTGTTATTACACAGCTGGTTATTTACTATGTATTTTCACCTTACAAATGTACAGCTCCATTAGTTTAAACAGAAAATTAAACAGTGAGTTATAAGATGTCGTTTAAAATTGTATTTTATTTATAAACTATTGTTTGTCTACTTCTAGCTTCTAACAACAAACATAACAAACAAAGAAGGAAAATAACCATAGACGATAGTTGAAGAGGATTAAGAAATAAAAAATAACATTTACTCGTTTTCTGTTAAACTTGTTTGAATTGAATTAAATGAGTCATGTAATGTAACATATTCTTTTATATTTTTATAATTAATTGCTAACCTTACACTACAGGTTACGTGACACCTCCAACGCCGAAGAGTGAAATATCTTCCCATGAGAGTTATAAAATTGCGCCACCACGTCCTTGCATATGTCACCCGCAGTTTAACTACAACAGATATCCTAAAGTATACAATGTTCTGTGTAATATATTGTGATTACTACCATAACTGAATAAACTGTCATGTTTGTTTTTATATTCAGGACAGATTTGGTATATATCTACCGAATGAAACTAAGTTCAGTGAATACAATGTGACAGTGACTCCCGAATTTCCAGAGGAAGGTGACACAGGTGACGAATGACATTAAGTACCAGCAAGATACTAAAACTATTAGTTAGATGTACTAACAATCGGGGTTTAAACAATATTGATTTAGTTTTATTGACAGTTTAAGAAACCGTTATTTTATACTATTTAGTTTTTATTGAAAGTTTTGTTAATTCCTCTTCTGTTATTTAGATATGTTTAACTATTATTTTATTATAATATTTATATGTAAATGTGTAGTTTTATTTTCATATCGTCATCATCAATACAGATAATTCGTTCATTTAAAGATAGTTTAATATTCTAAGTTTTATTTTATCGCGTTTTACAATAAGTGTAAAAAACATTGTAATATTAATTTACAATTGAAATAAGAATCATGATTTATAATGATATAGTTGCTATGTTCCATTTGTATTCTATATCCAATAAAGTAACTGCAATACATACTGCTCTATTCCATATTTTCTACTAAATTAAACTAGTACTAGTATTGACAATAAAGGATTTAAGTTCAATTATTTAAATGTATCTTCTAACTACCGAGCCGCATTAAAAGTATTGAATTTTACAGTAGCCAGTGTTTTAAATAAGTAAGGACCTAATTCACATAAAGGATTAAATTAGAAATATTCAAATAAAATACGATGAATAAGAAACCATTTTGTAAACATCACAACTATTTATTTGACGAATTGTTACAACTTTTTTTTTAACTTTTTAGTTACGATGTGTCTAAGGTAAAGTTTAAAATTGGTATAATGTAGGTGGTAGAACACTTATGTAATAAATATACATTAAATATTTACGTAAAAATAAATTAATAAGAGATACTTATTCTTGTGTTCATTAAAATCAATTATAATTAATCGAAAATAGATAATAATTGCAATTTCTTAAATTTGGTCTGTAAATTTTTTTTCCATAAAGTGTGCAGCAACTTTAGATAATCTGTTGTTTAGGTAATTCTGTTATTTTACGATCTGCAGTTAATTCATGTGATATATTTATGCATTGGTTAAATCTGGAACTATCCAGACAGACTTGTTTTTGGCTGAAATGAGCAAAAAAATCTACGGTATATTATACGCTCTAAATATATTAAAAATTTAATGCATTTATTTTGTAATGAAATTTTAAAACATAATTTTATTTGAAAAACTCAGGAAAGGCGAAGATTTTCGTCTATGCTGAAATTAATCAAGTTAGCCCCAAGTGACTGCAGTACAATAAGGGTTTTTTGAAAGGCTCAAAAGAAAAACAAATAACTTGAATTTAAAGGATAAAGGCAAAACAAGAAAATTCTAAATAAAAGGAATCATCTGCATAACAAATTATGGAAAAAAGCACACACAATAGCTCTATTGTTTACCTCTAAATCTTCAAATAAATTAATATTATATTTACCTTTCACATCTTTAAGAATATGAAAAATAGAAATTCTCTTTAATATTATCCCCAGTAAGTTTTTTATAATTTTAGTTATAAGTAACGTTGTATGTATGTATGTTATATAACTATTATTTACTTAGCTCTGTGATTAAAATAAAAAATTGAATCCCCACATTTAATAATATTAAGAAATATATATATTACATGCTACCAGAGCAAGATCAGTTTAGGGAAGGTAAAACAAAACATGCAAATGCTTCACTTAGATAGATGTTTAGATATCAACTATATTGTTGATGGAATATTGTGAAAATCGCTTGTATGTAGGAAAATACACACCGTATGTAGATATCGAGTTGCCGAGTACTCAAGACATATTGATAATCTGACACGTTTCCTTGTAGATAATGAGAGACTGTTAATTAGTATTTAATTGAAAACTGTATGCCTTCATATATTGCTGGATTGGTGTAGTTTTTAATTATTACTAGAATTATTACCATTCTGTATAATAATTGCATTTGGCTGACATTTTCAGTTATGGCTCGTTTTGATCTACGTACCCGGCTTTAAGGCATTTTAAAATTAAGTCTTGCGTGTATAATTAAATCTTGCGTTATAGTATCATGAGATTGGTAGATGCGGCAGCTGCACTAAACTGTTTTTCCACCAATTAGGGCAGTCCAAAACGGTGTTTCATTTAGGAGACTTTTATCTAAATGTGTCGTGCCATACATATTACTTGATAAATTTATTATTTATGCACCAAATAGAAACGCATAAATTATTTAGTAATAATATAAATTAATATAATTAGTAATAATAAAAGTAGTATTCATCATTTATTTTTAATAAAATTCAAACTCATTATTATAAAAATAAATGATATTTTATTGTTATATCTTAATATATATAAATTACGTGTCACATTGTTTGTCGGCGATGGACTCCTAAACTACTAAACCGATTTTAATCAAATTTGCACACCGTGTGCAATTTGATCCAACTTAAAACATAGGATAACTTACATTTTAATTTTAAGTCGCAATATTATTTTAATTGCAAATTATTTCTTTACAATTATCTGTTAATCCAAACAAGTTTAACAGATGGCGTTGTATCTGTTGACTGGATTGAGTTAGTGTTCAACAGATGGCGTAATGTTAAAAGTACAAATGTTTCATATACAATTTAACATCATAACCAACAGGCGATGCTGAGAATAAATTATGAGTTAATTTTTAGTGGTAATTTAGCCCGCCACGTATTACTTAGACTAAAGTATATATAAACTCATATTATAATGAACATAATACAGTCAAATTATACCTGCTTCTTCGTTGAATCTATTTATGTGAGACGAGTCAACCAAAAATATTGTGCACCGATTAGTGCAAAATTAAATAAAATTATTAATAATTTAAAATAATAAATATTATTTTCATAAATTTAAAACTATCTGTCCTACATACCTTATTTATAAATTTGTAATGTACTCATTTGTTACCATTTTAAATAAAATAATAATAATAAAATTTAAAATTAAATATCTCAATTGTATGATAATTTTGAACAATCGTGTTCAAAGACCTTCTCCTTCAAATCCCAATCCGGTGAATTTTTAGACCGGCTTTAACGTTTTTGCCTTCTTTGGTAAATAATAATTTTATTGTTTCAACCACCCGGTTCGTCGAGTAGGGGAGCGCAGACGCCTAACGTACAACGGTATAGTGTCATATAGTATAGTATAGTGTGGTGTACCCAAAAAATTTGAAATACTGGAACCGAATATATTCGGCATCAAAACCGAATAGTTCGGACAAATACACCGAATACCGAATACTTACCAAATATTCGGCGCACCACTAATAATGATTATATTACTGTATCAAGAGTTAGGTAATGGTAGTAGAAAGTCAGTCATAGAGGTCGCCATGTTATTTACAAATTGCATCTATGTAAAAAAACATAGCGGTCCACATTATTATTTTTAACCCCCGACCCAAAAAAGGGGTATTATATATTAGACCTGTAGATTTGTGTATCTGTGTGTCTGTCTGTGGATACGTAGCGGCCAAACACGTAAATGGATTTGAATGCGGTTTTTTTTAATCGAAAGCTTGGTTTGTCGAGATGGTTCTTAGCTATGTTTGGTCGAAATAGAAGCAGTAGTCCCCAAAATTTTATTGGTGCTGGCGAAAGGTTTTTATACAATATTGATAGTAAAAACCTAAACAGGGGGAAATTAGTGCATTTGTAGGTTCATTTAGTACAATATATAAAAAAGTGAAATAATTTAAAAAATAAACCCCGGTACTAGATGACGTCTTAAAAGGATAATCATATTACTTATTGAAGTCGTTACATCGGGAGACCTTTGTACATATGTTGATGAGTATTTATTTTACGAAATTTTCGGAGCTAATGAATGAGGTCTTTGACTATACGATAATATCAAAATATTTTTATTTCGTTATTTGCCTTGATAAATTTACTTGCATTTTGAATTTTTCCTTTATTTAGCGGTCGGGGGTATTTTTTAATTTTTATTTTATTTTTTCGAATACCGTGACTTCTTAAATAGTTTACTACAATGTAATAGGTATATCCAAAACCTTATCAACCACAGCAACGCGTGGCAGGGTCTGCTAATTTTATTATATATGGTATTAAATAACGTTAAAGTTTGGTAGTTTATTTATTTAATCAATAGGAACAATAATAAATCCTAGTTATTTATCGCTATTATGATAGTCGTCTCATGTTGTTCGTAATGTTTACTACTTTTGCTTTAAAACTATTTTTACCTCAATATTTTATTTACGATCCTTGATCTTCACGTATTTTATAGGAATAATATATGATTACTAAGATCTTAAGTCCAAAGTTTTTAAGCCCTTCCACTTTTAATGCATCGACATGTATCGCAATGTATCGCAAGCTTTGAACCTGCTCTTAAGCGCAATTTAAAATGTTGAGTAAAATTGCTAAAATGAATGAATGAACTGGTTTATTAATAGAAAATCCTTAGTGATATTAGAAGATTTAGACTCCCTTGGGTTTGCTAGCTAGAATAAGATGTTAAAAGAGTTTATTCTCCTGAAGATTTGGCAAAAAAATGGTCGACCGAGATTCTAAATCAAGTATTAGCAAAAGCTTAGACCTCGAGTGTTTGATTAGTACCGAGGGATAATAAGGAAGCCGAAGCCCAAGGAAGGTTCCGCGGCTGGCCATGGCAGTAAGGTTTCATCACTAGCTGTGGCGTGCTCAGGTCTTTGAGGCTTAAAAAATAAAAACTTATCCAAACTATATTTGCAGATGCTCCTTGTGCTGAATCATCATGTTTGCTTGAGAAATCTTCAATTGCATTTTCAATACAATTAAATAAAAGACTCGAATCGTAATTGTAAGGCATTAAAAATGCTTTTAGTTGCTTATAAAAAAACACTAAAAGCACAAAGCTAAAACAACTCGGACTGAAAAATAGCAACTACCTAACCTAGCTATTACCTAATATAAAAAGAAAAGCTTATGAAGTGATTGCAGATCAAAAAGATTTTAACCATTTGACTTTTTGCTTTAAAATCAAAATTTTTAAAACTAGTGACAGGCTATATCATCCATTCCGATGCCCAGTTTTTTAATTCCATGTCTTGCGAAGTCAAAAAGGCAAAAAGGAGCCAAAGCCATAGAAAAACTCTACGAACTAACATTTTGTCTAGTACATTATTCTACTATATAAAAAGGTGAAAAGGAAAACATGGAAAATTATAGACCGAAAAGTATGATGAAAAGTATGATATATTTAACATATACAATATTAATCCGAAGGTAATAGTAAACTGGTTATACATTGTTCCAAGAACAATATTCAGTAGATAATAGAGGATATTTCTACTTTTAACCATTCATTCATTCAAATTTCATTCATTCGATCAAATAGATGCTAAAAATATAATAAACAGAAAAAGAAGATCTTTCATAGATTAAACCGTGAATATAAACTTTAGGTAACTAATTTTATATAGGTGTAAGGTTGCAATGATGGAAAAGAAATACGACATCGACAGAAATTGAACGAAGAACCGAAGGAAAGGGTTACTCAAGACAGACAACAATGGAAATCCTTGCAGGACTTCCTTGCCAATAGTCATTCCCTATTTATAATTTGTAGTGTTCTGTTTAGCTTTTGGTTGAAATATTTTATACTAAAGGTATTTATTATTATGATACGACAAATCGTGCACTATGAATTCTATAGTATCCCTAATTTAAATGATTCGCTATACTACTGTAAACCAATTATTAGTCTAGCTATAAATCAAGATCTTTTTTAATGCTACACAGGTTTGGTTCAACTATTTGAGTATTAACACAATCACAACTCCAGAAACTCCCCTAGGCTCCCCTATTTTGAAGAGTTATTAATTGGTTACGGCACAACGTATTTGCTTGTCATATTTATGTCGTAGCTTTGACATTCAATTGTCATCTATACTCTAAATTAAATTCCTGAAATCACAGCTACAATTGTGCTAGAGAATAATCTCCGTTTTGCCCCATCAGAAAATCCGTTCAAAAACGCTGATTCGATTTAATAACATAACTGCTGAAGTCTTTTTTTTTTTTTTTTTTATACGATCTAGGGCAATGCTTGACTACATTCCAACTGATGGTAAGTGGAATGTAGTCTTAGATGGTAAGGCGCATTGCCCTAGCAACCTATTCACTCACAACCTATTAAGTCTGTTATTATAAGAAAGTAAAGTTTATGTCTTTAGCAGTGTTTAAACGGCTGATATTACTAAATCGTCAGCCAGATTGTTTTTAATGCTAAAAGTTGTTTTTTTTGCGTTATACTAATAACTAAAATATTAATGATCGGTATGTATATTTTAATTTCATTCATAATATTTATGTATTAAGACTTCCTCATTATGGCTATTTATTCTACGAGTTGTGGCTGGCAACAAAAATCTGAATGAAAGTGAAAGTCAAATGACATCAAATTATAGCCAATAACGATTTGTTTATTGCTAATACATGTGATAAACTAAATATTTTATATGAAAGATTATTACAATATAGCCTTGATTATATTATGATTATTAAAACGCCAGGGCCTTTATTCTGTATGATACACGAGATTTCTTACGAATAACGCGTGACGTCACAACGCGCTGTCAACCTAAACGCGATACCTAAACGCGGCAAGATGTGAAATTAAAAATTGTATACAATAACGTATTCGCTATGACCAGTTACGCACCGCGTTACGATAAAATCGTGGAATCGTGTTCACTATGCCAATGTCAAATATTAAAACACGTTGTCATGTGTTATGGGCTTGTTTTCAAAAGTCAAAATTAACGTGCTTTGAGCTTGCGCGTTTATAATAACGTCAGTACGTTTTGGTACTTTTCTATTAAAATCAATTTATTAATTATTCAATTTAACAAAGTATTATTAAAATTAAGAAATAACGTACATTATTTATAAAAATTATAAACTATATTCTTTATAAATGTTGTTATCCTAATAAATGCGACTACTACCAAAGCTCTGTCATTGTTTCGTCGTTATTTTATATTTATGTTCTATGTTATAGGGATAATTTAAAATACCTCTTAAAGAGAGATTTTATTTATAATGAAATTAAAACATAATTGTTAACACAATCAATAACACAAAACACTCAAAACTTGTAACTTTAAAAAATGTTTCTCAAATTCTTGTCTATGACGTATAAATGGTCTTCTAGTTTTCTTCAACACCGACTTTGTAATGCAACAATTATTACACTACATAATATAAAAATCTCAATGTAAATTCTATCTGAAACTTTATTCTCTATTATTTATTTATTTATTTTAGGATATTTGTCTGAGAAAGTAATGTGGTAGACATTACAATGACATAACATTGATATTTGATGACATTACAAGTATTTATGTCAATTTATATACATCATAACGCGTTCTAAACTTTAACGCGCCACGATATGGAGTTGACAAATTGTATTTTGCACATACATAACATTACATAATTACATAACGATAAAGCTACAAAAGAACCATCATACATGTTTTGGTAATGCTCGTATTTATTAAATTAAAAATAATTGTAAAGAATGTGAATTATAATTATAATAAAGAATATAAGTTATTTTTTAACTTTATAATACTTTTTAAAATTAAATACCGATATATTTATTTTTTTAGAAACGTGTCAACACTTACCACGTTTTTTGTAAACGCGCGATTTCACAACATGTTATTTCGACATTTAAAAACAAGCCCATAACGCATGACAACATGTTTTTAGATTTGACAATGGCATAGACAATACGATCCCATGAAGATTTCACGAATTTATCGTAACGCGGTACGTAACGCGACTATTTGCTTATAGAGAATAAGGGCCCTGGTATGTCTTGATCTGTAAAAAGAGTCAAATGTGTCTATTATATCAGCGTAAGTTATAGAATTTTGCGCCGAAATTTCAAAAAGTAATAAGTGATATAAAAAGAAAATAAAAATAAGGATCCCAATATATTGCAATTCTTAAATAATTTTTAAATAGTTTTTATAGTTAAGTAGTATCTTAAGATTTGTTGTGTTACAGTAAGTGTACCCAAAAGCCAAAGTGAATTATATATACGGCTAAAGACTGTGTATGTTTCGGTATATAATAATTGTATCTGCGGATTATGTCAGAAAAAAAAAATGTTAATAATTTATGCGACTGATATTACATTGCTTGGTACGTATAAGACGAAGCTTCTTAGCAATCCATGGATTCACCGTGCGGGTGCCGGGCCCATCGCGTTGCAAGGAGAGGAGTACAAGCAGTGCCTGGGACTTGCGACCCAGGAGTAGGTTTAAGGGGCCCCTTTATTATGCGCAAAAACGCTCACCTTCACCCTCCACACTCCTCTCCCTACCTAACCAAATTTGGAAAGAACCTACTAATGCCGCCTTTGAAGTACGTTCTAGAAATGAACCGATGCTTGTTCTAGAAAGGCCAAGATCTTTAAGTAGGCTATAGAGAGATTTTGCTGTTATACCTCTCGCTCCCACTTCTACCGCGTATAAACTAACTATAAATTTATTCCTGATCAGTTCGTTGGTTAGTTCGTAATACTTATTGAGCTTGAATGTGTGATCCCTTGGGATGTTTGTTTCCCAAGGAACAGTAAGCTCCACAAGTATCACGCGCCTCAGATGTTTCGAATACAGGAATAAGTCCGGTCTGGATGACGAAACACCAACATCCCCAGGGATTTTGTAATGCTTTTCATACGTGTCCATCATGAGAATCCAATCAGGAGCCGCGCCTAATATTGAATAAGTCTTCGCTTTTGATTTTTTGGAGGAGCCTTCTTTTACGAATTCTATAGATCGTTCGGTGGTTGTTATACCCTTCCGCGCTCTTGCTACTGAAAGACTAACCGCTTCCCGTATAATTTCTAATACCTTGTCGTGGCGACGCGAGTATTGACCTTTATCTAGAAGTACCCTACACCCTACTAATAGGTGTTTCGCGGTTCCTATTGCCTCCCCACAGATGTTGCAAGACTTTTCGGTGGCTTTGCCCCATCTTACTAAATTACTTTGATCTGGGAGAGTCATTTGGAATGCATTAAGATAGAATTTTAATAATGCTGGGGACCAATCATAAATTAAGGTGCGCCACTTCAAAGCTAGTGGAATACAAAAATCTCCTATGGTCACCCATTCGTTTTGAATTTCTAGGCTCATCGCGTGGAGTCGGTAATTATCGTTTTCGTCTTGTCGAATAAAAGATTTTGTTATGTCTATGTCTTGAACTTTCCTACTTGATCCTAGCCCTACTTTATTTGTTTGAGCACCTATCATAAACTTTTTATGGAATTGAAGTCGTGACTCGAGCTCTGAGGCAACTTTGTCTTTTGGGAGAGAAGTTACAGTATCATCTTTAGATTTTCCGATGATATGTCTTTTGGTAACTCTTAGATGTTTGTAGAGCTCCGATGGTTTCTTTAATTTTAATCCAAAGTTGTTACGGTCTCTAAATAAGGTTGAAGAGTCCGCTGAGTGCGCTAACCCGAGCCATAACTTCAATGTCTTTATGACGCTTGCATCTAACTTTGACAAAAGGGTTTTATTTATATCATACACGAGGAAAGGCCAATTTAGACGTGATGTTAAATAATTATCGTAAATCCAAGCTTTTTTGACGTTACTTATTGGTTGGTTGTCTACCTTTTTGAGATCGTTTAAAAAGCTATCGACTATTACATCCAACGATGGAGTACGGCCTTGGTAATCGAATTTTTTACCTAAAAATTTAAACGGAGCTGCTTCCGTAACCGTACTAACGCACTGACCGCCAATTATAAGACCCGGATCGTAAGAGGTATATTTGGTATTCCGTCTACCCAGACACAGACTAAAACATTTACTTGGTTTTGTCCTCAATCCGCCCGTCCACGTACAGAAATCCTCAACTACATTTAAAAGTACCTGGCATTGTTTCGGATTACGTGTCAGTATCGCGAGATCATCTGCAAAAGCTAGTATGGATTCTGTGTATTTGTTGTTGAACTTAAACCGATAGCCCCACTTTTTTTCATTTCTAATTAATTTGTCTATTAAAATATTAATAACTATATTAAATATAATAGGAGAAATACAACAGCCCTGAAATAAACCAACGTTATAATTAAGTGATTTTGAATGGTTTTCATTAAAAATTATTGAGAATTTTAATTTTGAATAATATGATGCAATAATGTCGCGAACTACCATAGGAAAGTTATACCATTTAAGCGCGAACATCATTAGTTCATGTCGTACCGACCCAAAGGCGTTTTCTAAGTCTATCCAACAAACCGTAATTTGTCTCTCGCTAGTTCTAGCATCTTTAAGGCTTTCCGATATTAACGTATTATGTTCCAGGCATCCAAAAATTCCGGGCAAAAACCCTTTCTGGTGATTAGGCCTGAAATTATATATTCCCGACTGACATATAATGGATAATCATTATAAATTATAAAATGACTAAAATTTTTATCTTATTCGTTGGTCAATTCAGGTCACGGTCAGGTCAAATTTAAAATGTTATAGCGACTTCAGTTTCTTATCATTTTCTAAAATGTCTGCCTCTATCGTCCAATTGCCCCGGGGATATAATATAAGGTACTGATTTTACATGTAGACAGGGTATTTGTAATTACATTTATTAAAAAAAAACTTTTCATAGATGATGTATATTTTTTTAGTCTAAGCTACTTGTGTAATATTGTGTTTTGAAAGACTATGTAGGTAAATACTAGTTGGGTTGATCTAATATATTTAAATTGTATATAAAGCTACGTGACTATTTTTGTTACGTTTACGTGATGCGAGCTATAAATCATCTTTATAAATAATTCCCTAAAATCGTGTAAGCTTTTTTACGGACAAAGCCGTAGCAAAAGCGGTTTTATTAATAAAAAGTACCTGGATATTTTCGATGTTTATAACATGTAACATATCGGTTATCCTAGATTTGAAGGTATTTACTTTAAAAGAACTGAAAAACAAGTTGGTATATTAATGTTATTATCATATCGATCATAAATCAGATCATAATAAAATAGCTCAGCAAGGTCAAGTCAAAATAATTACATTCTTTTGCATTTTTATAATATTTATATTAGCCATTAATTATTCAATTTTATTTTCTCGAGTCGGATAATATATATTTTTTTCTTAATATTATATAACCTTTAATATACTTACCTTAATATACTAACCTTTTTTCTTACTTACTTTTAACTTACTTATTTTTTATCTTATTAGAAAAATCAGCATAAAATACATCTTCTTACTATATAATTTTCATAAAGATCACTCAATTCGTGTTTGACTTAGAGAAGGACAACAGACAAAAACACAAAAGTGTAAATAAGGTTCGTATATGTACTAATAATGTATACATTTATACAGTTGGTAGTAAATATTGCAATAGGTTTATCACTACAGAGCATAGGTGAAGCTAGTTTTTGCTTTATTGTCTACATTCCAAGAATTATTTTGTATTAATACGTAATATGATTATAATTTTATTATTTTGTCTTAGCCATTTTATTTTATTAAACAGTAAGTTTTTGTGTTTTAAAATTATATGCCATAGCTCCTTTCCTTATAAAAATAAAATTATGAGAACAAGTTGTACAAGAAAGTAAAAATTGTGTTTAATCGTAATTAAATATTACAACTTCTAACCTTTCCCCCCTTCTAGAGCTTCTCTCAAAAGGATAAATAAAAGATAAAATAATTATTAAAACATATTTATTAGGCAAATTTTTAAGTAGGTTGGAACAGAATCAGTGAATTACCAAGTAACTCAATATTGACGACTTAAAAAGAAATAAAATTGGCTTCCAACTTTACATGCAAAAGCGAGTAAAGTAGTAAGAAACAAACAAAATTAAACTGATAGTAAATCTGAAACTCATTAGCGAACGGTAATATAAAATGTCTGTCCTATTCACCTATTTATAAGTACAGAATAATGTATGTTTATTTGTGTCGTATTATCGCATAAATCATTAAACCGATTTCGATCATTATTTAATAACTTTCTGTTGAGGCACTAGTTGGTGCGTTTCCTATTTCTGATGTTGAAATGTAAAATACAAATTTGGAAACGACAGCAAGAATCCAATTTCATCATTAATAACTTAATTCAGTAATAACATGCAGCATAACTAGTATGTACGAGTCCACGCGAGTATGCACGAATGCTCTATATACGAATGTAGAGCAATTAGTAACATTAATATGTTAATAATAAATGATTCATATGTTACCAACACAAATGTTAAAATTGCTGTAGATTATGTTTGGATTTCCGACAGCTGAATGTGTTAATGAATGTAAAAAAAAAAAGCAACACAAATGTAATTTAAGAAATTGTTATAGACTATGTTAAAAAATTTGACAACTGGTGGCAATGAATTAAAAAAAAAACATGTGTAAAAGATTAACTTTTAAGAATTCAGTATAGAATAAATAAAATTTAATTGTCGTACCAACAACAAAAGATGTCAATGTCATATTGCTTGCGTTTTTAATTTAGGGCCAAAGGATTAAAACGCGGGTACTTGTAAAGCATGTCTGCTGATATGAGTGATGTTTTCATAAAGTTTAATCAATTTTCTGATAGTCCAAACCAAAATAACCGTTTTGACACTTTTAACCCTTTGATCATAAAATATCCAAACCTTCCTTTGATAGGCAAGAATTAGGAGTTGACATGTTTTATTAAACAACGTGCCACCTGTATTTTTTTTTTACTTTAGGCTACATGAAACGGAGTAAATTGATAAAATAAATTACACTGAAAAAAAAGAGATATTTATAGTCAATTATTATTAAATTAATAAATTAAAAAATAATTTATACAATCATTTTCATGAAACTATGATAATTGGAATTTTAATATTAAAATAACTTACATGGTGGTTAGTTACTTAGTAGTTATGCTCATTTTAAGTAAATAAATTGTACAAATTAAAAAAAATCTGATGTGGTATTTACTCTGATAGTTCTTTTCAATAAGGCCAAAGGATATAATTGTTGGTCGAGATGTCGTACTCCTGGACGAAACATAACTAAATGTCGGTCACGCAGCTTGAAAAAGTATACCAACAATACGAAGGACGACGGAAAAGAAGGAAGATTGATTACTTTTCCAAGGGCAGTAACCTCTAATAGTTCTATCCACTATAGGCTTTGGGATTTATATAAAAAAAATAGGAGGATACTACAAAAAACAAACAGAAATAATAACGAAGTGTTCAAAACAATCCAATATTAATGAATCTTACATAACAATTTTGGCAAATCTTATGTCCTGTTAAGAAAAAGTTCCATCGACGTCTGATACGAAAAGTGAATTTATTGAATTCTGTGCTAATAGTAGAAGATATCGACATAATAAAAAGTAGAACTGTGAAATTTACTTTTGAAGTTCGACATTCTATTTCTACGACTATTTAAAAGCTGTACTAAATAGCTACTGAATGTGATCGTCCTTATCATTTTCATTCAATCAATATCAATAATATGAGGACCATATAAAATGTATCTAGCCGAGTAATAAAGAGTTTAGTCTCTTAAATAATATTTTTAATTATATCAATGCAAACTAATTAATAAGGTAAAATAAATAAACTTAATCGATACTGCTCTATGTAATATACTAAAAGAAACAATAATCATTTCTTAACCCAACTTATAATTAAAAGGAAATTGGGAAAGCGTATACCTTATTATAAACTAAAATACTATATTCATGACCAAATACTTAAAAATTATTTATAAATCATGAAAAATCGAAAATAATAATACAAAAAAAAAAGCGTTACTTTCTTCTCATTGTTTGAATCTTAAATTAAAATATAAATTTTGTAATGTTAGAATTATCCGTTAAATAAATTATTTAAAATTATTGTTATTAAAATTGAAACTTAAAATAGTTAAGGCTTATCCATATCATAATCTCCAGTACATTATATATATAACAGAATAATTAGGAACTCTTCAAAAAAACATAAGCAATTACTGATACCACTGTCTCGTCTCTCTTTTCTTTCCTCCCTTTCCCAGTCGCGGTCAAGAAAATATAAATTATAATAAATATGACTTCGCTGCGATATTTGAACGAATATCTTGCAATTATTAGTCTTACAAAATCGTACCATTCATCGAGGTTTTTTACATTATTATTATTTAAGTTAGTTAGCAGCAGCCTTCTTCTTGCAAATGGCCTCGGACTTATCATCTCCTTCACCGGAAAGAATGGCTTTGAAACTAAAAGGCCTGAAGGGATAGCCGCCACCACTATAAAACTTGCTCATAAATTCAACCCTGCAGTATAAAAAAATTGTAAGATTTCTAATTCGAGCTTACTAATATACCTAGTCATGCCATAAATATTGTAACAAAGAAAAAAAAAATAATTGCAAATAACTGTTATTACTTTTTAGTAGCTAGTTTAATATACAAATATAAAATAATTAAAAATATAAAAAGCTTATTCGAAGTGGTGTTCATTGGCTGCAATACAGTCCTTTAAACGTTGAGGCCAGTTGTCAATCGAAGCGAGCGTTCTTTTCATGGGGAAATTCTTAACTGCCAATCGTATGGATTGTTTTAGGGACTCCAAATCATCATGGCGTTTAGATCAAGCTGTACTCTCTAAAACTGACCATTAATCATAATCCAGCGGATTAAGATCGGGACTAGACGACGGCCAGTCTTCAGCTCTGATGAAGTCCGAGACGTTCGCTTCCAATCAAGACTGCGTGGACCAAGCTTTATGACCCGGTACCGAGTCTTGCTGGAAGGACCATATTTGGTTAATGAACATGGTGTTAATAAGGGGCTTAACTACCTTCTCAAGAAAGTTATCTTGATACACTTGTGCCGTTGTTTTGATACCTTTTTCAAAAAAATATGGCTCAGTCACTTCTTCATAGCTAACACCCCACCAAACCATCACTGAAGTCGGATAATTCCGACGTTGCACTCTGTCGACTAATTGGGAAGTTTCCTTAGAGCATAAAGCCACGGTCAATTTGTTTGTTAAAATGTTGCCCAATTGTAAAAAAAATCTCATCCGTAAACAACATTTTTCTGTGACGTCGCTTTGCGTACCGCTTCAGTAGTAGTTTCGATTTAACCACCCTTTTCATGGTTAATTTATCAGTTAAGAAACGACCAGTGCATCTTTTATGGGCTGCAAGTCCTAAGTCATCTCTTAAAACGCGACATTGTTCTTGATGCTATCTTCTTTTCCCGAGATAAAATCTTTTGCTTTTGGACCGGAATTCTTCGAATTATTTTCCTTACATAGCAGTAAGACCACCTTTTTCGTACCAACACTACGTGGACCTCCAGATCTTTCTCTGTCACTAATAGAGGAAGTCTCATTGTACCAACTAATAGCCCGGTACACAAACATTTGACTAATACCAAGGGTATGGAGAGTTTTATAATTTGCATTTGGCTCCATACCTAAAGTAGGTAATGTAATCTAATCTAAGTCTAATGTAATCACAGCGATTCTGTTCTCTTTATCACCCCACTCCATTTTAATATCGCAAAATATTGTACAATGTATTGGCGCCAATGAGAAAACACAATGAACAATCGTATAAAAATGACAGATTCCAAATTCAATTGTAATATTTTTTATTTTAATTGTAATAGTATTTATGGCCAGACTAAGTATAATATAAATGTAGATCTTATTAAAACATATTTCTCTCTCTCAGTGTTCTATTAACAGTTTAATGCAAATAATGTTATTTCAATATAATTTCAGTCTTATTAACTGTTATTTAAAAACTAGAGGAAAGCTGCAATCTAGTAATCCCTGTCTCGAAAGCTAACAAGTTATTATGTAACTTTTTATCTAATAATTGCGCAAACTTTTAACATTTTCATTTTATCACCAATTTGAGAACAAATTAATTCATATTATCTGATAGGATTTATAAAATATTCTTGTACAACAATATGGAAGTTGAATTGTTGACCTTAAAGTACGGTTTGAGGTCCAAACTTATTATATTGGAGTGTATTTTAGGTGAAAACTCCTTGTTATATATAATAGAAATTGCGATACGGTAAAAATAAGCCCTTTTTTATTTTTTCGAATATTATTTACAATTTAACTCTAGAAAAATAAAGTTGCAATAAAATTGAAAATGAAAAATATTATACTTGAATAGGTAATATTTATATTTTATTATGACTATAGGTAACACGAAAAAGAATATAATTATATTTAATTTATCTCTTCTAGCACATAAGCACGTTTTTTAGTAGATAAGTACAATAGGAACTTATATTGAAATAGTTATTTTCTGATAAATGTATTAGTAATGATAATTTAACACACTTACCAATGTAGTCGTAAAGTATGAAGAAACGCTGATAATCCTTCCATAACCACTAAGATAGAAAGACTGAAAACTGCCCATACAGCAAATATGAGGAATATTTTAAGTCCTCCAATATACGAACGTTCTCGAAGTCCAAGTTTCGCCAGCACCATTACCCATAACATCTCAGAAAGTTCTGAAATATTTATACATTTTACTATATGTTTATTTTTATATCAAAAGAATAAAAATAAATGTAATGACAACACACTGCTCTCCTTTTTGTAGGAGCTTAAGTAAAACAAATCATGTAGAAAAATGTATTTAAAAAAATGTATGTTACTAATAAATATTTATGAGACATAACTTTAAATTGAGTTACTTGAACCATAATAATACGATTATTTGTAAAATTTTACATGTTAAAGTATAAGATTTCATTATCTTCTCTTATAATCATTTATACTATTCTTTTCAGCATTGATTTTACCACGCAAAGGTAGGTCTTGACCTACTATCAAACAATTATCTTAATGTTACTTAAGCAAGGTAAAAGGTCAGCAAAACTTTCGCAAATATTCTTTGTTGTGTCTTTAAAGTATATATTTAAGAGACTTTAACAATATGTTAATTAGTTTCTCGAAAAGTTACTTTCAAGGAGAACTGAATTTTGTTAACAAAATGAGGTTTATAATATCATTATTAAAGACACTTATTTTTCTCCGAAACATATTCATATAATATAATATTACAAATTATTATTTTGTAAAACGTGTAATGAATAAACTACAGCGTTGCAAGCGGTAGTACGAAAGTGTTATGTTAATATTTAAAAAAATATAACTAATTGAGAACACCTACAGCTTCATCAAAATTTTTAATAACCTTCCAACCAACGTCAATAGAATTTTAACTAGGATATTAATTAAAGGTTATTCTTACGTTCGTGTGCTAACGACAACGCCCAAAGACGAAGGTAAGAGGCCGTGTGGGATATGGTGCTTAGGACGAACTCAATGGTATGCACTGCTTGATGAATCATCAATTCACCAAAAGGTTGAGAGTACTTTGCCACCTCCTGGAGAATCTTTTCCTCAGCTCGCCTGTTATCGGAGTCGCGACGCTGATAACGTCGAAACTGGCTGACTTTTTTCTGTAATATATCGTACAATGGACTAAAAAAGTAATGGATTAAAACTATATAAAGCAAAAGAAATACATATTTATTTAATTTTACGATTATTAACAACCGAGTTATAAATAATAGAATTATTACAAGAGCTTCTTGCTTCTTCTTTTTGTAGGTTTTTTTAAGATATAAAGGAGTCCCAAATAGTAAAATCGGTACGCAAATAACTCCTAATAGAACCAGTAATCGTTGAAACATTTCCTGACCCTCGAACATGTATGCATCGCAATCTTCTTCCACAGGTTTCGTGGTTGACAGAAGCACCATGTCAATGAACAGAATGAGGATCAGAGGAGCACACCCCGCACCACGTTTTAATTCATCTGCCAAGTAAATTAAGATGTTAATATTCCTTTTTCAAATGTTAATTATTAAATCCCCTTACAACATTAAACTGCGTAATAACTATTATATTCTGACAGATGTTGTATAAAATAACATTTTAAAAGTGTTAACTTATTTCCCGGTCAAATCAAATCAGATGTTGAGGAATTGGACCATATATATATGAGTAAATTTATCTTACAGTCATAGCGTTTATAGTATTGCTTACGGAATTTTCCACTAAACATGTACCACTTCATATAAATCAAAGTGACAAGCCAGAAGAATAGACAAGTCAAAAACATAATTTGTGGAATAAATTCTAAGAAGATTGCATATCGTCGCTTAAAATATCTGAAAAGATAACAATAAAAAAAGAGTATTTTTTGGAATCATTTAATATGATAATGATTTGATATTAATCATATTATGTTTGTTTTATACTTTTATAAACTTACGTGTGATTAAATAAGCTCAAAGATAATCCAAACATCATATGTACTATACCGATTATAATAGACATTTTCATTTTTAGAGAATTCAAGTACATGATCTTGTTTTTAGCGAGCTGAAAACATTAACATTAATTCAGAGCTTATATACTAAAACAACATAGTATAGAATCAACAGAATAAAGACTAGTAGGTTTGTATATAATAAAAACATTATCAACCGTAACATATATATACATTTACAATTACAAATAAATAATAATATTACCGCCCATAAAGGATCCACTCCAAGCAGATACGGTGGATTTGTTTCAAAAATTGGATTAAGAGTAAGATAATGACTTGTTTCAATTGTTTCTAGACTATAAGTATTCTTCCAGTACGGAGTCGTTAAAATTATTGACTTTGAGAAAAAGACATTGTAGAGAAAACCGGTGTACAATGTAAATAAACCCATCATAAGAATTACGTAACGACCTGTGGGATAGAGCAATTAATTACTGCAGTTGTTATTAAATGTACATTCAAAGCTTGCAATCTATATATATAAAGAAGGATGTTTGTATATATGAATTCGATGAACTCAGAAACTATTGGACCGATGATTATGAAAATTGGTATGTATATGTATTTTTTCACGGAGAAGGTTTATATGGTATGCCCATTGATGTAACTCGCCACCAGGCGGCGCTGTCAAATATAGACTTCCGCCCCGTTCAACCGATTGTCATAAAAGTTGGTATGACCATGTATGTTTCCTCGAAGAAAACGAATATGCTATGTCCATTGATGTAACTCGCCACCAGGCGGCGCTGTCAAATATCGACTTCCGCCCCGTTCAACCGATTGTCATAAAAATTGGTATGACCATGTATTTTTCCTCGAAGAAAACGAATATGCTATGCCCATTGATGTAACTCGCCACCAGGCGGCGCTGTCAAATATCGACTTCCGCCCCGTTCAACCGATTGTCATAAAAATTGGTATGACCATGTATTTTTCCTCGAAGAAAACGAATATGCTATGCCCATTGATGTAACTCGCCACCAGGTAAAGTAAAGGTTAGCCCAGCGAAGCGGCCTGGGTTCGCTAGTATAATATAAAAATATATCATTCATGCGGGTTCACACGTAACAAGGATGGGTTTCCACAGAGCTTCAATTGTTATAACATTTTGTAATAACGAAGCAACTGTTTTCTAATTACTATATCTAATAATAAATATGTAATCAGCAAATTAATAAGTATTATCTTACAAATGTAAATAATAGGTTATTATTAATACTGTTCGTTCATTATCGTTATCTTCTTTAAATCAGAAATAAAAAAATAATAATTTAAATAATAATAATAATACAGGACAAGTAACACACATTTATCTAACCTAACCCCTAAGTAAGCAAATTATTTGCTTGTGTTAAGGGTGTTAGACAACGATACAGATACATAGAAATAAACATTATAAATACTGAGAATATATTTAATAAACGACCAAACCCATAAATACAGACATATATATTCATCACATACATGCCTGTCCCTGTCGGGGATCGAACCCGAGCTCCATTGCGTCGCTATACGTTAGGCGTCTGCGCTAACCACTCGACCAACGTGGCGGTAAAATAATTATGTAACAATATGAGTTGTAATTGTTAAGCATTATCAAATTTTACTTCGACTTTGACAATTCGAAATCCATTACTGTTTTTCATCTTTACCGAAACAGAATAAGGCAACTCTTATATTCTCCGTAATTTATATATGACAGGGGCGCAGTATATTTAAATGATTGTGTACATTGTGATTAAGTACTTGAGAACTAAAGAAAACTTACCGCCGAAAAAAATATTCCAGATCTCATTTCTTGATGTTTTTTCCATATTTTTCTTTTCAACAGATACCATCCATAAAGCAAAACCCAAAAGAATCATACCATGGCAGACATCACCGAACATCAACGCGAATAAGAACGGGAAGGTGATTATAGTGTATAGACCTGCATCCAATATTAAATTTTAATATTTTGTAACGGAAACATAAGCTCTAGTATTTCTCTATTTTTAAAACCGGTTGTTACATTATAATTATAATTGTAAATATTTAATTAATATTATAAAACAAAACGAATATCACGGTCTCTGAGAACTATCGATCTTACAAAAAAATTTTTTTTTTTGTTATGAGTATTATTATCATTGTAAAAATCTATATAAAAAATGGAACTTTTTGCAATTGCAATTTATTTATTTAAATAAAATAATTGCTAGTGATTCCAATTGCAATTTAAATACTTAAAAAATAATACCAGGATTCAATTCTCTGTAAGTAGAGTCCCCATAGGCGTTAATGAGTGCCTGGAAACCTCTAGTAAACTTGTTAGTACGATGGTAAGTGGGCGGTTCGTCGGCGTCTTCGGACTTCAATATAAAAGATTCAACATTAGATTCTTTTGTCTAGAAATAGAAATATTCTATGCAATAAAATAATGAATATATTTTCCGCTCCACTATGTTAAAAATGTTTCAGAATCTTTATGTTATTACCTTGAAACTATATCACTTCTTATTTAGGGTCACATATAAAAATTATTCAGTCATTGAAATAATTCAAACTTGTATTACATCATAAATGTATTATGATGTATTCTGATGTATTTTTATTAGATTGGATATTATATTGTAATATTTTACTATTACGAGTTTTTCATGTAAATTTGTTGTTCATAATAATAGGAAGAGATATAAATGATAATAACTCCATCATAATTAATATATGATTTAATTTGACAAATGAATGATATACAAAAAATGGTAGTGATGATTAACTTCGGTATAAAAGGAGATGATGATTTAAGATATTCAATTCTCACCGATACACGAGATAACATATCCTCAACTTTCGGCAGATCTTTACTAGGAACCCAGCATTGTCCAATTAAACACTTTTTAGTGATATCCAAAGTAAACATATTCATAGTGTGGTACACAGCTTTGGACTTTCTGATATGCACCATCCATGTGTCCCATTGTTTACTTACAGTACGAAGAGCTTTGCAACGATAGTATTTAGTTTTACTCATTACCTGAAATGTACAATAAAAATCAGGAGATTTTAACAAAATATGATATCTATAAATGAGCAAAACCGATTTCAACGAAATTTTCAGAGAATCTTAAGATTGACCAAGCGGGTAATCTTGTCAAGTTTGGTGGCGATCGAAGCATTTTTATCGAACTGTCAGTGACAGATTATTTCCTACTATTATACTATTGTTTTTTACATTGAAGTATTTAAGGTCAGTTTTAAGGCTAGAAAAACGAGTAAAAGAAAACGAAATTCAGGACGAATCTTAATTATTATTGCGGTGGTTTCAGTTTTAAATTGAATGTATTTTTTATTATTTATCTCGAATTAATATATCGTTAAATTAAGTCCGGCGAAACGGGTTGGGTATGCTCGTAGGATATAAAATAAAACGCTATTCAATTCTTACAGACGTTTCAAAGGTCTTGTAGCTAACGTTCTGAATATCAGTAAGTTATGTTAAATTAGTCCGTCTAAAGGTCCGAATATAAATTGAACATTGCTCCGAAGCTTAGGAGACGTTAGAAAGAAAACTAAAAATAGAGCACTGGGCCCGACCTCTATCAGATAATAGGGTTTTAATGAAATGTTTATAAATCTTCCTTCTTAAAAATTAAGGAACATTATGATTAATTACAATTTTGATTTGAGTACATTTTAACTCCAAAACATTTATGATATTTTACAGACTTACAGAATAAACAATCACAGTATTAAAATAACCTTTTCCTGATAACGAACGGCTATCCAAATTAACAAAATAAACTTAATATTTAATAGTCATTTATTAGTACTATAAAATGCAACTTAGCCTTCCAATTAACTAATTATTAAGTCTGTGTAAAACTAAAAAGCTTTTGATGAGCAAAAATGACTATAATATTTTAGCTTCCTCGCTGGCGACCTATTTTATGAAAAGCTGTTGAAATGTAGCTGTCAAAGCGTTTGTAGTAGTAATACCAGAGTATTTTCAAGCTTTCTTTATCGACCTTTAAATGTAATAAAATAATTATATTTTTACAATTAATAACTTTTACAATTAAATTCATGGAATTTTCAACGCCAAGCTTGTGTATAGATTATAGAATACAATTTAAACGTTGTCTTACCCTAGAAATTAACCTAGCTCCTGGAACCTGATCGCCACGCCATCTAGCGGGTATAATTCCAAAAAGTTATTGTGAAAACTCTTAAACATTTAAAAAATCGATTCTGAAAGCAGCGCCGCTCACTGCCTTTAATTTTGAATCAATACTAATTATTTACTACCCCAAATCAAAATAAAAACCTTACCTTGGGTGATTAATATACGTTAAGAGATATGTTCATAAAGATGATGATGATATATAAAGTTACAAAAAACTAAAACCATTAAATAGAAAGCTCACTTGTTCTAAATCTCCAATTCTAGCCGCCAGCTGTATCATCATATCCATTCTGTCACTAAACGATTGAGGGCAGGAGTACAGGTTCACGTGAAAACCAGAACATACTTTCTCTAATCTTCCAGACAGCTGCTCTCCCTGGCATATAGCTAAAAATGCAACCTTGCGGATTTCTTGCCCCTATTTATATGTAATTATTATAAAATAGTAATGAAAATATAAGTGGTATAAATATAAAATTGTTTTATCTACAAATGAAGTAATGGTTTTCAAAATATATGTATAAAACACAGTTACAAACCGCATAAGACTTCAGTAGCGTTGATTTAAACATTCGTCTAATTAGTTTTGTAATTTTGGTGTTTAATATAATTTAAATGCAATATTTATACATTGATATTGTTACAAAAAAATATTCAGTCAACTTTATATTTACTTAAATCTCACTATATTAAATACGGATGCAATTTCATTTTCGCTTGACCAATTAATTTATAATTTACTCAAACATTTTCAATAAAATCACATGTTAAAAAATATTATCATTTTAACAAGTTATATTTTTCGATGTACATTTATATTATTAATATTATCGTCTTTCCATTGTTTATGTAAATTTTAACTCGCAGAGTGTAATAAAATATTAGTTACAACAAAATTTAATGTAGTTATACAGAAGTTAGGTCACATCCAGGAAGAACGCGTAGTCACTTTGATAGCGGTGCCCTCAGCACTAATGAAGTTATTTCTTAAGTGTAGGGAATGAAATTATTTCTCTTCGACATTTATTGAATCATTATTGATTTATTTAACGCGATTGAATTATTAAAAAATGTACAATATGAGAAATTATTTTTTGATGGCACTCATACAATTTAGATAGACACCAATGATTAGCGTAAACACCATACCACTTTCATGTCATTTGGATATCATATGTAGCCCAAGTGTGATTCAAGTATTTAAATCAACTTTTTTTCATTTATTGATTATAATTTGTCAAAGATATCCTTTTAGATTCCTTCTTTTTAGATTTAGATTAGATTTAGATTTTAGTTCCAGTTCCAGTTTCAAAAACTTTTAACACATTTCTAAATTCATTACTTATTGCGCTCTAAGTTTAATTGCATTTTTATGTAAGATCTTATTAATTGTGTTCATGATTTTTATTCTTACTGAAATTATTTTTTTTTGGAATCAGTTCTCTCATAATTTTTGTTGATGAATTACGATTCATCAACATCAAATGTTATGACATTTGACTAGAAATAGTGTTACTTTTATATTATCAGTTAACCTTTGACTTTGATAACTGCCTCGAAAGTTTTAGAAACTTTTGAATGGTATAATTATATACTAATTGAGGTTTGGTACAAAGACGTACACATCTGGGACTACAAAATTACACAACACAACTCCTTAACGACCCTTTGGCACTAATATGTTAGACCTTTGAGAAGACCAGAGAATTAACATAAACATTTTGTAATACCACTTTGTACCTGCATTTTGACAGCTATATTCTTTTAAAAAAAATTTTTTTCACTATTTATTGGGACGTGTTACTACTAATTTTAGCAATACAATAAGGCCGGACGGTTTTCCAGACACAGTTTTCGGTTTTCGCGGGTTCGAATCCCTGCCCATATCAGTTTATTTTTCATTCTATAATTGTAAAAAAAATAAATAAGCTTAACATGGCTATACATGTTTATGGATATTTTCAAATATTAAATATATTTTTAAAATGTCAAATATTATATATTTCGTTCTAACCCAGTAATGTCATGGCAATGGGCACCGTCTATGATATATCAATATCAGAGGATGAATAAGAGTATTGTGAGTTTTTAAAATGTACAGTATCAACGGGAGTTTGAAACATCAGCGTTGTGAAACCTCCGCTTTTATTTGATTAGCCCAATCAGTAATGGATCTTTAAAACAGATTGCTGGGCTTGCATTATATTATAAGAGAGTTTAGTGAAACTTGACCTCCTCTTAAAATTGAAGCCTGAACGTTGAATATAGTACATTCAACTTGAGAAATTGTAGGTATATAAATATATAAATAGTTATACTATTAAATGTAAATTTAAGAACGACCGAAGTGTTACAGACGTTCATTGTCCTTTTGTTAAAGTTTTTAGGGTAAATAACTAAACAATCTAGAGAATATGAAAATTATACTGAAGCATAAATTTAATAATCCTTGATTATTCTTAACATACTGCTGAGAACATATCTAATTGGTTACATATTATATTAAGAAAGGAGAGATGAGATATTTTATATAAACATGAGAACAGGATGTAAAATGACGCTGCACGAGCCACTTAACTATCTCATCATAAATCTTTTAAAAATAGAATTGAAAAATAATATTAGGTAATTGTATAAAATTTCAAACGTTATTTAATTTTAACTTAATACATATCCTGCAAATTGGTGTATGAAAAATAAAATGTAATATATTGTTTCGAAAATTTTAAAATAGATACAAACTAGTATTCGGCTTACAGTTTGTGGATCTTGTAATATAGCGTCTTGGGAGGCTCGTCGATAGTAAATATTCCCGTGGGACACCCTCCACATCATCATCTCAAAAGGAAAAGCTCTCGTGCGTTTCACGACACCACTAATTACGAAAAGTCGACCTTGCAACCCTGTATCACCTCCGGCAGTCCTGAGATTGGATTTTTTAACCATTAGTAAGAAATGAGAAAAGCAATTGTTCAAAGAGATTGAGACCTATATGGAAATGGATTGAAGGTTTTAATGAAAATTCAGACAAAGCTGAAAGAATTGACATAACTTCAAATATCGTTATATATTAGATCTTTTTTGCGATTTCAATGAGTGTGCCGTAAGGTTGAAAATTAATACAGTTTATTGTAGATAATCAAATCCTTAGCGAAATAACGAAGTTGCAAATTAATTCTGTCTGTCCTGTCATTTCCAGTTGCCTTTGAAGTTTTACGATCATATACACGGTAAATAAACGATACTTATTTTTATCTAATGCAGATGTTATTATTTTTTTTTAATTGACGTATTTTATTTTTAGAAAAGCATATCTTAGTGAATTATAGTTTAGACTAATGTATATAAACCTTCAAATTTATATACGGGACAATTTTCCGAAATTTGCGAGTTCGAATCAATGCGTAGGTATATGGTTTTATTTTGAAATTCATATTTATTAAAAATAAAATATTGCTGTTTTAAAGATGCACCTTATATTGAAATAATGTTTGAATAATAAAATAAATTCCATATATTTTAATTATTTCACCACTTATCTGAACAACGTTGCTTTACTAATTACTTATGTAAGTATGTCTTGTTTATTTATTTCTCTTATTGTTGATTTTGTGTATAAAATAATACCTTCCAAATATGGACTCTTCTGTCATTTCAGATTCACCAAGCATTGGTCCAATATTATTCAAGACATAGTTCATTTCAGTCAACTCCAAATAATTCTTCAAAAAAGTAGTTTGATTTTCTGACATTTCAATGACATCACTCTCCCATTTGTCTAATATATTCTGGTATTGACATATAATTCGTTATTAAAATGTATATATATATAATGTGATACTTTACCAACACCTATTATTAAGTTTACAACTTGCCTCCAGTGTTGCCAACTCATTAAGAGGTAGCGCCTTGGGTGCGAGGCTATCGTACATGATCACATTTATCTTATCTCTTCGCATTTCCGATTCCATGTAGAGGAGCTTTCTCTCCATCTCAGCACAACGACAAAGTTCCGTAACATAATTCCGTTGAAAAGGTTTAATATCGGGTGTCATCTAAAAATTTAGTAATTGATTGTCGAATATATACTTTAAGTAAGTCTTAAATGAAGGGAAAATTTAACTAATGTTGGGCAAGATGTAGAGCTCGATCTGCTACGTCATAAAATTTCTGGTTGATACATATCAACCTTGATATTTGTGCTGCGATTGATATTTCTTAAAAGGATTCCTTTTAAGAAATATCAATCGCAGCACTTTTTTACATGATACATATATTTTGTGAAATCCATGGGGCCTCATCAATTAAAGACAAGGAAAACTTGTTACTATTTTACAAATATATATAGCTGTATAATTATTATTATAATGTACTACGTAAGCAAATATATTACTTACATCTACGAATTGAGCGCAACCCATCTCGCCAAAATGAGCAAGGATTTCAAAGGCGGCTTCAGGCTGTAGATATACGTCACAGAATGTCATAGGATCACTTCTTAGCATGCAACCCATTTTCACTTTCAATATTAATATAACTATTAGATAATATCACGCCTCGTAAATTAATAATTGCTGTATTTTCAAAATTAATTTTATTATTCATAGACATCTAAGGACATTTAAAAAGAATTGTCACCATTTTGAATATGAAAACTTGTTTCTTCTACTAACAATGGTCAATTAAATTCAGACAGATAATTTCAATATGAACGAGTTTATATATCTGTTATAGAAAAATATGATATCTTTAAAATGTTATATATTGTACAATTATAATAATAATCCCTAATAATTTTGTAGTGAGTATATATATAGTTATATCTATATAATTCATTAAAAACCTGCTTAGAATAAAAGTCACTGTGACTATATAATAATTGTAAATTAAACGTTTCATCGAGGTTAAAAAAATATAATTAGCGGTGACTTTTAATTAAAAGAAACCCTGCTACTCCGACCTTTTTGTATCTTAAACGATGAATCAACAAATCCCTCGTTGAAAACGGGTTCTATTTTCCGTAATACAACCTCCTTGTGTTATTCTTCAGTCCCCAGAGACCCACAGGGGGTCGAATAATTTACTGTTACACAAGTAACTTTTGAGGTGGGCTACAGTATCCCAGTAGTGAGTTATACTATTTCCTACTCACACGTCATCCATTTCTGATAGGGCATTAATTACATTGAATTTCACATTGATAGTATTTTTTCATATCAACGAAAGATATCGATATTATATTCATATCTAGGGGATTATCAATGAATATTATACATTGCAAGCTATGCAATTAAATTTGACCTGTAATTAAGTAATATGATTCGATGTATCTAAAATATTTATCTTATAAAAGAACACATTACCGAGATATTTCATCAAAGACTGTTTTCCGACAAAGCAAAGGACTGGTCAGTATGACGGCACTACTAATGGTTTTTGAATACATTGCTGGGAATGCGTTGCCACCCTTCAGGGACGATGGAGAATAGGACAGAGAGGGTAAAAAAGGAAAAGAGGGTGCTTGGCATTCCGCTAGTTCTATTGCCAAGAAGGTAATTATATAATTGACATGAATTGCTTGTTTATTCTCGGAAAACTACTTTTTTATATACTTATTCAATGTGAAGTGAAAACATTTTGAAACAAAAAAATATTTCGCATTGAAATATACTATTTCAACAATTGAAGTGATCGTTATAAAAACCTCGTTATCCCATATTACAAAAAAAAACCTCGCACAATTTTTTTACTGAAAAATAGAACAGTCCCATTTTAAACCATTAACTGAATATTTTAACAAATTTAAATATGCTTTAAGAACATTTAAATTCACGAGGCTGCTGTAAATGGTAAACAGATTCATTAAATATTATAATTACTCTGATATCCTTAAGCTTTTAATGTTGCGTTGAAAAACTGTTACGTAGTTTTTACAAAATATTACATTAATTTGCTTTTCACAACTTGTTTGTTATTTTACCATATCTGAAAAAAGTATAGACATTATTATAAGGTAATTGATACTGTTGAGGTTTTTATAAAAGATTGTATAGCAAAGATAAAAATAATGATAATAAAGAACAATATCGGAACTATTTCTGTAATAGAAGTAATATTACTTAGTCGAGCTATTTACCTTACTTTCTATTTGAAGTAGCAATAACCAATAAATACCTCACTACTTAGAACAAAATAACATAATTTAATAAAGTAAATACCGATAATATAACAAAAGGCAGCTATAAAATTCCAAATATTGTCTAAAGTAAGTGTAAATCAATTTTATTTGTTTAAGCAAGTCGTGAATTACATATTTATACGTACATATTGATATGTATTTCACTACTATATAATAATATTTTAAACACCATATGATCTTATTATCAGTCAAGTGGTTGATCTTTTTTTATCCAAAATGTATTTATTATAAGCCAGAATTACATAAGCGATTGGAGGCCGGGCAATAATCTACTTGTTGATTTTTCTGCACATGTTGCTTCACTGTAACCACTTCCGCTTGGAAGTGGTTATGGGTGTTCTTATTCCGAAAATAAGCCATTATTTAAACACGTTTAATGCTAAGAATTAGATTTTTTTAAACCTTGTAAGTGCGAGAGCATCATAGAGTTAGTGGCGTGGTTAGTTTTATAATTCTCTTTTCGGTACCACGATTTACATACATTTAAATTTTTTCTCACCTATCAATTATGACTGCGACTAGTAGTACTCGTAGTACTATGAAGAATTGTAGTTATCAGTATAAGTTAAACGAGTTTCCATAGAATTTCTTGCTCGTACTTCTCCATAGACCTACCCTTGAAACCATGCATACAGAGAAGGTTCATATGTGCAATGTAGGCTATTTAAAATTAAATAAAAATACTTTTGCCTACTGACGAAAACTAAGAAATATATTATTAATCATTTAACAAATAATTATTAAATTAAGTTCGCCAGAGGATAAATAAAGCGTGTTATTACGGTAATAATTTAAACAAACAGCAGAATATGACTTATTTTTAAATATAATTATTTACTAAACTTTCAAACCACTATCACTTGTCTCTCTGTATTTTATTTTAAATGTATTTGATTGGAAAAATACAATATTACCAAAAATGTTGTAAATATGATGTATGTTAAAAAGAACCAAACAGTTACCTTACTTAACATAACTGACTTTCTTGTGTTGAAGCCAACGGACTAAGGTGACAGGGATGTTTGAGTAGGACTTGGTACCAAGATACCCTCATCACCTTAGTGGGACGTCAAGCAATTGGTATCATACTAGACAATGACGCCACAAATTAAAAAAACTTATAATCATTTACAAATAACCAAAAATTATAAAATAACATCTATAAATTTCATCAAATCATGTTGTATTTTTTAGCATATATATATTAAAAAAAATATTCTCTTTTAGTATTAGTGTATTTAAAAACTTATTTTTTTTTTATTAAAATGGACATCGTTCTAAATGCAAACATATATTTTTTCTTTGTGCTTTTTACTTTTTACCAAGACACATAGGTATTCAATAATGATAAGATTTTTTTAATTTCAAGTCATAATTTATTGTTTGTAAAAAAATATATTATGGTCATATTTTAATATGTATACATAGCGTAAATGCGGGTAAAGTAAGTAAAGCTGACTAAAAATTTATTAAATATAGACAAATTTATTTCACGATTCAATTGAAAATTATTTTTAATCTTAATATGTTATGTCAAGTCAGAAATAAATAAAATAATGGTATAAAACACAAAAAAAATATTTTTTTTTTTTGATAACAAGTTATCATCAATTAATCTATAACGCACACAATAAATATCTTATGATTTATTTATCTTTCTATCTCGTAAGAACCAATACATCTTTGCTGATACACAGTTTTACTGGATTGACATTAACACATATATACCAACGGCGTTAAAAATCCATTTTAAAATTAAAATACCAACCTACCGTTGCTATCAGAACGGGCAATAAACATTAGCTTTATTGAAGAATCATTAACAAAATTTCAGAGAAATCCTTGTTTTCGAAATGAAAAGCTCTTATTGTAGCGCAATAAATGAAATACATTAAAATAGGTTTTAAAATCAGTCCATTTGTTCCCGCAACGACGAGAGCACATTTAACTACTTTGGCAGCATTGTATGATTTTACTGTTTATTACAGCATCTATCTACAGGGCGAGTTAATTACATTTTATAATGTCTATGATGGTTTCAAATATCTTTCATAATAAAAAACATGGATTTCCGATTATCAAAAAAAAACATTTATAAGAAAGTATTAGGAGGCCTTTCCTGAGACAGCTCATATCACAGAATTCCAGGCAAGTAATTATTTTAATCATTTGTATAAAGATTTTAATATTTTGTTTGGTCTAAAAATTCCATTTCTTAGAATAATAAATTAGAATCAGCGCATAGTTGGTATTTTTTTATGGAACAAAATACATGGAAACTAACAGATACAATAGAGATAATGGAAGTTAAAGCCTTTGAGTATTAAGCCTTTAAGTCTTAACGCGATGTGGATTTTAGGGAATACCATCTAGTATTCTCTAAAATCTACATAGATTTATACTAGATGCCATATAATTTGACATTGCCCTACTACCTTCGACTTTTTGGTGTCAATATCCCGCCTCATAGGTTTGTTTTATTTAAGTCTTTGAGATCAGATACTAAACTTACAGAGTGTATAATAAAGTCATGAGGTAGAACCTGGCAAACAGGATATAGAGAAGACTTGGAAATATTGCAGACGTCATATATTTGAAATTGTACATCAATCAATCAAAAAATATCCCCGACAATCTAATTTTATTGATTTTTTTACTAAAACTATTAAAAAAAAACTCACTATTCTTTGGCTACCATAATTTAGAACTCGACAAGTAGTTTTTTCTGAAAAAAATATTTATATTTTTGCGAATTCGTACGCGTAGATGTCGATTTATGTAAAACATACTCTTTGTAAATACTCTTGTATAAAATATAAGCTTTCAAAGTTTACATCAAACACCGTCAAGTAATCTTGGCCCGTAGGAGTATTTCTAGTTTATTAAAACTCGACTTAAAAAAAGTGGAGTTATAAGTTTGACCTGTCGATCTGTGTATCTGTGCGTCTCTCTGTGGCAATGTAGCAGCCAAACACTTGGATGGATTTGATTGTGTTTTTTTTTTAATCGAAAGCCTGGTTCATTAAGATGGTTCTTAGCTATTTGGTCGAAATAGAAAACAGTCGTTTTCAAAATATTAATTATTATTGGTGCGGATTGAAGGTTCTGATGCAATATTGATAGAAATACTAAACAAGGGCACCCAAAAAAATTTTTTTTCGTGTTGTGTGCACAACTAAAACACAAACAGATAAACAGGCAAAGATATTAAAAATGCTGAAAGTGGATTCTGTTAGTTATCACTTCACATCCTGGTATATTTTTTTAAATATTTTCAATGTACAAAGGCTATTCCTCTAGAGATTTATTACATGTATAGAATAAGATTTGCATGGTACCTGTTACGAGATTGACATAAATTGACTAAACTTTTTTATTTCTTACCCGATTTAGATGAAATAAACACTAAATGTTAAGTGAAGACTGTGATAATATATTCCTGAAAACCGCATTCAAATTTGTTAAGCCGTTTATGAAATTAGCGTGCAAAAACATACAGACATACAGACAAACAGACAAATTGAAAAATCAATGTTTTGGGTTCTCTTGCTCTTATAAAGGCCCCTATGATGTTTTTTTTTTATATTTTCCATGTACAGAAATGGATCAGTGACAATTTTATTATATATATAGAATAGATATAGATATGTAAAACGTTAACGCTAAGTCAATATTTTTTAAAAGAACTACGAGTATGTAGAGTTGTGTAATATATATTAAATGCTTATTATACTGTGAACAATCAACAAAAATCAAGTAGTCAGAAAAAATAAATTTCTGCTAAGTAATAAAGATGAGCACTGGCACGAATTTAATATATTCAAACTTGAATGACATTTATGAACGGAGGCATACGAGGACGCATTAGCTGGTGCGTTTTTTATGTTTTTTTCACGCAAACCGACACTCAACGATGCTGCCGACGGCCGCTTGCATATTTTACAATTTTTATTTTTCCAAATCGTAAACTGCTGAGGTGGTGTAAAAGGCCAGTTTCTCTTGTAACTGTTATCTTTACTTTGCATTACTTAATATTTATGTCTATTTTATATGGTTTTTCCGATAATATTAATTACAACTTAAACGGTTTTAAAATGTTACAAACATTTTGTGGTAACTTTGATCCATAAAGGGCTTCATGTATAAAAGATATATATTTTTAGGATTTTCTAATTGAATATTCGATTATTAAATATATATGCACCTGGCTATATATACTTAAAGTTATGAGGAATTTCTCCGTGACTGCCGCCTTCAAGAGAATTTATAATTATAGTTTTTAAATAAATCTTAGTACTGTAATAAGACTAACCGTCAGTTAGTCGTGATTTGAAAGTTTACGTTCCAACTGGACAATTAACCTTCAGTTACTCAGCTGACAGAAATAAATGGAAAGAATGAAATACAATGAATGTCTTGTATGTACGTATTTACATAAGATTTTTTATGTACTAGACAAAGAGATAATAGAAAAAATATTTGTGTTATATATATTTGTGATTTATACATTTATTAGTTTTGTAATGAAATCCCAAACTACTTAATAAGATTTTTTTTTTTTTAACACTCGAATAAATCGATTACGGGTCAAAAGTTTAATGTGGTTCAAATAAGAAATTTCAATTAATTTCTGATAATAAAATACTACTCCTGAGATATTTTTTAAGAAAAATTTATTTTAATTTGAATTTTTTTTTCATTAAACTACATTTTTAACAATATACGTTTTAACGTAATTTAAGATCTTCTCTACAGTGTAATGTAAAAAAAAATCCATAAAAAAGGTGTTGACTTTTATGGGCTTTACAGTCTTTGTATGTTGGTCTTTTTGTTTTCTGAAGCGGCTGGAAAACTGGCGAACGCTCTACATGAGCGTAAATGGAACTATTCCTGATTATGGAAATTTAAAATGAGTATTGGGAACCTAAGATATATGGAGAGCAAGGAGGAGAGATCAAGCTTTCGGCTCGTCATATACTTAACATATTTAGTGCGTTAGTATACGATGAGTTCTTGGAAATACAGATACCAATTACTATTTACTATTTATTTCAAGCCTATCTTATGTTAGAAGTTGACACTACTTCAGTCAAAGTAGATTATGTACTAAATGCAGATTAAAGATTATAATTAAGCTCTACCGTCTACTGTTTATTCTTCCAAAAGATTTAATTGAATATGTGTATACTTATACTGTGGAGTTAGAAACATTGCAGACGATTTTCGAAAGAATCCTTATAGATGTCGCTTCCGCCCAATAAAGACCACTATACAAGTTTGTCCCGTTAGTTGTGAACCAACGCGATGTTGGTGATAAAGGCACGTCTACAAGATACATTAAAATTTATACGCCTAAATTCAGCCATTTTTAATTAAAAAACAATTTATACATTTTTGTGCAATTCTCTTTTTATGTAATTATGATTTTAAATTAAATTCTACAAAGCTATCTATCATTATATTGATGTGTTTTAGAAGTATTTTATTATTTCGTTTTCAATATTGATAAATGTAAGTTTAAGCGATGAAAACTACATTTCTTACCTTTAATAGTTACATAACTCACATTAGAAAGAACTATCACACTGACATTAGAAGAAACCACACTTGCAAGAAAGTTTTTATGATTATTAAAAATATATATTTGAAAAGCTTACAGGAGCGCAGATGGTTTGTTATTCTAACTAGTAGAAAACTGTTCGTTAAGTATTACTGAAACATTTAGAAAAGCACCTTAATTTATTTATTTTAAGTTTCTGTAAAAGCTTACGTTGTGGAGTTTTTTAAGTAGAAAGAAATAGAAACAAGTCGAGTACTTTTTATTGATTTTATTGTATTTTTTTTTTTTTTAAGTTGTTGAAAATATTGAAAATTATTCCAAATTTAAGAAATGCATTTCAATGTTTTATATAAGGCAGACCTACTAGTTTATTAATTCAAATTCATTTTATTTTATTAAACACTAGCTGTTGTCCGCGGCTCCGCATACGTGTAGGTCGCTTTTCGCGTCATCTGTGGAAACTACAACTATCCAGACCTACAATAGACTTTATAGTTAATTCTGTAGTAACCTTTTCCCGTGGCAATTTTATATATATAGGCATTAAATTCCTACGATATTAAACTGAAAACAATAACATACATCCACATCACTCACACACGGCCAGGACATACGAAATATTTTTTTATCAAATATTATGTTTTTGAGACATGTTCAATTTAAGAATTTCTTTGTAGAATTTCAAACTGCTATACCAAATGCGAAAACAAAAAAGTCAGCGCGATCTGTTGAGATTTTATGTGACTAAATTTAAAATGCTAATATTCAATTTGTTATTTTATTGAAATTCAGATAAAACAAAGTAGAAATTCTAGCTTTATCAAAATTAAATACGTTTATGTAAACCGCATTCAATTCTGTTTAAAAGTTTTGAAACAGTGCTTGAAGTAAATTTTAAATTGACCATAACTTCTTTTTCCCTTAACAGATTTTAACGAAACAAACTACACGGACTACCTCGCAGCTATCGACATTGTAAGCCCTCCCCTCTCAACGCGCCACACACCCCGCACATCAAAGTGCGTGTGGTATTTGACCATTGTGTATTATTTTTATGACATTTAAATAATTTATTTGGATAAGGAATAATATCGTAATTATTAAAACACCTTCGAAAGTGTATATTATTTTAAAACTAATTTCATAACCATATAAAAGGTTATAGTGAGTCAACCTTAAAAAATAGATATATGCGATCGCGGACTTTTTTCAGAACTTTTAAAGGGGAACAATTTCATAGAACACCATTTTTGCGTAACTTTCACCGTTTTCGCAGCGCACGCAGTTTTTTGTTTATTTTTTTACACCTTGGGTTAGATTATTCAAGTTTTAGTAAGCATCCCTATTTTTTTTGAAAATGAAACATAGCCAATGCCACTCGGGAATAGTGTAGCTCGCGAACTGTGAAAGAATTTTTGAATTCGGTACAGTAGTTTCGGAGCCTATTCATTTCAAACAAACAAACAAAAAATCAAACCTTTCCTCTTTATAATATTAGTATAGAAGTATAGATACCTCATAAAAATAAATTAATTAATATTTTAATATATATTATAATCGTAGTCATCATCAGTGTTTGTTATGGTTACAGTTTATTAATCTTGTAAACATGTCAGATACTTTTGACAGACGAAGTCGCTGGCAAAAGCAAATATATTATAAAATGTTTTCAAATGAATCCTGGATTATTTATTGCTTTGTCTGTATTCATACGTCACATTTACATATTATGCATATTAATAAATGCACATATTCGAATTAGCTTCCCACACTTTTACACCTGAACAAGTATTTATACAGTTTGGTTTCTATAGTCGTCACGTTATTATTTCACAAGCTATTATATATTTATTATTATTTTTATTGAAAAATTAAAACAAAATTATAATATCTAACATTAAATATTTAAGACCTTTTTTTTTTTTTTTTTTTAACGTCAGGAATCCTCATGGATACACACCTCCATCAAGGGGATGATGGAGGTGGTTATGTGAGACTCCTACTCACTAAACCTGACGGTTGCCGCCGCCGTCATAATGGGACACCACGGGATCGCTTTCGCACTCACCGCGATGCCCCGACGTGATCCACGGAGAGGGCACCCCGCAACGAGGAGCACCCATCCCTTTTTCGCAGGCTTGATAGATCGTGGAGGGATCCCCTTCCCCCCACCCAAGCCTGCTGTCTCTGAAGGGGGCCGAGACCCCCTTCTAGCTGGACTCAGTCTCAGAATCGAGCCAGTTGGACAGACCGACTCGACCATTGACCGTGTCCAGCTCCGCCGCCGGTTATCTCCCCGAGAGGAGACCACCGGTCAGACCCCCTGGAAGAGCATACTCCCATAAGACCCAGTGATGCGCAGACAGCCTCACTGCAACACACTGGAGTCGAACGTGAGTCCGCTCACGTAGGGGGCCCAACGTCGAACCCGACAGGCCTTTACCGCCGGCCACGGTGATCAGCCGAGACCAGCAAGAAAAAGGCATAAGTCGGGAACCCACCACGCCCAGACCAACCATCACCAAGCGCAACCGTGGCGTCGCGCTCGACAACGATTAATCCAGGCAACGTCTCGGACCGTCTCCCCACCAAGCACCCTCTCTAAAGTGATGAATCCTGGATTATTTATTGCTTTGTCTGTATTCATACATCACATTTACATATTATGCATATTAATAAATGCACATATTCGAATTAGCTTCCCACACTTTTACACCTGAACAAGTATTTATACAGTTTGGTTTCTATAGTCGTCACGTTATTATTTCACAAGCTATTATATATTTATTATTATTTTTATTGAAAAATTAAAACAAAATTATAATATCTAACATTAAATATTTAAGACCTAGTCTCGAGCTTGATGCAAAAAAAATCACTTATATAAAATTCGCAAAGTAAAATAAATATATTTATAATTAAATTATAAAATAATCATTTTTAATCCACCATGTAATAAAAAATATATAAGAAACAAGATCTCTTTTATTGAGCATGGAACTTATATATTAATGAGTGCTTTAATAAAATCATGAAGCTCTACATTACTAAGCTTCTGAAAATATTAAAAAACCTATCAATAATTTGTATTTCTTTTGTATATCAGAGAAAAATCAAAGGATACTTATTAAAGTATGTAATAAATAAGTACATTGAGCATAATAAGGCAATATTAAGCTCCTCTTCAAATAGTATTAAAAATATAATATTAACGTAAAATAGTGCGTTCTGATTGAGCTGAATAAATTATTTCTGATACTGATACTGAATAAATTATTTCTGATACTTTATATTTGAGTAATGAGAAAAATATTACTTAATATACTACAGCTAATTAAATCGCAGAAAAATATATTAAATTTCTATATGAATGATGATGATTTATCTAACATTCTACTTCGTTAAAGCATCGGTACAAAAAAAAAAGTTTTAACAATGTTTCAATAATTATTTCTATTCAAATATAAAATAATGTATAATACTAAGATAATTAAATAGAAGTTTCTTTCATTAACAGGACGTTATAAAGTTTAAAATTACTTTTGTAAGACCAAAGCCGGATTACAATATTAAGAATATTTGATTATGATAATTGTATCTTTTTTGTCCCCGCTTCATATGTTTATATATCTCTACTCATTACCGCCCGTTCGTCGAGTTGTTAGCACAGGTTCCTAACGGATAGCGCCGCAAAGGGTTTCGGGTTCGATTCCCGATAGAGGCAGGCATGTTTTTGATGAGCATAGATGTCTGTATTTCTGGGTTTGGTCGTTTATTAAATATATTCGCAGTATGTATAATGCGTAGTTCTATGAATTTGTATCGTTGTCTGATATCCTTAACATAAGCAAACAATTTGCTTACTTAGGGGTTAGACAATTTGTGTAATTTGTCCATATATTAATTATTTATTTATTATCTTCTCTATGTGTAATTATCATGATGTCTTTCAAGACAACTCGACCGCTTTTGGTATTTTTTGTACATTTTGGGTATGTTTTTTTTTAAGACTTTGAATTGAACCCAGTAATTATCACTGCTATCAAGCACCATGATTTTTGGAATTATCTTGGGCAGAGATTGGTAAGCAGGCATTCTAAGTACATTCTAATTTTTTGGTTATGCAACTTTTACCTGGTTTTCCTTTTCCTTTAGTTCCGCTTATCTAAATTGTAATTTGAATGCAAAAAGCTTATGTTGTTAAAGATTCATGGTAAAATAAGAGTTTTACAAAATAATAATGAAATATTTAGTAAAAATTATTTTAATTTCTTAAATATTAAGATTCTCCATTAAGATATATTGTAACAAAACACATTACTTATAAGTTTCTGTAGACACCACAGGCCACAGCACTAGTGAACCTCTTCTATAGACAATACAAAATTGCACTTGTCTTTCAGTAGAGAATAATAAAATTAAAATTCTAAATATAAATTGAAACCCCAGTTTTTTATTAAATTGTAAACATCAAATAAATTAGTAACCGGAAAGAAATTTCTTAACAAAAATCATGATTTTAACATATTCAAAGCCAAACGATACATTTGAACGGATACACATGTGATATGAGGACGCAGCAGCATAAAAAACGCACTATACAATATTTGTTTTTTTCACGCAACGGCGCTTTCAAGAGGCGCTCGGATATTTTAGAATTTCGAGTTTTCTCTTACGTCATTAACCTGCCAAGTTATGTAAAAGGCAAGTTTATTCTAAGTCTAAAAACATTTAAAATTCTGAGTTCAAAGTTTAAATCTAAATAAAAAATATCAATTAATTAATCAATCAATATCATAGCATTTACATTTCCTTTGAATATTAGGTGAATTAAACCTCATTTCCAATATGTAATTACCTACCCTACGCAATGCCCTAACAAGTAAACACATATTTTTTGTGGGAATGGGTTTTAAAGCGGTTTGCTTCAGGTGGAGCCACCTGTAAAGGTACAACTCTGTAATTGTCAGTAATGCAACTGAAACGATCTAAAATGTATTAAGATTTCTATGGTCTCAGTTCGAGCTTAAACTTATGTTCCTGTTGGATAAAGTACAAGTTTATAATTAATGTGTCTTTTCTTGTACGTGTTAGTTTACGTCTCGAGGCGATCTGATATTACGCTTGTTAACTTGTATAGATGTGGTTAGTTTGTATAAGTTTTAATAAAACATGATATGAGACATTTCCTTTAATACAGGATTGCATATCGACTTCCGGTTATCTATGTTGTATAATGTAAATTAGTCTATCTTAAAATAATTTTGAATTGTATTGGTTTTCGAAAATATTATTGAACTTAATTTATAATTCATAAAATATATGAATATATAACACAGTTCTGAAGTTATTTAGGTATTTTGCTTTTGTACATACTATACAATCGTTACTTGTCGTTAATGTTTTTTAATATTTTTTTAGATATGTTTTTGTCACAGCTTAATACTATCTGGCCTTGAATAACTAACTTCTGTTGTATTTTTTTTAGTAAGTAACAAGTCAAGTAAACAAGTCTAAATAACGAAAACAAAATCTTTTGTTTGAAATTATTCATTAACATGATAGCTATATTATGGTTTTTAGCTATAGGTATTATGTTTGCGAAAAGATTTTGAAAAAAGCTTGCAAAAGCACTAATGGTTTGATATACTTGCTAACCGAAAACTGTTTGTTAAGTATGACTGAATCATTTTTAAAAGCTTATTTTGTTTACATTTAGTTTCTATAAAAATAAGAACTTACGATACGGAGTGTCTATTGGTAAATAGAAACACGTCGATTAATATTTATTTATTTTTAACCGACTTCAAAAAGAGGAGGTCCTCAATTCGCCTGGATGTTACTTGTGTGTATGTTACGCGGTTACTCCAGCGTTTGTGGACGGATTTACATTTTTTTATATGACGGCGCATATCAGTTTTAGAGAGTGAAGTGTGTTGTGATTGCTACCATAGACTGATTATTAAATGTCAGCTGTCATTTGTCATTCACTCTGACGTAACACCGAGCGCTAGCACGGGGAAGTTACTGAGAGCCGTCATTAAGACTTAGGACGGCGATCGGTTCGCATCGTGAATAAGTGCTACGTGTTAGGTGGAACGTTATTCGATTTAGAGTGTGTAATTGTTGTATTATACGATATTGATTATATTTTGTACCGAAGCGTGATATTTTATTCTCCTCGCCCGACTACCTACGCCTACCTACAATTACAAATGGATTCGGAAGATTCAGCCGACTACCCTCGTTACCCGTTATCAGAAGTGGGATGCGAAGGGCAATCTTCAGGAGAAAGAAACGAAGAAACGTCATCAAATCTATTGCGAAATATGGAAGCTTTGCTTGCGCGACTTATGAAGAGACCAGTCTCGGAAACCACTAATAGCCCGGGGATTCGATTAGTCAAGTTTGATCCAGATGAGGCCGATGCAGATATAGAAGGTTGGTGCAGGATAACGGAAATAATTGTCGATAATAAAAAATTGGACGGTGCAGATCTTTTGTTAGCCCTTACACACTCATTGCGAGGGCGTGCATCCTCGTGTTTAACCAAACTACAAAGTTCGCAATTAACATGGACACAGATAAAGGAACTTCTGTTGGCGCGGTTTGGAAAACCAATGCAGCCTCAAGATCATTTTGACGAAATATTAAAATTTCAAATCGAATCTAAAGAAACGGCAAGCAAAGCCGCGGTGCGTCTCTGGAATATGTTTGAACAGATTCCTCGAACTAATATTAGTTCGAGGAATCTGTTCAAACATATTTCAGAAGATGCCAGAAGATGTCATCGTGGGTTTTACAGCTTCTGTACTTTCCCATAAAGAAGTCCACCTGTGCGAGTGCAGACCAGCAACTGGAACCTTGAAGACGTCTCGTGGTGAGCCCGTTTCTTTTCTTTTCGACAGTGGTTCCTCTTGCTCATTGGTGACGTGTAGCTTAGCCGATAGGTTGACGGGTACTACTCGCAGTGATTTAGTCTACCTCACCGGCATAGGCCAAAATAATGCGATAAAATGTGACAAGCAGATTCTTAGTTTCATTAACGTTCAGAGTATAACTTTAGAAATATTGTTGCATGTGGTCCCTGATACTTCTATCAGTGAACCAGTGATAATAGGTCGAGATATTTTAAACCACGTTGACGTTGAAATCACTAAAAATCAGATTCAGTTTTCGATGCGTAAACCGGTTGAAATTGTAGAAAAGTCAATTCAGTATGACCTTGCTAATATCGTTACGGATCTCGAAGGTGAACATAAGGTAGCTCTCATTAAGATGTTGCAAAAATATAGTCGGTTTTTCGTAGACGGCTTACCTTCGCGTCGCGTCACTACAGGACTTTTGCGAATAGATCCGATTGACCCCAATAAAATCGTGCAGCGACGTCCTTATAGGCTGTCTCCCGCGGAAAAGGAAATAGTTAGGGACAAAATAGAACAACTCTTGAAAGCCGGAATCATTCGTGAAAGTACGTCACCATTTTCTAGTCCGATACTGCTTGTAAAAAAGAAAGATAATTCCGACAGAATGTGCGTAGATTACCGCGAATTAAATGCCAATACTCGTCCTGAACACTACCCTTTACCTATAATCGATGAGCAAGTAGACCGTCTCCACGGTGCTCGTTATTTCTCCTCTCTAGATATGGCATCCGGGTACCATCAGATTCCGATTGACCCTGAGGGTGATAGCATATCGCGTACTGCTTTTGTGACCCCTGAAGGGCAATATGAATACCTCACTATGCCTTTTGGTTTAAGAAATGCAGCCTCGATCTATCAGAGATGCATTAACAAGGCTCTGGTGTCCCTTAAGGACACAGTAGCGTTAGCATATATGGACGACATCCTTTGTTATTCCAACGACGTTACAGAAGGCTTAAATCGCCTTGAACTCACTTTGAAGGCATTTTCAGAGGCGGGATTTTCACTAAACATTCATAAGTGTAAATTTATGAAAAATGAGGTAGATTACCTAGGATACATAGTGAAGGCCGGACAAGTTACTCCTAACCCCAGGAAGGTACAAGCCCTCGTAGATGCACCTTCTCCTCGAACTTCAAGCCAGGTTCGTCAATTTTTAGGACTCGCGTCATATTTTCGTCGTTTTATTCCTAACTACACACGTCTTGTAGGTCCATTGTACCCCCTAACAAAACTGACGGGTCCAATATCATGGAAGGACACGCATAGTGAAATCCACAAGCACATAGTAAAAATACTGACTTCAGAACCAGTCTTAACAATCTTTAACCCCAAATTACAAGTAGAACTCCACACAGATGCGAGTTCTGAAGGGTACGGTGCAATACTTATTCAGAGAAAGAACAATCTACCCCATGTAGTATCCTACTTCAGCCGCCGACCTACCGATGTGGAATCTCGATATCATTCTTACGATTTGGAAACCCTAGCGGTAGTTCGAGCAGTGGAGCACTTCAGACACTATTTATATGGACAACACTTCACAGTCTTCACAGACTGCAACTCTTTGAAAGCATCAAAATCCAAAACTGACCTAACACCCCGAGTTCACCGATGGTGGGCATTTTTGCAAGCCTATGACTTAGATATAGTCCACAAACAAGGAAGCAACATGGGTCATGCTGACTACCTTTCTAGAAACCCACTAAAACAAACTTCAACAGTGTGTTCCGACGTAGAAGTATCTAGGCGGATTAGACATGTCCATTATGTAGAGCTTCATCAGGGCTGGTTAATGGTAGAGCAAAAGAGGGACAGTGAAATTCAAGATATAGTCAACAAGCATACCAATAACGAGCTCCCTGAAGCAGTAGCTCATACTTATGATGTTCGCAAGGAAATACTCTACAGGAAAATCGAGCGTAACAAAAGCAGTTTTTGGCTCCCCGTAGTACCGCGTTCGCTTATATGGACCTTAATCAACCATGTTCACACGGAGATTAAACATCTTGGCGCCGATAAAACATTAGACAAACTATACGAGCAATTTTGGTTTCCTCAGATGTGCAAGTTAGTTCGTAAATTTGTAGATTCTTGCATTATATGCAAAGCGTCAAAGGGTCCTTCAGGCGCTACCCAAATTAGACTTCATCCTATACCAAAAGTTGCCACGCCATGGCACACCGTACACATGGACCATACCGGCAAACTCAGTGGTAAGAGTGATCGGAAGGAATATTCTTCAGTAATTATAGACGCCTTCACCAAATATACCTTACTGGAATATACCCCTTCACAAGATTCGGCTAGTGCTGTTAGGGCTCTAAAGAAAGCGGTTTGTCTTTTTGGGTCACCCAAGCGCATTATTGCCGACCAAGGTAGATGCTATATAAGCGCCGAATTCCGAGAATTCTGTAGTGATCACGCCATAGAACTTCATTTTATTGCCACAGGTTCGAGCAGAGCCAACGGTCAAGTAGAGCGCGTAACGCGTACGCTAAAAAGCCTTCTGACCATAATTGAAAATGATCCCAACAAAACGTGGCGTGATGAGCTCCCTGAAGTCCAATTAGCACTAAATAGTACACGGTCAAGGGTCACTGGGTTTACGCCCCTTGAACTTATGTTTGGCATAAAAGCTCAGTCATTAGGTTTGGCAAAGTTAGCACCAAGCTGTGATTCCGCATCTCGTTCAGATCTAGAAACAATAAGGCACATTGTTTCGAATAACATTGAAAGATCAGCAGCGTCAGAAATAAAACGTTTCAATCGCGGCAAAGCATCGGTAAGACCTTTCTCCGCAGGCGAGTATATTTTTATAAAAAATAATGAACGTAATCAGACTAAACTACAAAAAAGGGTCCATTTGTAATTACTAACGTGTTAGGAAATGATAGGTATGAGTTAAGAGGCATTGACGGGTCTAACCGAACCTACAAATATGCACACGAAAGTCTGCGCTTAGTACCCGGGGGCCATGAGGGCTTAGTAGAAATAGCTACCACGTTAATCCATAACTATGAATGTGAGGCCGAGACGGCGGCTCAATATCAAGCGAACGAGACTGGTATCGGACGACGATAGCGACACAATTTCCGTCGCTAGCTCTCGTACAATGACTGCCAGTTCTTGGACCCTCTCGGCTTCAGAGCGGGAAGAGCTTTAAGATGTAAGTAATTAAAATTTGAGTGCTGTGTTCTAAAAGTGTCGTATTAGATATCAAAAAAATGTTCAGTCTTCATATGAGATGATGACTAGATAATAATTCACCGAATTCATATTATCATATGAGATGATAACTAGTGTAAATGCGTCCAGGCTATTGATGTCGTCATATGAGATGATGACATTAAGAGGATTCATGTGGTCATATGAGATGATAACTTGTGTGGATAGGGTCAGGTTGTCCGGTCCACGTCATCATATGAGATGATGACTGGTCGAAGGGACGCTTTGACTGGGATTCGTTTGCATGAGGACAAACATTTTAGTTGTTAATATTATGCACAGATAAGAGCTAGGATTTCTTCGCAGGGCGATAATGCTTCTCAAATGGTTTTATTAGAATAGTGTGCTATCTACAATACTTAAGCGTCAGGATAGAATGAGCGTCAGGATAACGTTAATCCCAGCGGTATCTTTATGTCTCTTTACAGATTCTTCATCCAATCACTAAGCAGAGAGAGAGTACGAGGACGCGCTAGTGTCAGTCCGGCCGTGACGGCGCATATCAGTTTTAGAGAGTGAAGTGTGGTTGTGATTGCTACCACAGACTGATTATTAAATGTCAGCTGTCATTTGTCATTCACTCTGACGTAACACCGAGCACTAACACGGGGAAGGGACAGAGAGCCGTCATTAAGACTTAGGACAACGATCGGTTCGCATCGTGAATAAGTGCTACGTGTTAGGTGGAACGTTATTCGATTTAGAGTGTGTAATTGTTGTATTATACGATATTGATTATATTTTGTACCGAAGCGTGATATTTTATTCTCCTCGCCCGACTACCTACGCCTACCTACAATTACAAATGGATTCGGAAGATTCAGCCGACTACCCTCGTTACCCGTTATATATTTGTTGTTCATAATATTTACAATTATTTCTGTTCAAAGAAGTTCTTTCTAATGTTTTATATAAAACAGTTTGCAATTAAAAAAATGGTTCTTGCTCTATTGTTTTAGAAATACGTGTAGCAAAAAATATAAATTAGTTTAGACCCTTTTAAAAATGTCTAAGCATGCCTGATCATCAATTTAGTACAAGTGACTTTTAATAAAAAAATATTGATATTATTGAAATCATTAAACAAAATAAAAATCTACATACATTGTTTTATTTTAAATAGGAAAAAAAATATGATAGAACATATTAACAGTCGATCTATCAATTGAGTATTATAGTTTGGTTTCCAAAAATCATTGTTTTTAAAACAGTCTTTCCCAAAGTGGGCGATAACGCCCCCTTGTGGGCGCTGGAACCCTAGAGGGGGGCGGCAAGAGACCGAGAAAGATTTGGGGGGCGTCATTTAGGGGGGCGATAGATGATTTGTAACTTTATCTTATTCATATTTGAAATTTCACTAAAAATAATATCCTTCTGCAAAACAACATCCATTTATTAATGTTTTTAAATTTTAAATAAATGTAAAATGAAAAATACATGGTTACCGAAACACATCTCTTCTAGGTACAGTTTCCCACAAGTCGCAAATTCGTGTCTTTGCCCGTATCAATTTATTTTTCATCTATATTTAATACAAAGAATACGCTTTCAAGAGTTATACAAGTTTATAATTATTTATAACCCATTAATATTCTAGATTATTGTATAAATAAAACTTGACAATATATTAAATTAACCTTATAATATATAATTAAAATGGCACGAGCTCGAGATGAAGCGACGCGAGTTATCGCAAAATGTCTTTGCGCCAGAAAACTAGGGCACACTGCTTTGTCGTTATACAGCAGTCAGTCAACATTCGTGCGGGCTTCCTCCCGACCATACCATCTAAACTCGGACTTACCCTAATAACCTTTGACGAAACACGTGATTGCCTTCAACGTATGAAGAACGGAAAAATGGGAGGACCTGACGATCTTTGGATAGAAGCTTGAATATCGTTTAGCTCTGTTGGTACGAGCACACCAACAGACCGAAACCAACACCAACAGACATAAGACCGAAACGAAACGCTTCCTGACCTTTTTAACTACATTTTGATCACTGGAAAGATGCCTAATCAGTGGCGACATAGTTTTATTAAACCTATTTACAAGGAAAAATGCAGTGTTCAAGACTGTGGTAATTATAAGGGATTTAAGCTTATGAGTCATGAGCCATGAAGATCTTCGTGCACATGAGCGACCTCAGGCTCCGCCAAAAGTGCACTGTCTCTGAGTCTCAATGTGGATTTCAGCCAAGATCGAGTACTATAGACGTTATTTTTGTCTTCTGAAGTCTGATGGAAATATACAGAAAAAAAGAGCTCTGCGCGTAACCTTTTTAAATTTGCAGTAGGCTTTTAGCTGTGTGCCTCGTCAGTGTATCTGGTGGACATTGTGATTTAAAGAAATCCATCCATCCTTATATTGAGACTATCAGAGACATGTACCACGACTCCTATGGTTAGGACCTCCGTTGGCGACACCAAGACCCTTCCAGATAACAGTAGTGTTTCACCAGGGCTCAGCCCTGTGTCCGTTCTTATTCACTCTCGGCTCACATTCAAGACCAGTCTCCATGGTTGATGATGTATGCCGATGAAATAGCACTCATTGATAAGAATCATCTAATGGCCTATTTTTTATACAAACTTAGTTATTGCTTGACTACATTCCACCTGATGGAAAGTAGAAATGTAGTCATAGGTAGTAAGCTATTAACTTAGCACCCTATTCACTCTACTCTAGTAGAGACCCACATTATATTCGGACGGAAATACCGACGCAGGCAAGTTGTTCCATTCCTTCGGCGTACGAACTAAAAAAGACGAAGTAAAGTGCTTCGTTCGGGCAGAAGGAATGTCCACATGGTAGGGATGAATACCCACCGTGCGTCGAAACGTCCGGTGATGAAGGAAGGAAGGAGGATGGGGAAATCAAGTCGTGTAATTCCTGCGCACACTCACCAAAATGTATCCTATAGAATACTAAGAGGATAGTCATTCTAAGCCATCGTTCAAGGCTGTGGAGGTTGGCTTTAACTTATTACCTATAAGCGTCTTTACTGGCCTCTCAATTGAGTTCAGAACCGCAAGATGAGACTTTACGGCACCAGTATATATGTGACCACAGTACTTTACACACACGACCGAATTTGTGCTTTGTATAGTACAAGTAGCTGTCCCGGTGTAAAGTACTGTCGGACCTTCGCAAGACCGGCAAGCTTTCCTGCTGCTGATTTTGCTCTGGACTCAATGAACCGACCAAAGTTGAAGTTCTCCAAGCCTAACAACTGAAGCCGGTCACTATATTCCAAGGATACATTCTGAAAAGTAGGAGCCAAGGTGAAAGGGCTCCTTATAGCGGTGAACAGACACGTCTGCGTTTTGGTGGCATTGAAATTGACAAGATTAGCATTGCCCAAAGCGGAAACTGCCTGGAGTTTGTCATTCAAACGTTGCACCATGGCTTCTCTTTCGGACTGTACTTTATCTCTACTAGTTCGAGAACTTGGCAGATATCTTTCTACAACTGTGCTCTCATCTAATACCCATACCCATAGATACCAGGCTTCAGCTGATCGTTAATGTAGAGCTGATAAAGGGTTGCAGAAAAAATGGACTAAACGGAGCTGGAGCGTAAGTTAAACCTATGAAAGGGTACGCTTGAGAACGGTGGTCTTAAACTAAATATATCGAAGTCCGAGTACATGGCTTGCAGGAGCCCAGACTCAACTATTATCCATACAGGTCCTGAGCCAGCCGTTAAGTTGGAAAAGTTCAGGTAACCTGGATCTGTTATGCACGAGCTTGGAGGCATCGATTACGATTCCCAAGGCCGGATAAGCGCTGCCTGGACTGGTGTAGTCTGTAATCGCAGAATATCGCCTCAAATCAAGGGACTGATAAAAAGGAGCGTCATCCGACCGGTTCTTATATACGGCAGCGAATGTTTGCCAGTACCATCTCGGCACACACAGGAAATTCAAGTCACGGAAATGACTGACCGAATGACGAGGGAGGAAATGATGCTGAATTGGATTTGCGGCGTTACGCGGTCTGACCACATACGTAAAACATTCATTTGAAGTAGTCCAAGATCGACGCCTGAGATGGTATGGCTACGTTTCGCGCCCGTCTATGAAATATGTCGGATGGAAAAGCCTTGATATATCTGTTCCTGGAGTGAGATCTCCCGGACGTACAAGGAAGTGCTGGATGGATGTCGAAGATCGTGCAAAGTGGAGTAGGTTGATCAGGAAGACAGACCTTGATATACGCCAGGATGAAAACCTGGAAGATGAAGAAGAAAACTTTTAATTGTAAAAAGTGGTATTACTATTGATCAATCTTAAATGTTGTTATTTTTTTATAAAAGATGCTTTTTATTTTGAAAAGTTGTATTGTTCATTGTTGTGTTGCTCAATATTAAATGTAATTTTTTAATCAAAAACTTTTAATATTGTAATGTTGCATTATTATTGCTTTTTCTGGTAAGATGACTTCTGACTGATCTTACCAGAAAGCAAACGAATTTAATCTGTTATTCAAGTTTTTAAGATGAAAAAAATTAGGGGGCGTTACAAAATAACCGACTTTCAAAGTGGGCGTTGGACGAAAGAAGTTTGGGAACCTCTGGTTTAGAATATCTTGTTCATACCAGTTTATTTTTAAAACTATATTTATTTCAATTTTAAAAAAGCTTTACATGGATAAACCTGCTTATAATTATTTTTTAACATTGTTTAATAAATGTTAATATTTAAAATACAATTACTTTTATTTATAAAAATTTATAGGCATTACTTTTTTTTTTATTTTCATACTTTACTGGTATTTAAATAAATAATAATGTACCAGTCTTAATCTGTTTCTGTGTTGCAGTTGCGTTTAACATTTTAGTAACTCCAATACTTCATTAAGAAATACTTTGGGTCTAATATAATTAATTTGTTCGGAATTTGGCAATATTAGCCATAAACTTTAACTGTGAAAGTCATGAGCTCCCTGTACAAAGGACCCTTTGCAATCCCTTATTAAATTGTGATCTGAATCCGATATAAGTATAATTAATACCCCTTATAATCAAAAGCTTAAATACTAAATGTCATTTATACTTGGTGTATAGATCAATAGTGAGATCAATAGATAGATTGGTATAGATGAAGAGATTAATACTGTAAGTGAATATGACTTTATTATAAAACAGTAACGTTCGTCAACAACAACAAAGTCATATTCAACATCTAGAATATTATTATTTATATTTAGATGATATCTGGACTATTTATTATTTTTGGCTTTATCTGTACATATCAATTTTTTTTTTCAACACTTTTTCAACCTAATGATTATTTTTGTAGAGTTCTGTTTCCTTAACAGTGTTTATATCTTACACTGAAAAACTATCTATAAAACCTAGTATCAAATTTCATGTAAAAATATTTTATCAGTTTATATATATACAAAGTTTATAAATATATAAAATAACCATTGGTTTACTTCATCAACTGACTTATATACCTAATAAATAAGAAACAAAGTTTGTTTTATTGAAACGGATACTTAAAACATTAGTTCATTTAGTGGTCTTCTAAAATTAAGAACTCTACATTTCTAAGCTTCTTATAATATAAAGCAACTCTATTAATATTGTATTTTCTTATAAAATATAAAAGAAAATTATAGGGGTAGGTCCACACAATAAGTAATTAATACATTGTCTGAGCATAATAAAATATTGAATAAACTAATATCAATCGCCTGTTCAGACAATATTATAAATTAATATTAATAGACTTTGTGCATTTTGATTGAACTGAATAATTAATTTTCCTAAGCTCAATATGCGAATTATAGAGAAATTTTAAAAAGTATAATATCTTACTGAATTTTACATTAATGTATTTCGAAGTAATAACAATATGTTGGAAAAACGTGAAAAATATTATGATTCATCTAACATCTGTTTAGTAATGTGTTAAAACATGTAAATAATTGTCAACATTTCAGTTATTCGGTCTCTAAAAATAATATTATGTATCACGATAGGATATCTAGAGAAAATCGTCTTTCATTAATAGGAGAGTAATAAAATCTTAAGAATACTTTTGTACGACCAAATTCTGGTTACAATATTATTATAATGTACCATTATGGACAATAGTTATAGACAATTATATATTTTTTTTCTATTATGATTTTTTATATATCTATTCTCTAGGTATACCTGTCGCTAAAGTCTTCCTAGACGGCTTGAACGATTTTGTTATATTGTCTTAGTATACTTACCTAGATTGTTTAGATTACAGAAAATGACACTGCTACCAAGTAACAGGGTTTTCGTGGGCAGGAACACACTAGACAGAGATTGGTATGCCAGGACTCTTAGTATAATAATAATTAGGTTATGCAACTTTGACCTGGTTTTACGATTGCTGTAGTTATTGTAGTTTATCTAAATTATATGCAAAATGAGTAAATTATAAAACTATTAATTTAGATTCGTGTTTCACCGGAAAAGCTTAATAATTTATAAAAAAAATAAAATTAAATAAATAAAATAAAAATTAATTAAAAATTTTTTTTTTTCAAATAATATGGATTAAGATATTCTCTAATCAAATACAATACATACCTTTTAAGTATTAATAAACATACACCACAGTTCCAATAAGCCTCTACTATATACACATACAAAGCACATAGTATATACAATATAAATATTTAAAGTACAATATAGAACGTAAAACAAAATATGCATATTTCGTTTTTTTTTTATTTTCGGCTAAATCATTATGTGCTAAAGACTTCTAAAGTTTTCCTTTATTACTTAGTATTTATATGGGAAAATAATATTACAAATCAGTTGCATAATGTTGATTACAACTGCAATGGTTTTAAAGTACATTGTTTCATACAAGAAACTTCATGTAAAAAGGATTAATATTTGTATGTTACTGTTATTATAACAATTATTTAATTTAAAAAAAAAATCTCAAGTCAACCAATTACTAAGATGGATACAAATTTAAATATAACATTTAGTAATGGAAAACCGATAAAAAAATTGAGAATAAATAATTATAGTTTTAAATAAACTTGTTGCTATTATTATAATAAAACTAATCGCCTGGTGGTTGTAATTAAAATTTGACGTTCAAACTACACAAATAATCTTAATTAAAAAAAATATTAAGCTAGCTTATTGGTATCTACAACAGTAAAAAAGATTTAAATATTGTAATATAAACTTTTATAATACCATAAAAATAACTCTAAAATATATGAAAATAACGTTGTTTTCATAGTTTAGTGAATGGTTTTCATAATTACTTCATATACCTACCAGTACTATCAAACGATAACACGCAGATTACCTACAGATTTGTTCCTGAAGAGGTAAATAAAAATCGTTTAAAACATAGTCTCATATACTACAAAATATGGTCAGAATTTTGAACAAATCTAACAGATATCGCCTCCGTTCCGATATGACGGCGATGCAGTCTGTCTTGTAAATAGTTCACCGACGAGATGTAGGTGATAAAAGGATATCGATAGGTACGAAACATTATACATTGTTGTCCTAGTCTTGTCATGTCATTTTAAACCGCTAAACCAAGTTTTATTATCTTAATATATATAAATAACGTTGTTTGTCCGCGATGGACTCCTAAACTACTTAACCGATTTTAATAAAATTTGCACACCGTGTGCAGTTTGATCCAACTTAAAACATAGAATAACTTACAACTTAATTTTAAGTCGCAATATTATTTTATTGAAAATTATTTAATACCGGCTTTAAGGTTTTCGTCTTCTTTGGTAACTATTTTTTTCATTGTTGCAACCACCCTGTTGGTCAAGTAGTGGAGCGCAAACGCATAGCGGTATAGTATCGTATAGTATAGCGTGGTGTAGCCAAAAAAATAGAAATAATCGAACCGAATATATTCGGCATCAAAACCGAATAGTTCGGCCGAATACGAATTGCGAAAAAGATGACAAATACACCGAATACCGAATACTTATCAAATATTCCGCGCATCACTAATAATTATTATATTACTGTATCAAGGGGTAGGTAATGGTAGTAGAAAATCAGTCATAGAGGTCACCATGTTCTTTACAAATTGCATCTATGTAAAAAAACATAGCGGTCCACATCATTATTTTTAACTCCCGACCCAAAAAGAGGGGTATTATAAGTTTGACCTGTAGATTTGTGTATCCGTGTGTCTGTCTGTGGAGACGTAGCGGTCAAATACGTAAACGGATTTGAATGCGGTTTTTTTTAATTGAAAGCTTGGTTTGTCGAGATGGTTCTTAGCTATGTTTGGTCGAAATAGAAGCAGTAGTCCTCAAAAATTTATTGGTGCTGGCGAAAGGTTTTTATACAATATTGATAGTAAAAACCTAAACAGGGAGAAATTAGTGTATTCGTAGGTTCATTTAGTACAACATAGAAAAAAGTGAAATAATTTAAAAAAAAACAGAAAAAAAATATTTAAATAAACCCCGATACTAGATGACGTCCAAAAAGGATAATAATATTAATATGTAGGTACTTATTGAAGTCGTTACGTCGGGGGACCTTTGTACGTATGTTGATGAGTGTCTATTTTACAAAATTTTCGGAGCTAATGAATGAGGTCTTTGACTATACGATAATATCAAAATATTGTTATTGGCCTTGATAAATTTACTTTCATTTTGAATTTTTCCTTTACTTAGCGGTCGGGGGTTGTTTAAATTTTATTTTTTCTAATACCGTGACATCTTAAATAGTTTACTACAATGTAAAAGGTATATTCAAAACCTTAGCAACCACAGCAACGCGTAGCCGGGTCTTCTAGTATATTATATATGTAAGTTTAATTATCCCCTTTCAAGTAATTATTATCTATTAATGAAATAAGTACTAAAGATTGTAAGAATACAAATTTGTTATTACAAAAAGTATTAAAAAGTATAAATAAATACTAAGTCTAGCCATAAATATTGTTACAATTAAAAATAAAATATATTACAATATGTGAATTTGGATTTTGTTATTTTTATACGATTGTTTACAGCACAACATTTTAACAAACAAATTGACCGTGGCTTTATGATCTAAGGAAACTTCCCAATCAGTCGACACAGTGCAACGTAGGCATTATCCGACTTCAGTGATGGTTTGGTGGGGTGTTAGCTATGAAGGTGTGACTGATCCATATTTTTTTGAAAAAGGTATCTAAAGGTAGTTAAACCCCTTAATAACACCATGTTCAATAACCCAACATGTTCCTTCCAGCAAGACTGGGGACCGGGTCATAAAGCTCGGTCCACGCAGTCTTGGTTGGAAGCGAACGTCTCGTACTTCATCAGAGCTGAAGACTGGCTGTCGTCTAGTCCCGATCTTAATCCACTGGATTATGATTTATGGTCAGTTTTAGAGAGTACAGCTTGCTGTAAGCGCCATGATAATTTGGAGTCCTTAAAACCAACCATACGATTGGCAGTGAAGAATTTCCCCATGCAAAGAATGCTCGCTTCTATTAATAACTGGCCTCAACGTTTAAAGTACTGTATTGCAGCCAATGAATCCCACTTCAAATAACCTTTTTATATATATTTTTCCATTATTTTTTGGATTAAACTAACACACTGTAAAAGTAATAAAAGTTATTAGCAATAAAAAAAATGTTACAGTACAAGACTAGGTATATCGTTTACTGTAAATAAAATTGTGACACCATGGTAAAATGTATTTTTTTTATATCTAACATTAGTCAAAGAAAGAATGTTCAATATAAAAATAATCAAGATATCAATTTCTGGAAAAGTTAGAGAAAATTATAACTCATTCTTGGAATAGGATCAATTTTTTTTTAGTAAATTACTATCCCTATCATTTGACATTTATGACTTATATCTAACTTATCTTGCTTGTAGTACTTGGTCTACAATGCTAAGACTGTCATAAGTTATTTACTTTATCCGGGTAACATTGGTGCCAGCGATTATTAATATGCCACAAATTTGAACTCGTCTTAAAAATGCAGAAGTATAACACCTTAAAAGACTCTTAAATATATTAAAATACCACTAAATCGCCAAACTATACATGTAGATTAGTAAACAGTTATTGGCGTTAATATTTGTTTAACAATTTGTTGTTGTGTTGATTCAACAATTTTGTGTTAGTCTCAAACTACAAAAGTAGGAATAACGTTTCTTTGTTGCATTTAGATTTATAAAAGGCATATAAATTGTTTTTGTTTCACACAAAGGTTTCAATTCCAATGTCAATACATTCTAGAAAATATAACATACTCCTAAGATACCCTTTACAGTACTTAGGTTTAATTAAAGTATTTTCTGAATTAAATTGAAATTACATTTTTAACATTTATTCTTGAGCGATTATTTGAAATCTCTCTAAGGTAAAATACCAAAAATTCTTAAAAATAAACAATATTTTTATATTTGAGAATTGGTGGTAAATGGAGCTGTTGCCAATAGAAATTTTCTTATGAAGAATGGTTGGATAACTTTAAAAATGAAGAGATAGAAGACAAGTTTTATGGAGAAGAAGAAAAAGGAATTAGGCCATCTGCTCTTTACAGAATTTTACATACTCCGTTCTAGGAAATATAGATATTAATTATAGTACTATTACACGCCGAACTTCTGTTCTGTCGTACAGAATGACTATTCTTCCAAAAGCATTATATGTTTTCAAAATAAACTGATTTTTGTAAATTGTCCTGAGAATTTTCGAAAGAATTTTTATAGAGGTAGCCTTCGTCCCGATAAAGATGATTTTACTTACAGATTGTTCCGTAAGTAGTGGACCAACGAAGGCTGGTAATAAAAGGAGATTATTATTCAAGAGAACCATTAAACTTTTTTGGTAAAGTCAGTAATACTTACAAATCATTTTAATAATAAACTACTTTGTCAACCAAAATTGTAAATTATTACTTTTTTTATGAACAAATAAAAATAAAGTTCTTTATACATTTTTATCAACTGTATAGAAAGTTTTACGTGAATAAAAAAGTATCAAAGCTATTACAAAGTTTAGTATTTCGAAAAAATAATGATTATCTTTTATAACCTGCCTGTGTTGGTTTACTACTTTGAGAATATTTCTGTATGTAGAATGCTTGATTCATTATAGATTCAAAGAACACGATTACTCAATTAGCAGAGTGCGAGTGCAAGTGCGAGTCCTGTCCACGTTAACGTAATTTATGTTATTTTTCATGTATTTATTTATTTATTAATTTATTATGAGTATTATAAAGATTCCGTGTCAGACGTAGAAATGCAAATTAGACGATCTAAAATGTATTAAGATTTCTATGGTCTCAGTTCGAGCTTAAACTTATGTTCCTGTTGGATAAAGCACAAGTTTATAATTAATGTGTCTTTTCTTGTACGTGTTAGTTTACGTCTCGAGGCGATCTGATATTACGCTTGTTAACTCGTATAGATGTGGTTAGTTTGTATAACTTTTAATAAAACATTTAATAAGGTTATATTTATTTGAAGTTAATGCAATTTGCCATAATCTGTAGTGTAATAGTAATAGTAGTATCCTATTCTTAATTATATATTCTTATGACTTTATGAGATAGTATTGTCATAATTCCAAACGTCATAACGTGCCTTACTGTTTTAGATTAATCGATAATGTCGTCTTCTTATTGCAAATCATAAACAAATATATATAATGATATAGATAAAAATATTAACACTACTAAAACTATAACCTTAAACTTTAAATATACTTAGATTAATTCGTTTTATTATTTTCATTACATTGATGGACATATGTGATGCAAAATAATTTTACCCTCAAATAATATAAAATTATGTTCATTTCCAGAAATATCAAATCCAGAGATATTCTTTATTTACCTTTATGTACATACAAGATTCCATTCAAAAATATTTTACAACACAACACCAAGATATCTTAAGAGAAAGCTTTATAGAAATTGGTAGGAAACTATCAGCCCTCCATCTGATGAGGTGGAGAAGTTGCCAATGAAGTTAGAAACTAGGATACATGGGGAAGAAAGAAGAGTGTTTAGGTCTTCGGCTCTTTATAGAATCCTTCGTACTCAGTTCTTGCAAATATATCTATATACATAAATTCTGATAGCTATTTCGCTATTTTTTTTAATAATAATAATGCTTTAAAAATAAACTTATACTACAAAGTTATAAACATTTCCGAGAATTTTCGAAAGAATAACAAACGCACAAACTGTGTCTACAGTGACTGATTATACTCCTGCCTCGATCTGTTGATCACTCCCAATTTCTTTGAGGCTAATTTGGCCTTACTCTCCAGGATACCGTAATATTGACAATCGTGAAGCTTTTAAAGGTTCTTTAGGACGTCTGAAGTCAATTTGCCCCATAACCCAATGTATATTTTTAAAGTTCAAAGTTTAAAACATGCACAACATTTACCATCAAGCACTCAGCGATCGAACTAAGTAATAATTACTGACCAGGATCATTGATTTGTGAGCACAGAGTTCTAATGATTTTGTTCTGAAATAATATAAAGCTGCACTTTATTGCAGTTAGTACAATTAAAGCGAACGGCCAGGTGATAAGAATCATGCAGACGCACACTTACAGATAGACTCTTAAAAATTTACGTTGTTGAAAATAGGACAGATAACCCCTGGAGAGTGAGTTGGGTGAAGTACGCCTGATTGTTAATAGTACTAGGTGTAGATTTACAGGATAAAGGAGAAGGTACACCTTTAATATCTGTAAAGAATAAATAGGTTGTGATAGATGTGGGTTAACTATTGATAAAGTATGTTAAATTAATAAAACAAAAGCACGCGTTAGACCATAAAATCAGGATAATTTTGTATTTATGAAATGTTAAGAGCAAAATTTAAGAAAAATTGTGGGTAAGTTTCGTGGACCTTTGAATGTCTTAGAATTGAGTCTTCTTATAGAATATTTGGACTTTTCTGTGCTTTTGATATATGTAACAGCTTGCAAATTCTCTGGAACTAGTAATGCCTACTAAAGCGTACATATAACATTGAGTGCTTCAAATTATGATTACGAATGGATTTTTTTTATAAATAAGGGTAAAATATATAACTTACGATTGTAATCCTAACCACTAATACTTCGGTGTTGCATATGCCCGAAAGGCCATGACAGTATCACAACATTATTACGCGGCCGAACAGGTTTATTTAAAAAGCTTATCGGTGCTAATAATATATTTAAGTAATATTTTCAAATGCAAGTCCAAATAACTAAAACAATATATTTGCTTAACATACTTAGCAACATTAAAAAGAACTATCGCTACTAACTATATTAGTGAACATTAGAAGAAACTATCTGACTTGGTAGATAGTTTATGTAATTGAATAAAAACATTTATATGAAAGCTTATAGACGCGCAGATGTTATTCTAACTAGTAGAAAACTGTTCGTTAAGTATGTTTCAGTAATACTTAATTTTGAAAAGCACTTTATTTTATTTATTTTAAGTTTCTATAAAAGCTAGGGCTTACGGTGCAGAGGTTTTATTAGTAAATAGAAACACGTTGAGTGCTATTTACTTATTTATTTTAAAGTTTATTTTAAAATGTAGTACATTATTTCTATTTTGAATGTTTTATCAATAATCAATAATAATCAATCAATGTTTAATCAGTATGTAAGTTTTTGTATATATATATATGAAAATATTATGAAAAAAATGAAAATATTATGAAAAATATTGATTAAATTTCGTTCTTTAAAAATGGCAGCATTAAAAAACCAAAGTCTTTTTTTTTTTTTTTTTTTATACAAAACTAGGTTAATGCTTGACTACATTCCACCTGATGGAAAGTGAAATGTAGTCTTAGGTGGTAAAGCGCATTAACCTAGCAGCCTATTCACTCTCCTCTTGAAGACACCCACATTATATTTTGCCGGAAATACCGACGCAGGCAGATTGTTCCAGTCCTTCGCTGTACGCACTAAAAAAGATGAAGCATAGCGCTTCGTTCGGACAGGTGGAGTGTCCACAACGTAGGGATGGATACCCGCCGTGCGTCGGGACGTCCGGCAAAGGAACGGGGATGGGGGAATTAGGTCGTGCTATTCCTGCGCACACTCACCAAAATGTATCCTATAGAATACTGAGAGGCTAGCAATTCTACGCCTGTGTTCAAGGCTGTGGAGTTTGGCGTCAACCAATTTAGGGTCGCCAATAAGCCTCTTTGCTCGCCTCTCAATTGAGTCCAGAACCGCAAGATGAGTCTTTGCGGCACCAGCAAATATATGGCCACAGTACTCTACACACGACCGGATCTGTGCTTTGTATAATACAAGAAGCTGTCCCGGTGTAAAGTACTGTCGCACCTTCGCAAGTACGGCAAGCTTCCCCGCAGCTGCTCTTGCTCTGGACTCAATGTACCGACCAAAGTTGAGGTTCGAGGAGATCTCTAAGCCTAACAACTGAAGCCAGTCACTGTATTCCAAGGATACATTCTGGAAAGAAGGAGCCAAGGTGAAGGGGCTCCTTTTGGCGGTGAACAAACACGTCTGCGTTTTGGTGGCGTTGAATTTGAGAAGATTGGCATTGCCCCATGCGGAGACTGCCTGAAGTTTGTCATTCAAACGTTGCACCATGGCTTCTCTTTCAAACTGTACTTCATCTCTACTAGCCCGAGAACTTGGCAGATATCTTTCTACAACTGTGCTGTCGTCTGCATACCCATAGATACCGGGCTTCAGCAGATCGTTAATGTGCAGCAGAAAAAGAGTTGCAGAAAGAACGGACCCCTGAGGTACTCCGGCATTTATTGTCAAGGGTTCCGAAGAACACCCGTCGACAACAACACGGAGAGATCTCCGGCTCAAAAAGTCCGTTATCCAGCCAATCAGACTAGGAGATATACCGTACGCTGAAAGCTTGCTTAAAAGGCTCACATGCCAGACCCTGTCAAAAGCCTTCGAGACGTCCAGAGAGACGGCGACCGCTTCTCCGTTCCTCTCGATGGCTTCGCCTAAAATGTGTGTTGCGTACGCTAGAAGGTCCCCAGTGGACCTATTTCGGCGAAATCCGTACTGTCGGTCACTGAGGAGATCGTTACCTTCTACGTACGCTAGAAGCCGCGAGTTCAATACACGCTCCATAATCTTGCAGAGTATGGAGGTGACTGAAATGGGCCTATAATTGGCAGGATCGGCACGGCTGCCTTTTTTGGGCACGGGTTGCACGTTGGCAAGCTTCCAGGATTCCGGCACTTTTCCAGTCTTGAAAGAGAGGCGATACAGACGTGTCAATACAGGAGACAACTCACCTGCGCATGTCTTGAGCAGAATGGCTGGTATACCATCAGGACCACTGGCTTTATTCACATCCAAACGACACAATGTTCTCCATACCTCTTTGTTCGTGATGCGGATTTCAGGCATCGAAATACCGCAGTGAGGAAGATGTTCTGGAGAAGCATTGCCAGTGTCTAGAAGCGAATTCTCAGCAAACAGAGAAGCAAATACATTCGCTTTCTCTGTTGCTGTGTGGGCCAGGGATCCATCAGGCTTCAGCAGAGCAGGCAGTGAGGGTTGGCAGAAGTTCGACTCGATCGCTTTGGCAAGAGACCAGAAAGCTCGACTGCCAGTTGGTCTGACAGAGAGCTTTTCGCCATTCTTAACGATCCGATCAAGACGAGCCTTCCGCAATGCCTTTTTATAGGACTTGGCAGCTTGGTTAAAGGCTCTCTTCTTTGTACTTACATCCGGAGTTTTGCGGCTTCGAGCATCAGCCCAAATGAGGTATGCCGAATGTTTACGGTCATGTGCATGACGACATTCGGCATTAAACCATGGGCGAGCTTTGCCACCGATGGGTACGTCAGCAAAAGGAATAAAATACTCCATTGCCTGATGCACCACATCGGTTATAGCATCCGCGCAACTCGACGGATCCAAAGAAGAGAAGCAGACCTGCCGCCAAGATAATCTTATCATTAATTTAATACACTCGACTATATAAGTAGAAACAAAATTAGAGTTAATTTGATTTCAAATATTTCAAAGATTATCGATAACATACAAGCAAATAAACAATGTTTGTAATTTATATTGTGTTAAATGTCGAGTTATATATTATATATTTTTTTAATATTAATTTTCTTATTTTGATATTGAATGATCCGTAATGGTTAATAACCGTTTCCAAGGGCGGATCTACCTGTGGGCTTTTTGGGCTTCAGCCCAGGGCCCCGTGGATACAGGGGCCCCCAGCCTATGTCCTATACTTATTATATTGAAAATAAATGTAGGACAACAAAGTCGAATGATCGACATGGTTGAACGATTTATTTATTCTTCCCAAAAATCGAGATCTAACATAAAGGAATTTGCTGCACAAAAATGCAGAAAAGTTCATTTATAATTAAACATTTGTTATTATAATATTTCTCTTCATGAATAAGTATTTTTATAAGCAGAGTTTTTTTCTGATAAGTACACCAATGTACTACATCACCATAGACTATAGAGAAAGGGCCCCCGATTAGTTTCAGCCCAGGGCGCCCCAACGTTTCTATGTTGCAGTTGCGTTTAATATTTTAATAATAATTCTCTCCAATACTTTGTTAAGAAATACTTCGGATCGTATAATTAATTTGTTCGGATTTACGCAATATTAGCAATAAACTTTAATTTTGTAAATCATGAGCTCCCAGTACAATGGACCCTTTGCAATTCATTGTTAATTATGATCCAAATCCAAAATTTAATTATAATAACTACCCCTTCTAATCTAAAGCTTAAATACTATATTTCCTCTATTCTTGGTAGAGATTAAGGGTTATTATTTTCATAGTATAAATATTCTGTTATTTCACTATTCTGTTTGGTATTTAAAAAAAATGGTTTGGTATTTAACACGATTTTAATATATCACAGAGAATTCTTAATATTATTTAATATATTTCTTTGCCTGTTTGTCGTTAATCTAATATATTATGAGTTATATATCTGCAGTAACATAAGTCTTTATAATAATCTAAATTCTATCTATTTATTCTATAAGCTGACTCACAAAAGTACCTAAAAGACAGGAATCAAATTTTATCTTATTGAGCAGGAAACTTAAAATATTAGTTCAATGAGTGCTCTAATAAAACCAAGAAGCTCTACCTTACTAAGCTTCTTAAAATATAAAACAAATCTATCAATAATTTGTATTCCTTTAAAATATAAGAGAAAATTCAAAGGGTGCTTATTAATACGTTCACTGAATATAATAAAATATTGAATAAACTTACATCAAACGTCTTTTCAGATAATATTATAAAATTATTTTAACAGAAAATAGTGCATTCTGATTAAGTTGAATAAATTATTTTCCGATACTTCATATTTGAGTAATAAAAGAAATATACTTTTATATGTAACTAACTAGATATATAATATATTTAGATACTTTTCATTCAACCTCCAACTTCGTTATAGCCTGGGTATAAATGTACAAATAACAAGTTTTAATTCAAAAATAAATATATTATTATGATAATATATGTAGATAAAATTGTGAAATGAAAGTATACCTTAGTAGAGCCTGTAATTATGGATTTTTTAAATGATGATCGTAAAATATTTTGCTTGTTACTGAAGTCATCTCAAATAGTTGGACCAATTTTGATGATATTATTACATGTTTGTGTGAGTCCCCTCTGATGATTTAGATTTATAGTTTAGTCTTTTATCTTCATTTAGGAGGCAATTTTAATAATTAAAAAGATATAGATTATTAAACATTAACTACGATTTTCATAAAATTCTTCAATATATTTCAGAGTTTATTCACAAATTTAATTTAATACATAAAAAAAATATTTTGTTATAAAATTTAAAAACTTCATTATAATTTGTATTTTGTGCCAAATAAACAAATTTCAATAAGCAAGACATTTCATAAACGTCCTCTTTACTGCAGGTGACAGGAAATATGACGTCATAGAGTGTTGAATTGCATCTAGAAGATGTAAAGTAAAATATAAACATGCTTGAATGTACCGAAATAAACCCAAGAATACTATAGAGGTTGCCTCATAGGACAAACTTTCCTCTGGCCGTGAATAAAATACTCGTCAATCCCATTGGCAAGTTATCATAAAACCTGCCGTTTCAAAATATACGATCCATCAAAAGTATTAAAAAATATATTAAGGAATGAGATCATCTACGTACATAACTGTAACCTTCTCACGGACACGACTGTTTCAATGGTTAGTTAGGTTTCTGTTCTTTTCTTTTTAGTTTTAACATTCATTGTTTATTTTGTATTAAATTATAATCTTCATTTCCGTTCCGTTCCATTTCCGTTATTTTTCTTCTATTTCGAGACTTTTTAATATAATAATAATAATCCATTTATAACCAATTTTAATTGACACTTGATTAGATGACAAATATTGAACAATGTTTAATTTTTTTTTTTATATATTTTTTTAAATTAAATTACTCAAAGTTAACACGACCACAGATGTACATAATGTATTAAACTCGTAATCAGATTTCTTTCGACAGAATGTAATCCGAGTTCCAAATCGGCACAACCTTATTGTTTTTCCTGCAAGGAGATATGTAAGAACAAAAGTCATTATATTTCTGTATGGCTCACAGTTAAACATAGTCTCGCCCACGCTGCTCACGCGCCGCCAGCGTCATCTCACTATTGCCAGTTCCATCTGCCTTCCCGACGTCTTTACACGCACCAGGTCAGTGCATAAATTCCATAATATATTAATCTTCACTTATTCACTCTATTTGCGAATTCTACTTACCATACCTTCTCACTGCAGTGCGATGTTTTTTTTTTCATAATAAGTGTATTTGTGTATGATGGTGTTATATCTATTTTCAAATTCGAAATATCAAATATTTACGTGGACAGTGTTTTCAAATTCGTAATTATATTATCAATCTTAATACGTAACATCCAGGGCGTATAATACAATGCTAGCTTGTCAGAACAAAAACCGGGTTTCGTTACTAAAAATATCCCCATATCGAATGGTTGGGATATCTATTTTGGAATTTGTTCCACTCTTCATTATACACGTCGGTTCTGTCGGAATATCATCCATCAGGAAAAGTGATGGATTGAACTTTTGAAAAAACTCATACCATGGAATAAGCAATAGAAGAACAAAATGTTTTCACCAGAATACTTATAAAAGATTTTTATTTAATTTTTAATCAAAACTCTCGTGTAATTGGGTACCACCGATGTGTTCTGTGATATTTTATTGATTACAATAAAAGTAAATATGAACTCTTATAAAATTCTGTTATAGTAATGTAATAATAGCTATACTTGTAATAGATATAGTTAAGTAGAACAATATATATATATATATATATATATTTATTTAGATAAAGATATACTTAAGTAGAACAATATATATATATATATATATATATATATATATATATATATATATATATATATATATATATATATATATATATATATATATATATATATATATATATATATATATATATTTAAAATTGCTTGAAAGAACTCAGTAAGTACATCATTTTTAATTAAACGTGTCTCTTCTATTCTATTATGTCTAATAAAATCATAATTATTCAAAAACACATCTGATATTATATCTATTTCAAAATCCAAATATTCAAAGTAATAATTAGTAAAGTGTTATGACCATAATATTAACAGAAATATAATACAGAAAAGGTTTATCAAATCGTGAATATAAATGCCAAGCTATCAGAATAATACCTTGCGCAGGGATAAAGTACTGGATGAACTTTAACAGGTTTAAATAAAAAATAACGAACGCCTAATTAAATTTTCATCAAGTTTCCGATACATGAAAATATCAATTACAGTAACTACTTCATACGTAATCATTTCTCGATAACAATAATATTTATTCATAAACAATTTTAATTTTCATAGCAATATATTAATTTTCAATATTTTAAGTGAATTTAATTAGATTTGATAACGAAATTTATATATTTATACCTTTGCTATGAAAACGATGATATTACGTATAGAAACCTCTAACCTTATTCCAAATTAATTTAAGTCAATTGTTATGATTGCAAAATATTATATTAATTAAATCAGTTTCCCTTAGATTATATTTTATTACGGTTTGATACAGCATGGATAAAGTATAAGAGTTACTGAACTAATATTAACGAGAAAGACAAAAGTAAAAGCAAAACGTAGAGCAACTCATTTGAATGCTTAATACACCCTCAGACACACAGACACACAGGCACACAGATTCACAGACTCATTCGCGTTATTAATTTGAAAGCCTTTGACACTGGAACACTTAAATCGTAAGCTTAAATATACACTTCCAAACATTTCTCTTAGTGTCACAGTATAATATTATTTCAATATTAAGTTTCAACATAAAGTCATGAGTTATGAATAATTGTAAACTATGTTATCCATTAAATTAAATAAACACATTGTGAATCAATAATAATAATAATTTTCTTTATCCACAGAATACATTGAAATCTCAAAATGAGTCGTGTTGGCAGAGGCAGACGTACTCGCGTCTATGACTGTAATTATAACAAAGGCGAGAGCTATTACCGTCCAGTTTTAGATCGTTTGGATGGCAAAGTACCATTGGCGAGGGAACCTGACAAGGAACGAGCTAAGTCAGATGTAGAAACACGCATCCGAAGCGCTCTGGATGATATTGAGGCTCCGTCCGAAGAGCTTTTCGACTCCAGAGGTGCCCGTGCTACTCGAGGCAAGCCACTCTCTTCTGCTTTTGAAAATGACGATTTGGGCGAAGAAGTAAGACCTTTTTGCATTTAATTATAAGTCTGTATGAGAATAGAGAAAAAAAACAAATTAACTCTTCTCTTATAAATATTATACTACCTCTAAGTTCCTAAACATTTTCATGATAAGTAAAACTATCTTGCTTAGACAGTCTTGTTTAACTATCTTCATAGAATAGGTAACGGTAGGTGGTACCTCTATTGCATTATAAGTTAAAGCCGGACGATAGGTATGCTCTGAGATATTTCATAACCTTTTACCGTAGAATATTTTAACTGAGTAAGCTTTCCAACCACGTACCCCACTGAATGTTTCACCACATTCTGAAACTTCTATACCAAATGACATTTTTTAAGCCGTACCATTTTTGTTGGTATACATTTTACCTAACACTATGCTAATCTTTTTATATGCAAAATATATTATAAAATATTAAATATATTGTTAAAATTTAACTTCTCTGAAATGTAACTTCTCTGAATACGCTGAAAGTAATTATAGTAAGTAAAAACTAACGTAAAGAATTTAATAATTTTCACCTTTTAGAAAAACTACTACTCTACAAAGTATAGAATTTTAATTAATAAAAGTTAATTAAATATACTGAAAAGTGTTTAATAACGAATGAAGCACATTTTTTACAAGTAAAAATAAAGTAAATTAATAAAATATTTTTTATTGAATTAGTTTTTTAAATTAATTATCTAGAAACCAAAATAATTTATCAAACAAAATTGTGTCAAGTGAAGTGATACAATCCCTTTTATTATCTCAGATCAATTCATTAGTAAAAAATAAAGGTCGCCTTTTAAAACTTTTTAATTTTTATTTATTATTATATTGAGGTTAATATTTATTATTATTTACGTCAATAACATACAATTTTAGTTTTTGAAGTGCATCAAAAAAGAATATTGACAAACGATAGTCAAATATATTAACACAATGGTAAACTATCTATCTATAGTATTGGTATCTAATAAAAATTAAAAATGCTAGAAGATGAATCAATCAACAAAGCAATATTTGTCATCCATATTATAAGAACAAGTTTCAATTGCTAAAAATATTTAAATTATTCACTCCATATGTTTTCAGCACTTAAAAATAGGCTTGTTAATCAGAATATACGTAAAATTCGATACAACATGAGAAAACATAATCCGAATTGGCACCATATTCGACCATTCAACTATTTTGGGAAATGGTATCATAGCTATTTTCATAAAGCATTGCAATGAACAGACCGCCATACCTGCATAGTGAGTATTACCGGGGGTGATTTACACATATATATACAAGACATTGTATATCTGTATGAATAACCCTCCGCCGTCTGGTTGGAATATATTAATAGTACGAAATTATTCGTCAACATTAATCTATAGATATAGACGTACACTGAATAATTTTTGTAGATATAAAAAATGCCATTCGTAAGTGTTGTGTTGGTTGCATCTATTATAGTTGGTTCATATATTACAACTTCTCATATTGTCCAAACTTCAATTATCGCAACAAAAGTCTCGACAGTCTTTGAACACCGTACTTTAGGGCATTTGTATGTAAAGCGCTGAAGATGGCTTCAGCGCTTAATGGTAATTAGATAAGATTCCCTTTGGCTCAATTCAAACTTATATTACGAATACCTCAAAAATATTTTATACGATTGCGTATTAGATTCACGTGTTCCAATAATAAACCTATTGATAAAATCAAGGCTGGATCATGGGTATGAATATAAAATAATTAAAAACACCTAAAATAGAAATACCAAACAGATGAAACATATCTAATTTGATATTTTAATTAAACCCGCTACTCAGCTGGGGGACTTGGAACAAAAATAAATCAAATAGAAAACGTTGGCTATTTGGAACATGACTTATTTGTACCTGTAATGATATTTACACCCTACCTATATACCTTGTTCCTTGGGGCATTGTGTGGATATGACGAATAATGACCGATACACAATAATGTTATATCTTTCTGAAATGAGAACAGACAATAATGAGGTCGGGAAGAAAAGATTTATTGCCACAAGCGAAGGAAGCTGCGTACTGTGTTGTGCGTAAATGAACGCCACTGAAAACTACATTTAGATAAATATAGAAGATACCAGCTACTACGAATTAGGATGGAATTATTTTCGTTTCATTTACAATTTATTAACAAGAAAGATATTGGTCAGAATCCAAATGTATAACCCAGCTCTTTACTTAAACTAAGTTTATTAACATTTTATTATTAACTAAATAACAAACAGCTCCAAAGGTATTCCTTAAATATTTTAAATACCTCAATAGTATCAATATTAAAAAAAATATATAAAATTATCCGAAATTCTAAATCATCGAAACATTCAATTAATAATTAATCATTACTTGTTGATTATAAATTAAAAACACATTATGTTGTTAAACGAATTAATTGGTAATATATTTTATAGTAATTATTTATTCATTGGGTTATGGCCTTACCTTATAAAAAAATAAAGTATAGTAATTGATAATACTAATTATTAAAGCGTAAAAAAAACTAGCAATTAAATTACTTGCTCCTACCAGTTAAGATTTGACATTTTAATTCCTTAAAAATAACAAACATCCTGCCCATATATTTTATAACAATTGCTAGAAGAATAATTTCCATGATTACTTGAAAATGTGAAGAAAATTCACTTAGTGCAAGATGCAGCAAATTAGATAATGTGATATTCTCCAAACTCAAATGCAGATACAATAATTTTGATGACAATCATTTTAGGGGAAGTAGACAACAGATCACTCAAACTGAACGTCCAATTTATTTTATTAAGATGTTCATATAAAAACCAACCAAATTCAAAGTTTTCAGTGAATTTTCTAAATCTAAAAATATTATTGTTTAAATACCGGAAATACTAAATTAGTCCAGCACTTCTTTACTGATTCTCTTCCAAAGCATGTTACTTTTATTTATATATAGTTTAAATCTTATTTATTTATTTATCTTTCCTTTGTTTACACATACATTATGAATAGGGGATTCATTATTTAACGTACCATCAATATATATGTAGGTACTGTTTATTTTCTTGTAACAGTGTAAACACAGAACGTGTGTTGTATTGCTTTCTTGTTAACTCATTGGTTGTCTAGAATAGCTGTTTCTTTAACGATAAAACCACAAAAAAAAATGTTTTTTTCGTATTTTTATAAAGAATATTCCAGGTATACAATTGAAATATTTATTTTTGTTATGACTATTCTTACAGATTATAATATTATAAAAATTACTGTAACATTTAAAAAGGTCTAAAATCATTCATTTAAAGTATGACTGGAGTGTCCGGAAAGTTGAAAAATATTATAATCTACTAAAACAACCTACTTAAGAATAGTTGATATGTTTATTATGTAAACAATAAATAGTATGCAAATATATGGTAAAATAATATATTTCGTACTTGAAGTAATGCTCGAAAGTATTTTAATTACACTTTATCACACATGCCTTGAACTCAGTTCTGTTTATTTTTCGTTTTAGCAGCTGATAATGAGGAACTGAGATTAATTTAGGATTTAATGAACGCTGACCTAATTCCATGCAGTCGTTGATAAATGAAATAACTTATATATTTCTGTGAATGGATAGTTTATTTCAGAAACTTCATGTTAATGTAGCTTTTTACGATGTTTGGTATAATAATACTATTTTTTGTAGTAATTATTTAACATAATAAAACGAAAACTTTTTGACGTATTATCACTTAGTGCGTAGACGTGCTAATCTATAATTAATTTAATTAAAGCATTTCGAATACTAATTACCTATATTAGATACAATATTCCATGTACTTTGACCATCTTTGAATAGACTGGTCTGTGGAGTCAGGTGTTCAGACTGCAAGTTCAAACAGATAAACTAATCTATCAAGTGTACTAAAGTCATTAGATTAATTAACAGGCGGTTGAGTTGCATTTGACTATTATGGGACGGAATCGATGATCATCGTGTTATGGCTAAGGTCAGAACACATAAGTTATCTCGTTGCGACAATCTAAATGTAAATGGACATCAATATCTACGATTATTTCAGCTAATTAGAGAACCTGTAATTATCGGTGGGTGTAAACATTTCAAACGTTAATAATTTTATATCTATCTCGGTATATTTTGAACTAATATTCAAAAGTTATTTCTAATTGGAATATGTTATTCAAGTTAAAAATAATTTTTAAAACATAGTCTTGTATAAGCTACGTCCACGGTAATATCCTAATATGTAAAATAAAATATATTTTAATTTGACTTCATTCAGAAATGCATTATAAATACATATTATATTAAGAAAATTTCCTTAAACACAAGAGTTGCATGATTGAATAGTTTGTTCTATTTGTTGAAAATATTAATAAGAATTTCTATTGAACGAAAGTGAATAATATTGTATTGTAAAAAGGTGAGAATGTATGTATATTCTCAAGTAAGTAATAATTATGATAATTCATTTGATCAAATAATATATAAAGTTATCGAGGGTTAATGAGCATTAAAAGTTACTCAACCAGAATTTAAATACGAACCATGAAATATGGTTGTCAAATTTAAGGAACTGGAAATAACCAAAACCCTTTAAAATCATTGTTCATCAATTATTGAAAACAATGCCTATATTTAGCAATTTAATTAAAAATATAATACAAAACACCACTTTGGGGCTCACATTTATTCTCTGAATAACAATTTTCTTTCAACAATGGAACCATATCAATTACAATCATTTTAAAATAAATCATGTTTTTAATATATGTTCATTTGTCCATGAATTCAATTAAATATTATTGTTTGAGTTAACAAAATAAAACATTTTGTCGTAACACCTTTAATTAACGATTATTTTTATCTACAGTGTTATTTAAATAGTAAATAAAATTAGATGGTATATATTAGTTTGATTATTTTTTAATTATCACTATTTATGTTATCTTCATAACGATATTCTTTCATAAAACTATACAGAAATGACACATTAATATAAAAAAAAGAATATAAGTAATAATTAAAATACATCTGTAATAAATAACATTTAACATTAAAAATACATTATACTTGACATCGATGTCATGTTTTCTTGGGTGTGATTTGTAAGTTTCCACTGTTATCGCTGAGAAATGAACAATTATTTTCTCATTTGTTTTAAATGTGCATACATATTCCGACAAGTTTTACAGCAATTAGTGAAAGAGCTTAGTACTTAGTGACTGTTGTTTAAACATGAAAGTTTATAAAAGAGCATTATTTTTAATTAATTGGGTTGTTGTACAAATAGTGAACAAGTTATGACCGATTCGCTGTTTATAGTATTAGTTGTTAATAATTATTATTTTATGTTTTTGTATATATATTTATATTTTATACTAGAAGAAAATATTTTTGAAACAAAATAAAACCTAAGCTATGGGATTATTCGTTATTTAGCAAATATAATCATCAAATAATAAAAGGAAGACCTAGATTCGAAAGCGAGTCAGCATAACTTCAAAACTACTGCTGGAAATTAAACAAGGATTTAAGAGTTAAATTGCTGACATTTTCATCTTTTTTAAAGTGTATTTTATCTTGATATATCTATAAGTTGTGCTTTAAAGTGTAAACTTTCATAGAGCGCCACGCTTGAAAAGCCCTCTCAATGTATAGCGGTGGCTTAGACGAACATTCTAAAATAAAATAAATTTTATAGTATGTGGCAATAAAATAAACATTAAATAGTTTTAAAAAATATATGATATTTTTATATTTTTCCTGTCACCGCAAACATGATATACAAAGAAATGTTTCTTATAAAAAAACCCACTACATTTTATGATTATTTGTTTTAAATAAATAAAGAAGAGTGTAATTAACTAGCAGTGAATTTCTGAACCCTTATAAAGCTTTGAAAGGATTGGAGAAACTTTATAAGTATCATTGAGTAACTTTTACAAGAGTTTATGCAACCTTGCTGCTTCTACTTGCAGTTTACAGTGGTTACATTTTTGATACGACATACGTTTATGTTAATAAGTGAATAATTAATTGTTTGTATTCATAATACGAAAAATATTCTTACCTTTACATGTGTTATTCGTATTTTTGGTATACGAGATATTATTAATAAATTGAAAATTAATTGTTTGTATTAATAAGTCAATAAATATTACCCTTATATTAATTATTCGTATTTTTGATATACAAGATATTCTTAACAAATGAATAATTAATTGTATATATTGTCGATCAATACCTTTACATGTGTAACGATTCTAATAGTTACTAGTCGGATTATAATTGAGAGTGACAAATCTGTATTTCCTTTTAAGTACACCGCATTTGCCATAGACCAAAATGATCGTTCGAGTGTCAATCGAATACTTCTCTATTTCGAATTTAATATTGTTTGACAATATTTGAATAGCTTATATATTAGTTGGTCATATTCAAACGTAAGCTGCTGTGTAAAGGGAAACTCACTATAGCCACAAACCTGCTTTAAATGAAGACCTGAATATTCAAACCAATATTGCATTCAGATTAAATTGACATGGATGCTTTGATGATGAATACCAATAAACACTGTGTCCGATAATTTTAATTATTACATTTGAACACAGCAGTGTTAAAATGTAATAATTAATTATAGTCTGTGGACCTATTAATATATACCAAAGAAAATATTACTCATCAATTATGTACATGAAATCTTATTATTAATATTTTTCATTATTATATTTTATTTTATATTCCGCTATAGTTTGGAATAAAAATATAAATAACTTAAAAGAGGTAAATTTCTTTTGATACTTAGTTTTTCTTTCCTTAACATAATTATTAAATTAACAATAACAAATAGAAATGCATTTTAAAAAAAATATTTTGGCAATTAAATCGTTACATTTTAAGAAAAGTACAGAAATTTGTTTCATTTGATTATTTGCAATTTAAGGTAGTATTTAAATTTACTTAAAATTCTAAATTAAGAGGTAAATTAGTGCGTATGTATAAAAAGTCTATGACCGTTCTATATTTGCTGTACCTACCTCCAGAAGAAGAAAAAAACTTTTTTCGGAATTCTATGTGCTTTTCTGTACAAAGTGTATGCAAAATTACATTTTAATTATTTTTATTTTTATTTTCTTGATTCGTTTATTTTAATTATTTTCATAGTTTTTTGTCTTACGGTATTTTATTATGGGGCTGCGCTGCCGACATTAATTCTATATTAATTTTACAAAAAAGAGCTGTACGGGCTATTTGTTACTTAAAAACTAGAGACTCCCTAAGAAATGTTTTTAAAGAAATCGGTATTCTTACGATCGCTTCTCAATACATTTTTAATAACTTACTATATATACGCCAAAATTTAAATGCTTATATAAACAGCGACAAACATACGATTAATACAAAAAATAAAAATAGGCTCGTAACGCCTAAATTTCGACTTCAAAAAGTTAATAAAACTTTCATGAGCTTGAGTGTACGCATATATAATAAGGTTCCACAAGATATCATAGATCTTCATTTCTTAGTTTTAAATCTAAAATTAAAAGTATTTTAAAAAATCTTACTATAACATTGAAGAGTTTTTGGTTGATCGAAATGTGTGGAACTTGGGTCATTGACTCATTTGCAGGATTGATGTTATAATGTATAAGACAAACATTGTAAATTTCATTTAAAAAGAGCAACTGTTGAGTTTCTGGCCAGCTCTTCTCAGCAGAACAGCATTCCGAGCTGGTGGTAGCTTACTCACAGACTGACTATACTGACCAATTTAATGTAATTGACGATTCAAAAGTGCATGTAAATGCCTACTTGAATAAAGATATTTTGAATTTGAATTTGAATTTGAAAAGTAAAAAGTAACCAACCAACCAACTGAGAAACTATGTAGGTACCTGAAAAGAATTTTAAGACATTAGGTAACCCTGGCTCAAGAAAGACAATTTTCTTCGAAAAACTTATGATTAAATGACGATTACGTAGTTAAATAACAAACATCTGAAATTTATTTTATTTATTATTTCAGTTCAATAGGTACTTTTTCTCATTTATGATGGTCATGATTATATTTGTATGAACTTTTCAATTCACATTAATAATTCACAATATTTTAATGTATCACTAATTCAATATGTTTAAATTCATCAAAAGGAATTAAAAGCTTATAAGTAGGGAATATCTCATTATCCTTCACAAATATGCAAACTTTATGGTGCATATATAGGTACTTGATGTTGGTAATCCTACTCTTGCCTCGTCAAAGCACACATGGAGTTCCGAATTAATACCTACCTGTGACAAGTCTCCATTCATCTACAACTATTAGCAATATCATTTTGCAATCAGCGAATTACCGATTAAACTCTGAATATGAATTCACGTAACGAAATCAATTTGTTCTACATTTAAATATATACAAAACACTCAGTTAAAATGTTTTTGAAAGTACGTGCAACAGTAAAATAAAAAGAAAAAAACAACTGCAATGAAAATAATTACTACCATTAAAGTAGTTCCAACAACGTGGATCTCGGCATGAATCACAAAATAAATTGCATTAAAAACTCAATAGCAATTACAAAATCAATTGTTTAATCTTTAAATTAATCGTATATAATAAATATAGGAATATTTTTATTATTATTAATTGGTGTTTGATGGTGCTGTATACTATCGCAATGTTTATTTCATTATACTATTTCAAATGTATTTTGTGCTTTTTTCAGATAACGGAGTCGCTGAAACGCTTGCGCGCTAGCAAAAAAACTTCACGTTTCTCTGATGATATCGACTTCGAGAACAGCGTCGCGAGCATTGAGAATCGAATGAAAATTTCGGACAAAATTATGGAGAGTGTGGGTTTGGGAGCATCTGAAGTAAGTAGCGCCCGTAAAGCTCTTAAAGAAAACGAAGAACGCACAGAAAAACGCATTTCTCGTCGGTTAAATGAAGACAACGCACTTACCAAGTGGACTGCGCTGAAAGATATTGATGAAGAAAGTGCCGCAGCCCAAAGAGCAAGGGCCACAAGGGCCCGTCTTACTGATTTAGAGGACGAGATGACAGAACTGAGCGAGAAAACCGCAGCTAGAGAAAAACGTGCGGCTCGTCTCAGGGCTTTGGTTGCCGACAGTGAATCTGCTGACACAACCGTCACAGCCTCAAAGGTTACGATTCGCTCCGAAAGGGAGAAGAAGCAAGTCACCTTTTAAAACAAATAACACATGAATGCTACTGATATCCCAAAATCTCTTTATCTAATATGGAGATTACTATTTGGGAATAGATCAACTATGTGTATTCCTGCATTTCTCAATGTAAAACGTTCTAGTCGGTATTTATTTTATATTTTTGCATAGAATTAAAGAGCTTTGTATGACCCTACCTTATTTATTTCTTATAAAATAAATAAAATATTATAAAAAACAATGGTATCAATATTTAAAGTTTATACAACTAGTGGCACTTACGAGGATTAACACTTCGTAAAATAAATATAATAGTAAAATACTCGTAGTAACCAGTGCAATACAATAAATTTTTTAATATTTTACAAAAATATGGAACGTATTTTATATATATATATGTACATGAATCAGACTCATAAGAAATAATAGTAAAGTTTTGTTTTTTGCTCGTCGATCCGTTTGTCAGTTTGTTTTTGGAAAAATTTGATGACATAGTTGACTAGACATTAATCTTAGTATTAGAAGTCTTTTTTAAATTCTTTAAAATAGGTTTTTTAATTTATTTATTTTTTAATATATTAAAAATATATATTTTTTGTCATTATTTTAGAACCTTAATTTCTATTCATGATATTATGTTTCTTAATTTTGAAATATTGAAGGAATTTTTCAACATATGATCTATAAAAGAAGACATTAGCGACCCATGATGGTATGGATGGTATAAAATATTATTAATAAGTTATGAAACAAAATTTCGCTTACAATTTTATACAACAAATAAATATGAGTAGACTTATATACCACGCTCATATTCTAATTGAAAACACTTCCGGTTTGCGGAAATGTTTGGTTACTAGGAAAGGTAGGAATTTGCTCCATTTTTCGTCAGATATTCAACTGTTCGTCTGACAGAATATGCTGAGTATGATGGTAAAGAAGAAAGGCGGAGAAATATTTCTATGTACTAATATTAATACTGCGATTGTGCACTTCTAACTTTTAAGCACAATCGACAGTTTGTTTCGATATGATATCCAGGTGCTTCCAATCGCAAAGATGTCCAATGCAGCTGGGGCACTATCTTCCATATTAAAAAACATTTCTTTACAAGTAATAATTAAAGTGACGCATCTTTTTAGAAGTATATGTTTAAACATTGTTAATAAATTGGCTAGTTCTAAAAACCTTCAATCTCATCCGCGTATCTTTGTGAAATGCAAATAAATATATCGGATTAGGGTTGAATTAAGATTTGTCAAAATCACCACAAACCCAAATCTAGATGGGTGTATAATAAAATATGTCATCATTCAAACGCTATTCTTGTCCCAGATACGTTCATGAAGCTAAAAGCCTGTCAGAATCTTTTTAAATGATAGATGGTGATTGTTGAAACGGGAAATTCGAAGTCAATGTTTTTATTTATTAAGAAATAATTATATTGTATCATTCTTATTTACATTTATTATTTTATAAGGTTTGCCATAATTAAAAATAACTATAAATTCCCACAAAAATTTTAGCTCTTTCATAATATTATTCTTTGGCTAGTAACACCTTTGATGAGGTTGAAAATTGTTGTGTAGGAAAAGTCAAAAATTTACTCTATGAATGAACCGCTTGTTATATGCTGTTTATGAATTGTTTCAAGGTCTTAAGCAATTATCGAGTTTTAGCCTGAAGAGATATCCTGATTTTCAATAATAATCTGATGACAAAAAAATCTATATGATCATACATATAGTATAGTGAGTGATCTATAAGACAGAACTATGTTGGAATACTGTTTTACCTATTGCAATATTAAAAAAATATAATATTTTACATTTCATATACCTAATATGCTGATATACTCGTATGATATGAAGTTGTTTTTCATAGAATATATTTCCAGTGTTTTGATATACATTTCGACATACATATACTAATCTTGGTTTATCATGTAACAAATTATTCACAAAATTTTTCACCATATTTTCTAATAAGCAGAACAAAGGTGTCGTAAGAGGAGATTTAGGGTTCCAAATATGGTATCTCGTTGATATCTTTGATAGTAGCACGAATGGGCAAATTTAATTCTCTTAGATATTCACGAGTAGGTACATATTTAAATAAACTCATTTTAGCAAAACGCACTCTTGTTTACTTGAATCTACATTTTAATTACGAGTGAACCCGATAGTCAGATAGACAGTTAATTAATTATTTAGTTAGCTGCCCCCACGACTGGTACACTAATCTGTGTTACAGAGACCTGCATCTCGTTTTCCCGTGAACATGATTGCTGCTTATCATTCAAAACGTCAGGATAAATTGAAAGTTTGTAGTACCTAAATGCCACTGCGTTTAGCTTAGTGGGTAAGAGTGGAGAACCGTCAACTGGCGTTAGTCCCCTCCTTAAGTATGACTGCAGTCCTAATTGAAATAATACTCTAGGAGGGTACTGGCCCCAATGGTGCTGGAGAATCTGCAACCACAAACCACTTGAATTGTCGGAGTCCTTATGATCTGTAAAAGTCTTTATATGTTGGCGTTGTGAAGTGATATAGCATCTTCAACCATAATCATCATGGTCAGTCTTCCGGAGAACTTTTGATCTGATTTCTATCGCCGACTTTCACAATCGTACTGTGTGCCATTGTCTGCGATACCAGTGTAGATGTAAACTACATTGAACAGAAAGATGATAAACATTAGGAATATACTGCAAAAAAGCAGATGGATAAGAAACGATGATGGATAGTAACGATCTCTAAGATTAAGATGGAGAACCATTAGCGCAAATTTTATACCTAGGAATAGGCTCCTAGGATAAAAATATCTATACTGAATAAAAATAATATTATTTTATTGGCAGACTGGCTTAATTTTTTAACAATCAATCAATATAATAATAATATAATAGTAATCATGAAGAATATACATAATACCGAAAAGGATCAGGACACTGGTTTCCATTCTTTTAAATAAAGAAGACACTATGCATTTTGTCAACTACCGAAGAATAAAGCTTTTGTCAGACACTTTAAAAAATTGGGATTAACGTAATAGTAGTACAGTGAAGAAGAGAGCAAATTCGATTTTATAACAGTGCAGAGCATGACAACTCCATACTTACGTTAAAAATATCAAAATGAGCTTAATAAATTATAAATAATTTTGGTTGACCTTTTAAAAGACTTAAGACTTAAGACCGCAGGATACAACAGATCTACTCAGTATACTGATATGAAACTAGAACTACGGAACCGTTTCATTTGCCCCTTTTTCATAATTTAAAGCCAATTTTTATTCTCAATTTAAATGAATGCATTACCTGCAGTAAATCAAAAGCTGGCTTCTTGGTGTATGTTGTCGGCTGATGATGTGATATGTCGTTACTCGATGGTAAACATAGTTAACTAAGCTAAAGGAAATACAAACTGGAGTGAATCGGTCTTAAGATATAAAGGTCTGTAACTAAACAAATGTACTGCGACTGCCACTGTCTCTTCAATACTTTCTTGTTTACTTTAGACGTAGGTAGAGCTCTGTTTTTCAGTTCCTAGGTGTACTTTTTATTAAGACCAAACATGAGTTTGGTCTTTGTATACGTTGTGACATCTAGCCAGAATGTTGGATATTAAAAAGACCAATTACAGTTAAATGCTTGCTTGGAATGAGAGTCACTTCCTTTGTTGAACACCGTAGTATTGTTTATTTTATTCTTAATTAAAAATATTTGTCAATATTAAGTTCAAGTTCCTACTAATACTTTTCAAATAATACAAAACATTTCTCTTGTCTTGTAATGGACAGTATAAAATTTCACAATATTATATATACAAATATATATATATAAATAGACCATAATATACTTTTGGTCTTTTTAATATATCATTAAAAATACTAATAATACTGTTACATTAAAAGATCAGTGTGTTTGCGTACAATTAAGGTAAATTGACACTATGAGTCTATATTATAGATACTTAGACGCACTTTTGAATCGTTAATAAAATGCATTAGTAAAAAAAAAAAAAAAAAATACTTTGTAAATATTTGTTAACCAACGAAGAACCTACTTAATTAACTAGCCTTCCGTAAGATATACCTTTAATTCAATATATTATCCACGTATATTAAAATAAAGAATTATAATAATTTGCAACATATAATATTTCTTAACATACCTAACTCATTTGTGTACAGACTAAATATGTTCCATGTTATTATTTGGATGAAGTCTATGATGGTTTCAATTTCATCAAATTTAGTGTAGAGAGTTGGGATGGTATGTAGGCATAAATGATAGATTCTAGCGCTGTTGATTAATTGTAAGGGAAAGGTAACCTTAATTGCTGTTGCATTCCAATATTGAATGTATTTACGTAAATTTACTTTGAAAATACTTGTCTGAAACAAATTTACATTACATCGTTTTAATTTTTTTTTTTTCTTTTTGATTTTAAAATAGTGCACGGTTAAAAAAATTATGCTTATCTTACTTTATATTATTTAGGATACAGATAATTTTATTTGTAGTAGGTGTCTACTAAAAATAATAATATCATTGGACAAATTGCACAAATTGATCCAACCCCTCAGTAAGCAAATTTTTTGCTTGTGTTAAGAGTGTTAGACAGTGAAACAAATGCATAGAAATACACATTATAAGTATTTATATGTTTCATAATGTATATTTAGTATATATTTAATAAATAAAACGACAAAACCCAGGAATACAGACATCTATGCTAATCACATACTTGCCTGTCCCTGTCGGGAATCGAACCGGAGACCTTTTGCGCCGCGATACGTTATGCATCTGAGCTAAACACTTGACTAATCACTCCACCAACTCTATATAATTTCTCTTAAACCTTGCATAACTTCATTACAATAAAATTTATATCGAAGGTATTCCATGGAACTGAGAGAGTGATTCTGTGCCTCATCATAACATCAATACTCAATAAAATTAATAAATCTAATTCCAGATGAAATGCTCCTTTGGAAATTCTTTGTTTGTAAAATTTAATTTATTAATTAAATAAATAGGAAAGTCTGTTGAGGATAAGAACTAAATCGAAAATTAGACCATTTTGAAAAGTAAACATTAATATGATGATTTTTTCATGCTCTGGACAGGACAGGAAATATTAAGATCCTAACAATATGTTTATTATAAAAAATAAATAGCATCGAGAAATTACATCATTGAATTAAGTACACTAATTTTCAACTTCAGATCTATCTGTCCACCAGAACCACTGATTCTATTAAAACTTTAATATTTCATAGGAAATTGATTTCCTGCTCACAGGATGTGCATTTCATGACTTAATAGCATTAATTGTGAAGGCACGTTTATAACATGTCGAATTATGAACAGACAATTACAATAGTTTGTTATGATTTAAACGTATCTCGGAACCTAATAATTAAACTGTATGTGTTTGGCTTAATACACAGAACAGAACGGGAATATTAAATATTTAATAAAATTATCTCTTGATATTTATTCTTAATTTCACTTACTTCTAAAAATTTGTAAAAAACCTGTTAATGCTATCAAAACATATAAAACACCCAAAAAAAAGTTAACGTTTTATGTAATTGAGTACGACAATTAAAAAAGGAAATAAATTATTAAACTTTAAAGAATCCTTTGCACTCTAAAATGTTAGAGATAATTAAAAGTTTTAAAGTATAATGACCGTAAATGAGTATCTTCGTACGACTAAAGAAAACATTAAACTAATGTTTCTGTTTAGGTATACATTTTTAATATCACAACTGAGCATATTCCTTTCTACGTACAGAGACCATTAATCTTAAAACACACTTACCCAGTTGTGTATTTAAGGTTAGAAATTACAAATACAATACAAATCCTCTCTAGCCATATTGACCAATAAATAAAGTATAATTAAACCGGAAATGGAACCCTATATCAAACAGTCGTCTGACAGATTGCAGTACTCGTAGCCATCTTTACATCATTTAATATGATGTCGTACGTTTGCTAATTTGGGTATATTTTTACTATCGAAATAGATTCTATGCTCGACTAGTACATACAATAGCCAAAGTATTAATTAATATTTATATCTGCGTAAATACCTGTACCATGACAAAGTTCCAACAAGTATATTAAATTAATGAAATAGGATCAAAAAAAATTAAGAACCATAATGATTATTAACAATTAGTTATTCAAACACGGAAAAGCACTTTACGATAGCTCGATTACATTCACTCACGTAAAATAATGAAAATGTCATTCGTTCATGACATTCACTTAGCTGACGGCTGAAGTGCGTCCTCAGAAACCAATAACATATCCCACAACTGGTTTACGTAATTGGAAAGCAAAATATCAATTACTTAGTAAGTGCAACGTTCTCACAGGAATATTAATTTAACAATTTGTGTCTTATCGCGTTGCACTCGAAGCTTGATAAATAAAAATAAAACTTCCAATGAATATTTATTTTTTTATCTTCTGTTAGAACAGATAAGTCACAAGTCAAGAACACATTGTAGAACTAATTACTTTTCAAGGGCTTGAATATTTTTTTAAACATAATCTATGACCGTTCCATATTTAGTTCATCCCTCGTTTACAATACAAGGCCACCAGTCGATTAATTGCGACCGACATATTTCGTAAATCGTCTATTATATAGGGAATGATTTTTATTTAATAATTATTTGAGATAAATAAAGTGCAATGGAATGGAATGCAATAATATACAGAGTTGTATAGATATATCTTTTTGGGTGCAATAAATAAAATACCTTAATAATACTTACTTATGTTTTATGATGTATATTTACATTCAAAAATATAAAACTTTTCAATTTAATTCGTGTAGATGTATTTTTGTGTATACATATCGATGTTTAATCCTTGTTGAGCATAATAAGTATATTTTATATTTTTATAAGATTTTACAAAATATCTTCAAAGTAGAAAAGAATTTAAATCTGATCATGCTGTAGATTGGCACAAGTAGTATCGCAATGATTGAAGCCAAATTATTCGTCAATACTGCAGCACCGTCAATCATTACAAGACCCGGAGATATATGTCAGAAATAAGTTTGACAAGGTCTTCCTAAAATTATTGGCAAAAAGTAAAATAGCCGAGTTGCCTTTCATTCTGAAAAGACATATTAATTAGTTTTGCGTTTTGGATACTTCGTAAATAAGTTACAGTATACAAACAAAATAAAAGTATTTTAATTGAGTTAGTGTTTCATTTATACTTATAAAAACTTTTCTTTTATACAATTTCCATAATTACATTTATCAAATTAAAGTAAAGGGATTCTTAATTCAAGAATTTCAATACCAAAAAATAAAAATACCAAACAAAAAAAATAAATATAAAATGAAGTTACAACGAAGACATTAAATTTTTACTTATAGGTTTAAAGTAAAAACTATCCGATCTCTCAAGTAGATTATATATAATATAATATTGGTTTTGGATTATCCCCAGCTTTTGTTTCGTATAAAGCAATAATCTCCTTCTTACCCTTTTAGACACACCTCAGTCTAGTTATGGGATTTGCCGATACCGACACTAAGGTTTGTTTATTCAACTGACGCGGACTGTGATTTGACAGATGTTCCAAATTCTCTTACTGTATGAGTGACAGACAAACAAACAAACAGTCCATCTGATGGTAAATAGATCCATCGCAGACATATGCAAAATATGGAATCTTTCAGATGCGATACCATTAAGGTATGAGGAGAAGTACAGAAGATTAAAACATAGGAAGTTTTTCTCAGTATTATATTAATTTAACCCACCCACTTATTTATTGCCCTTTTAAAAAATACATACATATTAGTTGTAAATAAAAATAACCCATTTTTTCTGTTTATTAACATTACCGTATGTGTATTTTGTATTTTGTATTTTTGATTGGTTGTTATATGAGAAGAAATAAACAGACCAAATTAATAATAGTACTGAAAAAATATTTATAATTATAATAATTTATATCACACGCCTTCTTACATTACCAAGGAGTTTATATTATAATTAAATATAATCGACGATTAGAGTATGTACATAGAGAAGCTAAACGTGCAATGTGCATTCGGACAGTCAGGATTCCAGAGTGGAGGAGATAGATAGTGAAGTATGTCATCCCATGTTTAAGGGTCCGGAGATAAGGATAATAGCTGGGATTCGCGTCCAGGTTTACGGAATTCCGTACATTAACCCAATTTAAAACAATTATCTTAATAAAAGATATCTACTTATTTCATCGTATTTACCTTAAATCCGTTCTGCTATTTATTTTTTTTAAATGATATGAAAGTAAAATTAATTATTTGAAACAAAGTTGTTTTGTTTATTCGTAGAAAATAGTTGTTTAAATATAAATCAAATACCCATTATATACTTCTGTGCTCTGAATTGTGAAAACTCAATTACAGTTTCATTATATTTTAAACGATATAATTTAACTGAGTAAACTTTTAAAAATACTTGAAATCAAATTGAATTTTGATAGGAAAATAAAATGGTTTTTTTACGTGAAACTTAATATGAGCGGAACAGTTTATAAACTAAGTAAAAATATATATTTTTATAATTTATGAACAAAACAGGTACCACAAATTGTTTCTGTCTCGATTTTCTAGTGTGGGGATTGAACTCACTACAACCGGCACAATAATCGGAGTTATAACCACTGCGCCAATCAGATTACAAGTAAGTAATTATCAATTTATCACGTACGTAACAAATAACCATAATAAAGATTCATTTAAGAAATAAATATTTGTTTCTAGTATTCTTAAACCTACATAACACAGACAGGTCACGCGACTAGGCTGACAGACGAAGCTTCTTAGCATTCCATAGATTCACGGTGGAGGTACCAGGCCCATCGCGTTGCAGGGAGAGAAGTGCAAACAGTGCCTGGGACTTGCGAGCCAGGTGTAGGTTTGTAAACACATATTTTTAATATGTATTGTCTGATTAAATAAAATATGGAAACAGATCATAATCATATAATATAATATATCAGGACAAATTACACACATTGATCTAACCCCTAAGTAAGCAAATTATTTGCTTGTGTTAAGGGTGTTAGACAACGATACAAATACATAGAAATACACATATAAATACTGAGAATATACTTAATAAACGACCAAACCCAGAAACACAGATGCTATAAATATAGATCTATGCTCATCACATAAATGCCTGTGTCCGCCGGGAATCGAACCCGAGCCCCATTGCGCCGTGACACGTTAGGCGTCTGCGCTAACCACTCGACCAACGGGGCGGATAAATAGATAGGCGAATAGATCATGATTGTTACATCGTGATAGTATTGTTTTGGTTATGTATAATAATATATTAAATAAGCTCGGACTAATCAAATCAGTTTATAATAATTATCCGAGATTACTTTACCTTTAAATATACATTTTGTTTACAGAAAGTTGAGGTTAATTAACGTGAATATTTACTGAATATTATATAATAATATAATATATTTGGGATAATGTTGACGGATTCTGTTTTTAAGCCAGAGCTTCAGATTATTATAAATAACGTAAATGTTGATGAGTTATTGAAATTATTTCGACTATGAAATTATAAATTGGCATTGACTTACGATTAACCTTTGAAATATATATATAAGATAAACAAACTCTATTTTGAAACACTCTATGAATAAAAACGTTTGAGACAAACTGATTCATCAACAGATTAAACAGGAACGGATCATTTAAAATATTTGTTATATCAACAATACTATAAGTAATTAATTTTTGTTTCAATACAACAAATTCAGCATCCAATATATAATATTTTAAAATATTTCAGAAGTTTAATTTGAACAAGCGCTGTTTGACCTCGTTTACTAATAAGATTTTCTTGATTGACGGCTGCTGTGTAAGTAAGCTTTGATCTTATAATGCTGTGAGGTGTAACGTTAATGAAGTGTTAAATATCGTGATACAAAGAAGTGGTTTCTAAATCAACGGCCCCAAATGAAGATTGATAGCAAATTGCCCCATTGTACACCTGTTGTTAAGATTTATTCTTTTATTCTTATCGTAACTAAACTTTGGATTTTAAATGTATCTTTATGATTAATCACTGTTCTCTTAAATTATTGTTATTTTACTGCAACATATTTACAATCTGATCTCCAAGCACAATGAGAACAATTTCTATTTTGATTCAGAAGTAACCAATGAAGTCATCAAAAGGAATATGTTTATAAATTGTATTTGTCAGTAGATACTTAGTACTGCGACTAGACATTTTCAATGACTACACCAGACCATTGAATTATTTTAATTTCATCATAAGAATAGGTATTTTTTCAAAATGATATTATACATCGACAAAACTTTTAATTTATTCTATTATTATAATTTTTTTTAAGGTAAAAAAAAAAAATATTATTACTATTCAATATTTGAGATACATTTTATAAGATTTATTTATTTATCAGAGTTTCAAAAAAATAACTTTAAAAAAATATAAATTATTATATTTTTTCAGAATATTATAAAATCCCGAGTATCTGTAATGGAGGAAAAAGTTTAAGCCACATGCCACTCTTTAAAAAATATTTCCTCAGTCATATGTAGTTGAAGCCAATAATCAAACAACAATAATGAAAAAATATTAATAAATGACTCTTTATTAATACAATAATATATACTCCAAATAATTGTTTAAAACACTAATATATATTTGTAATAATTAAACGCTTCTATTAAAAGGAATTAATTAATTTCCAGTTGTTTTTTTTAGTTAAGGTTAGTCTACTCTACTTTAGTCTCTGATTTTTTTATGTATGGAGAACAAATAGTAGATAGTCCAGACAATGTTGTCGTCATGACAGCTCATGAATATCTACGAAAATTCTGTTATTCAAAAACGGTTGGAAATATATCAGCAATGAAATACTTATACAGCTCTTTTTGTTGATATTAAATAATCTGAACTCAGAAGTCATTTCATTACTTGTGTTTTTCTTTTGCAAAATGAAAACAAGCTTTCTTTTTTTTTAATTACTCATACCTGTTTGTGAATATTTACAACTATTACTTTTTTTTTGATATGAGTTACTTCTACTTTGATTGAATTACTATTCATAATACAACATCCTTATTCGAGTCGTGTGGGTTTTTATTAGCAAAAACAGAAAAGGCGTTGTATTGATATCTAGCCATATACTATGTACCATATAATATATATTTACCATAATATCGTATTAAAGTGTTGCCAAATATCATTTATTAGTAGTTACTTACGTTACAAAAAAACCTTCTCTTTGGGGTATTTTTATGTATACGACTTTATTACTCTAGATCCAATTATATTTTTAGTACATATATATTATATATATACTTATTATTTATTCGTTTTAAGATACTCTATAAGCAATTCCATTAATCTTTAGAAGGCTAATGAAATCGAGTCTTATTTTCATTAACAAGTCTGTATGCTCACGTCAGTCTTACAATTCGTGGTATAATTATAAATAAAATTTAACAAACTGTAGAACATGTAATCTATTACAAAATCTGGCTGATTTCCATGCTATTCGTCAACTCAGGTAGCTTAAATAAAAATATATGTTTCTCATTAAACTCTCAATTGTATGTTCAATGTCGAAAATGAATGTCAGTTAACAGATAGTTTACATGCTCTTTGTCTTGCTCGTGTATATCAAGAGGACCGATTGGCAAGGTAATTAGTCTTAAAAATTTCGAGGTGCACGGTCAGTATATTGACAGAAAATCATTGGCAACCGGTACCACTAACAACGCTTACGACAGCGGGGTCGTAGAGAGATAAATCGGGTGGCTGCCTTGCCACCAGGGAACGACAGCATCAGTCGTATTCGAACTATCAACCTCTTCACACGTTCTCCAACTTTAATTAGGTTTGTGATCTTGTGCTGTGATATATTTGATATAGTCATTTTGTGGTTAATAGTGATTTTATTCAGTAACCGGAGGATGTTTTATCTCAGATTACCCTGACAACATGTGGGATGACGTGATTGAGGAAGATGCGGGGGCCAAGCCCGCGGAAGCCCCTGCTGCAGATGCTCCAGCAGATGGGTCAGCACCCGTGGCTGATGCAACAGGCGCTCCAGATGAAGCTAACCCTGAAGAAGCCGTCCCACCGCCGCCAGAAAATGCTGGCAATGCTGCGGACAAGAGACTTGTTTGCAAACACTGGGTCAGGTAAGTTGCAACTAGAAAACGCCCAATATGTCTTTCCTATGTTAAATAGTACCTAGTTCTTTCAATCTTTTTTTTAATGATGTTTATATTAATAATTAACTTAGTAGATAATGAAAATATGACTATAATTCATGTTAAGAGGACAACAACATATTTAATTAGTTGCTTGTAATAACATATTATTAAATTTTTTTCAGACCCAAGTTTCTCCAGTACAACTATATTTATGACTACCAGAGAAATTACTATGATGACCTGATTACCTACTTAGACAAACGTAACCACGGAATAGCTGTAGAAAGACCGCAACCACAGACTTGGGGAGAACGCGCCCTTAGAACCTACATGTCAAAAGGCTATACATACAGCACTAAAAAATACAGCAAGGATACCTCGCTCTTATATCACATCTCCGTTGGTGCCAAGTTCCAACGCGCCCACACTAAATCCCAAATCTCGAGGAAGTATTCCAAGCTAGGAATTAACTCCGTGTCTATATAGCTTGGCTCTAACAATCGCTTGTCGTTGCTACGCGGACCCAGCTTCAGTCTCCCATCGTGAACTTTAATGTCACTGTTACAGGATTTCGTTGTCGTGATTCAAGCAACGCTACTCCAGCTGACCAGAATCAATATTTAAATGAGAACCGTCCGCGTTCCGCTCTTGATGTCTTCTTACCTTTAACAACGAATAAACGATAAGTCTTAATATTAGTTTTTATTTACACCTAGCTTGCGTTTGTATTATATACATTTTAATTAAGTTCTTAATCAATCTTAATTAGTTCATTAAGAAAGTGCACCTTATCAAATTAAAGCTTAATAGTGCCAAGCGAATTTAAATTCTGAAAGGAATTGCGAAGTGATGTCCCTAGCACCTATTTAAGTAAATAATTTGCAGTAAATACCTATACAAGAAGTAGACTATTCAGAACAATAATCATTTACCTATATTATAGAATTAACTTATTAGATAGTTAGGCTTAATGGGATTACATATAAATGCAATACTAATAATGTTCGAACTATGTGAAATTGTCTTCATAATTACCGACTGCTATGAATGTCATGCAGCAATTATTACTCAAATGATACTAATTGAATATGACAATGAACAATTATATTAAGCAATCGATCGAGTTTCCTAACAATTCACCTAATATGTATTTAAATTGTTTATTTGCTGTAAAGTAGTAAAAATTTACATTAAATTTTAAACTTTTATAATAAACAAAACTTCAAATATTATAATATACTTTTGTCAAACAATTGGTAAGAGAACAAAGCATTTACCGTCCAAATAATTTGTTTTTACATCATCTGCGACATCTCTTCCAAAGTTTCAATGTCGCGATATCTAAAATAACTTATCTTTGACAGTTCAGTGAATGTAATCGTTTGGACTTGAGCCAAAGTGTTAGACTACCTAGCAGGTAGAGCCGGCAATCAGCCAAATTGAACATAATTAAATGTTACAATGATCTAGGGAGCCTAGACTGTGATTGGTATTAAGAAATTACAAAAATAAACTAGATAAGTTTATCGACTTAATTTCTAATCAAATTACTGTTGATGATTTGAATTAAAACAATGTGAGAACATTTAAATTGTGTCAATATAATTAAACCGAAGTCAATCGATATACAAACAGCAAAAACAGATTGAACTTGAAGATTTAAGCCCGAATAAGATCGTCTGATAAGTATCTTGGTTAACCAATAAGTATCCATGATTATGACAAGGAATGATACGCTTTTTATAAATGAGGATATGTTAGACCAATAAGCCCACTTAGTAACTTAGATAAACAACAGATGAAGCTGAGAGAGAAATTTTGCTATCTGTAATTTGAGCCTCATTCAGAACTAATGCTAATAGGACGAAATTTTCACGATAGTCGTATATATATTAATTAAAATTCAGATCCTATTCCTTTAATGTGGTTGTGACAAACTGTTACTAACATTTTGTTAATCATTTTATAGTTTAGAAGCAAAAACCTTTTATATTGTAGCTACAAGTTATCTTATCAAGTTATCGTAGCTACAAGTTAGTATTATAGCAAATTATATAAAAGTTCAGATTGATTTGTATTCAAACGATGTTTTATTGATCAATAAAATATTTCTTGGCTCAGTGAGTAGCCAAGATTAATGGCCATTTATCAAAAGAATACGCCACAGCAGTGTCAATATGCTCAATATAGTGAGTCAAAACACAATCACTTGTTACAATGTTCACAGACTGCAGAATTTGTAATACCTAGAATCTTAAAGTTTCTTTATTTATTTTGAAAGTATTTTATCACAAAAATGGGGTGTTTAATACATAAATTTATTTTTCTTATTCATCTATTTATATCCTATAAACAATTCAATTATAAATATACGTTATAGTCATTTATAATATTGCATAATATATTTTTCATTCGCCAAAAAATGTGAAAACTGAATTGGCCTTCAACCATACTGAGCATAGAAATATAGCTGATTCCTAAAAACACTCATCACACCTTATGTCATCTGTTTGTATATATTTATTACATTCCCTCATTCTTTGTCACTATGTTGTGGCTATTCTTATCTCGCACCCAGCAAAACAATTGTCTTGTCTTGAACTCTTTCGCCAATTGGAAAGAGTTTAAATCCAGTGACAGTGATTTATTACATTACATAAATATTTTCAACGACTACCAGATGTATAGAATACGGTTAGTGTTCTTTGAAATATTTATAAGATAAATTAAAACTCATATTGAGGATTTTTGAACATTATGTAGGTTCTTATTAAAAATAATAATATTATTTACTTCAGATACTACCATCAATATCGGATGTAAAATACAATTTATTATTAATGGGTAATTGATCACTCTTTATTCTGTTGTATTTTCATTATATTCTATATAATGAATATGAAAAAAATGCTTAATTCTAACTAAAAGACGGGCAATGCTCTTGTGATTCCTCTAGTATTGCAAGAGATCATGGTAATCAATCGTCATCTCGTGACTCTAATGCTCGTTTTCCCCCTAATTTCAAAAAAAAACATTGATATATCAATAACACTAGAAAATCATTACTTTTTATCTTCAAGAATATATATTTTATTCTTTATAATATACTTCTTCACAATCTAATAGGGTATTTTTCTTACGTCTACTTAAAAAAATACTGATTTTTAATTATTATATTTCTATTTCAACTCTTATATAATCAGTACGTCAGATCTTTTCTACTCTACACCGTATATATATTTATCCTGTTTTAATTAAAAATTATATATAACATTTATTTCTTTATGTAATAAGCAAGCAATCGAAAAATATAAATAAAGTTTTAAAGTATATTTTGAAATAACAAATGTATAACACGAATTGAATTTCAATCTACAGTAAAAGATTGGAAATAGTGAAATAATAAAACATGTTACCTCTGATTATATACCAGCGTTGTTCAGAAATTAATATCATTTTCTTTGTTTCAATTGAACTGTATCTTATGATTTATTTTATATATTTTTCATCAGTTTTATCTGAAGAACTTATTGTAAAAGACGATAAAATAGACAATGCTGTTGATGGTGAACAATTCTTGAAAAGTATTGTTGGAGGGCAAAGTAAGTATATTGCAAATAGCTTGGTTTATCATAACCTCGTGAATAAGAAAAGGTTTAATTCATTTATTTATTTCCACCTTTGCTGTATAAATTGAGAAAGATCAATCGTGACTACAGCTATTACAACATACTAACATATTACTTCGAATATAAAAAGCAAAAGTATAATTAAATCTTCCTCATTTGCTCTTACTTCCTCTTTCTCTGAATAAACATATCTTGAAAAATAATCTCTGATTAAAACTTTTTAGAACCAACTGAAAATCCAGAGTATTTATTATTCACTGCTCCATTTAAAATTTGTAAGGGAGGGTGTAATGAGAGTAACTTTGTAATGTCTTTTCCTATATATGTGGGTATTAAGAAAAGTGCACACATTTATAACAAAAGCTATTCAAGAGATGTAAATTTATATAAGACAGATGACAAAATTCCTTTTAAAAAGTCGACTACAAGATTGCCTTTTACTTTGTGCCCTGTGTATTCTGATGAGGTAGCCCATCGCCCTAAATTAAAACTTCCTTGTCGAAGTGATGTTAGGGTTAGTAAAGTTATTTTTAGGGATAATTTGGAGTTCAAACAACATAAAGAAATCGCAATTGATAACAAGCCAATAGGTAGAAATTCTGCAACGACACCCTATAACTTTGAACAGATTTTACGCTCAAGAAATAAAATTTGGCGCCCACTTAATGCACTGAGTAATTAAATAAATATAATAAACTTTATTTTGTGTTTTTGAAATTCTTCAACTCGTCTCTTTGAACAAATACTTGACAAACATCCTTCCAAGAAAAGAAAAGAGAACAGTATTTAGTCAAAATGTTTTTAGAATCCAGTCAGTGTAGTTGTATTTTGTTTAGAAAAACCTTTTTTATTGGACTATATTAAATTGATAAAAATCTGAATCCATCTGAAATGGAAATCACATTTGATCAAAAATAACTATGTTAAAAATATACAAAAAAAAATATAGGTAATGCCTTAAATATTTTTTCTGCTTGCTGTGAATTCAGATGTCCTCACACCGTCCTCGATATAAAAATAAGATTTAAATTAGCACAAGTAACATGTTCCTATAATAAATATCCTCACAAAACATTTGTTTTACCTCTGAATAATAATAGTGATAAAAAATATTGACCTGGGAGCCAAGGTCAAGACCAAGCCATCTTCTGATTATATTTTTCAGACAAATGTACTAATTAATATGATTAAAAATATGGTTGTGTGTATAATGCTTTTCATTTTGAAAGTAAATAAGAACAACATAACAAATAATTTTATTATATAACACATACACACACACAAATATTTCTTAAACTCATTTTTAAAATTTTTATCGCTATTATAAAAGTACCGTAATTTTAAATGTTATCGTTAGAATTTTATAACCATAGAATATGTTAGTATACGTATCGAGGAAAGCAGATATATCTCAATTAAAGGTGTAGGAGTAAAAAATATTCTATATCTGAACTATTTAATAATACAAAATGCTCAGAAAGCTTTGAGAGAAAATTAAAAAAATATTTTTAATTCATTTTACATATTTTTTGTAATTTTTCAGATAAAACCTTTTACTTTTAATTTAAACTCTTAAGATCAGGATTTCAAAAATAACATCTTAATACTTGCCTAGATCTCTCATTTTAGACCTACAGCTTCTTGTTTTTCTTTCATTTATTGTTGTCTTATATTATAATGAAAATTTTAAAACAAATCAAATTTATTACGGTCTTTAATATTTGGCACAAAATTAAAGTTGCAGATCCTATACTATATTTTTCAAATTGTATCTTGAAATACAAGACGAATAAGGATATTATATATCAACATGCAAGAAATACTAAGGGAAAAAAATTACAAAAGTCTGAAGAAGACGTCAGAAAAAATGAAGATAATATTATTAGAAATGTAGACACTCACCGAATAAAGAGAAACGTTATATTGGGTAGAGAACCTATTATTAAAGAGTGTTGCTGTCCCTTAAGAACAGTTGAAGTTCCTACCTTTATTACAAAAAATAGATTTCATGATATTATTGAGAGATTTAATAAATTAAACAAGAAATACGATGTATTTATTATTAGTTTACTAGTTAACATAAACTGCTGTGAAACCTGCTAGCAAAATAAAAGTAATTCGAACAAATAAGGCACAGAGGTTTTGCTCGACAAGCAACGTACAACCATTAGGGTATTCAAAGGGTCATTTTATTTGTCTTTGTATAACTCAGCTCTATAGATCAATTGACAACCATCAATATATCCTCACTTTGTCTTTTAATTTCATCTCCAACCTCTGGTAGTTCATTAGCTAGGATTCTGTAATTGGAGCTATCACGTGTACTGCTCTCATAAGATCCCGGAAGACCCTACGAAACGGTTGATTGGCGTTATCCAAATGATACCCAAAAAATAGGATATTAGTTTATCCAACCTCAAGTGGCTATTCTGCCATTAAATTAAACCTCGCTAGTAGTTTGAAAGAGTGGAAAGGTGACCAATAGGAAATCGATGGAGCATAAATATTGTTTAAATTAAATTAAAGGTTTATACGACTAGCATTTTGTCGGCCAAGTTGTCCGACATTGTGTGGTGCAATGCATTTGATTTGGTATAATATATTCTGTAAAGCTGTAAAACCGTAAATTTAGAAACGTTAGAGTCTTTGATACACTCGGCGTCACAAAAATCGCACCTTTTAAAAAAGCAACTTCAAAATAATTTTACTCAAACTTTGTGAATTGTAAGGATATGATTGTAGGATATCATTGGAAAGGTAATTCAATTGCCTATTAGAAAATAAAAAACATGTGTATGCATTTTAATTCTTTAATAACAAAAAACTTAAAACATGACAAAGTGACAAAAAATAAAATTAATAAAATCATCAAAAATTACAAATAAAAATCTAGTGTTTCCACCCCTTGCTGTGATGGTAGCTTCCAGCCGATCCTTCATGGAGCTCACGAGGGTCACCACTCTTGCTTGGGGTATGTTGTCCCATTCGTCTTTCACGGCATCCTGGAGCTCTTGTAGAGTGGTGGGAGCAGGATCTCGTGCTCGTACGTGCCTCTTTACATCGTCCCAGAGATGCTCGATCGGCTTCAGGTCTGGACTTCGTGCTGGCCACTGCATAACAGGGATCTCAACCTCTTCCAAATAGTCCCGCACAGCAAACGCAGTGTGGCAACGGGCGTTATCATGCATTAACATGAACCCATCGCCAACAAAACCAGCATACGGAACCACATGGTCTTGTAAGATCTCCGTTATGTACCGCCGAGCATTCAGCGACCCTTGCCCGCGACCACCACCAGTCCGAGAGACGCACACAAGCTCCGTTTTCTCTTCGACGGATATGCCACCCCAGAACATACAGGAACCACCTCGGTATTCGCCGCCTCCTCTCTCGCCTCCTCGCTTTCCTCGTCTTCGGTATACTCTTCTGCGTCTGTCGTTGCAGAAAAGACATACTCGTGTCTCATCGGTGAAGAGAACGGCTTTCCACTGTTCACTCGTCCAGTTGACATGCTCCTGGGCAAATCGTAACCGCTCTCTTCGATGCTGCACGGTCAATTTTGGGCCCCTAGCAGGTCTGTGAGCTCTCAATTCCTTTTCTTTCAGTCTTCTTCTAATCGTAGAAACACTCACAGACGTTCTGCAAGCTGATCGGAGCTCTTGTTGCAACTCAACAGCATTGCTGAAGCGGTGCCGCAAGGATGTGGAAACAACGAAGCGGTCGTCTCTTTCTGACGTGCAGCATTTTCTTCCGGATCCACGTCTTCAAGTATAGCCACCAGTCTCAAGGAACCGTTGGTATATTCCTCGAACTGAGAATCGGCTAAGGTTCAACTGTCGAGCAACGTCAACCTGTCGCAGTCCTGATTGCAATAGCGCAATGATTTGAGCGGCTTTATCAGGGGTTGTATCCATCTTCAGGTACTGTTCTCTTGCGTATGTTGTTCCGGTGTGTTCACTCTGAAGTCTGAGTAGCGACGGACCCATTTTTTACCTTTACATGAGCTTTTATACCCTTATAAGGTAGCACAAGTAGTGCTCCTTAAGTGAGCATTTTTTTAAACATTTTTTTGATTGGTCTCTGGTTAGAAATGGTAATTGTTTTTTTAATAATACAGGTAATTAATATAAAGGTATTGAAGTGCACTTTAGAATGATATATTTTTTTCATACGTAGTACTTATGTGCTAGATTCTAGGAGCGATTTACTGAAAAAAACATAGAGGTGCGATTTTTGTGACGCCGAGTTTATATTAAAATTTTTCATACCACGAAATATATAAACTCTTCTCTTTTTCTTAAAATAATGTATAGCAATCTTGATGGAATACTATACTACTAATTATTAATATAATTATGTTTTGTATGTTTATGCTTTGTGTAAAATATATTCATTTTAATGAACATCGGTACCGACGCGCCAATTCTCGCTAAGAGAGTTAAAAAAACTATTTTTTCTGTTTAATTGGTTAACATAAATATACGTCAGATGGATAGGTGATATTCAATATGAGTGTCTGTCTCCATTTATTTGCATGTATGAAAGATCATTCAAATAAAATTTAGGTACAAGTATTTCTGTTTCATCGTGATTATAACGCTGAAGTCCATATAAGTTATTTTTTAAATGTATATCATTCCCGAGCTTTGGAAAAACTATATTTCTATCTAAATTTAATGCATGATAATTTACCCTCTAAGGTAAATATTTTTTTCTCTTTTAAAAATCTGATGTTATATATGCTAACGCAGACAAAGCTATGAGCATTTTATTATAGATTTAAAGCCGGCCAATTTATTATTATTTTCTATGCATCACTGCCAATTGTTTCTAAATGTATAAGTAGCACAGCATTACACATATGTCTACAGGGTTCAAGACAATAGCTACATTATAATCTTCTGTGACAATTGATAATATATCCTTGTTAATAGAGTCGTGACTCAGATTATCTTTTCTGTTTTGACTGAGAGAAATGATGTGGGACATATTTATTATTAATCAATTTGAAAACTGCGACCTAGAATTGATTACTACTGCTAGTAGTATTGTATCTATAAATTTTAATACTTAGTTAATATTCCGATTAGATTTTACTACTTTGTTAATATTTAATTTTAATACTTAGTTAATACACATGATGGTGGTCTTACAAAGGTCAGATTTTTTGAGCAAACTCTCATATTCCTAACTAATTGACTGACTGTCTGGTCTTATCTCAATTATTTGGGGTCGACGCAATATGGTGATATCTTCCTCGCTCTTCTATTAAACGATATCTCAGTGGAGGCTTGCTTCCAGCTAATCTTCGCAAATTAAAAATTTCATATTAATACTAAAAACTAATTTATATATGCTTTTCAACCATCTATTTCTTCTCATCTTTTCCCTTAAATACTCATTTCTTATTGTATTCATACTCATCTGTTTTTAATCAAAATATTAAAAAAACTTACATTTAAACTTAAATACCTATTATAATAATTGTAGTAAGCAATATCCAATACGCAACATTACATTTTCCTCACGACCGTACTGCTATATTGTTATTGTTCGAGTTGAAAACAATTGTAACAAATATAAAAAATAATTAAATATTTTATTACTTTGCGTTATAGCTATAGGCTATAAAGGTTTAAAAATAGTTGCATTTTGTAACATAACCATGCATCTATCTATAACTATTACCCTAACTTTAATAATCATTTATTGTTCATTTATTGAAACCATAGATAAAATTAAAAAAAAAGGTACGTTGAGTAATAATATGTTAAAGGTGTGAAATAAACCCCAAAAGAAAAAATGAAATAAAAAACAAGTCCGCCATTACATTATTTTTAATTTCAGAATGCTCATCAGATTGCGACAGACCACCCATTGTGTTATTACCAGTTTTCATCAAAATTTTCAGGTACCCTGATATTTGATAAGAAAAAATACCGGAATATTTATTTAAGTAATAAGATTAAATGTTATCATTGAGTTTGTTACGAGTTTTAAATATAATTGGACTATAATTATTGTTTTAAACATTCCTTTACGCTTTTCTTCTTTATTCCTTTTACGATAAAGTTACCCTGCGATACGTACGAGTATTAAAAAATCATTCTATTATCAGATAAAAATAAGATTATTTCAAATTACCTCCGCCTTTCTTCATGTGAGATTAAAGTTTATAAAAATATATATCAAAAGGATTATAAAGAATATAATCATATTACTTTATTTACTACAAGAGTATCAAAAAAGTTTTTTCTATTTTTTTATCTAAAAATTTTTCAATTTGCTGTTAATATTTATATTTTTTTAAATTAGCTGAAAATAGCTCAAGAGCAATATGATTCCCTGCTTTTGTAAATTTTATTTACTTTTAGAAGAAAATAAAATTACAGACTTTGAATGTAGTTAGTGCATAACAACTCGCAGGTGGCATTTGCCAAGAAATGTGATTTTCTTTGAAACAGGAGAAACAAACGCAAAGAAAAAACTAAGTAGATGATAACAATGCACTGAAAGACGTTGGTATTACAGTGATTTCGCACTTTTCTTAACTTGTGAGAGATGAAAAGGTAAGTACATATATAACTTATTACTAAATTTATAGCGAGTAGTAATCTGAAATACAAATAATTTTTAATTCCTCTTATTATTCAAAAAAACATATAAGTGTATTGATTTTTAAAATACACTTGTATATTTTTTTTATCTTAAAATAATAATAAAACTAATTCTAAGAATAAGTTACTTTACTGTGGATTTAAAACCTTACTGAAGGGATTTATTAATTGCATTTCAACATATATTATAAGTTATTATTAAAGATTATATTAATTGTTTCTACTTTATTTTTTAAAGATTAGGTCATCATTAAAAAACTTTACAAATTTAAAATAAAATAATTAATTAGTAAATACTCAGTCCTCCAAAATAAAACAATTAATTCATTTATATTAACTAAAATTAATTGAATCAGAAAGTGGTTATTCAAATATATGTAGCATTAATACTCTGCCTACATTGGTTAGCATAAAATTATGTTCACATAATTCTATATACCTATTAAAATCCAATAGAAAACACATATTACTTAAATGTTTATTTTGAAATAAGTATTTAAAAAGAGTTAAATTTGAGTTTCATTGCCCCAAACAAATAAAATGTTAGTCGGTTATATAACACGCTTTCATTCTAAAGTAACTTTAAAAATATTATTTCTTTCAGAAAATACAGTTTCCTTTGGCTATTGACATTTATGTTGAAAAAGTTGGCATGGACGAATGCATCTATTGCTGGCGTGACATATATGGATAACTTTGATTTCCAAGAACGATATAGAGATATCAACGAGTGCAATCCCTATCATTGGCATCCTCTGCATCTACCAGAAGAATGTATTCGTATGTTTGATACATTAATAAGATCTAGACTAGGAACATTTTCACCGTACAGAATTTTTAAACAGGAGGAAAGACAAGTTAAAGTGACGTACCCCTACACTATTATAAATACTCCCATACACGATACTCATATATACGAGTATGTATCTGAAGTTCAACAACCTCGTACGCCATTGGAACTATTATTTGATCTATTAAGAAGAGATGTACTGGAGAATCCCAGCGCGCCTACAATTGAACTCTCGCCCTATTTTGGTTCTGTCGCTGTGTACAAGCAACCAGTTTCATTAAAAAGTGTATCTATGATTAAAAAACTTGCTCGGGCATATGCTAACGCGTATCCTGGTTTTAATACGAATTCAGAATCATATATAATAGAAGAAGAGGACGTAGAAAAAGTAAAGAAAAAGATTAAAATTAATAAGAAACATAAATTATCGGAAACATAGTAAAACTAAGAACAGAAGTACCGACGGGCCAGCGTTAATTATAAATAAGAAGCTCAACTTTGGTTTTTATGTTTATAAAAGTTATATTACAATATACTATTTGATATGAAGTTTTTCTATTCTTTTATTTACAGATTGGAGTATTTTGGGTCCGTTAATCTATAAATCATTGTTTAGAGTTTTCTAAGGTTTTCACGAATATTACACATTGAAATAAAATTATTTTTACGGATTAAACTCGTGTATATTGAATTAAATTTTAAATTTACATTTTAAATTCAACCCGACGTTTCTAATGCTTTGCAGCAATTGTGTTCACGGTAAGACGAGATGGAGGTGTATGTCAGTAAGTCAGTTAATTAGTCATCTACCTCCAACGGATTCTAAGCTTCCGGGCGTACAGTTCAGGATTCACACAAAACGCACTAACAGTATGTTGAAGTCTTACAGTGCGGTCACAGACATGGGATTTTTAATTTTTCAAAAGTGGGTTCCAGGTGATAGATAATCCCCAACCATCTTCTCTATTAACATTAAGATGTTTTTTAATTTCAATGGCCTCATGATCCATTCTTGGAATGTAACGTTGTTCTTTAGCGAGGATTCTAGGTTTATCAAATCTTATATAATGATTGGACTTGTCTATGGTATGTTCACACACTGCTGACTTCGGTGTACGCCTATGCTTGATATCCGAGATGTGTTCCGTTACTTATCTACTAACGATCTTTTACTGATGCTCCTCTTTGTTTGACCTATGTATGACAACCTCTGTATATATGACAACAGATATATTCAGAGATTAAAGCAAAAATATGTATATATATATATATATATATATATATATATATATAAACATATTTTTGCTACATATATATATATATATATAAACATATTTTTGCTACATATATATATATATATATATATATATATATATATATATATATATATATATATATATATATATTATAATTATTTATCGTAATCAAATAAATGGGGGATATATAAAATATGTCTATTATTATTTCACGTTAAAAAATACATGTTCAAGCAATTATTAGTTTTTAACAAAGATTACGAGTATAAATCCAAAGAAGTATACCTAAAGATGTTCTGAATGCACCTAAGTAACACTATGTCGCTCTGAAAGAAAAGCTAAACCCAATATATAAGAAAAAAAAATTTTATTCACCAGATAGCTTTATAGAGGTATTTTGTATTATCTATTTTAAAAGCATTATCATAGAAAGGAACCAGTTTTAACTACTACTAAAAGACAATTGATGGATGACATGTTTCAGATATTGTATCATAGAATACGACTATTAAACTCGTCCTATTTTAAATTACGTAAAATTTGCACATTTTCTCTGTTCATTGTTCTATGAAAACAATAAACGAGACCCTATTGTCCGCTAAAAAAAGTAATTTCATTGTAAGGACGTTCCAACATAGTGAGAAATTTCATATCGGCATCAAAACTCACAGCACATTTACCAACAACACGCTAAATAAGAAATCCAAAATATGACTTTATTGTATAAGGTAGTTATTTTATTTTATATCATGATTATATTAAAAATTTAGATAAATTTGAAGTATTAATGAGAGTATATTTTTTTTCAGAGCTTCACTATTTTCTTATGGAATAAACTGGTACTAGGTACTATACAAGGGATATCCTACATGGACCCCATAGTACAAAGGCCATTAGACGGTAAGCTGCCTGGAGAAAATCCCTGTAATCCATTGTATTGGTACCCGAAGACAATCCCAGAGTATTGCTACTTTAAGCCTCCTATTACTATTATCACCACTGAAAAACCACCTTTACCAGTACCACTTCCCGTTCCTGTGCCACTTCCGGTTCCTATGCCACTTCCCATTCCACTTCCACCTCCAATATTAATGCCAGTGCCTCAACATCATCCAGGTTTACCTATGCCACTTCCAATAATGCCACCACCGCCTCCAATAGCTCCACCTCCAGCATTACCAGTACCCTTACCCCCTATATATTCTCAATCCCCAATAATGCCAATTGCACCGGCTGCTCCCTTAATGGCTTATAGTACAAATTCACAACCACATTTTCCATTTTCATATCCTGTCCATGAACCCCAGGCTGGCCTTGTACCTGGCTTACCAGGTCTGGTAACAGAAGATGGTGGTATAAATGTTATGCCATTCTCAGATGCTTACACTGATATGCTGGAAAAACATAAAAATAAAATGATTCGTAAGAAGCTTATGCGAATTATAAATGAATATGAACATTTTCCGAGTTCAAGAAAATATTTACGACTAAAAAAATTTAAAAGAATGATGGATTTAGAATAAAATATAAAAAAGGATTATTTCAAGAAGTAACAAGGTTTGCAGAGAATATTAATTAAAAAGTAGTTAAACTCAATTAATATGAAAGTCTTGATATAATATATGTTATTTGTAATGTTTATACATTATTAAAAAAAAACTACAGAAATGGTGTTTGATATATAATGACCACGATGACAGTTAAGATTGAAACAATATATTGAGGGTATAATTAAATTATAAATTATAATAATACAGAAAATAAAAATAAATTAAACAACAAACAAAAAGTTACCAACAGTCACGAGTTAGTATTAGAATAGTATTCTTTCATTATTTTGAAACAAAAAACTAAAGACGTAGTAATTACAGAGAATATATATTTTTGTACATTTAATTAGCTTTAAATAATCTAATATTTAATCTGTGATATATGGTGTTGGTGTTAAGTACTATTGTAGAGTTTACAGTGTGTATTCATATATATGATAATAGCGTTTTTATACCCTAATAAAGAGAATAATATATTCTCTTACTATTACTTATTTAGATCACCACTATTTTCCTGACCTCTATTTTCCTATTCCTAACGTACGAGAAGGTAAAGGTGAATATAAATGAAGTAGTTGGTAGCTCGTCGTCAATTACGAATAAAGTCATTTGTTGTTATTGTGTTCGCGTCAAACAACGTGCCAATATGGCTGCTTGCAGGAGCAAGCGTCAGTGAAAATATCAACATCGATAATTCATTTATCCTTTGTACCTTATTGCTTTTACCTAACTTCGTTTTGTTATAAAAATAGGTAGATAATGTGAAAAGTGGAAAATCAATATATACTAGTAATTACACAAGAGGGTCATTTTAAATTTCTATATCATGCTATTCGAATTTGAATATTACTTTTCCAATTTGTTACGAATTACTGTTTAATTACCAAAAATGTTAACGATTTTCATTCGTAGAAAATGAGGGATGTATAACTGTAGGGGCAATCTTGGAAACTATAATTCTAGGAATTTATAGATATCTTCTATGGCAAGGAATATTTGGTAAACTATTTCCTTTATAAAACCTCACGATGTTGTTTGTTTGATGTTTGAGTGTCGTTAATCAGATTTAATTTTCAAGCAGAGAATTTAATCCTTATAAGAATAAAGTCATCATTTAAACCCTCGAGAAAGCTCATTGTCATGTTTATACTACATACTATATATAAAATATAGAATAAATTTTACCTTATTCTATTTCACTATGCACCTAAGCCACTTTGCAAAATGCAAAATAACACGAGTTACAAAACTTATAATGAAAATATGTAGAGCTGATATGTAGAGCTGATTCCGATATTTCTAACTATCAACTACCAACTCTGAAGTATACTTAAAGAAATCTCAATGGACCGATTATAACCTGAGGTTTCATGTACATAAATATACTAATACTAATACTATACTATATAACTTAAACTTACACAAAGCCTTTAAAAGACCTAATATTTTTACAACATACTACATTGAGGATATAATATGAAACAAAAATATAGAAGTGGAATATTTTACCATTTACCATACTTATTATTTATTGATTTACAATGTATGTACAAATTTATAATTGATATTTTTATTACTCACAAACGTTACAAATCAACAATCATAAAATCTTTATAACTTTCTCATCTAAAAAGTATAAATTTCTAAAATCCTATATTACAAACGTACTATTTGTCAGAAGATAAGTAAAATATATATCAAAATGTTAAGTATTTAAATTTAATCCCTGACAATATGAAATGGCTAGGAGTAGTTCTATCACAATGGATTTTATAGAACAGATACAAAACAACAGATTTCTCAGTGAAAAATCCTTTAACCGAAGAGAAAAATGCTCTTGGCTCTTGGATATTTGTATATTGACCTATAAATCCATATAAAAATTAGTTAAAATAAATTTACCTGATATAGAAATATACTTAATTTAAATATATTTTTAATATAAGAAAATATATAAGTTGTAGAGGTATGCTACTAATTATTAATTCAAATACAGTTTTGTCTTCATATACCTACTGAAGTTTCCAGGCAAGAGCCAAACCTTACAACACTACAGAATTTTCAATCAATCTCGCAATTACTTATATGATAATAAATAACTATGCATTTTCAATCATTTAACTGTAAACGTGTATTTTAGACTTATTTTCTTTTTATTTAAATTTATCCCTTTTTTTATAATTTAGCAACAATATTAAGGGGATTGAAAAATATGTATGTAACAAAAGTTGTCTATAACTTTGTATTTGAAAATATCTATAAACATGTATAGCCATGATAAGCTTATTTGAATTTCGCTCAATGAAAGCGATACGGTATCTCAGTTGTTAGAGCAACGGGACGGTTTCCCAGAGGTCGTGGGTTCGAATCACTGCCGGTATTGGTTTATTTTTCATTCTATATTTATATAAATTCATATAACTTTGTAATTAAGCTAATTCGTTCTAATGCTACAACATTTCTTATTATATTATAATACTATAACCAATTAATATTACAATACCTGTAAAGTATTATAATCTATCATATTTAATTACTAGAATTTAAATTAAGTTAGAAAGTTTAAACAACCCTGAAAATGATTTAAATTGCTAGTAATAATCGACATTCAAATATTTTTTTGACTTGTTTAAAGCATTGACTGAATGTTTTTTAAAATATATTAATTTTAATTAAATAAGAATAATATTCAACTTTTTCAACACTAACAAAATCTCAAAGTTAAAAAAATGTAATTTGGAAAAAGAATAAACAAATTTAATAAAACATTATATGACCAAAAAACTACATCATGCCATCCAGAAAATTTATTTCAAAGATTAATATTCGACTCGATTAATACATGTACAATATTAATAAGCACAACAGTATAATGGTGAAAAGGATTTCAACAATAATTTTAAATTAATTTTCAGTTGTGGAGATATATTACCTGAAAAATATACGAAGGAATTTACATTCAAAGTATTTTAAGATACACTCTATTTCAAGTGAAACATGTGCAATTTTATTCTGTAATTATCTACGTGAAGTGATGTTACGCTCGATTAAAATTTCTGGCAATAATCAGAACTCCGACATAATTTACAAATTGAGCTCGTGCTTCTCTCTAAAATGAGCAAGAGTTAGTTATTTATTGCTTTATGAATACACGTATTCTAAATCTAACAAATTCATTATAACTATAATAATAATAATATAATAATATCAGGACAAATTACACACATTGATCTAACCCCTAAGTAAGCAAATTATTTGCTTGTGTTAAGGGTGTTAGACAACGATACAAATACATAGAAATACACATATAAATACTTGGAATATATTTAATAAACGACCAAACCCAGAAACACAGACATCTATGCTCATCACATAAATGCCTGTCTCCGCCGGGAATCGAACCCGAGCCCCATTGCGCCGTGACACGTTAGGCGTCTGCGCTAACCACTCGACCAACGGGGCGGTAACGAGGTAATCTCACTAATATATAAGTGCGAATGTTTCGGTGTTTGGATGGCTGCATGTTTCTTACTCAATCACGCCAAATATATATATTGTAACTATTATAGCTTATGTACCAGAATATGTTTATGTAAATAGAAATAAGAAATATAGCCAGTTATGCTATTTGTATGTTCCCTGCTACAGCCTAAACGGCTTAAAGGATTTTGACTTATGAGGTAGCGGTAGATACGTCTTTAAGGCGCAAGTGACACTGAATATATTAAAAAAGGAAAATCTGGGATTGTGGACGCCATATTGTGAAGTCTAAAAATTATATTTACAAGCAAACCCATCCAGGGGTATATCAAAATGAAGGGCGTTAGATACTGTAAAAATAATATTTTTATGGCTAGGAACATGAGCCATATAAATATTATTTTTACAGTTTACGTGGACGGAGTCACTGGTAACAGCTAGTATACAATAAAATAACACCTCAATGTTTTCTAATTTATATTTGTTATCGTTTAAGAATATTTATGTCTATTATTTGAAAACTTTCAATGCACTCTATATTTTCCGAGATTGCAATAAGATAGGAATCCAATATGCAAAGCAAAACAACCTATCAAATTATATGATTTGATTTACTTCTTCTGAATCGACGCTGCTCGATCACGGATTATGAAAATTATATATTCGAAATTTTTAATAACTTTCCTGGTTATATTCCTTTAATATTTTTTTTCGAGATTAGACTAAAATTTACTATGATTCATGTAAATTCTGTGTTGTAATATTTTGAATTAATTTAAATTATTTCTTGTAGGTAATGTTTTTAAATAGTAGTTCAGTATCAATTTTCTTCTCAAGAGATATCTAATTATCTAATGTAACATTATGATGTATCAGATATGCATTAGTGTTTCTAATCAGGTATTAATGAGACCTAGATATGTAAAATTATCCGTAATGTGCTAATTGTTACTAGTTTGTGATGAATTGAACTGTGATTATCCTCAATTCAGCTAATGAACCGTCGAAATTGCTCAATTTTGTAAACCATCGTTTACCGGAAAACCAGTAAAGTTATTACCAATAAACTATTTAGTTTCTTATTTGTTCAATAATATTAAAGAATGGTAATTATTTCAATGTATAATTTTTATGTACAAAACAAGTCCCTCCAATCTATACTAATATTATAAAGCTGAAGAGTTTGTTTGTTTGAACGCACTAATCTCTGGAACTACTGGCCCGAATTGAAAAATTCTTTTTGTGTTGAATTGTCCGTTTATTGAGAAAGGCTATAGGGTATATGTCATCCTGCTGTGACTTATAGAAGTCGAGCAGCAATGAAAAATGCTGCAAAAACGGTAAAAGATTTCTTTTTTAAGGGCTTTCCTCGCGTGCGCTAATGAAACACTAAAAACCGCGCGGACGGAGTCGCGGGCGATCCCTAGTATAGCATACAGCTACAATATGATTTGTTTATTTACTTATTTATTTATAAGTTTTCCACTGAATCCATACCAGAAGTGTATGGTTTATTTTGACACCATATTTATTGAAATAAGAAATGTGATTTGAAATACTTTTAATTTTAATCGTTTTATATTGCAGTTATTATATAATTTACTGTATTTCTCCCCAAAAGTGACAACCTGGTCTGTTCAGGTGGATTCACACTCAAATCTATGTTATTGTATGAGACGTCAAGAGTAGTACAGTAGAAGAAAGCGACAGCCCGCAGTTTTTTGGATTTATTTAAAAATTTTACTTAATCAAATACAGAATTGCAAATAGCAATTTTACCGAAAAAATGATTCTAACGGAACTGCTTAGGTATATAATTTTATTGAAGAAATATTTTCTAAATTACCTAGTAATGTTAACTGCCGTTGGAACAACGCCGCCTACGAATCTACCAATATAGGGAATTAATTATAAAGGTCAGAGAGGGTTCATAAAATACAGTAAGTTTTCCAATAGTTGAATTGAATGGATATATTAAAAATCTTTATTAAAAATATTTACAAACTTCTAAGAGATTATTTTAATTAAAAATTCAATGATACTAAATACTTTAAATATATATGAGAAAAATCAATTATTTAATAACAGGAACATTTTTACTATACAGATTTTTAAACAGAAGCAAAAGCAAGTTCAACTTACTCCTACACTATTATAAATACTCCTATTAGAGTACCAAAAGTAAAACACAATAATAATAACATGTTACTATTGGAATATATAAAAGCTCCTCTTATTTTATGCGCGTAACAAAAATATATGTGCCAGCAATCATCATTGATTTCAACTGGATTCATAATTAAATATCAAAAGGAGGATGAAAATCGACAGCAGGAATTAAATTTAATAGCTCTTTTAAAACTCTCCGTAATAAATGTGATAAAAGACGTATATAAGACGTATATAATGTGGTAAAGAATGCGATATCCCTTTATCTCTATCAATGTAAGGTAAATGGTTCAAGTCAACGACGAGGAGAATTTTGCCAGTGTCGGACAACATTGTAGCCATTGCTATGGCTCCGAAATGGTTCATAAGAGCCTCGTCTATCACCGAACGGTGATAGTTTTCTAACTCTTTGAATCCATTTACAGAGAGATGCCATTGTACACACTCGATTTCTTACCGTTATTATTTACCTCCACGTCAAACAACATGTCAGCATGTCAACTTGCAGCAAAATGCGTCACTAAGTATATCTATATATATATATATATATATATCAATGGTGCAGTTAGCCTACATGCATATATAATGAAAGAACTATGGTAATAAAACTGAAAATTCAATATATAAACTCCAGTAAGTACACAACAGGGTATTTTTAAATCATACATCTACTTGGATTTGAATACTCTTTTCCAGATAGTTTGATAATAATTACAGCAGCTTTTATAACGGAAAATGGTTGTTAAGTCGTACTCGTACAGAAGTTGAAAATAAGGGTACGTATAATTGTAGTAGTGGTCCTTGAAACCATAATTCTAGGAATTGAATGAAATGTTCAATGACAATTATTGCCAGACTACTTTCTTTGGTAAAACCTTAAAATGTTCTTTGCAGATTCTGTGGCAGATGAAAGACATTTGAACAGATTCTGGTTCAAGCTGAGAATTAAACCATTTTAAGTAGAAACGTCATCATTCAAATCCTTGAGACACCTCAATGGCATTTTTGCACTACATACATACTACACTTATTCATTTTATATCTTTTCCCGTAACATTGATCACTTATTTTTTATTTCTTGCATTGCACCTCAACACTCATTTCGTGGGCTTACCGATATAAATATTAAGTTATAGATAACATTTTTGGTTGACAATAAGTTCTATAAAAACAGTAGACACCTGCCCGACTCTATTCTTTTGAATATTAAAACGAATTAAAGGATTATGTCTATGGAACAGCAACGTTGTTGTCGACTCAAAAAGTCAAGTTGTCTGTAGAAAAAATTGTTTATGAAACTTCGAAAAAACCCGGGTATTATATTTTACCTGCCGTAAGCCGGCGAAAGCAGCCATTGAACTGCCAATCTTAATGTCATGTATGTTATTGTCTTATAAAAGTTTGGAAACGAAATCTAGTTTGAGGAGCCGGTATTTATATATAGGATATGTTGTTTTATTTTTAAAACATTATTTGAAAAATTATAGGAAACATGTTCTTGAAGAAATAGGAGAATATAACTAGAAATACTAATTTGATTTCAATGTGAACAACCTTCGGAAATATCTTGGAAAATAATAGGTTTTATATAATTATATATATAAAGAAGGATGTTTGTATATATGAAATCGATGAACTCAGAAACTATTGGACCGATGATTATGAAAATTGGTATGTATATGTATTTTTCCACGGAGAAGGTTTATATGGTATGCCCATTGATGTAACTCGCCACCAGGCGGCGCTGTCAAATATAGACTTCCGCCCCGTTCAGCCGATTGTCATAAAAGTTGGTATGACCATGTATGTATCCTCGAAGAAAACGAATATGCTATGTCCATTGATGTAACTCGCCACCAGGCGGCGCTGTCAAATATCGACTTCCGCCCCGTTCAACCGATTGTCATAAAAATTGGTATGACCATGTATTTTTCCTCGAAGAAAACGAATATGCTATGAACATTGATGTAACTCGCCACCAGGTAAAGTAAGGGTTAGCCCAGCCAAGCGGGCTGGGTTCGCTAGTATGTATATAATTTGTTTATTTCGTAAGGTCTCTTTTATGAAACAAAGAATATATTAATTACACTAAGAATTTAATATTTATTTACATAATGCTTTTATGGCAATGGCACTTATTTTTTTTTTTAATTTTTACTGACCGAGATTTTTGGGTAACAAGTAATTATAGATAGGAACATTTAACCTTCACTTTAAGGTAAGTTTATAAAAAAGTATTGTAGTGATAAATATTAATAAAATTTAATTATGATGGTGAAATAAGAATTATATATTTTAACAAAACTTACAGTAATCCAAAATAACAGTTAAATACGTTTAATATTTGAAATAACTTTTTCAGTATAAAGGCGATTGACTACAAAAGATATAAATATAAAGTATTACTGCTTAATTAATTAAAAATAGTATTACTTTTGTGAGTAAACAGAAAAAAGATGTAAGATCTAATTGTTTTAGTTTACTCTATAATCATTTGAAACAGCATAAATTAATTCTAATCACAATGGAGTTTTTTTTTTATTACAATGGAGTTTGTAGACAGTTTGCTTAGTTTGTAGTTATCTTATGTCTGTAGCGAAAAATTGTGCTGAGTCATGTATATTGAACTTTGACTTAACAAATTCATACAGATCGTATAAAAACTACTTATCAATTATATTATGCATTTCACTAAATCTTCAATTATTTTACAGTTATTTTAATTGATGTCCATATTTTTTATAACAAAATTAATAATATCTACAAACTTTTTATTCATAATTCAGTTTTGCCTTTATAGTCCTAAATTTCCAGTCAGAAGTCAAACCATGCAATACCACAAAATTGCCAATCATCTCTCAAATTATATAACAAATAATAAATTACTACTATGTATTTTAGTCAATAATTCAAATAAAATGCCGAAAACTATAAAGTTTTCTGTGCATGTTGCTACAAAAACTGATTTTCTTTTAAGAAATGAATATGAATAATATAAGTTGTATGGTTTTTTGTATTTCACTCTTTGATTTTTAAATATTGTTGATTATTTTTAATATAAAAAAAAGGTTTCTCGTCACTGCTTCACACAAATACGATAATTATAATATAATTGCATTTATAACCGTATATTTTATACAAAATATACCAGCTAGAAATACTGGCCAATAACAAAAAAAAAATTTAGACTTGATTCAAATAAAAAAAAATACAAGTATTTTTCAAACACCACCTCGGTCGGTGTAAGGTCATTGTCGCTGGTAGTAACTGTACTCCACCCAATCTAAGATCTTATAAAAACTAATAAAAGGAGCCGTAACTTGGCGCACCCAGTTCTTTTTGGCTAGGAGATCCAATAGCATCCACACATCAGTGTCTTAAAGTCCCTCCATCAAGTCTGATAGTAAGATTTTTCAAAACTAACAAAACGAGCCTAAATTAGGCGCATTTTCTCTTATTTTTGTAGGAAATCCATTAAAATGGACTTTAATATCTCATTTTAAGTAACTAATCTCATCAAATCTAACAAAACGAGATTTAACTCAGCTCCATTTGGCTAAGAGAGCCAGCATACCCATACATCAGTATTACTTCAAGTGCTTCCATTAAGTTTGACGGCTAATAAATATTTCTATAAAGTAATGTTATAATCTATACCATCTAATTACTAGCATTTAAATTAAGTTTATTAAGGCCGGGAAATTATTAAATATATTTACAGTAATAATACTTATTATCTATGTAAAGTTGATTATTTATAATGAATCATTGATTTCGATTAGCATTATAAAAATGGTGTTAATTGAAAAAGAGCAATGTACAATATTCTAAAACACTAACAAAATCTCAAAGTTAAAAATGCTAAGGCGAAAATATTTAATTTATTAACTAAACATTTTGGTTGCCACACACACAAAAGAACTGAAATACGACGAAGTCAATATCACTTTGAAGTTACAGATACGAACAACTATATCTAGAGTACCTATTAATTTTATAATGTTTAATTTAATATGTTATATTTACTTATATTTATATAAATGAGGAAAGTGTCAAATATATAGCTGAATATAAATCTTATTTAACAAAACATTACATGACAAAAGAAAAGGATGTGCATCATGCCATGCTAAAAAAGACTGCCATGATATCAAAGACTTACTTGAGTAATACAAGTTAATAACTTTTTAACAATATTATTAATAACATTTTTATTAGTGGAGCATTTGGTTAAATGTAAATAAAGGTAGCCGTACTCTTCCAAGTACTAAAACAGACACTTGATTTCAAGAAAAGCATGTCCAATTTTATTCTGTAATTAGGTACGTGGAGTGATGTTAGGCTCGATTAAAAATTGAGACAGTTATCCGAACACATTATTTTAAAATTGGGCTTGTGATTGAATCTTAAATAAAGCAAAATATATAAACAATTATTACATTCATATCCAAATATTTTATAATATATATTTGGGATGTGTTTTATTTATTTGTCTATTATTTGAAAACTTTCAATGCACTCTATATTTCCCGGGATTGCAATAAGATAGGAATCCAATACGCAAAGCAAAACAACCTATCAAATTATATGATTTGATTTACTTCTTCTGAATCGACGCTGCTCGATCACGGATTATGAAAATTATATATTCGAAATTTTTAATAACTTTCCTGGTTATATTCCACCAATATTTATTTGCGGTATCACACTAAAACGTACTTTTACCCTTTTGATTTATATTTGTAATGTTTGTCTATTAGTTTCATTGCTTACAAATAGCAAAAACATTAATTATCTAAGAAAATATCATACATTGCTATAAAGCTGCTTTGCTAAAGCAGCTTTATAGCAAACAAGTAAGTAGTTATTACTTTAATTCTATGAATTCATAAATAGATTTTTAATTATATTTTATTGTACCTGGAAGGCTGAAAATTGCAAGACAATTTAATTATCTTAAGCTTGTACTTTATAATAAGTTTGTAAACTCATTCAAGTTTTATTGTGTATTGACACAATAATATTTTATTACATTTTTAATGTTATTTTATTACATGAATATATTCAAGAGGTACCTAAGTGCCTTATGCCTTATTAGGATGAATTAGTAATTCTAAGCAGATGATATTAATGACCCCGAGATGTGTAATATTATCCGTAATATGCTAATGGTTACTAGTTTGTGATGTATTGAACTGTAACTTTAGGCAATTCAGTTAATGAGCTAATGAAAATGCTCTATTTTTTAAATGAATGTTTTCCGGAAAATCGGAAAATTTTATTACCAAAAAACAAAACCATTTTCTTGTTTATCAATAATTTTAAAGACTACCAGTTTCGTCTATTTTAGTGGAAACACATTAATTCCCATATTATTGTATAAGAAGTTAAAAACTGTTCTTTTCACGGGGTTATGATACGATTGATAATAACAGCAATACCTAGTGCTTTTCGGTGTGTTGGCTCCGTTTTTATTTATCGGTGTTCTTACGTCTAAATCTCCAAAACTTTCGCATTTGGAGTTTGTGGATTCTGGTAATTCGTGGTTCAAGATTTCGTATTTCCATTCGGCCTAAATGTTAACCTTTCATCAAATTCTTATAAGCTTCACCGAGAATTAAAACAATAATATTATATTTACACACATATATATATACACATGGTTTTTATTAGAAAAACAAAAACGAAATTAATGCTCTTTATATCTATAAAGAGCATCATTTTATGTAATTATTAATAATATTTTTTAGCTATTAACAATATCTCTTAGAATCTTCCATAAATAAAATCACAACTTAGTGAAGTTCATAATACACTATTTTCAAAGATTAGCGAATGGAAACGGATAAACGGCTTCTTGTATATATATATATATATATATATATACAAAAGCCAAAAAATCATACGCAAGAAAATAAGTATCATATACGTTTTAATTCAATCACATCTTGCACCTTCTGCAACGTGGTCTTGATGGTGAAAATATAAAATTTTAGTAGGAAGGATGAAAAGTGATAACCACCGATTGATTTTTCAATATTAGAGGATTCACAAGCGCGTTGCCTGCCTTTGAGGAGAAAGAAGGCGCTCCTTTTGAAATCGCCGATGTTGTAGCAATCTGAAAATATCGCCAAAGTAACTTCATTCCATATTTTGGTGGTTCATAGTGGAAAGTTCCTCAAGAACCCCATTGTTGGGAAACGCCATATAATTTGCTGTTTCAATGTCAAATACAGATCTCCCTACTTAGTCTATAGGAAAACCAGTATGGTGCACTTTGACGTTTACCACGATTATCACCTTGTCTTCGTTGTCTACGTTAAATCACAGTGCTGGGCTCCAAAATTGCCAAGCTCGACACAGCAGTGGAACTATTCAAAGTCCTTGTTATTTGAAAAATATACCATAAGGACTTATTTAAATCTTGGATGGACATGGACTTGGATACCTTCAAAAAAAGGTTCTACTCTTACCTACATGACCGGCAACACTCTTGTAAATCCTCGTATGTGGCAAGAGTTCATGGGCGGCGGTGATCACAAGTCATCTGTGACCCGCCCGCTCATTTTCCCTCTTCCATAAAAAAAAGCGTCAGTAAAAGTATTAATATCGATAGTTCAGTATATTTTGTCCCTATACCGCTATATCTTTTGGTAATAAATGGAGAAATTCAATATAATAAATACAATAATTACACAAAAAGTAACTTTTAAATCATGTATCATGCTAAAGATCCAAATATAAATTTTCCAGATAATTTGTTACAGCTTAAGTAACTCTTTTAAAATTCTAATAAATAATGACTTAGGTAATAGGCTCAATAAATAAGCTAAGTATAATTTTAGACACGAACTATAAAACCATAGTTCTGGAAATTTATACATACGTTCTGTGGCAAAGAACATTAATTGCCAATCTATTTCCTTACGAGTATTTGATACTATTTAACTGTTACTATTATGTCACTATATAACAATTATTCAAACCTTACGATGTTCTTCGTTGTAGATTCCGTGACAGATCAAAGACGTTTGAACACCACTTTCATGATCAGGTCTATTAGCCTGCTTTTGAGCTGAAAACTGAACCCTAATATGAATGACGTTATCATTTAAATCCCTGTGAGACATCAATATAATTTTCATTTAACAAACTACATAGATTATTTATTTTATAACTTTTTGCTTAACGCACTTTATTTAGTTATTTTTTTTATATTTTGTCAAAAATTATTATATGGATTACAGATATAAAAACTAGGTTACGGATAACCTTTTTGGCAACTGGTTATTACTCACTTTAAAACAATAGGAGATATTTAATTGACTATATATCTTGAAATATTAAAATGAATTATAGTACCTACTACATTATCTGAAGAGCACCAATGTAGTTATTAACTGAGAACCACACGCAGACTGTGTAAGATATCGTTATAAAGGTATTACATACTAATCTTACAAAATATGATAAATTTAAAAATTTATAATAATCACAAATGGAATATATCATTCAAGTATAGTTGCGTTTTTACAGGCCAATTTTAAAAATGTTAGTAAACATAAATGAGTAAGAGATCAAATATATAAAACGTAATTTGGTTTCAATCTACAGCCTTCAGATATAAAAATAACTAATATTTTGATAATATTTCTTTTAAAAAGATTTCTTAACAGTTGCATTTTCAATATGTTGTATGAATTCATAACATAAAGTCTCTTTTTATTTTCTTGAAACAAGGAAAAATAAAATCTGATCAATTTATAGAACAGTGTAAATGAAGATAAAAATCGATAAATATGAATGTACCTTAGATAAAAAAATATTGGGGATAGGATCTCGATGAAGTATATTATCTATTACATAACATTTCTAGAACAAAGGATAACTATATTGGGTAGAAATAACCACTAATTGAACACTTGGTATTAATGAATGGCAAAATATGGATATGTAAAATCTGTCTTGAACATTTATTTTTGAAGCTTCCGTAAAAGCACCAAATAAGAAAATTGAAATTTACATGACAGTGCTTTAAAAATTTTGACAATATGAAAAGTTCTAGTAATAACACAAATTATAAACATAAAAGTTTTATACAGCTTCAAATTTAAGCACACAAATTAGCAAGTTTAAAAAGTACATGTGATCGTCATATTCTCAGTTCTATTATGTTATAAACCAATAGCAAAATACAGGATTTTGTTTTGGCGACATCTCTGAAGGAAATATTTCCATAACAGATTACTTATTAAGATAGAAACAAAAATGAATTAAAGAAGTTATACTAAGGAATTAATATTTTATCTAATAATACCACTTGAACATAATACGTTTTTTTGTAAGATATGTATTGATCGGGATTTTCCGAAAACATTAAAAGTGGGTTCGAAAAATAAAGGATTATTGTAATAAACATTAATTAAATATAATGTTATGATGATGAATAAAGTGATAATTATATGTTTTAGATTTATTTATTTAAATCGAAAATAACAATACCATACACTTATATTTGAACTACCTTTTTGTATAAAATCGGCCAAGTTCATAAACAATTTAAATTATTGCCAGAGTCTAAACTAAACTAAACTACTGTGCAAAATACCACTAGTTACAGAACCTGTGATAAATATTGAAAAGCTGACTCTGATATTCTTAAATTAAAACTACTCGTTCTTAATTACAATTTGTATATACTTACAGATATCTCAATGGACGGATTACCTGAGGGTTTCATATACATTAATATACAAACTTATACTAAAATCTTAAACTAAAATCTTACAACTTACTATTCCATTAGCTACAGAAGAGGGATAGTTACATATAATTACTCACAAAAGTTATATATTTACAGTCGTGAACGCTTAATAACTTTCTCGAAGAATTATAAGGTATAATATTATAAAATGTCACAGAAATAGCTATGACCTTAAAAACCTATTTAAGTATCAAATCACCGCAGAATAATTGATTTCAAAATGACTCGTTGAGTCAATAACTATAATATAAAAATGTCAAAAATGCTATAATAAGTTCTTAATATCTGTCACAAGAAAAATATACACAGTATGTAAGATACAAATATTTAAATTGACAATTGACAACAGTATGAAGCAGTTAAGAATCATTCTAATCACAATGGAGTTTATAAGCACAAAATAGTTTGCTCAGTTAACAGACTCAAAATCACAGTTTGCTCGGTTAACAGACACAAAACCACAGTTTGCTCAGTTAGCAGACACAAAACAACAATGCTCTGTTAACAGATACAAGAAAACTGTTTGTTCAGTAAAGTAATATATAATCTTAGAGAAAAAGTCTGCTGGTTCTGCGATAATTGTACAAAAACTACCAAATTCATATAAAATTGAATTAAAACCACTAATTACTTACAGATTTTTTTACTAAATCTTCAATGACAAGGGTTATTTGAATTTATACTCCAATATTTTATATAAAGTATAACTTAGTTAGTTGCTACATACCTATTCATTCATAATACAGTTTTGTTTTATACGCCAAAGTTTAGAGTTAAAAGTCAGATCATACGCCAACATAGAATTTTCAATCAATCTCTCAAACAGTTGTAAAATAATAAATAACTACTGTCTATTGCAGCCACGGTAACAGCAACAAACTACGTGCTTTTCAGACTAATTATGTTGTAAATTTGTTTTTCAATCAATCAATCAAATAATTTAACAGTAATTAACGTGGACTGCAACATTTATATATAACAAAATATAGATATCTATAATTATCATATTTAAGTTATTTGTTACTAATTACTACATTATTTTCTATTGGAATGATTCGTATGGACTATTATATATGCGCTACTAAATATTATAATAAATTTAAAGCTATATTATAATCTATAATACTAATTTTCTAGATTTATTATTTCAGTTAGTTAATTCATTATCTCTTAAAAATATTCAAGTTGTTATTACTATAAACGGAGTTTTTATTTTTCCACTCGTCCGAATTATTAATAATTGCATTTCAGTAAATGTTATGTAAATATTAATTGAACAAAAGTATTAAAAAAAATATTCTTGAACACTTACAAAATAACCAAGTTAAAAGCTGTTGTGAAGTCAAATGCGAAACTATTCTCTTTAAACTAGTTCATCAAACATAGATGTGTCGACGACAATTGATACACAACACAAATAAGACCAGAACACAACAAAGAAAACATCACTATGAAGTTACAAATACAAACAACTAAAGCTAAGGTCACTAGAATTTTTACATTCTTGAGCTAAGTATTTGTTGTTTACTTACAATTATAATAACGTATTAAGTATCAAATATTTAGCCAAAGAATAAACATATTTAACAAAACATTACAAGACAAATTAAAAGAAACTACATCAGCCATGCTGAAAATTTATTTTAATGAGTTTGACTCGAATAATAGACGTTATATCTAAATAACCACAAAAAGTATTAACGGACAAATAGGTGTCATACAATTATTTATATATAAATTTCAGTGAGATATTGGCTGTGAAATATGTAAAAAGATTCTTCTTAGATTCTTATATTTAAAGTATATTAAGGTATAATAGAAAATTGTGCAATTTTATTCTGTAATTAGCTACGTGAAGTGATGTTACGCTCGATTATAATTTCTAGTAATCTGAACTCCGACATAATTTACAAATTGAGCTCGTGCTTCACTCTTAAATGAGCAAGAGTTAGTTATTTATTGCTTTATGAATACACGTATTCTAAATCTAACAAATTATAATAACTACAAAGTAATATAGAATAAAATAACGATTATTTACACCCAAATGCTTGTGATGAATTATGTTTCATTTATTTATATATATAATGCATTTTCTTTATTTGGACTTGCAATAAGATAGGAATCTAATATACAGAGCAAAACAACCTATCAACGCAGCCCGAGCGCGGATTACACAAATTATAAATTCCAAGTTCTTAATAACTTTCCTGCTTATATTCCTAGCATACCTATTTCCAATAGCAGACTAAAATTTACTCTAACAATATTAGTTTGTAAATTCTCTTATGTAATATTTGTGCATTCATTATTTTTTATAGAATGCTTTCAAATAGCAATAATATAAATTTTCTTAGAAAACATCCGACATAAGTTCAACTAGCAGCTTTATTGCAAATATTCTCTAGAAGCAATATTTAATAAAAAAGAATTCAACATGTAAGTAGTTATTATTTCAATTCTATGAATTCATAAACAGAGGTCGATCTATATTTTATTGTACCTGGAAGGCTCAATAGAAGAGAACTTAAGTATTTTAACCTTTACTTTATAAAAACTGTTGTAAAAGTTTAATATTCAATGTCTTAAATATTTTTAAAGTTATTCAATCAATGATTCAAGAGATATCTAAGTATCTAATATAACATTATGATGCAACAAATATTCATTAGTGTTTCTAATCAGGTATTAATGAGACCTAGATATGTAAAATTATCCGTAATGTGCTAATTGTTACTAGTTTGTGATGAATTGAACTGTGATTATCCTCAATTCAGCTAATGAACCGTCGAAATTGCTCAATTTTGTAAACCGTCGTTTTCCGGAAAATCGGTAGTTATTACTATTATTACCAATAAACAGAACTGTTGAGTTTCTTATATGTTCAATAATTTCAAAGAATCTACCTTTATTCTTTTCATATTTTAAAACGTTAATACTGCATCGTTGCTTACACGTAAGTATGTGTATTGACAATATAAATCTCTCCAATACAACTACAATATCATTTAAGATACTCTAATTTAAATCGTTTTATATCGTAGTATTTATATAATTAGTTATATATCGTAATTTCATCTCCAAAAGTGACAACCGGGTCTCAAAACCTATGACTAGTAGCCTGTTCAGGTGGAGTCACATTCATTCCTATGTTATCGTACGAGAAGTCAAGAGTGGTATCTTCAGCAGGGTGTCGGTTGCTAATAGCAGTGCTGATAGTTTTCGGTGTGGTAGCTCCATGGCTTTTCTCCGTCTCTGTTCTCGCATCTAAATCCCTAGCATTGAGAGGTTGTTGATTTTGGCGTTTCGGCGGTTCGGGATTTCGTATTTCAAGCTTCAAGTCAGGCTTTGGCTTGGGCATTTCAGCGTGCGGGTTATGGTGAGTGAGATCAGCTGGATATTGCTTAACTCGATTCTGTGTGAAATACAATGTTATTACCATATGTTTGTTTTAATATATACATTTGAGAGAGATACTAATTAATTTTTACTTTTGTAGGTTGTAACTTCTGCTTAATATATCGCCAGGAGACTCGTCCACGACACACTATGATGAGAATAAGCAGCAGCACAGCAAGAGCGACGCTGCTCACGATCAGCGCAGTCTGTGCCTGACGCTGGACACCTTCAGATACAAGTATATAAGGAATAAGATAAGTAAGTAGTTTATAGTATACAAGTTGGCATATAACACATATAAAATTGTAAAAAATTGTATATTGTGAAAGAACTGTTAATAGGTTTATATAAAAAAGTATATTAAAGATTTGTTTCTTCTTCTTTCTATAGTCATATTATGTTCAATTGTCAGCGCCACAACTTTACGACTATTATGTATATTATATGGATTTTATGAATTTCAATGGAATTAAGAACAATAATAATGAATAAGGTAGCTTAAAGATTCTGAATATTTACTAACTAACTAACTAAACATTTCCTTTCTTAAAATATATAATAACATAATAAATAAATTTATTTGGACATTTACCCACAATACAATTCTAGTTCTTAAATAAGCAAAGCACGTATTTGATGCATAATAGCAGACCTCTGATAAATGTACATAAAATCCATTCTAGTAATATACATACATAAACATACATAAACAACGCTTAGATCCTAGAAATAAACAAATTATGTTAATTTTTTTTTTGGTGTGGGAATCGAACCTACGACCACCGGCACTGTAACCAGTAATAATAATAGTTACAGCAACAGTGCAAATAAACGTTACAATTAAATTCTGATTATGCAGAAAATATATTATACATTTTAACTAAATGATATAAAAGTATTTATATTTCGCTTTGCAAATACCAGTAGTTATTTCGCTATGGCACGAACACATCATCTTAACAACGTTAATTTTAATTAGAAATTTGAATTCGCACACAGATTACATAAATTAATATTACAATAGTTAGTTAACAGAGTTTCGCTTTGCTTCTTTTATTTTTAAGAATACGTTCCTTTAATAAATAATATGGCACATATGTATTAATTCATAGTAATTTAAAAATAAATAAATCTTGTTTTTTAATACTAATAAGTATATCAATATACTTACTTATTACTAAAAAATCGCTTGATTAAGCATAGCACATAAAAATAAGAGAAGATTATTTCATCAAGATTCAAATTGTTTGAAAACCTCTACAAACATGTTTAACCATGTTAGAAAGAAAGGAGAACAGTTTCCCTGAGGTCGCCGAGATTTTAATTGTATATTTACTTATATATAAAGATTATGTATTATTATATAGTACATACTCGTAATATCGGCAGGTGGTTTTCCAGTCTCTGTCCTAAGCATGTATCTTAAATCCAGAAGGTAACCTGAAATTTTAGAAAAATATAATTTTAGTTACGTTATTTTTTATAAAGTATTTTCTTAAACGAATGTGCAAATGAATCACCTTAGAAATTTTTATCAATAAACTAATCAAACCACGTATGTATGGGAGGTGATTTCATGATAACTAGTAAACTTGATAGTCTTTTTATTTGTGTGTGTAAAACCTATACGCATGCTGCACAAATGTGTATGTTGCAAGATCTAACTGTTTATATATATGATGATGGAAAATGTTTCTTCAGCACTAGTACTAATTTAAAATAATCATTTGAAGCAACAAAGGAAATATAAATATATAAAAATGTCAGAAATCTATTTTATTTAATTTTTTTGGAATTCTAGATTACGATAGTAGTTTTAAAATACAATTTTATTTTAATTTACTTGAATTGAACAACCTATTCTTTATTAAGGTCATAGTAACGTATTCTTTATTTAAGAAATATACTTGAGTCTTAAGCTATGAGATTACCTTTTTAAATCGGTATAAATTTTAATTAGAATACTAGAACGCAACGGTTATAAATAAATTGCTTCTTCCTCGATCGCGTCGGAAAAAAATTCTTTAGCAAGTTAATTTGTAATAATAATGTTTATTTATTATTTACCACATGTATATTTCGTCTATTTTACTTATTTTTTTTCTGAATAAACTAAACGTTTTCTCTTTTGATGGTGGTAATAAGACATTGTTACTTGTTCTCTCCATAGTCTACGAAACAAAAGATTTCGGAATGTTTTTCTGTATGTCTGTATTATTTTGCTCTGAACAGATTTTGATTAAATTTCGTATGATTATAACTTAGGGCTTCGATCAACATATAGAATACTTTTTAATCCAAGTTTTTTAATTATTATTTTCACAGGAAAATACAAAAATAGCTGGAATCCTAATTAAAAAATAACTTAAATGTAGTATGTACGTATTGGTAGAGCAGAGGAAGTTGCTGGCAGAAGCTGTTTTACTTTCACTTTAACTTATCTGTACACCCTTTCGTATCATAAAAAAAAACAAAAAATAAAAATAGAATCAACACACGTTATACTAAAGAACATTCTAGGCTTAAAAAATGTCACAAGTAAACATTTGTAAGGCGGGTGCGTTGTTACCTTCGTGACTGTTAATACGACAGGTGCTTACCTCATTGACAAATGCTATTCTCTATCTGTCTCTCACAAACACATGGATAAACAGTAACACATGGCTAAGAGAACATCACTACTATCGATATTCATATTCCTATAGTGTTAAACATACTCCAACGATAATTATGCTTAACACTGGGATTCACTTAGTTAAATAAGTTTAAATTTTAAGGAAAACATCTAACCATCAAGTAGGTATTACGTACATTTTAATTTTTATAAAATATTATCATTTTCAAAAACAGTAATATAAAGATGACGTCACTCTTGATAACAATGACGTCATCCTTGACTTGATGGTTTTAACGATTAGGATATCATATAAAGACAATAAAGACAAAGTCATTAAATTTTGATTGCACTATAATTCGCTGTATGAAATAGGTAATTAATATCTGACTGTATATTGTTTCTTCTAGGATATGCGGGCCTAAATATTTTGAATATTTAGTTAGGACCGGGGATAGAACCCGAGGCCCATCAACATAAAGATAAGCTCAACGCCAGGCAAGCATCTCCTATACCAGGGGTCGGCAACCTGCGGTTTTTTAATTTGAAGCTTTAATTCCTTACCTAGGGAATGTTGTATAAAATAATATTTAAAACTCCTTCTGAATCGATTAACGAGTATTTTGAAACTGATTTTTTGTAAATTTATAATTTTTAACTCTTTGATTCAAAAGGTTGTCGACCTCTTCTTACATAAAACGAAAATAATATGGATTTTTTTTTATGACTTTTATGTATAAAAAACAAATAAACAATATTATTTCCAAAATACTATAAATATAAATAAATTTTTAAGAAAGTTGTTGGGTAAATAAAATAAAAAATCTAGAATCATTCGCTTCATGGCATCCGACAGACCTGCTCCATTGTACTCACACAGAGGCAACTTTTGTATGAAAATGCATTCATGCGTGTGTGAGTGGCGGTACCTGTCCAACTCAACAGACCATAACTTTATGGGCGACGTGGCACCCAATACCAATGACCGATTAACTGTACTTCATATATTGAATCTTGATCTGACTTAAACTAGAAAATACATATTTACATATATATGAAGTGAAGTCAATATTAACTTCAAATACATATTATAGAACAGCGTCAATATAATTATAGAAGGTAACATTCTCATTATTTCATAATAATATGTATCTCGCAGTTTGTTATTTCATCCGTGTCATTTATGCAAATGCACCATAATAATCCCAAATTTCACTTAATGTCTCTTCCTATAATAATTATAATCGTGTTAAATTTAAACAATATACGAACATCAAATTTGCTAACAAAATAAAATCTATCTAGATCCAAATAGCAATTTAATATAACGGCCTAGAAATAAATTATCGAAGGTATCGTACGAATTAATAATTTAAACACGAATCAATATGCTTTTCATTATTTAAAGAATACATAACAATAAAAAACAAGTTTTATTACTTTAATTACTCCATTGTATGCGCAGTTGACTACCTACTTCAAGCAAGAAAACGCACTTAGTAATCTTCTAAAACATCTCTTGGTTATTTACTTCAATTATTAGATTTTAAAAAAACCTGGTATATAAATGTATGTGAAGTGTATTACTGAAGTGAAAACTTAATAAAAACTAAATACTATGATTGAAGGTAACTTTAACTTCATGTGAAAATGCTCTTGTAGAGGTTTGACCTGAAACTTGAATTCTTTAACAGATGTGTGAGAGAGATAAAATAAGTTAGAGTAGGCGAGAGAAGTTGTAGGCGGTTGGTGGTCACGAAACTGGTTGTTAACATTGAAAATAAATGATTTAAGTCTCTATGACATACACAATTAAGTTTAAAATCGTGTTGTCACCTACGAAGGCCCCTATTATTATTGTATGTGCACGAATATTAGTCATCGTCATAACACAACCATCCTGAGTAGAGAATTTCCACATTGCGGAATGCCGGTTCAAAGTTTTATTATTTTTATATATCTATGAAAAAAGTCACGTTCTGTACATTACGCAAAAGCGTAAAATGCAGTCGGGTGGTCATTTCTTTTTTATTTAATGATATAAAAATAAATTTATAAAATAAATATAACAAATGTTTATCTACTGTCACAGCTCTATAATCACGTTTCATTGAATATGACCTTTTTAGAGGTCCAAGAAGAAACGAACCTTGGCACTCCTTGATGCAAAGGCCAGAGTCGTAGTTGTGATTTGTCTTGTTACACACGGTGTTGCAGGGTGCGCATCTGTCGGTCTCTGTAGAGCAGTACTCCTCCAGCGTGCAGGTCAGCTGGCCACATTTGATGCCATCGATTGATAACTGCGATGAAGCCAGGCTTACTAAGGCCAGGACGCAAGTGAATCGCAACATTTTCCTGCCTGAAAAAATACTTTATTAATGTTACGCACTCCATTCCAATCCATAGTTAAAATTATATTTTATAATAAACCCCACTGGTATTAATGTTTTTTAACATACTAGTTCCCAATTTAAAAACACTTTTGTATTTATTTAATTACTACCAATATATCTCGTGAACTAATTTAACACGTCGATTCAAATTAAGGATTATATACAAAAACCATCATTTCGTTTTTATGAGCATGGGACAGGTAGAGCTTAACATATATTTGAACACGTAACTTTATTGGTTCATCCTGTATACACCTGTGAATAATATATTGTATTTCCTAGTATTTACCACATCGTCAATTAGTATCAACTATTTTGTTATAAAGCATCACTTTACTTAAGTTTAGTTTGTTTAAGAATAATTTAAAAATGTTCGTTAGAAATCTAATTACTAAAGATTTTGGTAGCTGTATACCTGCATTAACAAAAGACTTTCTGACAACTTCGTTTACCTGAGAAATCTCTGAATACGTTTTTCATTAAAACTACTGATAAACTTACGCCCTTTCAAGAAATCTCTCTTTAAATAATAAATAGAGTGAGTCATAGCTCGTGCAATGACTGGCTTCAACGGACACAAAACTGGCAGTCTTTTTATTGTTATTCATTTTATTGTTAAAACTATACATAATATGTAAATACTTTACCCCATTATTTAAAAATAATATTATACATATTTGATATTATATATTCTTTTTCAAGTTTGTGTTATTAATATTTTTCAAATATCACATTAATTACACTGGGTTCTATTAAACGTTTTAAATAAATTTTAAATAATTAAATAAATATAATATAAAAAAATCGATTGACACAAATTTATACGCACCAATTTAAGATTCACCAAGGAACATTATGGTAACGAAATTATTATAAAGTTACATCTTACACTTAAAAAATACTTCAAGGAGGGAACATAGAGTTCAACATAACATTTCTATTAATCATGATAAATTAATTAAAACAAGCAGCTACATTACTCTGAAGTAAGCGCGCAGTTTTTACTAAAGTTGCCTAGCAACGGATCAAATAATAAATCGCTCACCTCTTCGAATTACGGGTAAAGCAGTTAAATATTTCCGAATAATTTTGTTATATTGTACTATTAAGTCATAATTATATACATTTTTCATATTAGACTTTGGTTCTATATTACATATTTAATTAAAATTTTTATTTTATGATCAAAGTAATCAAAATCAGGTAGCTAAGTACCTGCAGTCGACAGTATTTACTATGTATTTAGATTTTACATTTCGTTATTATCATCACGTAAAAAAACGTTCGCTAAAATAAAGAGTGACTAATGGTCATTCAATAAACTTATAATAAAAAAATAATCAATATATTTTTTCTGAGCGTGACAAATAAGAAATACCATGAGCTAACCGCCTGCTCACCTTGAGTTGTTTCAGAAGCCTCACGTACGGACACATTATATACTTAAGATATCTAGATGTGTATACCATGCTTTATATGTAGATATTGACTTCACATATTTAGCAACTAAACTAAAATTACCCAATACACATTAAATACTTTGATAACATAATGTGTATACCATGTTTTACATTCTGAGATTGACTTTATTCTCATTTAGCAACGAAACTAAAATTACCTATTACACATTATCTACCTTGAATATCATGTGTCTATGCCATGCTTTATATGTAGAGATTGACTTTACTCTTATATTTATCATATAAATTAATTATTGAGTTGATTTTTTTATTATATTATTAATTATATGTATATTGAATTTGTGTTTATAGAAGTGATATAAATATCTTTAATTGTATTTTATGTTAGATAATTAAACTTAACTGTTTTTTTAATTACATAATTATAGAGCATAATTTTTTTATCATTAATTCATTTTAAGTAGTTTCAAAACTTCAAAATAGTTTTATACTGTTCTCTAAGATTGTGTAAAACTTTCTCATCTTTATATTTGTTTAGATTTATTTGAACTAATCAAATTTCTTTTTTTCTGTTTGACGGTAGTTCTAAAGTAATGTTTTTTATACTACATTTTTTTAATTATTTATACTTGGTCTTTAAGACTTTTATTATTATAAATATTATATTAACTTGATAGAAACTTATAATAATATATAGATAATCCATTAAAAAATGGTGTACGATACTATTCTTACCAAATATATTAATAACAGGTTTACATCAAAATATCAATATTAGTATTAATTCTGCTCTGTAATGGATGCTTTTCAAAAATATAAAAATTACATTCTCAGAATATTAGAAAATACTAATTTAAGAGATTTTACGAATGTATGGCATATCTCTACAAGAATGTTAGAAGTGTGTAGAATGTTGTAACAAGATAACAATTTGTACAAAGAACCTGTGATACTGTAATAACTTAAGCTTACAAAGGCTTTCAGTCTATCAATATATCCAAGCTTTGTTTGAAACGTCGGCTTAACAAAAGGTTTGCCATAGGCCATACCGATTTTGATTTCCTAATCCATTAGATCACCTAGCGTGATGGAATTAACAAGAGTATTTCATCTTTGTCAGTACGGTGATTAATCTGACTGAAATACAGATTCGAATTAAATTTAAAAGCATTATATTGAAGCAATTATAAATATTTGTAACTTGGAAGTTCATAAATTTTAAAACAGCTCTGGTTAACCGTGACTCGTATGACGATATTTCAAAGTTAGGAAAGCCATAGCCACACAGAGGTGCGGGGAATGCCAATGGTGTATTTATTGTTTTCATCTTATTTGTATGCAAGTGCGGTCTTGTCGCGCGCTCGCAAAGGTTCTCGGTGAATCTGTGTTAGACAAAGTCATATGAAGCCTGTATTTTAATTACCTGTGTGTATAAGGCTGTTACATACTTAAACTTTACTTCAAGTTAATTCAATTTATTTAGTACAATGAGGAGATTGAAATCAGTATTCGATTCAAAATATAATTTAATATTATGAAAGTATATATGGTTTTCTCTTCTATTTAACGTGTAACAAGAGTCCTCTGTGCTATTTAATTAATGTTTATTTTTACTAAAACAACATAATGTACTGATGCATAATGAGCAGGTAACCAATAGTGTGTCAAACTAAAGGACCGCTACCGGATGTCACGAGGAAAACAGCGCTCTACCGGATATTAAACAGAGCTATCTGAAACGTTATTTGAGCAAGGTCTGGCAAATAATTAAATATTTCATTATACACTCTCATTAAATAAAATATATAACTTTACTTTCAGTAATAGATTTTTAATAAGAATGAAAATATCCTGCAACTGACAGCCTTTATTCTAGATAACCTTTTAAATGTTCACGTTAAGGAAAATTCCAGGTAAATCATGTTCTTAGCTACTAGAAATCTCTTCTCACGTACAAACTTAATAAAATTACGAACACGATGAAAAGCACTAAGTTTACAATTTCCTACTAATTATATTAAATTTTAATACATTTTCTTCAGTTAAATGAACGAAGAACCGAAATTACTGAATCCGTTAATATCACTGTAGAAGAGTGTTTAATTATCTTTTAATTTTCATGAATTTTGTTAAAGTGTTCATTGTGTTTTTTAAGACTTTTACGATTGCACTTTTAAATGAAACTATTTTCACGAAATGTTTGGTAAATAAATGAACTGTTAAATGTTTGGTAAATAAATGAAATGTTAATTCTTCTTCCCTTTTACATTTTTGTGTGTGAGTTTGGTACCCTGAATGGTTCGGAATTTGTATCCACCATTAGTTCCTAAAGGTGACGCTTCAATCGAATTTCAATTTTTTATATATTTTCTACTATAATATAAAATTTCCAAGAAGTGTGACTCAAAACACATATTATATACACACGTTATAAGGTCTATGTGTAACAAACAACTAAGTTTTGAGCTGTCAACGTGAAATGTAAAAGAAGAACTATGAGTGTGAAATAGTTTCAGTAAAATACTGAAAAATATATGATATATATAATAATAACGAAATAAAATAATACAATCATCATGATCGAGTTTCTTTATATGTACTGTACTAAACTTTTTGACTTTTCTTAACCATAATTACTAATTTGCTTGAATAACTCAAATATTACATTTTAATTTCTTGAGTAAGAACTCTTTATTTAATTAATGCTACATCCTAAATAATATAGATCTTACATTCTGGTCTGTTCGTCCGCTTTTATGCAAACTTTAACCACCTCTTAGTTCCTATCTATCCTGGTTTTATTTATTTATCATATCTAATATTACAAAAAGTAAGTAAGTTATAGCTCCAACAGATTACTAAGTACTCAGTAGTATATTTAACTCTCATTACTAGATATTATCACCACTATAAGCTAACGTAAAAATATATAGCTAATAGTAAGAAGTTACACGTTACATACACCTTCTATATAAATGTTAATTCTCTATGATAATTCTTTAATATCTTGTATTATTATACCTTTGTTAACTATTTTGTTATTAGTATAATGTACAAGTTCTATAATTCAAACAAAATGTTTAAATCTACTACTGTCTGAGCTAGGCTTAGGTATACTATACTTCTAATATGTACAACAAAAGTTTATGATCATAAATTATCCAAATGGTATTGCAATCTACCTAACTTTCCAACTATGAGAATTACTCTCCTGCTTTGAAATATGCAAACATAAAGAGTTCTTTTATGTTTATTTCATTTTACTGGCTATTGTTCTCTGTATTCTTGTTTTATTCGACTCTATTCCTTTTTAATATCTCTTTTTTAATAGACATTTTTATTAAAATTTTTAGTGTTTAATATTTAGGTATTTATTTCGTCGAAATTCAAAAATCAATTAGATTGTATATTTTTGGTGATAAGTAATTGAATTCAAGAGATCTTTTTTATATGAATAAAAAATAGTCAACAATCTATAACGATTTAATGTTTTTTATTTCAATATCACTATAATAAAAATCAGGGATTGCACTTCATCTTTTTTAATACCAATTTTAAAATGAAACATCCACCATCTTAATCAGGCTTTACTCTTAGATCTAATTATGACATCGAGGGGTATTTATTTTATAAAACGATTAACCTAGCTCTTCTTTTAAATGTTTTATCAAAGGTACCAGTCTTATCTTCTTTCCGCTCGTTAAGAAAAACTGGTAATTAGAAGAAACAGATGATTAACTAATGAAAGTAGTAATTTAATATATGTAGAATTCAACACATTTAACTATTTATAATGTTGTGAAATCTTTATATTTATAATAAGCTTTCCTTAATAAATGACCGGCAAGTAAACTCAGTTCAAAATATCAAATTCTTTTAAACAAATTGAAAGTATTTAAAAAGGGACTATTCACTGCGATGGAGTGTCTATTATTCTTAACTGACACCTTTTTATCGGAATTGTTTATCAAACAATGTCTGTTATACCGTTCATATTGTAGTATTAATAAACAAACATGAGCTCAAACACTAAAGATACTTGGGAGATAATAGTTTTAAATGTCAGTAAGCAATCCATAACCACTGATGAAAAGGTAACTGCTTTTTACAGTATATCATTATATTCAATTATCAACATTTTATCGAAATACAAAAACCTGATTATTTACAATATAAGCAGAATAATACATGGAATAAAATAATAATACATATATTGAATATTCACCTCGTTAAGTAATTAGGATAACAGTATTAGGCAAATCTAATTAAGTAATGGTTCAGTCTTGAATGTTGGTGAATATAATTATAAATATAGGTATATCAAACTGATTCATAAAAAGGGTTTTTTAGAAGAATAACCGTCTGATGTAATTATAGGAAATTTATATCAGATTTAAAAAATCTTGTAATAATTGTTTGTGAAATATAAACCTATCTGGCGTTAAGGATCATGTATGCGTAGGCTTTTTACTTTTGCTTTCTATTTCTTAATGAAGTTACCCACACTCAACTATAACGAGATTTTTATAAATGTGTATTCTCTTCTATGCACATACTGATTATACTCACTAGGTAACGACGGTATAGTTTTAAATATAAAATAAATTATATAACTTTCAGAATCGTTACATCACATTTGAATAATAAATAAAGTATTGTTTATATTAATAGTAAGGTAAATAATATATACGAATTTAGAGTCCGTAATGAGAGTTTCTAACGACAATTTCGATTCCGGAAGCCTTCGGAGATTTTATTAGAAAATAAGTGTCTCATTTTAATACATAGCTAATTGAAAACGTTGGAGATAAATTAAAATTTTTCTTAAAACTCTATAAACTATGTACACTATGATTATCATTTATCGTTATTATTTTAGTTTAAAAACAAAGATAAGTTAACCAATTCTAAATTAATTTTAATCTTACATGTATTAAGAATAATTAATTTTCCGAGCACGAATAATTGCCTTATTATCCCGCCTCATTATATACGACCATGAACATACTATAAATGGCGAAAAACTGAGATAAGAAAAGTCTTTAAATATTGAAAAATATACTATTTATTAAATAGTTAATACTGGCGAATCTTACTTACCCTAAGCCGTTTTCATTTTATCCCGAGAACCACACACTTGGATACACTGCCAACTTTCTAAAATAACTTCTAAAAACTGTTTCGAAGCCTTCACAGGCTCGACGGCCAATCGTGAACGTAGGTGACGGAATGCGAATCTTGCGCAGGTAGAGCTGTCTCGGTGTTGGTAAATGCCTGTGTGTGAGTCAATGTAATTATTTACATTGTATCAACGGAACATTAAACAAGTGTGGGTTTAAAGGTATGAAATAACAGGTCTGGACTTTGCTGAGAATAATAACTGAAGGAAAAAGTAAGTTAAAAAGGTCCATCTAGTTGTTTTACTATTATAATAATATCAGTTGTTATAATAGTAAGTTTTTATTGAAATATAACTAAAATAACTTGGTAACTTTAATAAATAATACGAAAGTAATAGTAGTAATAATACTAACTTTAAGAACAGGTTCTTTTAGTTTGTCTGGTTTGGAGTATTTTTAATAGAATTTAAATATGGATAAACTTTTTAGTTATAAAATAGGAATCAAAATAAAATGACGGTTAAAAAACAAGTAATAATGACAAACTCATAAAAACTAAAATTAATATTAAGCCCTGCAATGAGAGCGAAAATATTTACCTAAACACAGTCTACTAAATAATAAGAAAAACCATACTCTGCGGCATTAAATGAATATTATCTAATAATTTGTTGTCTAGTTTGTGGATTTCTTAGGTACCTACTTATTGATTGTTTATTAACCGAACCGGGACTCTTTGTCTGATTTTTTTGTATGCACGATATATTGTCTATCTGTATTTTTTTTAATATCCTTTTTTTTGCAACACATTATGTTTTATGTACAGTATGTCCAATCCTTCAAGTTGTCTTACAAATTGTAAACATTTTTTGAGAATCTTGGGACCTAAAATATGAAACTCCTCACTTGAATTTGTTCTTTTTTAATTTTATTTATTGAAAACCAATGCTCTTATTTTGATTACCATTATTATTGCAATTACGATCTCAACATATCTATTAAATCTACCTTTAAATTAAAGGAACGCCGGGTTTAGCCCGGATGTGACAAAAATGTTCGATGACTTGACTTGACACTGGCTTGACACTTGTGTCCAAAACTAGCCTACGAAGACGTAAAGAGACCTGTATATTTTAGAAGAAATTCTATATGTATCGGAAACTTCTGTAGAGCAGATGTTGGCTTAAGATCTGCATTATTCCTACTGGTATATGTAAGAACTAAGATTTAATCATTTTAAAATAGCAATACTCCTTCAAAAAACTTCAAAAACTTAACAAGGGTATTTAATATATCAAAACAAATTTATTAGCACATACGTACATACATACCTACATTATAGTGATGTAACACTGACATCCTTTCAGACGTTTTTAATTGGTCATACGAATGTAATCCAACACAATCTAAATAATGGTATAAAGTTTCTTGATAAGAAATGATAACAATTCTCGTCACATCCTGATCGTAGTGTAAATAAATTTCGGTGGAAATAAAAAACATATTAGATATATAGAAATTTTATTATATTTTTTGCGAAATAAAAGATTCGCATTAAAATTATTGTAAGGTTTTCCATAATTAGATTTAACTAATGACAAGCACTCCATCCCTGGGCATATACATAAGAATATAAACTTAACTATCAAATATATTATTTATTTATTTTGTACCAAAACACCAATATTTATTTCCTATTTAATACATAATCTATAGACAGTATATTTAGGATTCTAGTTTTTGGTCCAACCACAATAATAGTTTACTTATATGAAAAACATTTTAAATCAAATACAGATCATTATATACTTTCATATTTGTCCTATGCAGAAACATTTCAGAAATATCCCTCAATTTAAAATCTTTCAAGCAAATAACATGTATAATATATTATATGTCTATTTAATTAAATATATATTGAATTTAAAGCAGTAAAAAAATATCTTATAATTATGCTTTTTGAGCGCATATAACTAATAATGTCAAGGCAATTAACGATATTATATAAGGCAAACAAGTTCAACTTCACACAAATATACTCAAAGCATATGTATACTAAAACACTGAAATTCGTTTCTTAAATTTAAAACATGTAAGCAATAGAATAAAAATCAATAACAAATACAGCAAATCAACCAATCAATAGAATCAGGAAAACAAAACATTATAAATCAACAAAAAAATAAAAAGATAAATTATATGAAAACCACAACAAAATGAGTGAACAAGACCTACTTGGTATCATTAATATAAATTAATTGTAAACACGTTATCTTGAATAAAGATATTGTAGATTCAAATTTAAAATACAGGTAACTTTATAAATAACGGAATAATTTGTATAATCTATAGAAAAATGTCTATAAAATTCACAAATTTATTCCCTGGTTAAATTTTATCTAAGGATTAAAAAATCATCGATTAGAAGAATTATGTTAACTTTATTCTGAATTGTAGACGACATATAACTAATACATAAATATTTAAGAAATATCTTTTGCGATGAATTGTATTAAATAAATATCTTTTGCGATGAATTGTATTAAAAATATATATATATATACATATGTAACGTGACAAAAATAACAAAAAAAAATCATACAATCCGTATTTACACCATTAATATAAAAAGTCATATATTATTATCTACAGAAGCAGAAACTGAATCATAGGAAACTTTTATAAAAATATTAGATCATAGATTAAAAAACAATCAAAGCGGTAATTTGATCATTAAAATCAGTTAAATGTTTTTTTAACTTATCAATGACATATAACATTGACATTTTGTATAAAGATAGTGCAGACATACAAACCACCAAGATCAACATAAATAAGCTAAAATATCTACCTACAAAAAAAATATTACATAAATTTATTTCAGATTATTCTTTAAAAGAAAGTCAAAAAGTTGTAATTAAAAAGTGAGAAAGAACCTCAAACTTCATTCTAAATGAATATAATCATATAAATGTTAACAAAACCTTAACGTAACATTCGAAACTAGAAAAACTAGACAACGTTTTATGACTTTGTTCTGATTTGCACCCCTAGTACAAATTTGGCGTTACGTAAACAGTTTACCTATGTTTTGATTTTGCGATTTGGTAAACTGCCATAATTTTCGTAATGTCAAAACTCGTATTAGGGGACTGCATGTGAGACAGTATATTATTTTTGCGTCAGTAACGCTTTCAAATTCAAAATGGCTAATCAAAGCTGTATAACTCTGAACCTTTGCCTGTTAACTATACAAACAAAAATTATACTGACAGCTTAGATTAAAAATATATATACATTTTAAATATTGTGCACTACGTTTTATTTTACATTTTAATGGCAAGACAAGTAACCGATAAAGACAAAGTTTTGACATGTGGCGATAATACTAAGATTTAGATGTACTAGCAACGTTCTCTGGCGGTGGTAAGGGGGCGTCTTCTTCGTATATCATAACTAATTTGCTGTATTCGCGCTTTCTTCGTCGAATCTGAAATCAATGAAAGATATACAAGTTATTTAAGGTTTTATATTTTTTTGTCACAATTTAATAATAGGTTTGAGATTTTATGCACAATAAAAACAACACATATATAAAACTATCTACAACATTATAGATATAAAAGTATTTTCTACTTTAGATATAATATATCTGTCTGCCTGTTTGTCCATGCTAATCTTTAAACTGCCGTTCCAATTTTTATGGGATCTCCGTAGATGAGATGAGGAATTTTGAAGGAATGATCTAAGCTCCACTTGTCCTGAAAATGTCAAAGTATTCACACAATTTATTTAGGCCTATATTTGAACTGAACTATCTTATTTCTAGAAGAAATAATGTTTTCAAAAATTATCGTTCCAATACAAAGCTTAATTATTCCTTGGCAACGGCTATATTTTATAGATACTAGAGTTATATCCAAAAATATGTCTGTATCTGCAAACGATAGAAAATATTGATTATAAGACTAATACTATCAACAGATGACTTAATGTATAATCCATGCAGCTTATATGAAGTCTTGAATCTTGCTCTAACACATGGTTCGATAAGGATCTAGACCATCAACAAACATCAAAACAAACATAATAAAAAACAAAATTGTAATCACATCCACGATGACCTAGTTCAGAACTGGTGTTATGTTGAGAAAACCCAAAAACGCAACTCTTGTAATGAATGAATAATTTGTATACACCACTTACATTCAACCAAAATTATGTGACAATCTGTGAGTACATCAAAATTTACCTTTACTTTGGATGACCTTGAGGTACTTTCTTCACCAGAACTGCTCGAACTTGTGATACCTTCTTCTAACGTCAATCTAGCGGCTACTCCTTGTAATTGTAAATCCAAGTAGAGTTGACCGAGTTGTTCGTTAACCAATGCGGGCTGAAATGTCATTTAAATATTAAATATTTATTGAACAAAAGATGCTATCATTAATTCATTAAATCATAAGATATATATTTTACAATAATATCTTACTTGTTCTAGAGATTCCAATTTCTTTTTATCTTCAGACAGAACTTCCTCCAGATTCTTTGTTCGGATCTGATATTTGTAAATAAGTTCCGAAGTAACGCAAACCTGCAAAAAATTATAAATCAATAAATAATTCGGTACATTAACTCCATCAAGACGGTATACTCTTCACTTATCCCTATAGCACTTCTGCACATTGTGTGGTTTGTGTGTGTGTGTGTGTGTGTCGTATGTTGTATGGGGGTGACAAATAAGGAGATAAAGTAAAAGGTGCGGTAGCCTAACGGCATTGCAAATGCAACTACAGACGAATAGAGGATGTAGGAAACTATACAGACGGAGACAGAACGGTTTTGAGACTCACAGTACGATAGTTCAAAAACATTTAAATAAATCTGTCATGTGAATATGTTATCTATGTGCTTCATATTTGGCAGTGTTATAAAAAATTTAACATAGTAGCGGTGATTAAATTCTTGATGTATGATTATTGGCACAATTTAGTTTGTTATATAAAATGTAATACTAACTTCTTCCATCCACGGCGGATCATTTCTTTTTCTAATCACCTTGGCATGTTTCGGTTGGTACGTGTGTGCGTCAAGTGAACTCTGCAGCGACATAACATCGTCCGTTCTTACATTTTTGTGCCAACTCTGTAAAAATACTTGTATAAATAAAATGTATAAATATTTTAGTATTTACCTATATCTATTTATATTTCGAAAGGTTATTTTGATTCCTGGGGTTACCTGTTATGAATTTCAATGCAAGGGTCATTAATTGGTTAAAGCTTAATTTATTTAAAAATAGTTTCCAGTATGAGATTCTAATATTTATACAAACATCATTGAAAAAATGACAGTATGTTTAGCGTAAGTATATAACAATTTATTGTTAAATATTTTATAAATATTATAAATATTCCTTTCAAATTCTATAAATTGAACGGGATTATTGAAAAAAAAATTATATTTAATATTTAATTTATATTTAATATAAATATTGAGCATTTAAAAAAAATATAAGTACTTATATTTAAACGCCATTAATAAAAACTTAAATATGTATATATATAAAAAAAATACTTTGGTACCGAGATAATTTTAAAAAGATTATACTTGTGGGCAAAAGATCCAGTGACCTGATATAGTTTAAGAGATGTGAAGAAAATACACACAAAATATTTTATGAAGTATTTAGAAACTCAGTAGACAGGAAAACCTATTAGCGGAACTAATTATCAAGCTACGACCTTCATTATTAGAAATTTGATCTAGGTCAATATAAACAGTCCGTGATAATAAACAAACAAAAATGATATTCGAAAAATAAATACAGGTGAAAGTTAATACACGGAAATATCAATATACAAATAAAGGGTTATAAATATCTTCTAATAATATTTTAAATGTAATATGAATCGATTGATCAACCAATTAGTTTAAAATTTTTATTTACCTACTTTCTTATTTACCTATTTCCTTTTTACTATTATTTTTACCTATTTTCTATTATTATTTTTACTATTATTTCATTATTACTATTATTCTTACCTAGTTTCTTTTTACTATTACTTTTTAATATTAAATAATAGTAAAAAGAATTTTATATGTATAATTTTATATTTATATTGGATAATGTAGCACTGATTATGGATATTTTAATTTTTGATGTCAAAGTTTGTGTTCTTATTCTTTTTCTTCTGCTTCTTAGTTAATTACTAGTAGAAAATTAATTGGTTAATGCACTGTTTTTTGTTATTTTGATTTTGTATAGTATTGTACTGTTTGTTTCCCAAATAAATAAACAAAATAAAATAAATAAATATGTTTTAAACTATTAACCTTTTTAGCGTCGCTTTCTTCGGCGCTACCGGATTCAGTTTTGAAAAATGATGAATAAAATGATGAATAACTAGATTCTTCGTCAGTTTTTTCCACAGTTCGACTGCTATTACTTAGTCGCATTTTCCGATTAGTTAAATCTTTCGTTACTTCTGTATGCTGTTGACAAATAATTATTTGTAACATATATATTTAAATTTTATATTTATACTTAACATATATTTGTAATATTTAAAAAATGTATAAAAAATGCAACATAGTTTATAACCAAGAAAATCTGCTAAATATAAATAAATTTCAAACAAAAATGAGACCTCAAAATCATACTAACATAATAACAAAATAATATTACACCTTAGAAACAAAACAAAAACAATTTATAAAAGATGAAACCAACAATAATTTAAATCGTTCCTATAATTGAAGACAAATAAATTGATCAAAGTACTAATTTTGAAACATAATATTATTTATATAAGTTTAGACTGTATATACATTTTTTAAATAAATCAAGGGACATTTTGTAGTAGAAGTGGACAAATAAAGATCCTAAGAAATACGACATAATTTAATTGTTACAGACTTTAAATAAAATATTTATATATATATGTATAAATCTCAAAATTAAATTATCGGAATGCAATCTATGAAGATTAGGAATATTTTGTTTGTCATCACATATTACCTATAAAAATATTTACAAAGAAAAAAACTTTTTGATTTTTGTGTAGACATGTACAATTTAATTTACAGGTCGTAAATCTGTAAACAGTGTTAACCCCACTGTAATTTTAGAATAAAACAATAATAATTTGATAAAATACACCCTTAAAATAAATAAATCACTACCCAAATCAAGTTTATAAACTCTCAATTAGCGTATAACTCCAAATAAGATTGAAAAAGTTTAAATAAAATAATAATTGCAGATATCAGAACAAATTAAAGAAAAGTAAAGGACTATTTTATCTATTAAGTCTCTTTTTATATTAAAATTATATATTTAAATATTTCATAATTCCATTATTCCCTGCGTCTGTACTCATATTTGTAAATTGCATAAAACTCATATATATATATATTTTTTATATTTTTAGCCCTGCTATCTCATTTATTAGATTATTTTACTAACATTTACAACAGCTAGTTCAAAGTTTATACCAGATTAGATGTGCTTGCAGATGTATATGTGACGCCTTCTCTCCTTAGTGCTTGACCGTGTGGGAGTGTCTCCCGGGAACTCCGATTCGGTTTAGAAGTCTTCATTGGCACAATAAGTTTACACGCCTGTGATTTTTCATTACTTTAGCTTGTTATGTTACATTTAGCAATTATATAAGCGATAAGCCATATTAAAATGTACTATCGTTCAAAGTTTTGAGGTTATTAATAACTGGAAACTTTCAACGATGAGTATGTAATTTATTGTGAAATACAAAAGCTAATAATGCAAATGAATATTAGTATGAATATATTTAAACATTTATATAACGTTATGTTATGACCAGACACTAGAATCGTTTGGAATATAGACCTTTAAAAAAAATATAGTTATTAAAATAAACTTTGATCACCAATTAACTATTCAAAAATATGAACCATATATACATATATACAGTGAAGCATATCTATGTAATTGACTTATTTATATGCATCATACGCGCATATGGATATTATATATAATTTATTTTTTAAAAAATACTATATCCCAAAACGTATTCTGTGAATGATTTGTTATATCCACTAAAACAACAGTGTTAAAAAGAAATATAGTTTCGTTAATAACATTCCATCAAAAGTTTTATAACTTTATACATGATTATATCACCATATACACTGACAATGTAACATTATTGGGGAATGTTTAATATACATTATTAATAATATTAACCTATCAAAATGTTTACAAAATAACAATGACACAATGACAATGTTCATGTAAAGTCAATAATTTCTTATTCATTAAAATACAGTTAAAATAAACAAATAAACACTCCCACATATGAAGATGCAATATAAAGAAATTGTGTTCCCATCTTAACCCTCACACATTTTAAAATGTTAAAATATGAGATGTATGTATGTGGTTAAAATATTTAAACAAATTCACTTACTTCTTGGTAATTATTACTGGACAGTCCAAACGGTATATTCTGGGGCATGGAGGTTGGTTGCACGTATGAAGTTCTAGGATCAACTGACGGGTACATGAATGAAGATCCATACATTGTTTGCCCATACATCATGTATGGCACTAAAAAAAATAATTATATTAGAATCATTATCTTGAATTAGACTTGCAGAATATTTCTGTTTCTTATTGTGTACATTTTAAATAAATATAATATTAAAAAAACATCAATACCATCAGGATTCGAACCTGCGACCTGGACCTGTGTTTCCGTCGCTCTTCTGTCTGAGATATCGTGTTTACTAATTTATAATTATAAATTGATTTAGAATTGATATAAGCACAACATATTTATATACAGTTAGTTTAGGATGTTAATTAATATTGGTTTTTGTGTTTTCTGCATCTATTTCTTGAGTTATTTAATAAATACATAATACGTACTTGGCTGTGGTTGATATGGAAAACCATTCACATTGGGATTTGGTTGTTGGAATGTATCTGACGTAGTTGGAACTGGCTGCACCGGTACGGGAATATAACACATTGGATGTTGTCCTGCCAGTATTAAAAACATTTTGTTAAATTTTATTTTTATTTATATAATATTAATATCAGAGGTCAAATTACACACATTGATCTAACCCCTTAGTAAGCAAATTATTTGGTTACTAAGGGGACAACGATACAAATACATAGAAATAAACATTATAAATGCTGAGAATATATTTAATAAACGACCAAAGCCAGAAATACAGATATCTATGTTTATCAAACACATTCCTTTTAATGTCGAGAATCGAACCCGAGCCCATTTAGCCGCTATACGTTAGGCGTCTGCGTTAACCACTCGAACAATGGGGCGGTATATAAGTTCATTAATTTGAATTCACTTAATATGTTATTTAAATAATATTATGACATTATCTGTCAACATTGCTCGTCATAATTGAATAACATGTTGTGTTTGATTTATAGACGCAAAAAAATAAAATAAATTAATAAATATCCAAAAGGCATAGACAATAACCAAGATATTAATAATAGTTTATATAAACATGTATTATATACCCGGTATCGCCATAGGTGTCATGAAAGAAACTTGCTGCGGCATCCCCAAGCCCAGTATATGATAAGCGCTCGCACTGCTTGTTGCTGTTGCTGCCCATGGGTTAGCTCCTGGTGAGAAGTATCCATAGATTTAGATATTCAAAAGTAAAATTATCTATAGATACATTATAAACAGAATTATTTAAACGTTATTGGTATGCTTACCAACATTACTCGGTGGTGGAACATTAGTAGATATCGGATGTTGCCTGGACGGACGTGGGGATGAACACCTGTGCTTGTGTGCGCTAGCTTCTTCCGTCTGTTTGGATGGTCGCTTCAACCCGTGGGGCTAGATAAGTGAAAGCGAGATGGATATAGTAGTTGAAAAGAGAAGTTATATTTGGAATCGTCGGCTTGTGGTCATTCACAATATTCAGTTTGTCAACTCTTTGTACTACTAATGAAAGAAAAATCTATCTTTATAATTTCTGTCCCAATAACATTAATGACAGTAGGTAAACTTTTTAGGTAGTTATCTTCCGTTGGAAGGTCGGATAGGCTACTCAAATTAGTTCTTTCAACATTTTAGGCTTCCTAATATTCTCAAAGATTTCTTTTGTCAAAGCAATCGAAACTTACGTTAGAAGATTCCTAGTAAAACTATTTTATTTTTAATTTAACAGTAGAAATGTTGTTACAGTAGAAGTTCAAGTCACAGTAGCATTATTTTGGAATATTTGAGTGATTAAGAATTTTATATTAAGATTTGGCTGTACTACCAATACTAGTCTGATACTATTGATCGCAACTAGAGATAGTCAATATATTTTTGACTTATATATGTTTTATCTTTTGAAGCTTCGAAAGATAGATCATTACTGAGCATATGTAATTTTGTCTATCTCTTACTCTTATTAGAATATTAAAAATTGCTAAAACTCTAGTGTCTGGTGTAGGGAGTGTTTTGAACACTGGGACTGTTCAAAACACTCCCAGAGTTTTGAGATATCCTTTATCTATAGATGTCGCTTTATCCCATGGTTTGAACGTAAATGAGAGTATTTTGTTTTGTTAAGTGAAAATTCTAACAGTGACATTTCAATGTTTTTAGTATGTAATTATAAAAATTTTACCTGAGATTCAGTAGAAATGCCTAGAGAGGTCGGCTGAAATGCCGCGTTACATCTCGCCAAGTGTTGTTTCTTCTTTTGTCTTGTTTCATTTGATGCTTTCTCCCTCTCACTTTTGCTTGATCGATTCTCTCGGTACATTTTAATTAGGTCTCTCTCCATTTCAGTGTTATGTCTGAAAGAAAAATAGATATGTTGAAGCAAATACGTATATTATGTCACTTTTACTAGACTGACCCGGAATATAGCCTCGATAACTATATAAACTACTTATAATAATTATATTAATAGTAATAGTAATAAGAAATGGTATGAATATAGACAACTTATTACACAAACGATAACTTAATTTATATTATACTAGCTGTTGCCCGTGACTTCGTCCTCGTAGACTGTAAAAATAATATTGTTATGGTTAGCCATAAAAATATTGTTTTCGATTATTTTTGGCATATCTACCAATACCCCATACATCAAAATTTTTAATCCGTTTAGACTGTAGCAGGGAACATAAAAATAGCATAATTGGCTATATTTCTATTTACATAAATATATTTGAATAACAGAACACTCGTTCTAAAGTCGTCGGGTAATAAGAAGGATTTTCACAAATAATTATGTAAAATTCAGTGAGCCGATACAAAAATACTAAAAACTGGATTAGAAACTGATAAAAATGATTAAAAACTGGATCAGGATCCGGAGCAATTAGTTATCGCGCTTCAATGTATGTTATCACAAACAAAACCACGTGCAAAGGTTAATATTTCTTATAGCCTATATGTTATTTTGGTACATAAGCTATGATATTGTTAAGTTTCATCAAAATCCTTCTAGTAGTTTTGGTGTGATTGAGTAACAAACATCACAGACAAAACCACGTGCAAAAGTTAGTATTTCTATAGGTTATGTGTTATTGTGGGTCTTCAGCTACATACATACCAAATGTCATCGTAATCGGTTCAGTAGTATTTGCGTGAAAGAGTAACAAACATCCATACATACTCACAAACTTTCGCATTTATAATTTAATATGATATGACCTTATATGATTTAGTATGAATAAAAAGCTCACTTGTTAAGCAGTATCTCAGTCAGACGAATTGGCTGATAGTCGCATGGACAAGTGCTGGCCAGTACTATAGCACTTGATTCTGATGAGCTCGTGCGGTCATAGTCCGTTGAAGCCTGAGCCATTGGGGAGAGACTTTTGCTGTAAATAATATTTTTTTAAAGATTTTTAATTTTAAGACTGTTAATACTTTGTATGATGAATACTTTGATGTTTTATTAAGTCCCATTATTAAAAATATAGAACATTTTAAATTTCAAACATTTGTCTAGAAAAAAGTCTGATTATTTAAATCTTTATTAAAATCTTATTAGATTAAATACAAACCTAGGCATCTCGCCGACTTCTTTTACTGGCATTTTATTTTCGTTTTCCATCAAATTGTAATCTTCAAAGTTTAAAGGTTCGTGACTGTCGAAATACCTGAAAATTTAATAACCAAAATTATCACACATATAATAATGATGCATTTAATGTTAAATATACGAATAATACATTAAAATAACTAAGACTCACCGTTGAAGAGTCTCATTATAATTTAGTTGGTTGTAGCTAACTGGTGTCTCGGTACCAGATTTGCTGTCACTGTAGTCGTGATGCGGTGAAATACCGCCAAGCATCACCGAATCACGTTCCTGTAAAATATAACCCTTAATATTATTTATATAAGGAATGTCGATAAGTGCGAAATTGCCTTCAACGTCTTTATTGTAAATGTAAGTGTAGCAAGTAGCATATTGGTGCATTGGCTGAGCAATAATCGATAATTATGATGCAATGAATATTTAATGTAAATTAGATTTATGTTTGTCGGTTAAATATAAAATGAGTATTTTAAAAGGTCATCGAATTTTGGGAACACATCTGGGGCCTAAGATTTAAGAAATCAATAAAATTGTATTCTTACTACGAACACAGGATACGAGCAGGGTTATAGACTGTTTTGGTTATATAGGTTAGTTGTAGTTAGTTAAATATTCTGGATTTTAGTTATTTAAGTATTCTAGATTGTCACTAACTTACTAGTCACTACGCTCAATGAGTCTTACGCTCCCATCTGCTAATCGATTTCAACTGCCTAAAGCGGTTAAAAACGCGTAGCAGTTGAGAGCTCTAATATTTAATATTAGATTGTAATATCGTTATTATTAAATCTAACCTTCATAATCGAGACGTCACTAGAGTACTATACTAGAGTATATATAAGGGTGACAGTTTTGCGACGTATTTTATGAAATAGTTCTTTGTCGTTTGATCTTAATTGTTACCCAATTGCCTTTGTAGAACAAATAATAAATAAACACCAGTTACTTACATAATAGTAAAACATAATTGCTTACGTAATAGCTATGATCTTGATCCTGTATTTCCAGGCGTAATTCATCGTCAGTTTTCGGGGTTTCTTCCATCAGACTCTCCATGAAGGAAGCGAGGTCCTGACATCGCTTGCTCATCTGTTGTTTGGCGACTTCAGCTGGTTTTGTTAAGACCTGGTTTCAAAATATTTTTTATTTATTTTATCTTTCATTTAAATACTAAAATAATTTTATTCATGCCTATCTATCGCCCTTAATTATTACCTTAACTATCCTTCGATAATTTCTAAGAATATCATATTTAATCATTTCAATTATAGACATAGGTCTGAGACTTGTAATGAAAAGTTAAAAGAAATTAAATAATACAAAAGAAATAAACAAAGTTATAAACTCGTGTTTATATTGTTGATATTATTTATGTTCCCTAAAAAAAATACTTAATAACTTTCCTTTGTAAGTCAGAGTTGATCAGTTTAAAAGTAATAACTTTACGGGTTACGCATTTAAGAAACTTTCTCTATATTTGTCTCCATAAGTAACTCCTAGTACAAGTTACTGCTCCGCAAGTAACACGCAAAATTTGCTGAAGAAAAACTTTTTAACGTGATAAAAGTTTTAAAAATAATTTTGCACGTTTTTAACGTTCTTTGAAAAGGTCTTTATTTCATAAAAGATAACATGGCTAGTAACTCAGATATATCTTAAGCCCGGTGCTACTTTACAACCTTTTGGATTACAATGTATAAGAAGACATTACTTCAAGACAGGATTAATTTCGTGGCTAGTTTGGTCATAATGTATGTACTTACATAATAAGTCAATTATCTCACATATATATATATATATATATATATATATATATATATATATATATATATATATATATTTATTATCATCTCCAGAATCAACTATCATTAAGAATTAATCAAATTAAGATCGTTGTATATATATATATAAATCAATTTAATATTACAACGTTAACGTCTAAAGTCTATATACTTTTAGTATTCTATATATATATATATATATATATATATATATATATATATATATATATATATATATATCAGTCTTAAATATAAATCCTTCTAAAGTGTGTAAACAAGACCGCTTTAGTCTTGTTCACGTTTGTCACGTTGTTTGAAACAAGTGGCGTGGACATTCACGTTGTTTGAACAAGTGGTGTAACCGACTTATATATATATCTTAACACGTTTCATTTAGATATTGAATTTCAGACATGTTCACTTTCTTATTTACCATACAAGATGAAACCTTAGTATTTAATCTTAAACTTTATAAGGTCTAAAATTACTGCAAGTAGTAGTAGTAGCAAGCAATTACGTCAATTTTCATGGTAATTTTATATAATTACTTACTCAATATTATTCATTGATAACTAAGATTGATCTAAGTGGTTATTTATTTAACAGAAAAATGTCTCTTATTTAATAAATTAATAAAAGATAATCCTAATCCATTTTGTTAAAAAATGATAGACTTCACTCATATTTATCTAGAATTAATAATACTGTGTAACAAACAAAACAACTGTATGACCGTATAACAGACAAAACTATATATGTATATGAATCTGCTAACGTTAATATATATATTACTGTCATTGAACAAAACTATACATAATGTACGAATGTACATATGGTACCTATGTATGCAAATATAATAAATATAAAAATATACAGAAATAAAATATATTAGAAGCATTTTCAATTTTATATACTTTAACAAATTTGAGAGCTATGCTATGAACAATTGATAGCTATATACAAACTCGTTCGATAAGAGACTATTCTTGACCTCCCTCTTACGAAATACCCGCGAATACACACTGGCTTTAAGAATCGGCCTAAAAGCCACTTCATAACATAATTTCCAACTACATACCCCTATTTCATAATAGAGGCAATTCAGCAATTTCTATGAGCGACGGTGACCACTTACCATCAGGAAGTCAGCAGCTTGCCTCAATGTGATCTCTGAAATAATTGTAATTAAATAAGCTAACCTCATTCATAACTCTGGTGATTTTTTCCCTTTGAGCTAAAGCTTTTGTCTTTTCTTCCTCAGACAGTTTTAGAGATTTTTCAGGATCAGGCGCCTGAAAGACATCTGGATTTAACGGCCCCTAAGGAAGAAGAAAAAAATAAATATGGTAAACTTTAAGACATCAGAAGTATAAATCCCATTTCTTTCTTGGAATATTATATTATAATGAACTGTTAGTCAAACTTACCTCAACAATAAAGTGTTTACCGATAACAAATTCAAGTTTCTTTGACCACGGATTAATAAACGAAGACCATTCAGTCTCTAGCTTTAAGTAATCTCCGTTTTGTGCCATCATCCTATAAAATATAAAAATAATTCATACGTGCACGACGCTTCGTTCAGACCAAGTACTCACTGAGTATGACTATCCATGTACTCACTGACTCACATATTGAGTACTCACCTATAAGGTTTAGATCTCTGGACACCTCCCTCTCTCACAATACTCTCGTAAATCTGCCTCAAATATCCAAGATCACCCGGATGATATAATTGTAATGCGTCCTTTTCTACTATATCCTGGGGCAAGTATCCGAGATAAGGCACGGATTCCGGATCGATATACTCCAAGCTACCAGTAGCTGAATGCCTTATTACAAATGGTATAGCGTTGTGAATAACTTCAGTTGGGGCTGAAAGACAATTGCACCCTCATGAACCACAGCTTACCGACTAATAACAAATTGTAAAACTTTTGGTATAGAACCTTCATAGCGAATTCTCTAGGACTTCAAAAGGGTTGTTCTAGAATCTTTAAATATATGCAAAGTGGAATGGTGTTTGAAACACATTTTGTGGTTTGGTTTTTATTTACGTTAGAATTTTAAGAATACTTTAATTCTAAAACGTGTTTTTTGCAGGAGCAATAAAAATAAAAAATTGATAATTAGATTAGTCAATTATTAACACATATCTATACACCAGTAGATACATATCAAGGTGATAATGTTTGAATGTATTTTACTAAATTGATGAATTTTATTATATTTTTTAAATAGTTTTGTAATAGTAATAATTAAAGATCTGAGAGCAGAGGATTTTAAATGGTCCAGTATATAAAAAATACTCACTTTTGAACGCGGAAAAAAACGGTGTGGCTTGTATCACTAAGTAAATAACTTGTCCTTCCTCATCATTAATATTTTTGAAAAAGAACTTTAATAGGAATGGCATAAATGAGACTGATTTGTCTTTTATTCCAAATCCAATATTTAATCCTCTGTAACGTCTTATACGGCATACCATCGTTGAGATATGGTTTCCTGGAACAGGAGCTGTCAAAGGTGAAATGTGTACATTATTATAGACATAGAAACGAACATACCGTCAACTTGTAAGTCAAAATTGTGGAATATTCTTTACCTTTTCTGTCAACAAACTTAACAAACGCGGTACACAAATCTCTTCAGCCTTATAATCAACGAAGCCAATAAAAAAAATAATCATTCCTACAAAGTATCGGAAATATATATACATAATACTTTTGAAGCAATACGGAGCTAGGTATTTTAAAACAAAGCCAGCAACGCATATCACAAGGTACTAACTACTAATAATGCACATTACGAAGTGAAGGCTAGTATTTTTTTAAACTGTTATATTTAGAGACAGGAAACAAACATTCTTGTTATTGGTACTAAAGTTTAAGTTTAACCAGCGTTCACTCGTTTTATCCATCTGCCAATTACAATAAACACAATATAATGCACAGAACAGCTCAGGATTTATGATATAACATAGACAGGTCTTGCACAAAACTCACAATGTTAAAGTTTTAAACTTATCGATAAAATCACTTAAAATGGTTGAAAAAATTGTAAATAATAACTCAAATTCTGATAGACCATAATTTTTATTAGTGACAACATTATATATATATATTGTTTAAGATTTTTTAAAATTGGTTAGATTAGTTTGGTATGATTTAAACATTTATATTAAGAGTTTTTGTGTTGCATATAGGCATGATACACTCTTGCTTGGGTGTTTGTTTGTGTACATTATAGCAATATAGTAAACCGGTGAAGAAAAAAAAATATTTGCCCTTTTAAGAAAATTATGATCTTTATGAAAAAACCTCTCAAGAATTATGATGATTCTGATAGATAAAATTGATTCGCAGAGATGATTCTGATGATAAAATTGATTCGCATATTGTCTAAAGGCAAAAATTATTGAAAAAAATATATACTTTTAAACTGAATTATATATAAAACAGATTAATAATAACTATTCATAATTTCATTATGATCTAAACAAATAACGGATATTAAATTAGATCACGTGGGCTTAAGCAAGCGTGAAATACGCAAACAAGTGTTGGATCAAGAAAGTATTATTATTATTAGGATAATTTTTGCATGACATTCTCACTGCTATGGTAATTTTTGTTAAGGAACTTAATATTACTCAGTAGGTGATGTGATGTCAAAATCGATTAGGGTTTGTTCATGTTTATTTTAATTAGACAGCGAAGAAGATCACACTAAGTCGGGTGAGATTTTCTCATCAGTGGCAACCCTATTAACCAGACTAGTTTGACAAGTCATCCGACTAATCGAAATCTAGTTAAAACGAATGTATACAAAGAAGCTATTTTATATTATATATTATGTCTATAAAATTTATAGGATTTTTACCTCCTAGCTTTCACAACTTTTCAAAAGTTATTTATACCTTAAATGTTTATTCAAGTTTAGTTGTTGCCAATGATTTCCTCAGCTTCTTCCGTCTCAAATTATAAGTTATCGATCATATTTTAATATTTATACAAATATAGAGTGTAAAATATATACGGGAAGGAATTTGAATCACCGACCTCTGAGAAATAGTCCCGTCTCTCTAAGAATTGAGCTACAGTATTGTTAGTTTTAGTTTTCCCATACAAAATTTATTTGTTGCCTCTGAACTGGTATTAACCCTGAGCGTAGGTATGACGCCCGGGCGTTGACCTTTTAAGTACTTCTTACAAAATACAGAGTAATACGTTACAGAGGGAGCAAAATTATTTTTGTTTCGTTTTTTTGTGTTGTTTATCAAGATTTGTGAAAAATCGTAGAACAAATGTTGTTGTTATTGATGTAGAGAGGCTACCTGCAAGAGGTTGCCAATTAATTACAAATAACCCTGTATAATCGTCTTAATCAGGATGTTGGCATCTATTAGGCTTATTTCGGAAATCCTATATGTTTTTAGTTTTGAGGGGGTGAATACATATAATGTTATATAATGTTGACTTAAATAATAAAAAATAAAATTTTATCAGACCACGTCCAGCAGTATTAGTTTTGTACTTAGAGTACATTTTTGATTTTCCGTAACATTGAAAGAGAATTTTCTTAGATTTTCACAAGTATTTAACTACCCTATAATTGGAATTATATTATACATTATAAATTTTAAAGTAAACTCAACCTTTTACGAGAATATGAGATATGTGTGTCAGTAAGTGAGTTAATTAGTCGCCGATCTCCAGCAGTTCTTAAAATTCCGAGCATAGCTCAGGATGCACACAGAACGCTCTAACAGTATCACGACATCTCACAGTGGGGTCACAGACATTGCATCTTACATTTTACGGGAGTAGGTCCCAGGTGTAGTCCTGGGACCATTTTTGTCATGCCCTATTTTGTTAGATAGTCTCCAAGCATCTTCTATTTTCGGTATGTTTTGTAATTTCAATAACCTCGCGAACCTTTCTAGGAATGTAACGACGTTCTTTAGCGAGCTTAATGAGCCAGCAAAATGTTATATAAACCGTACTGAATAGTCTTTTTACGTATACCGAACGCGTAATAATATATATATAATATTAACTGACTTACTGACAGATATTAACATCTAGACCTAATTCACATAGTAACGCCATCTAGTTATGTAAAATATAACTTTTGCATAACGTCACTTCGCAATATCCGCTCCGTTATTTAAATGATGCGAATGTCTCAACGTAGTTTTTCTTTAATTGCTCAAATTGTCTAGTATTTGTAATCTAATATGACTATGTTAAATTTAAAATCAATCAGAAAAAGTCATAAAATTAATCTGTTCAGTAAATTTTAAGTAAACATACAGACAGATAAAGACAATTTTCGTTACTCATAAAATATTTTTAGGTCTTTAGCCTTTCTTATAATTAAATTGAGTGACTATCCACATGCCGCATCTCAAATATTTAGGGTCTCGCGCAAAATGTCAAATATTTATTCCTCCCCCCCCCCGGTCCGTGAGCCTAAGCGTGACCGGTCCTAAGAAAATGTCCTTGGTTATTGGTGGGATTTTCGCCACCTTACGGATAAATAGTATAAGATGGTATGCACTTTTATTTTGTCCTCTAGCCAGCCCTTACCGGAATGGGAGATGAAATAGGACTGTTCTAAGCGACTACCGCAAAGATATTTATTTGTACATTAATATTTTCTACCAGTATCACCATTTTTTTCTACCAGTAACATTTCGAGTATATCTATACCTATATATTTATAGCAAAATTTTATTTGTAAACGCGAATTTGGTATGAAAAAAAAATTGCTAAAAATCAGCAACTGTCGCCAAAGACACACTTTATCCAAGGCATTTACATATATCTTTATCTTTTTAATATTATTATTGGAAATTATAAATGTTTATAAACTTTTTCATTGCGTTGGAGGACATGCATAGCCAGACAAGCTCTAAAACAGTAAATTGGCACTATAGACTATATAATAAAAAAATTACCTTTTTCTTGCGTACCATTAACATTTTTGGGCACTGCCAGCCCGTTGGTTATTTGCGAGGCAAATGTGTTGCGATCCTAGAAATATTTTAAATGTTAACACTCTTCTAGAAATCGTTTTTTTTTTAGTTTTTCCTAGTATTTTATTATTCATATTATTAATAAATTCAACTACGATCTATCAATTCCTATTTATGAAGAAAAAAACAGCAAGAGGAACATTAGTAGTCTAATAACTTATTTAGTTCTACACTGTACCTACGACTACACTAAACTATAGTAGTAAAGACTACCATACTAATATACTCTACTATACCACTATTCTACTATACCACTATTCTAATATACTACTATACCACAATAGTAATATACTACTATACCACAATACTAGTATACTACTATACCACAATACTAATAAACTACTATACCACAATACTAATATACTGCTATACCACAATACTAATAAACTACTATACCACAATATTAATATACTACTATACCACAATACTAATAAACTACTATACCACAATACTAATATAGTACTATACCACAATACTAATATACTGCTATACCACAATACTAATATAGTACTATACCACAATACTATTATATATCATTATACTGCTACAATACTACATATATAAATAAATATTCACCCTCGGATGCACAAAGTCTATAAATGATCTTCCTATCCACATATCTTTTGGAAAACCAAGTGCAGTAACGATAGACGACGTTGTAAACATGACCACTCCATCTTGCATCGATATGACACAGGAGAAACTTTCCTAAAACATTGTTAAGAAACATTAAATTAGGGTAACACTAGAACATTATTCATGTTATATACTTTTTTTTTAAATATATATAGAATTAACAATACCCCGCGACCTCTGGGAAACCGTCCCAGTTTGTCAGAGGTCGCGGTTCGAATCCCTGCTCATATTGGTTTATTTTTCATTCTATATTTATGTAAAAAATATAATAAGCCTAAAATGGCGATACATGTTTATAGATATTTTCAAACATATGCATATTATATATGTATATACGTACTGGGCATTGGGATGTAGTAGACCGTCCTGATACTAAGTTCAATGAAGACACTATTGGTGTGTTGATGAGGCAAGACTGAAACGAACATAATAATCATTTAGGTGTCCAAAATTTTATTTTGAAACCAAATACTACACGAAACTACATCCATATAATCTGCACTATTTGTTTAAAAGACCAAATGTATATATTTTTTTAGTAATAACCGAATACTTTAAAAGAGTATTCATGGAGGGATTACCGGTTCTTCTCCATCGAACCTTTGAACCATGAAACTATCGGAGCTTTTTAAACAATATACCTATTGAAATTTAAAATTTAGACATTGACTTCGACTTTAAATGATATTGAAAAATACCTCATCCTTTTCATCGCACCTCTCCAGTGTAGATATCTCCATGTCCTCCGGCACCATCTCGGTTTGCACCAGAGGTGGAGGCGGGGTGGGGTTAACTGGATAACAAGGGCACAGACGGAAGATAAACATAAACCTAAATCTCCAGATTATGTATTAAATAAGCTGAAAAGAGTTGATGTCATCTCAACCAAAAAAGCATGATCTTTACGTACCCAATCTGGAATAAATACTTCTTTCACGTTACCTTACTACCTTTTTTTTGGTGCCTGTACTATCGAGGAATATAGAAATATGATAGAAATGGAATTATATTAGCTGATCCTTGGCCTGTAATAATAGTAATTAGTTTAATTGGTTCGTTATAATTTTTTTATCAATTTTTTTTTAGGTTACAGTTAGGTTGATCCTATACAGATACCTGGATTCGACCAAAGAATTAATAAAATCAGATGTAAGTTATGTAAAAATAGAATTTTCCAGAAGTTCAAAGTATAGGAGATAATTTATGATATGACAATTTTTTAAGAATTATAACAATCGATGACCGGTAATCGTTTTTGTATAACTTATTATGAACAGCGAAATTGAGTTTGGATGTTTTTAAATCGTCGATAAGGTTTCTAAATCGCGTTTTTAAAAAATATTTCAAAGTAATTTGGACTTCGGATCTGTAACTTTATCCAACATTAAGAACCATGATATCATGCATATTATCTAACAGTTGTTTCAAGTTATAATATTAAATAAAGTATTTGTTTCGATTGAAAATAACTTTTTGCAGAACGTGACTTAAATTGAGGTTAAAATGACAGTCAAACATATATTATATTGTGTTCGGTCACTGGGGACAATTATATTATTATATATTATTGATATTTATAGTTATTATTAACAAAACACATTATTATATTAAATATTAGTAGTTTTCAATTACGTGCTTTAAAATTTAATAATAATTTTTAAAAATCATTTATATATAAAATTAACAATTAAGAATCACGAAACGGGTCGCCGAAAACATAATTTATATAACGGAGATAATCAAATGTTTAATTAATATAATCATTTCAGCAAAGAAAAACCGAAATGAAAGGGAAACCATTAAATAAAATCTCAGTTTTTATGCAAACAATATTTTTTTTTATAATTTTATTTTAGTGTTTAACTCCTTAGTGGAATTAGTGGAAAGATACTCCTTAGTGGAGCAGAAAAACTTAGGAATTATAAAAACTCAGTACATATTTATAATTCAAAAAATATGTTAAAAAATACGCCATCTTTGTAACTGGCACACTCCAGACAATAGGGTTCATTTTCCATATCGAAAAACCATTTTAACATATTTTTATATTAATATTATCTGTTACTCACCATCATTGATCTCTTCTTTCGATGTCTCGAATTCTGGTATTGGTTCTTGTGGATTCTCTTCAACTTTTTCTTCAGTCGGTTTCAATTCAACTTGTACAGGCTTTTTCTTTTTTGATTCCTTTTCTTTGAGCCATTTTTCCGGGGGTTGGCCTAAGTTATTACTAGAGAAAAATAATACTACCTAAATCAGTGAATATTTATAAACACATGGTTCCTATCCAAACGTTCGACTTCTTTTTGCTTTTCTTTGTTTTAAACCATAAAAAACAACCCCTCATTAGAGATTATATAACGCCTGAGTCACTGGGGTTTCACAAACACCTGAAGAAAGATTTGGTACAAAAATCTGCGGATCATAAAAAGCATTGTCCCGTGTGGGAATCGAACCCACCACCAATTGGTTCAGAAGTCTTTCATATTAATATTACTTTCGCTTATGAACTAATTCTTCACTTTAATGTGTAACAAAAATACCATTTTCCGATAAGTTAAGAATAACTAGATTCTCAAACACATGGGAGTTTTTCATACAAACCTGTAGGTAGAAGTCGATTGTTTGCCGCCGTATCCACTGCTACCACTAGAGTTGCTACCAGAATGAGTGGATTTGGAGCTATGACTAAGACAAAAAGAGCAAGTTAAATTTCAATAAAACTTTAAAAATATGCCTGAATTATATGTCATTATTTATTACCTTCTCCTAGACTGGCTGTTACTGCAACTGTTGGAATACGCTGAATCCGAAATCTTGGCATTATTTTCTGAATCGTCTAAATTATCCATTATCTCTGAACTGTAAAAAAAAATACATATTAACTTCCATATCTATACATATAAAATCGATATCGATATATATATCGATTTCAGTACATGGAAAATATTTAAAAAAGAACATAATGGGGGGCTCTTAAAAGAACAAGAGAACCCAAAACAATGGTTTATCATATTGTCTGTTTGCCTATATGTCTAAGTTTTTGCACGCTAATCTCAGACACGGATAAACCAATTTGGAAGCAGTTTTCAGGTCATTATTCATCGTCATTATTGTAATAGTCTTCACTTAACATTTAGTGTTTATTTCGGTTATATAATCGTTTAAGAAATAAAACAGTTAGGTCAATTTATGTCAAACACGTTATATGTACCATGAAAATCTGAAGAGGAGTAGTCTCTGAACATTGGAAATATAAAATAAAATATATATAGTCAGGATGTGAAGGGATAACTAACAGAATCCTTTTCTAACATTTATGAAATTTTTGTCTGTTTATCTGTTTCTCTTTTAGTTGTGCACGCAACACTAAAGAAATATCTAGCAAATGAAAATAACTGTCATACATAATAAATGAGCGTCACTCTGAATAACATTTAGTTTTTAATTGTCATTGCGCTCTCTTCACCATATCAAAAGATATAAATATTTAAAGTGGTTCATCAATTTATCTTTATACATATAATAAAACTGTAACTGATCGTTGTCTGAACATGGAAAATATTTTATTCGTAATGTTTTTTTCATTCCATCTGTTCGTCTGTATGTCTGTATATGTCTGTATGTCTGTGCACGCTAATCTCGGAAACAGATTAATCGATTTGGATGCAGTTTTCGAGAATATATTATCATGGACTTCACTTAACATTTTTTTTTTTTTAACAATCAAAAAAAAAGAAAGAAGTTAATAATAATAAAAGGTGTTGCACTGATGGCTGTTGAAAGAAACTCAATTATTTAATTTATTAATTTAAGAGTTTAATTAATTTATAAATTTGCCTGCCTAATTTATCATCATCTTTGAGAATTTCTGGAAATTTTATGATAGTTTAGATTGAACGATGGGTTAAACAACATCAGTAATATAATTTTACTGATCACAAAATATAGGTTTTAATAAAAAAAAATCACACATTTAAACCTGACTGACTGAAATGCTGTGGAAAGTGTCAAAACAATGCATAAACAAAAGCAAAGTTAGTTTGTATGTATGATAATATAACAAGGTTACAATTAAAAGGAAAACCAATTTAACTTTTGTCGCAAATAGCTTATGCAATTAAAGATCAATTAACCAATCAACATCCTAAGAAAATCCTGTCCGGTTTTAAAAACAAAGACGTATGTTAAGTTTAACCAGACAGATCAGAAACGAAAGAAGATATGCAGTATAAAACTGATCCATGAAAAAACACTTAAATATACCTACGTGATCATTTTCACATAAGGCCATATGATGTTAAAGTTTATCAATTTTATACGTAACATCTATTTAAAGATATGTCTATGTCTATCTGTACCAATAAAAGAGAAAGTATGTATGTGTGTTCCTTATAGATAAACGTCGAGAACGATTTCAACGAAATTTTCAGACAATCTTTAGATGGACCAAGATGGTAATCCTACAAAGTTTAGTAGCAATGGAAGATTTTTTTTAAAAAACAGATATGGTTCATTTTTTTACTACAGTCTATTGAAGTCTTTTGTACATTGAAGTATTTAAGGTCAGTAATATCGCCATGAATCTAATCTATACGTCTACCCACTAGAGAAACTGAAGAGAAGAAAATTAAATTCAGGATGAATCATCATTATTATTGTGATGGTTTCATTCTTATTAATTTATTTTTTCTTTGTCTTGCATAATGAAAAACCGTTAAATTCACAGACTGACAGCATCTTTATTTCATCATATTCAATGTTTATAAAAATGAATCAGATACTATATTTTATTTGATAATGTTAATGATTTAATTATCGACATTTTTAGCAACCTTTCTTAAAATAATATAAATAAACTAAAGCTATATTGTTTATATATTAAACTATATTGTTAATGCACATATTCTACAAAAACATTTTTAAAACCGTTTTTTAAATTTATATAAATATAAAATTAAGAATAAACCGACACGGGCAGGGATTCGAACCCGCGACCTCTGGAAAACCGTCCCGACGCTCTACCAATTGAGCTACCGTATCGCTGTCCGCCTCGAATTAAGCACGATTCTCTATGTAATCGTCTTTTATCAAGACGGTGGTGAAATCAATTGTCTCAATCAAAAGCTTGGCCGTTTTATAAAACTATTACATGGAATAACATTAATCTTAGTTTTCATGTTATATCATAAATTCATTAAACCAACTGTCTTATGACAAGAATATTTTTTTCTCAATAGTGATGAAAAAAAATATTTATTTGTTTAAAAAAAAATATTGTTTTAAAGACTTGATATTTTTTATAATTAATGACTTGTATAGTATATATTTTTTGTCATTGATATATTTCATAATACATCTTGTCTTATGTCAGACAAAGACTCAATGTCATTCACTCGGACTTGATATAAAATAATTAAATACAAAATTGGAATATTTGCAAGGCTTTATTATTAGTCGCATAGCTTATAATTTCAAATTCTTATTCTTGATATTATGTTGGGGTTTCATAACAATGGCTTATTGTATAAAACACAAATAAACTTTTATTCATAGACAAGTACACAAGAGACAAATCATTTATTTACATTTTTATTATTGTATTCTATACAGAAGATAAAAATGCAAATACTAAATAACAAGTGGTGTCTACAAAATGCATTAAATGCTATAGCCTATAGGCTGCCTTATCACTAATATGTTTTTACCAAAACCTATTTACTTAACATAGGGGAAGTGCAGACCAACAATAAATTCCACGGGGTTGTTGTGTATCTTCTAATATTTAAAAATATTTTTTTATAAAATGCCTCCTTAACCTATACTATTAACAATATAAATTCAAGGATATGGCCATTGCTGGGAATTGAATCCAACAAGAATAATAGAGAAAAAAGACATTTTAAAAAATATACATCGCTGTGCTTAAAATTTGCAAGACAAAAAATCACAATATTTGATTAACTGTTTTTAACCTATGTTTACTTTAAAACAGTAAACTTACATTTAAAAACATATTGGTAAAAGTTGGGTAACTACATGTAAATGACCTTTTATGAAAATTTGACACTGTTTACTTGTTGTAAGTCATAAAAACTTATAAAAAATTATTTTTAGAGAACAAAAACCTTCGCATATGCTTTTATAAAAGATAAATTCGGGCTAAATGCTACATTAAATATAGATAAGGACTGGACAAATTTAAAATATGCTATAAATATTAGATGATACGCTAAAATAAAATACTAATGCTGGCACTAAGACATTTTAATAAAATGATAAGAAAACAAACGAGATAGTTTACCTATCCAATTTGTTTGTATTTATTGTTTATATTCAATTTTTAATTCAGGGCCTGATAAATCGGTCCCGAACTAAATTTTAGGATTAGGCTTAGGATTATCAAAAACTTATTTTCAATATCAAAACTTACTTGCAGTTTAGTAGTCCATATTAGTTTCAACTTATTTTTATAAACACTTATAAATTTTATAAGCACTTGTGAAGATAGTAATTTTCACAATTTAACAATTGTTCACAAAACACTCAATTTATGCGACGTAATATTATTCTTACTAATAATTACCAAAATGTTTATATTATTTATGAACAACAAGTTATTTATTGCCAAGGCTCTGATCACCGAGCAGGCTTGAAAGTATATGATCATAATTCAGAACGGTTTACGTTTGTGGTGACTAGTGTAGCAACGCTGTGCAGGAGACAGAAAACGCTTATCGACATCGATATTAATATATTTTATATCTTAATTCAGATATGTTAGTCCAATGTGGTAGGTATTTTTTTTTATATTTCCAATTTTCATATATTTCAAAGAAGCTGTGATAGTACTTAACAATAAAAGTTTATTATTACCTACTTTGGATAATACCTGTAATATACGACATATTAAATACATACGTACTGGTTATTAAAATAGTTACAAGATCTTTATAAATTGAGTTATGAACTCTTTATATACCAGTTATTGTTAATTTACAAAATGTATATTATATTATGTATATTCTAAATTAGGTAACAACAACAACACTTGGTTGGTCTTGGTGATTTCTACATGATACCTACTTATTTTATGTGACTTGGCATATTTGTTATATAAATAAATAATGGTCTATAAAAAAACATCATTTACTAAGTATAAATCTATATTTAATTAGTGTATATTTACTCTTAAATTGTTATAAACTTATACTATTAAAAAAGTACGTAACTTTTATCGATAAAAATGACGTTAGTAACTCTAGCGACGATTCACTAGAGTTCACGCTCAAAAACACGTGAGCGACCATACAACGTGAAATAGAAATATATACGGGTCTCCTCGGGCTGTGTGTTCGAGCACGTGGAGAGAAATAACGCTGTAATTGCACATAAATACAAAAGAACTGTATCGACTGTCGAGTCCCGTGGAGAATTGAAGCTACCCGAAGAAGTTTTGCACGTTTTTTTATAATACGCAGATAAGAAACGTTTATAAAGTACAGAATCAGAATATATACATATATATATAGTTATCATAATTATTATTTTAAAAACTCTTGAAACATTAGATTTTTCTTATTATGATGGACTATTTATACCGAGTAGTTGTTCAAATAATATTTATACATAACATGACTAGTAATGTAAATTAAATTAAAATTAGATACAATAGTAAACGTAATAGGTATATTACGTTGTACAACGTTGAACGTGGGTAGTTTTGTACCATTTTACATCCTTTATACCACTAAGAGAAACTATACCAAATTTCTTACTAGTCTTACTAGGTACTTACATGTATATCAAAAAAAAATAAAAACTTATTCCTCATCTTACATTAAAAAAATATACATATTTACCTTCATCTTTCTTAATTTTTTTATTTGATAAGAACTGCTGCTTTAAAAATAATGTCCAGCTATTATAACAACACCTATTTTTAACAACATGAAAGTAAATATATACTTATTCCTTAAAATATTAAATATCCTACTAAATATCATATACCATTTAACATTGCGATGAACGAAAACGGGTCATGTTTAGAATACGATAAAAGATGTAAATTTGGTACAATACTTTAAAACCCTAATTATTTATTCAAAAAACCCATTATATAAATTCATAAAATACCATTTAAAACGGATCTAGGATATAATAGACTATAACTATCATATTTATATCTAATACTATAATGTAATATATATATGTAATAAGTACCTCATGGCACAATAATAGACGTAATTAGCTTGTACAATTACCTACACGGTATATTTTTTGTATGTTAACAGGCCACGAAATTAGATTAGGTTCCTAGTCCTTCGACCTACCTACGGCCTTGAATTATTCACTGTATTTTACGTAAGATTTTGACCTAATAATATGATATACGTACGTAAGTTTTGCAATGATTTTTGATAACCTTGACATCATTCAGATGAATAGCCTGAACTGCATGAAAGAACAGTAAAAAGTTATAACATTTTCAAATATATGTACCTATGTATTTATCTAATCACTATAGATATTTGTAGATAACTAAAGTTGGTACATTAATTTTATTAATTATATTTATCACAGCAATAATGTGAATGTATTACTATAACTAAATTTAAATTGTAATATAGTGGAAGGTAATCCGTATAGTAGTATCTTGCAAATTTCAACTAACACCTTAAAAACTAGAATACCGAACGTGATTTATGATTTTCAAGATTTGTTTTTATGTCAGCTGTACCTACGTAAATGTGTCTTATATTACATAACAGTAAGATCTTAATATGAATTACAAATACGTTACATGGAAGTCATTACCGTAATATCAAAGAGGATATGATTTTATTCTACGTCAGGACGATATCGCTTTTTACCCCCGACTAAAAAGAGGGGTGTTATAAGTTTGACCTGTTGACTGAGTGTCTGTCTGTGGCAATGTAGCGGCCAAACGCGTAGACGGATTTCAATACGGTTTTTTTTCATCGAAAGGTATGTTCGTCGAGATTGTTCTTATCTATGTTTGGTCGAAATAAAAACAGTCGTCCCCAAGATATTGAAGTTTTATAGGTGCGGGTAAAAGATTCTTATGCAATATTAGCAGTTCCCAGAGGCTTTGCCCTCGCTATATAGGAAAAAAAACCTTGTTATGTAGGCCAAAAGGTTTTTACACTTACTTACTCATGTTAAGTACTTTATTAGGGATAGCTATTGCCCGTGACTGCGTATACGTAGACTGTAAAAATATATTTATATGGCTTATGATCGTAGTCATAAAGAGTCACGGGCAACAGCTAGTCTAGTAGCTAGTAACCTTGATCATAGTTTTATTAGTGATTGTAAATCATTTTAATACTAAATGTTAATATTCGTATATACCTACCTATATAAAAAGTCTTGAATCATGTTACTTAAAACTTTTATAATTTACTACATTGTCGAAATATTCACACGGATCCTTACTTTTTTCGTATTAAATATAGCTTGTGTTCATCAGAGGGATGATATAGGATTCTAAACGTAAAATATTTTTTAAATCGGTCCGTTAGTTTCGGAGGCTATTCAAACAAACAAACAAAACAAACTAACTAATATTGGTGATGATGATGATAATAAAATATAGCCTATATTCGTCAGGGATAATATAGGACTGTAATAGTAAAAGAGTTTTTTAAGGTCCACTAGTTTCGGAGCCTATTCAATTCAAACAAACAATTAAATCGTTTAATAAAGGAAAAAATTAAAATGCAAGTAAGTTACCAAGGCTAATAAAGAAATTATGATATCGAATCGTAGTCTAAGTCCTCAATGATGAACTTCGTAAAATAGACACAATCGTCAACGTACGAACAACGGTTTCCCGACGCAACGACTTCAATAAGTACATAATAATATTATTTTTATTCTTCTTAGAGGTCTCTTTGTATCGGGGTTTTTTAAATTTAATTCTTACATAAAAGATTTTAAGTCGGTGATGACTCGACCCTTATAAATTTAGTATAATGTGATATTGTATTTACTAGGTGATACCCACCTCCAGTTCATATTAGCTTAACTTTCATCAATGTCTTCCTGACTGAGTAGGTATATCTCGTATATTATGTCATAATATCGTAAGTAGTAACATATAGTGAAAATGCCTTAAGAAGGCAATTGCTAGATTAATATTATTGATAGTTTACTGTTTTATTATATTCAAAGCCTTAAGCATTTTATAATACATATTTGTCATATACATATAGATCTTCTGAAAAGTGTAATGCGTCCATTTCAATATCTTATCTACAGCGCACTACTCGACCCCAAGACATAGCGAGTAAAAGTATCCAATCAGATGGGAGCACTAGCTCATTTAACAACCTTTTCACCATGCGATATGACCCTAGTTGACCTAGCGCTCGGTAAATTGGATAATGCAACCAGTCAGTAAAATAAGGACCAGACAAGTACGTCAGTCAGCTTATAACGTGGTGAACCATCCGGCAATGTAGGTACCTATAATTTGATTGGTGGCAGCCTAGATGACTTTTATCATTAATAGATGTGCAAAATAACAAGCATTTAAGTTTCGTCTAAAATTATCAGTTTTTAATAATACAAGAAAGATCAATTTCTCTTAACAAAGTGACTAAGATCTCTTTGCTTCAGTAGAAATAAAGTTGCTATGACGGTTTAAATTTACCATTCGTTTCTGATCTCTTAATTTTAATAGTATTGACATTATATAATTATATTTATAAAAAAATTGAACTTCTCTTAACAAACATATGTTTATAAATATGTGCTCTCGCCTCTCAATGTCCCCATATTGCTACAAAATGTTTTATAACATCAAAAGCAATAATTAACTAAGTCATAAATTATAGTAACCTTAGTGTCACTGAATCAGAGTTCTCATAATATACTTCATGCGGTGCATCCCGCGACCCACTCTTACTAAGCGGTCATTAAACTATTTATGAAAAGGTATTTTACAAGTATAAATCGTAACTACATCTAAGGTAAAAATATCTTAGGTTTTTAGGATTTTTTATATCCATTGGAATATAAAGTCTTCAAATGTAAATGTTGAATAAAATATACAAGATCTATATAATATAATTTATTTTGTCTTAATATAGGTCAAACATTCGAAAAAATACAACAATTTTTGTGTTAGTAGAATTATTGTGCTTTTGGAAAGCTATCCTACTTCTAATAAAACTAAACTCCTTTTTTGTCGTAGCTAAAAGTATTCAATTATGATTATCGGCTTATGGGGATCTGCTAAGGAGTGTTATTTATGTATTCTTGTTTATGTAAGGATTATATAGACATTTAAATGTTTTACATTATATTATCGTATGTATTTATTATAAAGTTTTATATAATTTTTTAGCCAACCGCTGCTAGAAGTAGAGTAGCAACATCCTCTCGAGGTGACCGAGTAATTAGCTTCATGGTAACAGATCCTTGAGCTGCGACCAAACGAGCTCGTACCAACATTGGAGTTCCCTCACGCCACATACCGCCACCACGAATTTCTTTAACTGCCTCACCTGATACAGCACCAGTGCCAGATATAGCTGATTTAGGTAAACCTAAATGATCACAAACTGCCAATGCTGCATCGTTGATATCTGATTGCGGCAATACAAATGTATCGCAAGCTTCCGGAGCTGTTGATGCTCGTTCCCAGGAAGCTTCCCACTCATCCGTCGCAGCAACAGTCCGAAACTGTTCAGCGCATCCGATATCCACTTCTTCTAAAGGATACGTGTCGGAATAACCTTCTCCGCCATCAGGCAACCCAGTTGTAGGGTCGCAATCTCGTACTACAAACTCAAGAGTAGCTCCAAAAGTACCCAAGGTCTCGATTGGGCCGTGAGGAAATTCTAAAACACAGAACGCACTACCTTGTTTATCATATGGTAGTAGGTCACAAGCAACTTCACTCAGAATTTTATAACCAGGAGCACATTCTAGACGAATGTTCACTTTTTCTAAAAGTTGATCACTAAGCGTGTTTAAGCATTCAAATTGTAAAATCAAGTGTCGGGCAAAGACATGTTTTACACATCGCACTCGATACTCTGTTTCTGGTTCTGTTAGATCAATAGCTTTGCAGGTTTTAAATCCTGGTCCAAGTTTTTCGATACCCGGTATCACTTTAAGTTGTTCAGAGTACAATTCCTCAAGTGAGACAACTGGTTGTTTACGAGTTTCAATTTGAACTGGCGCTTCTTCAGGCTCCTGCGACGGTTGCGATGTCGGAACAGTTGCAATATTAAAGGGTTCTTCGGGTTTCAAATTAATGTGATCTTGTAAAGCTTTCTCCAAAAGAACTGGATTTGGAATCGGCACATTGATGATATATTCATCAATAAGCTGACGGTCATTGGAATCCAAAATAGCACTGTAAAAGATGGCTCTATCACGGACCTCGTCATCATCGTCTAATTGACAACGAGCTAAAAGAACGCTAACATTAGGAAGCAGATCTTCGCAAGTAGCACCAAATCGAGCAACTGCGGACACAGCGGCAGCTCGGACCGGGCCAGATTCTAAAATTACTCGGTTATAGATGTATCTGATATATCTAGATGGTTGACGAGCTTTGGGTCCTTCGCGACCTAAAATGTACAAAATGCGTACGGCCAATGATGTATGTTCGCAATCTTCAATAAATTCACAGAGATGAGCTAAACCTGTTTCTTTTGCATCTGGATTTTCTTCTACCAAGGCAATTATAGCATCTGCAATCGCTGTCTTATATTGAACACCACCTTCATCCCGTAACATGCCAGCTAAAAATGCAGCAAGTGATTGATGCTTTCGTGGATATTTAGTACACAGCCGCCTTATGGCTCGAACAACTACAATTTTGAACTCATCAGATATTTCTGACATGAAAGTCGAAATTTGTTTCATTAGACGATCAATTGAGCTTTCAGCACCAGTGGCAAGCAAAGTAGTCACAGCTAATGTGGCAACAGAACGATTTGAGTCTGAAATTAAATTTTCCAAATCAACTGCACAGGCTGCTACGGCATTGGGATGTTTTGCTGTTAGTTTTGCTAATGTACGGGCACCAGCGAGACGGCTGGTGGCTTTTGGTGAATTGCAGAAAATTTGTAAGACGCTTACGGCCTGGGCAAGATCTCTAGCTGACTTTCGCAAGTTGACAATTGCATAGGCAGCTTCATAAACAACGATCTCAGACTTGTGACGAAGACAAGATTCTATAAATTCCAAATATGGCTCTGAGGCATCACTTTGATCTTCTTCAGCTAATTTTGCAGCATGTCTGACTAACAGACACAGAGCGAATGGAGACCGTAGAGGCGAACGAGATAGCTTTGTAACCAATTTTACAGTTGATAGCCGGTCGTTGCGTCTCGCCCCTGCTACAACTGCTAGGGCATGGTATGACACCATAGCATTATCTGACATTATCGCCTCCTGAAAAATAAAAAAATAAATATATTTATATAACCTAATAACGATATCCCATGATTTTATTATATTATAGTAAAAAACTAAGCATGATGGCAAAAAATAGAAACACACTTATTTAACTTGACAGTCATCTAAACTATTTAACTAAATTGGTTTATTTTTTAAATCCAATAATTTTTAAAACAATGCTGGTACACCATAAACATTGAAATATGTAAATTGACTATAAAATCCTCCCTGTATTAAACAGTGTGATTGTAAAAGTCACAAATCTAAATAATTCTGTTAATTCACACTATATTCTGCCACATAGATTTAGTAATATTATTGTTATTTTTTAATAATAACTAGTAGGTACAGAATGCTACAAATCCTATTTATTTGGCTAAAATTTACAAATTTCTAATGTTCTTTTTTTTATCCAATACGTCATACCATAAAACCATTATGTGAAACTGAGCCTGAGTTTTTACCAAAAAAATATGCAAATAACTTTTCTTTAAAATTACTCTAAAAGTTTTTAAGACTGTGTCCCTGTATCTATTATGGATCCCCTGGCTCCAGTCAAATATTATATAGGTACCTGAAGTAATTCTAATTTCATACTGCTTATTTATTTCAATAAAAAAGTGGGTCCGTATTTTTCAATTAAGAGTTCTCTTTAAAAAATATAGTCTTATATTAGTTATATTTTGCATAAACAACAGAAATGTTGAATGTAAAGTGGAAATTAACATGATTAACTTATACCTAAAAATTCAAAGCTTATAAAAATTACAGTCAAATAGATGGTACATAGCAGTTAAAATTGTTAAAATATTCTTCATAAGACAACTGTAATTCAATTGGGTCAATAATGTATCCCATGTTTTTATAGAATAACTAAAGAGAAAACGAATATTTCTAGAGCTATTACTTTTTGTCACATAATACCATACTTTAGTTTTCCTTAATATTTTATTTGTCTAGAATGCTAACATAACATTAACCCACACTATATATAAAAAAACTCCCACATTATGATACTCTCTCTCTCTCTCTCTGATCTCAATAATTAGTTAATTACAAGTACTTATTGTTTCAGAGAACACTACCTCAGCAACTCTGAACACCTACAGGCGGAACTTGAGCATGCCAGGCATGATTTGTCAATATCAAGCTGTATCTCGCCAAAGGCACAGGAACCACACTAAGCTAACCATAGTTGAGCAGCATCCAAAACTATCAATGTGTATGGGGGTTACTGACAGAACAAAAACCTACAAAAAGGTTTCTATAGAGATAATTGTTAAACCATATAAGTAAGTGAGCAAATTCTCTGGGCTATTTAAGTTACTTTGCAAAATAGCAGGAGTATAAGAACTCAAGTGTCATTTTGGCTCGTCATACATCAGCCAACCAAAAAGAAACATCAATATTAGAATTGGGAAACTAATCTCCAATGTAAAAAAAATGGTGTTATCAAAGTGGATAAAGTGTGAATATTCAATAAGCAAGCCCAAATATTGTCTCAAAATTAATAAACTACAATTTCTTGGTCATTAACACAAGTTTTTTGCTAAATGTAATGCGAGTCTATTGAAATTTAAAAACGTGCAATTTTAATGTTTGGTATTAGCATCAAATATCAATGAAAAATAAAAGAAGTCCACATCTGTGAACACATCGCCAGACCCAAAAGTACTGTTAGTGCATTTTGAGTGCATCCTTAACTTTATGCCAAAAACAAGAAGCAGTCAGAGGTAGATGACAGTCAACTACATCTATTCTTCCCATGAACACTCAATGCTAATGCTTTAGTGGCTCTGCTTTCTTAGAAAACATATATTGTGATAATTTATAAGTTGCAATGTACACCAAAGTGAAAAAAATATATTGACTTTCAACTAATCATTTGTCCGAGCTAAACTGTCCTGTTGTTAATATTAATTAAACCAATGGTTCAATAAAATGGAGTACAGGAGATAAGAGAGGCCTCGTGATGAAACATTACCTGTGCATCATTCACCCAACGCCTCACTAAATCAGGGACAGTTGCAGATAAATGAAGTGCAGAAACAAGAGCGGCTGAGCTGACGGCGGGGTTCTTGTCTACAATGGCTTGCTTCATGTATCGCTCAATTGCTTGCAACATAGTACTATCTGTTATGCTGCATAGGGCCCGGATAGCTGCTGCACGATACAAATCCTCCTTACCAGTCATATCTTTAGTCAACGAAGATGTCACAATAATTACATCTTGAGCCATCGAGCTCAATTCTTTGATGCACAAATACACGAGACGACGTAAAACAACGTCCTTAGATTGAAACAATTTTGTAGTCGCAAAAAATATTTCTGTGGATTCTTGAGTTGATAATTTTTCTCCTTGATTTAGTAAGTAGATTATTTTTGTAAGTATGTGGACACATTTTCTTGGATTCACAGGGGTAGAATTGAAGTACCGTGCTTCTTGCAAAAGAGTGGTTTTATCAAGATTTTGAAAGATATTTCCTCCACCATCTTCCTCCTCTTTCTTGTCACGACGAAAAGAGCTCATATTTTTATTTTTTTAATAAAATGGCACACCAGACTTATTTGTATTCACCGGTAAAAGAATAGAAAGCCAAGATGGCAAAATGATATTGATTAAATTGATGATGTAAAATGACATATACAAGTGCTACGCTGTTCGCTGTCACAATTTGTTAAATGATTTTGTCTATTAGTGTACTCTTAGTCTATGGTGCTTGACATATGTTCTCTGCCTTATTTTGCTAAATTCTAATAGCATCACTACATATAAACACACTATGACGATTATAAATTAAATTTATTAAATTGAATTGTGAAGTGAATTAAAATATAATAAAAGGAATAAAAGGATATGGTATATGAGGCAATCAAATAGCACATTGTAAATATATGGATAAAATTTAAAACGTAAATTTATATAAAAATAAATATATATTTATCAATATTCTTAATATAATCAATATTTAAACTAAAATTCTAGTTATAATGTAGATAAGAATGTGAAAGAAACTAAGTTACTAATATGAGTTTTTATGGAATGAGAGCGTTATAAAATAAAAAAAAATTCACTCTGAGAGAAAATTTTGTCAAAATATTAACATGTTTTACAGATTTTTTTATTTTTTTATTTTTTAAGCAACTGTCCACCAGCATTTAGTAAAAGTTTTATAAGTCTGAACCAATTTTCGAAGTACATTTTTCAGGATCCAACATATTATAATTAAAATTGTGTCCCCTTGAGCTGATTTTTAATTTTAGGGTTCCAGAAGAAGTCACAAAATAGGACAGTGTTCAGAGGGTGTTGTCTGGAAAGTTTCTTAGCTTATTGTCGAGCCAAACGCCACAGTCTCATGTTCGGTTGCTTGATAATTGTACTAGTTAAAACTTCTGGCAAACTTTTTGTACTGTACTAATAAACATTGATATAAAACTAAATACCATGTATTTAGTAAAATACATTATAATCTTGGAGAAGCTTGGGCGCGATATTTTCAAACTTACGAGGCGTCTATCTATTCAAAATGACTTTCGTATCTGTTAGAAACCAACGTTCCTTAATTCCTAATTAAAAATGGTTGTAAATACTAAAATATTTGCATTGACCTTGTTGAAAATGTATGCATTGCGAGTATATATGTTTTTCTTTTATTTTTTTGTGTATTTTTGTGTATAGCATCGCATATGTTTTTTTTTTCATGCAAAACCGAGTGTATATGCCAATCCAGTTTTATAATTTTCCTATTGCAATGTAGAATCAACAGTAATTCCTAAAAATCCTGTGAATTTCACCTTTTCCAATGATTTGTTATTTCGCAACTGATAATAATAATATTAGATACATTTTGATAGAGTACAATTTCGTCTATTACCGGATGCTGTTTTATTTTCAATTTAAAAGAAGGGTCACCAAACAATGCTACGAAACATCGTTAATTGTGAAATTATCAGGTATTTTTTATAAAAAACGTAACAACGTTTTTTATAAAAAATACCTGATAATTTCATTTCATATTCAGGCATCAACAAGGAAGTCCCATTGTCTTGCCTAGTTTGATTCATGAGGGATACCCACTCAATGGGAATCCCACCCGATCTCTTTTGATTCTTTTTAATCTCATAAAATCCACACAACAACAGAAGGTATTAGAGAAAAAATTGAAGTTGTGTGCTATGATTTTACCAGGATTGAAAACCAAAGGGCACAGAGTACTATAAAATTCGCACTCTATGACTAGTATACAATAAGACGTCACATTTTAATTTAATTTTTAAGTAGACTTAAAACATGCAATGACCTGGCCTGGGAACAAACTTAATCAAATAATTTACAATTATTTCTAATGTTATGAATAAAAAAATTACTGCTATTAAATTCCCTTTCTCTGTACTCTGTAGAGATCATACAATTTTGGTCATCTTTATGGATTATGGAAGTCGCCCATACCACAAACGATAGGTTAATTTTCTTAAAGTAAATTTTTATGAAAAGAATACGAATTAGACGAAAAAAAAAAATTTCAGGAACACATCGTGACTCAATCTATAGACTATGCCCAATGGACTTATGTGATTCATCGGATTAGTTAAAACAACAATTTTACTTTTTTTGCCAATATTTTATGAGTGACCTACTTTTGAAAAAACTACTAATAGATACCTATGTGTTTAAATTTTATCTTTCAAAATATCTTCTTTCTTTTATAACGTTTGACAATCAATCGTAAATTAATTTATTTTAATATTGTGAGATGAGTAATTAAAATTCTGATAATGTTTACCGTTTTTTCTTTGTTTTGTTCTCTAAATTATTTTTTTTCTAAAAGCTTTGAGATTTTTTAATTAAAAAATAAGCTAAAGGAATAATATACTTTAATAGTTTTATGAATACAAGTTTAGATAGCTGTTTAAAAAAAATGCAGAGCTCCAAAATTATTTAAATATTATGGATAATGTTAAACAAGGATAAAGATGATGATGTTATCAATCCTTCAGAGACAGACAGAGATTATTTTACAATATCTTAAGAATAATTTCAAATCTTTTATCTGATTACAACCAGTCATTAAATCTAAGTGATGCTTTATCATTAATATGTAATTATTATTTATAACCAACATACTGTAGTGCTAATATGTAAATTTTATATACTTTTAATTTTACTTATAAGAAAAGTATATCAGCAACATATTTTTTTTTTAAATAGCTTTATTTGTCTTAACCTGTAATACAATAATATACATACATGTATTTGGTATGGTTTTCATTTATATATATTGAATATATTTATATGTATATACATATTTTCTGTAGCAGTCATGATAATTAGTAAAACAAAGGTTCATTGTAGTTTTGACGTATTAACAAGAAAATTATATTTTTTTTGGAACTAGCGTGTCAAACACGAATATTGAATACAAGAATTAACAAAGTTAGATGGCTCTAGTCTAGATGGCGTATCGTTAAACTAGGAATTTTACATTTAGAACTTTTATTTCAGTGTTTCTGTCATCTGTAGTTCGCAGCATGAAACTTTACAGACATCAGTTCACAATTTAGTACCCAATACAATACAGGTAGATTAAATACATACGTCAGAGTTCATACTCTGTTATTCAGATTTCAGACGAGCTGCCATTATGACAGCGTTTGGTCGTGTTTTAATATTCTATTTAAGCTTTTGTAATTTCTACACAAAATGATTTAAAACGAACGAACTCTATATATATGTATGTTTACAATTTTGATTACAAAACTTGATCGTTTAAATACAAAAGTATTTTACAATAAATGGAAAATACTTACCTAAATTATTGTTATGCCAAATACCTATTCACTTTCATACATGAGTTCCGAATTACAACATTTTTTCGGACTAAACGACCGAGCGTACCCTAAAAAGATTCCCCTTTAAATGTAAACATTCTTTATATAACATAATAGTGACAGACAAAATCTACACCTAAAATATTAACTAATAAAATAATTGATATTTGTTCAGTAAATAAAATATCATAAAAAAATATTTGTTCAGTACTAATAGGTAGGTATCTCATAACAATATTTTTTATTTTTGTCAGGTTGTCTATTTATGTCTTTGTCCCAAACCCAAAAGTTACTTGACGGATTTCAATTAAATTTAATGTGGTTATAGGATTTTGCCCCATTCAGAATAAAGAAAACTTTTTACTCTGGATATTTCTCTTTATTTTTAAAGGAGAACACATTATCTATGTTATTTCGGAAATAATTACAATAAAATAATATATATGAATTTAAAAAATAAATGATTTATGATGACTTAATATATAAAATACTTTGAATCAATAACATAAGGTCTAAATTAGGTACACAAAAAATAATTAAGAGACATTGAACTCAAAGTATCAAAATTGGTTAATTTTTAACACGTTTCTGATAATTTGACGTGTATTTTTTCTTGTTTGTTTTTATTTTTGCATGTTTAGGCGTTTAAGATTTTTATGTAACACACTTCTTTTCAGAAACACGTCCTTAACGGGATAAAAATAAAGCCTTAAACTTAATTACACGGTTTTTTCATTTTGATTTGCTGATTCATATTCATTTTAAGTAAATTACTAAAGTATCTATGACGCTTATGGCTCGAAAAATATAAATGGAGATGATTGGAATATAATAGTCATAATGTTATAGAAATAACTACGATTATCTTATAATTCTATTATAGTTATACGAAACAATAGAAAAACGAAAGTTATTTTAAGCTATAGAGATAGTGACTCTCCAGTGTGGCTTTTTGTTTTGCGTTATAAAAATACGTTACGGATACCCGCCGGTGAAGGTGATGATGGGGGTTATGTGGGTCTACCCGGCAGGATAGAAGACGCTGTCATTTTTAAGGCTACTAGTAGGTATGTTCTTTGAAGGAACAACTTAATGATAAAATGATATATTTATTACGTACATCAACTTTTATATTGACTTTTTATTTGTGCGTGACAAGAATTTAGAACATTTAAATAACAAACTTGGATTTAAAACATAAATAAAAAGTTTAAAAGATAAATACTAACATAATTACACATTTGTTTTGAAGCGAATAAATATTAAATTATTTTATGAAATAATTTCTACAAGTAACGTCAAATCTACTATCCAAAATTATATACGACAGAAGCTGCAATGTATCTTTTTTATGAAAGAATTAACAGGATTTTACCAAGAGAAAATGTGGGCCGCATTTGCCTGGTTTAAACAGACATCCGTTAGTATTTTTATTGTTGAACTGACTTAATATAATTTATTTTTATTTTTCTCACTTAATCATGAAAGTGCTGAATACTATAATAAAACGAACCTGTTCCGTTCAATTATTAGGTATAAATGAGAACATAACATTTTTTTTTAATTATGAATTTAATAACAAAAAAAGAAAGACTACTTTAGCAGTAGTTTGTACTAATAAGTATTTAGATTACATAGGCATACTTAATCTTTCTTTTTGTTATTAAATTCATTACAACAATAAAATGGATACAAGCATGTTTCTTCTATTTTTTCACATTTCGGATGTAAGTAGATTTTTTCCAAAAAGACTATGATGAAAAAAACTTTTATAGGCAGCGTCACAAAAACATTCTTCAGAATATTACAGTACACGTTAGAACTCAAAGAGGATTTTTTTTCTCTTTTACCAGGCTTAATGTGTATACTGGCTGGTATACACATTGTATCGAGTCAAGTGGTTTCCGTTGGTAATCTCTATCACCAGTCACGCTTAGGAACACTACCTCTGTGTCGAACTAAAGTTAAAACTGATTTCCGGAGTATTTTTGTATGAAGCCCAGTAGGCTTAAAAGATTTATTAATAGTTGTGTTTTATAAGTTTTGATTTAACCTGCCACGACATTTTATTGTTAATCCTAGCTGTTCTTAAGATGGAATTTCAAAATGGGGAATTAAACTCTGATTGTTTTGTTGCTATGAATACTTTTCATTACCAGAGGATGTTAAAATGGAACCTGAAAATTGGGACTGCAATTCTTTAAGGCTAAGATATTCGAGTTTGGACTTGTTTGCCTTGTTGTCTTGAGTGGATGCATGTCATTCACGAATAAAGTTGGTGTCTAAAAATTGTTCAGATCAAAATTATTATTATTTTTAAAACAATTTTACTTAAAAACACAGATTGCCACATATTCATTCCCCTGTTTTATCTTATTTCTGCTACTGGTTTTCGTCATTGCACTGCAAGTCACTAGCTAAAGTAGGAGTCGGATAAGTAAGAATATGCATGGCACTACCATAAGGAAAACATATTGGATGTAGATATATTTTTAATCTGAATCAATTTGAAGTATTGCTGTGTGACCTTTAACCTGTTCCCATTATAGTTTAAATGAAAGGCTTTATTTTTTATCTGCTATATTAAAAAAAATATTAATTCTTTATGACTTATATGTCATATATTACATGGATACAATTTATTTTCTCATTAATGAGGTATCCTCTTAAATTTATTGAGTTAAAAAACACCATTAAAATAAATAATAATAACGTAACTTTAAACGAAGTCCATTAATATAAGTTGCGACAATTAGCTTGAGTCGCAAGACCCTGTCGCACACCACGACTCCACTGACCCCGGGGTAAAATATGCTGATCTCTTGGTACTATTCACACTGTCGTAACAGATATTTGTATGACGTCCGGTTAGCGACAAGATGTCCAGTTTGTAACCGGGATCAGGGGCGTGGTAAAGAAGGGTAAGTCCGGCTTTGCCGTCTTATATTTTGTGGACGGCGTTCAAACTGGAGTGAATTTATTTCCTTATACACAGCGGCCATTTTTGTTCTTTTTAACATGTTCATATAACAATGATTTTAGTATGTTTCTTAATACTCGATATTTTTTGGTGAAATTGGTGAACCTACGCAATAATACTATCAGTGTTTTGAGTTTAATCACCGCCATATTTAAGTACTTATAATATAAAAAAAGGAAAAGAATTACTAATAATATTTAGTATAAGTATCTAATAACCTGAAACAGATCTCATTAGGTAGGTAATTGTTGGTATTATATCATGACATCTATATTTACATCATAATATGTTTGTTATTTTTATACAGAAATCTCTCTTTGGCCAGCTACATCAAATAACAATCAACATAAACCTAAAATATTTAAATTTAAAATCCAAACACTTTTGTTTGGGGTTTTCCCGTCCTATGACTACACCAAAAGAAAGCAAAATTAGTATTTTATTGCGTGATTGTGAACTATCAAAAAGATTAACTTATAAACATATAAAACAACATTTTTCTTTTATTATATCTATATCTTAAATACGTTATAAATCATTACTCAACCTGTGCGTTTCATAATTGCATTGTTCCCTTAAATGCGTGAATAATTTGAATTTCCTATGATGTCTGCTGAAATTAATTCTAAAATGTTGCACCTCAATTTGCGTACATAACAATTAGCACTAATGGTGGAGAATTTGCTAGATAATTCTTTATTGGTTCCAGCAATGCCAGCGGCAGACTAATCTTTATCTATAGTTAAACCTAAGTCCCGAGCGATAGAAGAACTAAACTTTATCTATAGTTCAACTTTGTCGAGGGTGTGAATTCTGTATTTTATTGTGTAATTTAAAATATTTGTTTCTTAAAAAAAAGAATTTTTATTAAAAGGTTGTGAATATCGGCGGCGGAGAAAAAATGTGTTCTTCTCGATCTTTTCTCTGTCAGATATAATAATAATAATAGTATCAGCACAAATTATACAAATTTATATAACCCTCAAGTAAGCAAATTATTTGCTAAATATAAGTAACATGGCTGTAGGTATTTTTTATAATACAAGCGAACACTTCATATGTGATCACTGGGACTCATGGGTGTCACCCTTAATATTGCATCTTTCTTTCCTAAGACTTACTGCAAACAGGCTTCCTCTAAAGACGAAATTTCCATGTAAGCCAGGAGCGCACCGTTAACGAAGTCTCCTCTTGAAATTGGTAAATCTATGTAGTGTAGGTATCGGTTGTTTGTATTTGCAAGCCAAGTGATATTCCAATTATACTGTGAATGGTTGTAATAATAACTAGCTTTAATACTAATACATGTATATTATATTTTAATATGCTTGTATTTATATTAGTTATATATTATGCATCACCCTAATTTGTTTCTCATACTTTGATCCAACCAGAATAAGGTTGTCTGGAAGAGATCGCTACCTAGCGATAAGGCTGCCTTATTGTATACCCTTCAGTGGTTTTAATGTTTTACCTTTTTATACCTTACTTTCATGTTAGTGGTATGCTCTAAAGTATATTATTATTAATACACTTGGTATCCTGAAACGATATATGCAATTGACTCTTAACTATCGAAAAAAAAGAAAATATGGCGATTAATTAATAAACACTTTAATTATTGATTCTTAATAAGATATATAACAATGCCGTGGTACAGACGAGAAATTGCTGTAATCAAATATATTTAAAACTGATTAGCGACGCCTCCCCTAACTGTTTGCGGAAGTTATTAGTGCAACTGTAGTTTGTGCTCGGGTGAAATAAATAATTAACTAAACCATTTACGTTTCTTCTCTTAGTAACTAATTATATTTTTTGTCGTTTATTTTTTTAAGAGGAAATATTTTACATTTTTTTTAATAACACATTGTCATTTACTTATACTTTCAATTTAATTCACCCATTACTGTTTTTGTAGTCACATCTTAAAAATGTGATTAATTCATTTTTAGATCTTAGAAAAATATATTAATTATTAATAAATAATATATATTTTTTTATATACCTTATATAGGTATTTATAATTATGTAACAAAGCATTTAACACCTTAATTATTTTATTAAATATATATTAAAAAATAATACTATTTACAAAATACTTAGGTGGATAGATACAGATGAAATTGATTTAAAACTGATATTTTTTTTTATCTTCCTTTCGGGTGAAAAACGAGTGTTTCCGAATATGTTCACAATTAAGGCGGTTATGTTGATCTTGGTGAGGGTCGGCGATGACGATGGCGGCGGAGCTGAAGCCGCGATGCCGTTGAGGCGGTCGTCCCGATCGATAGGCGGGCGCGGCGCTGCAATCGCTCCTCTGTTCGCCAGCCACTGTCGCCTGCCGACACTTCACCATTCCGGCGATCGCTTACGCCGCGAATACACGCGACGATGCGCGCAGAACGCGCCGCTCGTGACACGCGACATAACAAAGATTATGAAAACTTAAAGTCATCACTGAAAAAAGGGAATAAATCCAAAAAGCATAGAGTTATATTCGATGAGAGCGCAAATGAATTTTTTGAGGCAGATTATATTATTGTTGTTCGAGATGAATGCGGGTATTCCGACGAGGGAGAGAACGAAGAGTGCTCCGGATGCGGAGCCTGTGACCGTTTTCAGGAACCGGAGCCTGGGGCGCTCAGTCCCCCGGAGGGTTACAAAGACATGGGGCTCTTTAACCGGGATGGAACTTTGCGGGAGCAAGCCTGGTGGGATGCGGGTGACGTGGTCCTCGTGGGAGAGCGCTCTGGAACTGTGTTCACGCCGCAGCACTTGCAGCTTCTTCGTAGGCTGCAACGAGAGAGGATGTTACGATCTACAGTGTGTGCAGACTGTGACGCGCACTCCACGCACCATCAACCTCACGGTGAGTCACCAACGTCCTTGCAAAGGACAAACTTCATCTAGTTGGCAGTGTCGTTAACACCTCGAAGACGTAGACGATAAAGGAATTATTCAATCTAACGCTTTCTTATTTTTAATTTATCATTATATTGCAGGTTGTAAACGGTCTAATGCCGTGGTAGAAGACTGCGAAACCTTATGATTCCTATTCTTTCGCTACGCATAAGCCAAATGCTAATAAATATATTTTACCGTATATAACACGACGTAACACGCTTTTAATCTATTAGGAAACCTTAAGGAATACGTACTAAAAATAAATAAAAAGCTATTGCGATTGTATACTTTTTTGCGAAATACAAAATATTAATCCTATGGATTTTTGCTAAAGCGAAACTTTAAGCGATATGTTAAATAATCTTGTTTCAGTCATATTTTTTTGGTAAAATGGTTGACTTGAAAGGTAACGCCATATTGCGAAGATTCATCGTGTTCACAATAACTATATATGACAAAAAAACTTGAATATAAAGAGTTAACAACCTTGTTTATATGAGATACTATATTATTATAAATAAAATATAATAACATCAACAAATTAACCTAGTAGTTTTACGTGATACTAAAACAAAATGTTAGATATCATATAAATGGTACACATTCGGACAAAATTGATTAAAATATCTCTTTAAACCAATTAAAAGAATAGTTAAAAATATATTAAAAATAAGCACCTATTCTGTTTTATATATTCCTGCTGCTCTTACTCTGAAAATAATACTTAAACAAGATTTTTTAATTACATAAATATTATGTACAATTATTTATAATTTAGTAAAAATGGTTGAATATTGTCTCTTCAATTGCAATAAAACAATCCCGTACTGAATAGTCGCTACAATACTAAGCAATACTTCACATAAAGTTATCTGGCCTTCTCAAGTACATAGGTATTAATAGCAATTTCTAGGTATTTCTCCATTATCCCGCAAAAGTTTATAAAATGGCCTCCCAAAATGGCAACACCATTCAATAATAGCGATATTGTTATAATGAATTACAAATACAGTTATGATACAAATATATAACGAAACTATTTTTATATCAAGGCCATTCTAAAAATAGGAGGAAGTGTTTATATTAAAAGAATTTTCAGACAAGTTGTGAAGATAATACATTATTATGAACCATAACAAAAGACTCTGGAACACGCACAATGTTTCATTGTCGGGGATCATAACATAACTGGACTGACCTTGTCTTATTTCACGCCATGTGTAAAGAGTTTGTTCGAACTGGTTTACTCCAGATACGTCGAAAGCATATAACAATCTAGCGCCCTAAAAATTGCATCTAATATTATACAGATAATTAGCGCGCTTTATCGTTTAGGTTACAATTTGCAAATGTGTTTTTCTCCATTAAAAGAAATATTGAGAATAAAATTTAATTAAATAAGCATCAAACATATTTCATTTGAACTAAGATATTGAGTTTATAACAAAATCTATATATAATTTCAAAAAAAATAAAAATAATTTCCTTTGTTACTTAAATGTAATAATAATAACGACTTAATCATACAATTAATTAACCTTAACCGACATATATAATTTTTTTTCTATTTTACAATTGAAGATCTTCACAATCTACTTCATAACCAGGAACTGTTTTTAAATCCCTATTAATGTTAAATATAAACATTCAAGTATGCTTAAATTTTCAGTTCATCTTAATACACAAACTTATAAAAAATTTTCAAACATGATTCTTCTAATAACTGTAAGAAACTATGGAAATTTTCAAAAGAATTTCTTTATGAGGTTTCTTGAAGGAACTTCCAATAGCATATTATAATCTTTGGACCTTGACAAGATCGCAAAGGTTAACTCAACGGGTGCTAGTTTCTGAGATTAAATATAGACGAAGGTCGTCCCACATTTTCTGTAGCAAACAATAGCTTTGCAATTTGCGATACTTAGATTTTATTCCAAATATTTCTATCAAATTAGGTATTATGTTCGTTTACATTATTCTTGTATAAAACTAATGTATCAATTGTTCTTAGATCACAAAATGTTTTTTAATAAAGCATTTATTAAAGCTAACGAAGGCTAGAAATTATTCTCAGAATTCTATAATCAAAACACAATTATATCCATTTTAGTTATAATTCCATACACAAAAATGTACAATGTACAGAACAGCCAAAATAATTGGCTGTTCTGTACATTGTACCTATACCCTCCATATTAAAAAATGTTCCTTAGGTCTACCTAAGTACCTATACTACAAGGCGAGAACTAAACTACTGTTCACTACATCTTATTTTCTAAGAGTGAATAATGTTATTTGATGTTGAGCATTTAAACTTTGTTAGTTAGTGGCATATACTGTCATGGCACAAATTTACAAATAGTAATCCATAAATTAATAATAAAAAAAAATTGAATATTGTAAAAAAATCAACTCCTCGGTGTATTTTATACAGACTCAAATCTGATATGATCTTATAATAATGGTATTGCATGTATCATAAGCAATTATACTGTAATTTGATACAAAGTCAGTCACGGAGACATATATTATCACTACCGTATCAAGTTGTCCCCAATTACATTTTAGTGTTAATAATATTTAATTAAATATTTTCATTAATTCCTGTATTCCAAACAATAATACACGATTCAAATAACGCATGATTGGAATCAATTCTGTCTTTTAACCGGATTCAATTGGGATGTTTCATATTCGTTGAATGTGGAATTAATTTTGGATTCGAAAAAGAGTCGGAATTATAAACATGTCTTTGAGAATTAAATATATAAAAGATATATACAGTCATGATATAATAACAATTAAGAAGAATAAGGTGTCTGTTTATAAAACATTTAATCTCATTTTGATTAAGAGATCTTACAAGACAATTATACATTCTGATATCTTGAAATTCTTGAAAGGATTTTGGATTGATTTAAATACTTTCGAACATTGCGATCCAATTTAAAGTTTAAATCAAGGCTCAACTTCCGTTTGGTGTAACCTGAGTTATTAAGAGAATTGTTGTATTGGCTACGCAGATAAATTGACATGTGACATATATAGATAGAGAAAGATAAATAGAGATATAAAATCAAAATATAGAATAAGAAGAAATAACGGATCTTCTTTTATAGCCAATAATAAAAGCAATATTAAAAAAATGTACTTCAAAGTATAAAACATTTATATTTAAATAAGAAATTATTAAATATAAATTAACAATGTTTCCTGTAAATCTAATAACTTAGAAAACAAATTAATTTCATTCTTGGATATAACTTGGATATAACAAAATATAAATGTTAGTAATAATATTTAAAAATATTATTATTTTTAATACTTAATGTTACTTAATTTGTAATATTATATATATATTATAATACCAACCCCAATTTGTACACTATTTATAAAAACTTAGTCTGGCCATAAGTACTGTTACAATAAAAAAAAATCGTATAAAAAAAAATATACGATTGTTCATTGTGTTTTCTCATTTTGGCGCCAATACGTTGTAAAATATTTTGCGATATTAAAATAGAGTGGGGTGATAAAGAGAACAGAATCGTTGTGATTGCATTACAGAAAGTAGGTATGGAAATGCAATTTTTAAAACTATCCATACACTTGGTATTAGTCAAATGTTTATGTGCCTGGCTATTAATAGGTATAATGAGACTTCCTCGGTTTGTGAAAGTGAAAGATCTGTCCGTCCACGTAGGGCTCCTACGAAAAAGGAGCTCAAAGGAGTAAAGGAAAGAATTCGAAGAAATCCTGTCCGAAAGCAAAAGATTTTATCTCGGGAAATGAAGATAGCACCTAGAACCATATTAGATATTTTAAGAGATAATTTAGGACTTGCATCCTATAAGATTGCGCACTGCGCAAGCGCACTGGTCATTTCTTAACTGATACTACAACACACTAACAACTGCAAAGGTATCAAAACAAACAGGCAAAAGTGTAGCAAGATACCATTCTTGAGAAGGTAGTTAAGCCTCTTAAGAAAACCATGCTCAATAACCAAGTAAGGTCCTTCCAGCAAGACTCGGCGCCGGCTTAAAGCTCAGTCCACGCAGTCTTGGTTGGAAGCGAACCTCTCGAACTTCAACAGAACTAGAGACTGGCCGTCGTCTAGTCCCAATCTTAATCCGCTGGGTTATGATTAATGGTCAGTTTTAAAGAGTTCAGCATGCTCTAAACGCTATGATAATTTGGAGTCCCTAAAACAATCCATACGGTTGGCATTAAAGAATTTCCCCATGGAAAGAGCGCGTGCTTCTATTGATAACTGGCCTCAACGTTAAAAGGACTGTATTGGAGCCAATGGACACCACTTCAAATAAGCTTTTTATATTTTTAATGGTTTTATATTTCACACTGTGAAAGTAATAAAGTTATTTGCCATTTTTTTTTCTTTATTACAATATTTATGGCACGACTAGCTATAATAACTCTATGTGATCAGACAAAGATAGGACTACTTATGGCTCCCCTATTCTATGTATACCAATTCTATGAAGAAAGCTCGGAACGCAAGCTCATGTGAAATGTTATAGATGAATAAATTCATGTCCAAACCAAATAAAAATAAAATGACTTCCAAAACTTATATATTTATAAATTATACTCAATTAATTAGAAAATATGTACTGCATATAAATACTACACTTCTTTTTTAGTTTCTGAAACGTCTGAAATGCCTTAGTATTTGGTGTCTAGTCGGGAAAAATTCAATCTTGTCTGTTGGGAGCACTGAACTAAGAGTAAAAGGTGACCCCGTGGTCGGGTAACGCACTTGGACAGACAAGAAATGAACCTAGGTTTTGATTAGTTTTTAAAATTGATCTAAAATCTATTTTTTCACCTAATGAAACAGGAAATAAAATAAGAAAGGGAGAGACCTAAATCTAAAAAAAGGGATTTGTTTTTCTATTTTCTTTTTATAAATGACCTGTAAAACATATTTTTATTTACATATATTAATAATATAGTCATATATAAAACAACATAATAGTGCAACTACCATAGAATCATCGATTCGTAGAATTCCTGGAATGTAGCAAAAGTGGGAGGGAGGATAATAAACTTTATCTCATATGAATTGATGAATGAATATTTGCTGAACAAAAAAAATGTGTCCATTAAAGTATTTATTTTTTTATTATGGAGATATTTTATTAGTTACATTTTTGACTTTGAAATATTTGTCTCAAAAATATTAGTTAACATATTTGAAAAAATATATATAAAAGAGACAATATATGTACATGCGCACATGTCGAGTCTCGGTTGAAATTCCATAGACTTATTATACATAGAATAGGGGAGCCATAGGCAGGCCTATGAGTATAAGTGTCTGACAAGGAATAAAAGAGGCGAGATGAGAGACCGATACTTATCTTTGCAAGAAAGAGAGACAGATCGGTAGCCTCATTTGCTTTCTCTTTTATTTCGATAGACACATTTTAGGCCGGTTTCCCCACTCTATGTATATATAATAACTCTACTTGAAATTCACGTAATAATAGGAATACTAGATGCTTTGACTTGTCATGACATCGCTTACATTCCTTTTAGAGCACTGAATAGTTATGGGTAACCTAAACTATCGCCTGTGTGGTATCTATATATCTATGTGTTGTATACCAATTATTGTATAGCTTTGTGGTTTTTAACGTTTTTACGTTTTTTAGAAATATTTGAATCATGCTATTTAACCCAATACTAGTCCAACTTTCGGAGTATTTTTAACAACCATTAACGAATAAATGTTATATACACTAAAAAATATAATCTAATATAATAATAGAAAATATCCAGAAGTGCAGAATTAGCAGAAAATAAATGTAGTAGATTATAGATATCAAAACGATAGATCTCTTATCTCTTAAACGTTATATTTCTAGCAAAGTTTTCGCAGATTGGGAATATATGCACATTTTCTGGATTCGCTATAACCCCAAGTGGGTTTAGCTGAGGGACCTCTACAATTTCTCCATTATAATAAGACTCTCTCAGTGTTAATGCAACAAAAGGAAACGAGTAAATTACTCACTCAGCTCAACCCCAAGATGTAACCATTTTGAAATAAACAGAATGGAAATATGCCCTATTTTGTAATGTTGAACTTAGCAAATTAAAAAGTGTCGTATGTAGTTATAACAATAATCGAAATATGTTTCTCAAATATATAAAACCGACAAATGTGTGTAAATAAATTGTGAATTTACGAGTACTTGCACTTGACAAGCAAAACTGACTTTATATTGAAGGTATTGAAGAATTTACCAACCGATTAACTTTTTGTGATTTTAACTTCGCCTGCGCTTTGCACATTTGGCGTGGAGGAGACGTGCCCTGAATGAAGACGCAAATGGAAGGATAAATGAACATTGTCTGTGCATTATAGTTCGAAACATCGTCTAGCAAGTTAAGCTCAGAACACGTTAGAGATATCAAGATAGATTGTAAAATTATTAAAAAGAACTTCAAAGGAATAGAAAGTTGATATTTATATAATCATAAATAGTGTTTTCTTAGAGTCTTCATGAGATTCTATTGGAAGCGGCTTTTCTTAAATTAATTTATGATTTATCTTTGTCAAGACTTCTTCCTGCCATTTCAAAATGATATTAATTTAGATACTTTGAATGTTAACTGTCTGTAAAGTTATAGAAAAAACTATATATAAAATGTACAAGATAGTTTTTCTTTTAGTTTAGTTTCCCTTGAAAATAAGCAAAAATACATTTATAAATAACTGACACAATTCCAAATTTAATTGAAATTAGCACTGTAGTTTTTGCGTAATGTACAAACCACAAGACAATACATTCAAAAACAATTCAGAAGATCGGTATTATGTACTTATACAATATGTACATATTATTAAAACATATATATCTAAACGTCTAGTGGACGATTGTCGAGAGGTCACAGACTCGAGCCCTGACTGTACTTATAGACTTTCTTATTATAGGACATGTATCAAATTATTTTATATCAAATTAACCTTGACCGTGGCTTTCAATCTTTACCCGTATTTACGTAACAATGAGACCTAGCACAAGAGAGTGCTTTTTCATATAAAAAGCAAAATGTCTCTTGTGCCAGGTAAAACATTACACATACAAATGTATTATGTACTATTTTAAGCAAAGTATAGGAACTAGGAAGCCCGAAAAAAGCCAAGGCGCTTAAGTAAGTAATTGCCATCAACAATTTTGCGGATTGAAGTGAATATAAGCCCTTGAGATATACGATTGAGGATTATATACCTAATTATTAGTTATAGGAATATATGTTTATCAGCATCAATTATTATCTGTGTCATAATGCACTGATGAATAATCTAAATCAAAATATGGTTCAACAAACAATGCTTCTAAATTAAGGGAATTTTATTCAGTATATATTGTGTTATAATATTCAATGGAGATTTATAAAATAAAAATCTTACATAACTACTTATTATACTATATGGATTCAATATATAAGATCCTGTTTTGTTTTCTTTGTAAATTAATTTGCTTGATAATTACCGATCACAGGGTTTAATCTTGAAAATTGTTCTAAGAAAATAAATTCTGTTACAAATAGTTATAACAAAAACGACGGAAGCCAATGCCAACTTTCTTCCTGAAAGGCTTTTGTAAAACTGACGTATATTTAATAACATAACATAAATAAACTTGACGTTTTATAGGATTACCAAGAAGAAGATAATTCCATAGAGTTATTATACATAGAGTACGGAAATCGGCATAAAATGTGTCGAAAAGAAGACAAAGCAAATGAGGCAACCTTTCTGTCTCTATCTTGCATGTGTGATTACAAAGATAAGTACCGGTCTGTCATATTGCGTCTTTTATTATTACTCGGACACTGACACCCAGAGGTCTGCTTATGGCTTCCCTAATGTATGTATAATAATTTTATGGATAAATTATCTTACATACAGTCCTTTATGGTAAGTGGCGCTCCGTCTCAGTGACATTTGCAGATATGCAAATGCATTCTCACCTCTGATGAATAGGAAGGATGCGGAATGTCCTACTACCTACGAGGAAATCAGACAGTTTGTACATCAGGCTCTCAAACTAAATATACTAAACCTAGCTATAGTAGGAACTTCATTTCAGATTTTAGTGAAAGGGTAATACTACCTCGGTACGTCAACGCTCATGGATACAAGGTGGAGTCAAAGGTCTACACGAGTCTTCCTCTTACATAAACTATTTCGTTGTTAATATTTTTGAAATACGATTATCTATATAAACATAATATCCGATATTGTCATTTATTCATTCACTTTAAATAGTTTAATCCATAGTAAATAGTATAGTAGTAAATAGATTGGAGTAAACTTAATATATTTACAGAACTAAATATATAGAACTCCAATACACTGAATGGTTTAACGATATATTTGTTATTCAATCTTGTCTGAACAGCTGGTACTGCACAGCTGGAATAACATAGTTTTAATAATAATTATTTAAAAATATACTGCTACAAATAAAATCAAACAAAAATATATTTAAAGTTAAACTGATAAAAATAAAACAAATCTAATAATATGACTAAAATCTATATTGATATTATTTGATAACCTATATCAATTTAAATGAATAAAGTTCAAAACAATAAAAGTACTCTTCAAAACTGTCAGCGAATCTAATAAATGTTATGTTGTTCGAACTGAAACTAAAAATGGTTGCAATAGTTACTTTAAATCCTTTGAAATAAATAAAGCCCATACAAAGGTTAACATTTTGGAAACTAGTTTTAGAAACAGAGCTTATTTCCTTATGTAACAATAGGGGCTTAGAAATTATTTTGGAACATGTTAAAAGTTAAAGTTGAAATTTCCTTTTAATTGTTACATATAATTTAAAATATGGTAGTAGTTTTAACAGACTTAAAAGTATAAAAAACTATTATGAGATATTCTAAAAAAGTATGTCTATGTATTAATTTGTATAACAAAAGTTTTTTTTAATTACTTAGATACTTATATCCGCACTTATATTCCTAGAAAAAAAACATTAGTTTGAAAATTAAGAAATACGTACAAACAAACTTATTACATTTATAGTATTAATTAAACCATAAATAATACTTTACCTCAGACTCCAAAAGTAATAACTAAAAAGCTGCTGTTGCTCGCGTACAATTACTTCGACCTCATTCATTAAAAAAACAATGAGTTCAGAGTTTGTCCTTGAGACGAATTTAGGGCTAATCGTTCCAGATGCCCCAGGGGTACCAACATGCGAACGAGAAATTATTGAATGTACAAGAATTATTTGTAGTGGATTAATATTGCCATTTTGTAGTCACTTAGGAAATAATATTCCATCTAATACGTATAACAATTATGAATGCCATGAATGATGTTTAATAATCAATTACCTTACTACTGTCTTATGTTTTTTACGTCTAGTATAAAGTAGTATTTTTTGATAAGCGACTATGTCATTTTCTACTAATGTTAGTCATAAATCATTATACATAACTGTAGTTGTTGGGTGAGGTAGCTATACGAAGTATTGTAAGATGTCAGGCAAAACCAGGCCAATGAGAGTAAATGGCCTTTTATTTTGCTTGGTTTCCTTCTAGTGTGATGTTTCTCCTGTATTGAATAATAATAGCGTGGCAAGCGTGTTCTAGAAATGTTTATTAGAGCAGAACCGTCTTGATAAAACGTATGTTATTATTGATTTAAATTACAGAACATTAGTGTGAAGTATGGCCTAGTTACGAAATACTAAAGATCTGAGGCGTCATTGAGTGAAGTTGACTTTATTCAACTTATTATCGAAACTGTTAAAACATGTCCTCTTTCAATTGTTTATTTTTTATTACGTATGTATGTTCTTTCAGTATTAAAAAAAAACAATAAGGTATACCGTAATTTTATAATATATTGAATTATTAATACCATTAATATAGATCATGGATATGTATATAAGAGCTAGATTTCAATAATAATAATATAACTAATTACACTAGATACTAATTCCAAATTGGCCTACAAGTGCAGCAATTAAGCGTTGGTCAAAACAGTCTCACATATCAGATATATCAGGAGGGTTATTATCTACAAATCCGATTACGTGGCGTTATGATATATGCAGCTACACGTACAGAAACTGGCTAGTTATTACATTAAAGTATTATAAATATGATGTTACAAGACATATTTATATAAGTTCGAGGTGTCAATATTTATCACCGCCTCTCCCGTCTCGAGAGATTCAATTTCTTGAAGTTTCTAGGAAATCTCATAAAATTATTTCCGTATTGTAAAGCTCCTATTCCATTTTAAACCAATAATAGTTCGAAACTATATTAAAGTTACTGTTTTAAGATAAATTTTCTCTTCTTATCTCTCATATAAAAGTAATATATTTTATATTTTTGTACGTATTATAATGGAGTTCCTCTATTTGATGTAAAAGCCAATCCATTGATACACACCTCTCTTAGCGAATGTTGGAACGGTGTGACTAGAGTTTACTGAAAGGCTTACAATTTAACAGTTTGATATCTGTTGACGAGGAGATTCATATTTGTTCACATGTGAACGCAAACAAAAGCTTATGGATGTGTGGGTGCATACTGGACTCGGACAATAAAAAGATTAATCATTTTATTTTTTCTTATTATTTTTTATATATAAAATTAAAACATTCTTATTTAACATCCACATGGTTTCTATTTAAAGTTTTTACTATATTTGGACTTAACGTTGTCTTTTAGTATTAAAATCTATTTTAATTTACTGCAATTCTTCATAACTGCCCCGTTATTCTGACCTACAAATCAAGTAAATGTAATTGCTCTTCAGAGGTGTGACCTTTAAGTTGTAATATTATATAACACTAGCCTTTGCTCGTGACTAATAAAAAGAGCTAATATTTCGAACTCAGTGTATAATTTTGTATATTAGCGACAATTAAAACCAGAGAGTTATTATACACAGAGAAGGGAAACCAGCCTAAAATGTGTCCATTGAAAAAAAGGAATGCCCATGGGGCTACCTATCTGTCTCACTTTCTTGGATGTATATTTAGACAAAGATAAGTATAGGTCTCTCATTTTCCTCTTTTTTTATTTTTTTATTTTTTTTTTGTATTTTCAAGCCTTTGTTGCAAAGTAGCATTCTCATGGTGAATTGAAATCGGTTTCAGTGTTTTATCGGTCTCAAACAAACAAATAATTTCTTCCTTATAATATTAATGTAAATATACCAGGTCATACAGTTTAAAATGTCAACGGATTCCATGCTTGGGTGAGAAAAGTTGCAGTACCTTCAACGACGATTGATTTTAAGTTTATATTTGACGCAACAAGTTTAAAGTGGAAATTGATCGTGGCGTCAATAACAGATAAAATGGGAAACGTACTGTGAATATCAGAATCGGGCAACACCTTTTCAAATGTTATAATAGAAATATTTCATCTTAGCCGTCATTGAATTTTATCTACAAGGTGTTGATTCAGCTTTTTGAAACTTTCTTGAACCCATCATTTTCCTATTTTCCGAACCCATTTTCTAATCCACCATGGATTAACAAAAAGAGATACTTCACATGGGCAATGTTAATAACGAAATTAGACTAATCTGATCTTGATCCGTTGGGATCCTTTATGATGTAGATTTTTATAGAATATTATGATTTCGTCAGTCACAAAAAACGTAGCATCACCTCAATCGGCTCTCAAAGTGACGTCTTAACAATTAAAAAAAACTAAATCTTCATTGAGAGTAAGATTTATAAAAACCATTTATATACTGTCTACTGGAAAAGTGGACAGAAACTCAGCAGACTTCTCTTTTGTTATTGTTTTAAAAGCCACTCCGTAGTCATAAATTACATTTTTAATAAATTTTGGAGAAGTTTGAGGCATCAGTCGCTACTTACCCATGCTGCAACACTAGATATTCGATAATACTGTTGTTTCAGTGAGCACACAAAGTACCAAATCCTTAAGTACATTTTGGAACAGTGTCTTACCAAAATTTATTGATTAATTTATTAATTTATTGATTAATTTATATAAAGGTTTTAACACATTAAGTATCAAACACAAATTATAAAATATGTATACAATATTATTTATCTAATTAACCATCATTAATTAACAAAAAAATTATGCTCATCTAAGCATAAACCTACTGTCTTGGTTTAATTCGTCAAATTAAATAGAACTAATTGTGTTAGCATGTCCATTATAGTATTATGAAATTTATTTACCTATATCTAGATACTATAAGCGCTTCAGGTAACTGTATGAGCTAACATCACGTTAACTTAACGCTCGATGGGAATTCCAGAATACAATACGTTTGACATGGCTGACTGCTTTTGACTGGATGTGCTGACAAGTCATTGGGATTTAATACACTAGTTTCAGTCCAAGCTTTGCTTTGAGGGAGAGAGAAATGGAGCTGATAATACTAATAATTAAAGTAACATATCCTGGTCAACATAAACTTGTTCTTTTTTCATTATATGGTCAACCTGTCTGCAAAAGCGAAATTTATAAACTTTCATACTTCTTATGGTTATATTTTATGAATAGATGGATATATATAGAATAATTTAAAAGGCAAGTAAAGTAATTAAGTTAATATTTTATCCATAAATATTGTAATAGATGATGACGAAATGAAGTTTTGACAATAGCCCTAAAAACTATTATAAATTCAAAATAAAAAAAAAATAAAAAGTATAAACGCACAAAGATCTAAAGAGGTAAACGAAAATATAAAAATAAACTTTAAATCATAATAAAAACACACATGTATTAAAAAACCATAAAATATTTATCTAGCATTTTTATTTAAAAATATTGTCTATGAGTTAAGCAATAAATTCAAAAATCGTACTAAGGTAGAATAAATTTATCCGTAGATTATATTTGAGAGATTTTAAAATGAAGCAAAACTTTCTCACAACTTTAAGACGTGCTTTTTAAGTTTACGCGCTATTTTAGTTTCTAACAGTATTTGAATGTTTGGATCTCACTTGCCATTAATTCTTTGCTACCCACAAGTGTTCTTTGACTATTTCTATTTAGTTCGTTAATTAAGTTAACTTAATTAGGTATTTACTTGATTATTATTATTATTGCGATTAAAATTTATATAAATATGAAAAATAAACCGATACGGGCAGGGACACGAACCCGCGACTACTGGGAAACCGTCCCGTCGCTCTAACAACTGAACTACCGTATCGCTGTCCGTCTCGGTGAATTAAGCATTCTATATGTGATCGTCTTTATCGGGACGGTGGTGACATCTATTAGGTTTCTTTCGAAAATCCTAACCAATGTTTCTAACTTTGCAGTATAGATAAACATTGAAAAGATGCCACTACCGAAATTAATGTTTGAAAATATTTATAAACATGTATAGCCATGTTAAGCTTATTTAAATTTATATAAATATAGAATGAAAAATAAACTCTGCCCGTATGGGTTTATTTTTCATTCTATATTTATACATACAACTTTTTCTTAAATTTAAAATATTTAAGAGGTAGCTAATCAATCTAACTACAAAATTAGTAAGCGTTGAAATGCATAAGTCATTAGAAATAATTTATGTTAATGTTTTAGTGAAAGTATACTAAATGATGACATGACACAGGGGTGTCCAAAATGATCCCCGGACCATTTGACCCCATACACAAAATGTTTGTGAGAAAAAACACATCCAAAATTGTTCTTGGTTGTTTTATTATTAATTAAAACCGCTGTAGTTGAATCACCTCTATCAGCAGAAGTTATTCTCGCAACTTGCTTACGCTCCGTTTTGGCAAAAATTTTAGTATTTTTGGTTGGAACGGTGTTTAAGCTGGTCTCATCAACATTAAAATTGCGATGAGGAGGGAATGGGTCTTTCTCATGTGCTTTTTGTAAATTACTATAAAATTTGTCAACAACCTGCTTGTTAAAATCTCGAGCTCGTGACGCAGTCGTTGACTCCGGAGCAGGCAGAGTGCTATTAGGATGTCTTTGTCGAAACCCTCTCAGTCAGTCTTTACCAGCTTTATGTGACGTAGAAGAAAATGGATGTTTTATTTGGTTTCTTTCAGCTATCTCAAAAGCAAATTTAAGAACGTCATCAACCGTAAATCAGTACATAGTTTCTTCATTATCTTGAATATGTTGTACCAGCTCCAGCTCCTGATCATCTGTGAATATTTTTTTAATACTTCCTAAGGATTTGGTGCCTCCCACAGCGTACACTTTTTTCCTTTGATTCTTTTGAGTGCCATAATTGGTACTGTTAATTGTTTCTTCTATGGCTTTAATCACTTTGTCTCCATCCCAGTTCTGGCGTGAAGTTTTTCGGATTTAATTTCGCGGCATGATTTCTAAAAAACAAAGAGATTATATTATTTTATATTATTGCACTTGACCTAAATATTTTGTCTTGTTAGCAAATGTGGACTTATCTCTATAAGAGATCTCTGACAATCAACCCTCAGCACCCAAAGTGGTACAGAAAAATAATATTATAAGTCTATGGATTGTGAAAATATAATGATTATGACATTATTAAATTGCATAAAAAAAAAACAAAAAATATAATTTTATTAAAACTTAACTACACACGATTGGCTTGGTAGGCATGGGGTAAAATGATCCTGGAATCATTTTGTCCACCCCGAGTTGGGATCGTTTTACCCCAAACGGTAAGTTACAGTTAAATATCGGAACACAACTTATGTTTTTCAATTATTGTAATGTATGATGGTTAATTCCCTTGTTTATAGGAAACAAAAACTGAAACAAACACTTCTATAATATAATATAACTCACTAACTCTATTTAGACTAAAAGTACATGTCAAATATTGGCTTACCTTAGATTTAACACAGTAATTAATAATTTTTTGCGATAATCTTACACACTGCTTCTAACGCCTTGACGCTGATCGAGACTTAAAAAGTCCTAGATGGCATTTTAAAATCGGTAAATTCTAAATAATCGGGGATCGTTTTACCTCGATGAATCATTTTGTACCACCTTCCCCTATATATAAAACTTCTTTTACTGATTGACTGACTGACAAGACGCAGCCGAAACTATTGAACGCAAGAAAGTTTAGCATGTGTTGTTGTGTTTGTTGTGAGGTGTAGGGGAGCACTAAGAATGGATTTCTGGAAATTTCTCTCCTAAGGGGAGAAAAATGGGATAGACAGAAACTTTTTATTTCTTCCATGGATTTACTTGAAACTTTATATGTAGGTAATTATATTCCTACAGTATACAAGTTATTAAGAAAGGATTTTTGGAAATTTACGAGGGCTCCCTTCCCCCTTAAAAGGTAAAAAGGCGGGTCCGAATTTGTATGACAGCTTTCAGACAGTCGAACGGTACAACCTAATTACACGTGGTTAAATCAGCAAGGGGAAAACTAATTGCATTATAATATGTCAAAATAGTTTTTTTATATCCTTAGCTAAATAACCAAATATCAAGCTAAATAGTCAATTGAGTAAATAAACTATTTAGCTAATTTGTAAAGCAAACAGAATTAAGAAATACATACTATTTTATTACCACATTTACCAAGCTATTTAAAAGCTACAAAGACTATGAAGTATGTCTATACGCGTATGTATGAAGTGTGTGATCATGAGCCGTTTATACTCTTGATATTTGTTGCAAAATAAATTGATAAAATACGACATAAAGATTCTAGATAAAAATGGAGATATCATTAGTCACCTTAACTTAACTATACCCTAAACCTTAATTATAACTAAACTAATATTATTAGAGGATAAGAGAGAGAAACGTATGGGCTCAATAACTATCAAACCCATGTTAACAATTATTTTACCACATTAAATCCAGTTTATCAGCGTGACTACTTTTTCCCGATATATCCACGAGATCGGGACTTATTCTCACACTATACCAGAGAAAATGGGTGAAAAACGCGTTATCAATCTCAAAAATATTAGTTAACAACAGATTTAATATAAGTAGACACCATGTAAGTACTTAACTTGATGTCCAGCGATGTCAGGAGTCAGCAGTTATTTTACAAACCTTATAGTTCCTATACTTCATATTTTGGGTTATATGATTAACATGTCTTTTAATGAGTTATAGGAAATGGCTGTTCTATCAGAGGTGGGGAGTCATTGCTAACAGGAAAGAGTATGTCTCTTGATGGAGTTACGAGTTTCATTAAAATTGCAAATTGCAATATCAACTTTAACCAATTGCTTGTACATTCTATACAAATTCATTGTTTAATATCCATTAAGTAAATTGTTTGTAGATAATTGAACGATACGTGTTTTTCGATAATATATCGAAATTGGTGTATTTATATTCTCTGACCTTTTTAAAATTTTAGCGGTTTAAGTGTGTTGTGTATTTCATTATTGAATTCATTTATTTAACCGTAATTTTTAATACATTAATATATTGTTCATTAATGTGGTATTGTATTTCTTTGACGTAAGTCTTATTATATATTTTTAATTAATAAGTATTAGTTGTTTAACAAACCAAGTCATTATTTGTACTACCATCGTAGTCATAACATTTTTCAAGTCAACACTAATACAACTCTATCTTACAACTTCGTTGACACCTACTTATTATTGACGGATGTAAGCTTCCGGTATAATATTATGAAACTTCATATATCAAAGTAAAAACAATGTTCTGTTTACAACATTAATGTTTTATGTACTTTAATTTCGAGATCATTTGAACTGTAGTAGGACGTAGGATAGGGAGATGAAGCCATGTAAAGCTAATCTAGAGTAGTCTTATTTAAATCTAAACATTGTAGAATTGTTTAGAAACAGTATGTTATCTAGTGGATGATACACTACAGACTAAATTTACATAGAGTTAACGAGCAAGGAATGCGGTGCTCTCAGTAATTTAAAATAATTTAAAATACATATGAATAAAACTATCAAAAGGGCTTTTGAATGTTTTTTAAAATAACCATTCTGTTTAACTTTTTTTTAATTTCATTATTATGATATAAATATTTTGTATTATAGTAAAAATAACATGTAAGAGAGCAAACTTATTGAAAATGACAATATCAACTGGTAATTATTATAATACTGGGTTTTGTACGCGACTACGTACGCATGGGATTTTGAAAAGCTGAAAAACTGAAAAGCTTTAATTATTCGGAAACTTCATTAATTATTGGTTGAAATCGAGACTCAACACATAGATTCATCCTCATTAAGTTGTCTTTCTCCAAGTATATAAAAGAACATAAAAAAGGACAAAATAAAAATAAAATTAAGTGTACAATTTCTGTAAATTGGCACTTACTAATGGTTATTGAATTAATAAAAAAAAAACAAATAGAAATTATAAAGTTTATCCATATCTTATCGGCAACTTTGCTCAAACTGTAACAAACATGAAGAAAAATACTCAGTCAGTAATTATTTTTTTTTAACTTTTTTTTTGTTTATAAAATAAGAGCAATGTTTTAAATTTTATAGATTTAATCACATTACATAAGTGTTTTGGCTGGCGTAAACCTATTTTCTTGGAACTAAAAATCCCAACAGACGTTTATTAAAACGAAATAAAAATCAGTAACACAGTGAAAAAGTGAATGTTACAAATTTAAATTACTTTAAAGAATTTAATTAGCACTACGTAAATACAATTTCAACACGATATTCCATTTCAAATTTATTTGTATAAAAATTACAGTTATACGCCTCCATGAACCACAAAAAGAGGCGTTGTCATTAATTTGATGGATAAATATTCTCCTCTGAAAACCTACCACATAATGCATTTTACAGAGGCGAGGACATACTCATAATACATTTAAGGTTTCACTATCAGAGCTGATAGCGAAACCTTTTTCACTAAATGGAATGAAATTTTGAATAACGTAGAATGTTATATTGTAAGATATTTTGTATATTTATATTGAAATCACTTTTATTTTATTGTTTATTTATTTTATTGTTATAAATTGTATTTTAGTACTTTGCAAGTGTTAATCGTTATCGTTGTTATTAAAAGTTTACTTAGACATTAATTGGACATAAATAATATGTAGTCATTAATGTAGCAATTAGGATTAAGAGGGTTAAAAAGGATGTCTGCTGGAGGTCAGGAAAAGCGGGATATAATTAACAAAAAAAAATACTTGTTAGATCCAAATCCACTTTTTTTGGACCGCTTCGAAAATATTTTTCTACGTACATAACAAGGCAAGTGAATATAACATAGCTTATAGAGTTATATACCTATGACACAAATTGGATATATAATGGCCAAAAGATTTGTTGCAACAACTAGTGCAACTCGTAGGTAACGCCTTCACCGAAAGAGGAAATGAAAGTTTCTCATTGCTGTGACATTTTACAAACTTCTACAACAATCTTTATCAGTTTTTGCAGGTTGGCTAAACCCATTTCGTCAAAGTTCCAGAACCGGAAGGAATAAATGCTGCATTGCAAAAAAGCTCGACTATATGCAGCCAGAAACTTGTACACTTCTTAGAAAGATTCGTAGTTTTTTGTTTACATAACCTGATGTCGTTATAAAAAAAGGTACAATAATTATATAAAAGTCACGTATTCTTTTTATATTATGTAGCCCTTACAGTTATCCTTACATCCAAGGTTAACATGTCAGTACTTACCCAATTGATTTTTGTTTCCATCGAATTGTTTGTACATTCATCTCCAAGGCCTTTTGTAACCATGCAGAGTCTGAAGTTTCATATTGAACTTTTTTGTTTAAAAGCTAACCAAAATTTTGATAAAATCGGTTGATTTGGAATATATGAATTAGGTTTTTTTATATTTCATCAGTAGTATCAAGCATAAAGTAAAAGTTAATAGAGAATTAGACAATTAGTCAAGTTTTACATTAAAATTAAACTATTATAAGAATTTTCCTATAATCTACTTTTTAATCTAATTGGCAATTCATGTGTAAATATCTTTATAATAATATTATGTTTATGAAAACACACTTAAAGAAATTAAAATTTAAATTATCAACAGCAACTTCCTACTAATTATAAAGTAACAAGTTGTGCATACTAAGGATGTTGCACATTAAGTTCAGAGAAGGTGCGTTTTGTTTAAAAATAACATATAATAAGACAAACCAAACAATAAAAGAAAGAATAAATTAATAATAACAGTAACATAGAATCATTTGCACTGAGGCAAAGGAAATTGATATTCTTTCTGAGACATGAATAGTGAAATTTTATAACAAATTAAAAAAAAATATGAAAATGAAATAGGAAATATTTATATTAGTAAATCAGATAATTTGTATAATTGAACTCATATTTTTATTAAAATAAACCGTAATGTTTGTAATTTTATCAGTATCACAAATGCCTTTTTCATTATATATATAAAATTATATTTTATTAAAAATATATATAATATATATAAAGGTGTTAATGTTATAATATCTGTATAAATTATGAATTTCAAACTCCTAGACTTGATACATAAAAAAAAAATAAAAAAAAAATTGTGCACAAAAAGAATCTATTAACTAAAACATAGAGTGAAAAATTCACGTATACGTAATCTATTATCTATTAAAATCATAAAGAATACAAAAATATATAATAAATTTCGAATTGATTCTGTATGAAGGATAAAGTATCCAATATCATAATTAATGCACGCTGCATCAATAAGCTTGTAAAGGAAGCGTGATGAAGCTCGGGATATTGGATTTTAAACACGCTATTTAAGTAGAACATTGAAAGCTACTTAATTATTCGACATTCAAACTAAGTATATAGTAGAAATTAATAATATAGATAAAATCCTACTAAAACTATATTAATTTAGTTATTTATTACAGGTAAATTTATAGTTTTTAGTTTAAATAAATATACATATTAAAAATTAGAGACAATTAAAAATTCACCCAAATACACATAAGATAGTAGTGAGCTTAAAATAGTAACAACTTATTACCTGACATAATATTAAGTATGATTATAGGTCATTTTAATTAAGAATGGAGACTTACAACTTGACCTGAGTATAAATAAAACCATTCTATATAAAGTTTTTTTTTGTTTCGTGTTAACTTTATTTATAAAAGTAAAAGCATAGCTTTACTTGTTTTATCTGTGAAAATATTTTATGAGATATTGTACAAATATATACTTAAATATTCCATTCGCTGTGTTAATAAATAAATTTTATTTGATTAAATATATTTTTAACCTCCGACTCAAAAAGAGGAGTTTTTTATTTTTTTTTATATTATCTAGGGCAATGCTTGACTACATTCCACCTGATGGTAAGCGGAATGTAGTCTCAGGTGGTAAGGCGCATTACCCTAGCAACCTATTCACTCTACTCTTGAATGTATCCACACTGTATTCGGTCGGAAATACCGACGCAGGCAAGTTGTTCCAATCCCTTGCTGTTCGAAGTAAAAAAGACGAAGCAAAGCGCGCCGTTCGGCCAGGTGGAATGTCCACAACAAAAGGATGAAAACCTGCCGTGCGTCGGGACGTCCGGTGATGGAAGGGGGAAGGGGGAATTAAATTGTGTAATTCCTGCGCACACTCACCAAAACGTATCCTATAGAATATTGAGAGGCTAGCAATTCTACCCCTGTGCTCAAGGATTTGGAGGTCGGCTTCGACCAATTTGGGATCGCCTATAAGCCTCTTTGCTCGCCTCTCAATTGAGTCCAGAACCGCAAGATGAGACTTTGCGGCACCAGCAAATATGTGACCACAGTACTCTACACACGACCGGATCTGTGCTTTGTATAGAACAAGAAGCTGTCCCGGTGTAAAGTACTGCCGAACCTTCGCAAGAACTGCAAGCTTTGCTGCTGCTGCTCTTGCTCTGGACTCAATGAACCGACCAAAGTTGAGGTTCGAGGAAATCTCTAAGCCTAACAACTGAAGCCGGTCACTGTATTCCAAGGATACATTCTGGAAAGTAGGAGCCAAGGTGAAAGGGCTCCTTTTGGCGGTGAACAGACACGTCTGCGTTTTGGTGGCGTTGAACTTGACAAGATTGGCATTGCTCCATGCGGAGACTGCCTGAAGTTTGTCATTCAAACGTTGCACCATGGCTTCTCTTTCAGACTGTACTTGATCTCGACTAGCCCGAGTATTCGGCAGATATCTTTCTACAACTGTGCTGTCGTCTGCATACCTATAGATACCGGGCTTCAACAGATCATTAATGTGCAGCAGAAAAAGAGTTGCAGAAAGAACGGACCCCTGAGGCACTCCGGCATTTATTGTCAAGGGTTCCGAGGAACACCCGTCGACAACTACTTGGAGAGATCTCTGGCTCAGGAAGTCCGTTACCCAGCCGATCAGACCAGGAGATATACCGTACGCTGAAAGCTTGCTTATAAGGCTCGCATGCCAGACCCTGTCAAATGCCCTCGAGACGTCCAGAGAGACGGCGACCGCTTCTCCGTTTTTTTCGATGGCCTCGCCTAAAATGTGAGTAGCATACACTAGGAGGTCCCCAGTAGACCTATTACGGCGAAACCCGTACTGTCGGTCACTGAGGAGATCGTTACCTTCTAGGTAAGCTAGTAGGCGCGAGTTCAATACAAGTCTTACAGAGTATGGAGGTGATTGAAATCGGTCTGTAATTGACAGGGTCGGCACGGCTGCCTTTTTTGGGCACGGGCTGCACATTAGCAAGCTTCCAGGATTTCGGTACTATTCCAGTCATGAAAGAGAGGCGATACAGACGTGTCAGTACAGGAGACAACTCAGCTGCGCATGTCGTGAGCAGAATGGCTGGTATACCATCAGGACCACTGGCTTTATTCACATCTAAACGACACAATGTTCTCCATACCTCTTTGTTAGTGATGCGGATTTCAGGCATCGAAATACCGCAGTGAGGAAGATGTGCTGGAGAAGCATTGCCAGTGTCTAGATGCGAATTATCAACAAACAGAGAAGCAAATACATTCGTTTTCTCTGTTGCTGTGTGGGCCAGGGATCCATCCGGCTTCAGCAGAGCAGGCAGTGAGGGTTGGCAGAAATTCGACTCGATCGCTTTCGCAAGAGACCAGGAAGCTCGACTGCCAGTTGGTCTGACAGAGAGCTTTTCGCCATTCTTAGCGATTCGATCGAGACGAGCCTTCCGCAATGCCTTTTTGTAGGACTTGGCAGCTTGGTTAAAGGCTCTCTTTTTCGAACTTACATCCGGAGTTTTGCGGCTTCGGGCATCAGCCCAAATGAGATATGCCGAATGTTTTCGGTCTTGAGCATGACCACATTCGGCATTAAACCATGGGCGAGCTTTGCCACCGACGGGTACGTCAGCAAAAGGAATAAAATACTCCATTGCCTGATGCACCACATCGGTTATAGCATCCGCGCAACTCGACGGATCCAAAGAAGAGAAGCAGACCTGCCGCCAAGGATAAGACGCAAAAAAGTGCCGCATCTCATCCCAATCTGCTGACTTGTATTTCCATACTTGCCTAACACCATGAGGTTCTTAAGCTGGTGGGGAATATGTAAATACAGATTTCACCAGACAGTGATCGGAGGTTCCCAAGGGAGAGGTAACCTCTACACGATACCTGTCCCGATCAGTTGTCAGCAGAAGATCCAGGCAATTGGCTGTATAGCCTACCACATCTGGTACCCTTGTCGCTTGCTTCACCAGCTGAAAGAGGTCCAAAGACAACGCAAATTTCCGCGCTTCTCTTCCAGCATGGTCGGTCTTCTGATACGGAAACAGCCAGTCCTGATGACAGGCATTAAAATCCCCCAGAAAGACGAGCTGCGCTGAAGGGAACTGATGCAGAGCCATATCAGCAGCCTCACCGAGATACTCGAATAATCTTGTTGTCTCCTGGTCACCGCTGTGCGAACGGTAAACACAGGAATACAGGATTTTTTCGTTTCCTGTGTCTACTAAAACCCATAAAGAAGAAAAAGTGGGGTCTTCAAGATGACGGAGACGCTGGATACAGAGGTCGTTCCGCGCATACACGCAGACTCCGGCACGTGAGCGAAAGTTGTGCTCTAACGTGTATCCGGGATAATCCAGGTGCGCAGCGCTTAAGGGACATTGTATCTGCGTCTCCGTCAAAGAGAACAGGTGCGGTTGTTCCGTCTCCAGGTGGTGATGGACAGGTAAGATATTAGAGCGCAAGCCCCTAATATTACTGAGGTGCACTTTAAATGAGGAGGAGTGCAACCGCTGTACAAACTTTTTCCTTTTTTGGTTTTTGCTTCATGATAAAAAAAAAATTAAAGTGAATAGGGATGGGAAATGGCAGTTGAACGAGGCGGTACGTATCGAACCCAACGTCGAAGTTGGCGATGTCTTGCCACTGGGAGGCTAGCCTGGAGACTGCGGGGACGCCCGAACCCCCCCAGGGATCGCCATCGGGCCTCCTCGTCTGGTCGCCAACCAGCACGATGGAGCCACCCTGGGATTTTTCGCAGCTGGCGGGGCAGCCTTTCGTGGGTGGCTAACCCACTAATTGGGCCCCCAACTATCTGCGGGCGGCCAGCGGAAAGCCGTCGCTTCGGATCCCGCTACCCTCCTCGATAGACACCCGACAAAACAAATACCAACTCGACGTCAACCGATTCGCCAACGTACCGCAGCTGTTCAGACCCATTTCCCATGTTATGGTCTACCACCAAGAGTGTTATAAGTTTGACCTGTCGATCTGTGTATCTATGTATCTGTGTATCTGTGTGTCTGTCTGTGGCATTCTAGCGGCCAAACGCGAGGACGGATTTGCTTACGATTTTTTAATCGAAAGCCTGGTTTGTCGAGATGGTTCATAGCTATGTTTGATCGAAATAGAAACAGTCGTCTTCAAGATATGGAGATTTTATTGGTGCGGGTGAAAGGTTATTATGCAATATTGATAGAAATATTTAAGCATGTGAAAATTTGTGTGTGACCGTTTAGTAAAGGAAGGAATTAAATTGGAAGTAAGTTACCAAGGTAAATAAAGAAATTACTATATCGAATCGTATAGTCTAAGTCCTCATTCATAAGCTCCGAAAGTTTTGTAAAATATACACCATCGTCAACGTACATACAACGGCCCCCCGACTCAACGACTACAATAAGTACATAATAATATTCTTTTTAGAGGTCTTTTTGTATCGGGGGTATTTTAATTTTTTTTTTATAACGTTTTCATTTATATAAAATGTTTTACTTTTACTGAGATAATATTATTTCGATTGTGGCAATAAGTGCTAATGCACCAATTAAATAAAAAAACTCCCAAACATAATTTAATTATAATATTATGTGTAGTTCCACGAAATAAGAATTTTTATTGTTGAATTTGAATTTGAATTTCGTCATAAATATATCAAGTAATATTAAAATTAATTAGTCTTTTTTATCAACACCATCGTCAAAATAATCATATTTTTATTTATTTATAACACAAAAACCGTTTTTGCTTTCAGTGATTGTTTTTGTTTATATTATAATAAATTTCATTTATATATTTCAGACGATAATAATAACAAGGCGTCGTTACAGTTTTAAATAAACAATATTTAATTGTAATAATAAATAATTGAATATTAATTCGAGTTTCAAATATAGTAAATTTGGCAATAAATATTTCTTTACATAATATATCAACAGAATTGTGTATATTTTCCAATTGATTTATATAGTATAGACAAGATATCAAGAAATATCGTTCTAGAAATGATGAGATGGTCCTTTTATGGTTTGTTAGTAAATAGAAAATGTATTCCTAACACGTATTGTGCTTTAGATACGCAATTTAAATGCATTTTCATCTCCATTCAGTATGTTAAAAATAGTTTCCTGTATAATATATTATTGAAGTCGTCTAAAAGAGATTTACGCCACTCTCAGTACTAATAGTATGTACATATTTAATATCCATTACAAGGTTTAATATCTCTTGTTATAAGTAATATTAAATATTTCTGAAAGTTACGAACTTATTTAGATATTCTTACAGACTCAATATTTATACTTACTTTTGCTATTGGCTTTGCCTGCTCGATTCGTAACATAAAATTATCCATTTTTTAATATTTTTTTTTTATACATGCAGATATAAAATTATATGCTTCATACCCAGACAAATCTACAAGAATAATAAATAATGTAATTAGAATGCTTCATATATTTAAATTAATAATCACTATATAATAAAATACCTAATAAATCGATTTTTTTTTCTAATAGTTGTCTTATTTTTTTATGTAACTGTATTGTAGAAACCAAGAAATAGAAAAATCTAGTTAGAAACGAAGACATTTGTAATGACATCAATTATGCCGAAATAAATGTCAATTAGATAAATTAAGACAAGTCAATGAAATATTTATGTTATATTCATTTAGAAAAGATTTAATATGAATTGTGTATAAAGCAGAATATTTTATAAGGGCTTGAAGAGGTATTATTTCCATAAATTTTCCACTAATAGGATTACATACCGTGTATCACATGTTAGCGAATATCTATTCTACTTTGTGGTAATTTATTTATGAGCAATAATTGTTTTAAACTATTCTTATTATAAATAAACTTCTGATATTTTAACACGTCAGGGATTTACATCAATGAAAAAATTATTATTCATTTTAGAAAAATATAAATGTTTTCAAATCTTCATGAGAAGTATAGACCTCACTTTAACTGAATGTTTTTAAATATTGAATGAAAATCAGCTTATAAATTTGTTCCGGGAAAACAAATAGCAGTATTCGTATATATACAATTTGGATTTAGTCAAAATGACAATTAGTTAATTAAGAAACTTCATTTTGAGTCAGCCTCATAAGTAGCGGAATTTCCGAAATTTCCGAAATTGTCATACAACGTAACATAAAAGATTAACTCAACCTGTTTAGTATCAGACGTGATGGATATTTAAAATAAAAAACTTCTTTAGTTTAGGTTAAACCTGATTGACAAAAATACTGTTAAAAAAATTATCTTACGGTTGCAAGCTAGAAATGTTATTAAACATATTAGTATAACATGTTTTTCAACTGTTTATATTTTAAAATATTAAATGGAAGTATTTATTTATAACAAATAATTTTTCGAATATCGGTTTCATATTTTTTATATTAATATTCTTAATTATTTTGCTTCTCATTGCAATTATTGTAATAAAGCTAGAAAGTCATAAAAACAATTGTAAAATAATAAGCTTTATATTTATATAACGATTATATTATATTCTTATTTTATCTGAACAGATAGAGTATCTGTATTCGGCACTCGTAACTGGCTTACAGCGCTGTTACTACCTGCGCAACAAGACACGTAACATGGTTGTTATATTAATTCTAGACTGATATACCCGAGGTGGCTGGCATAGGAAATAATAGTTATTATATTACGTATTTTATATAGAAATAACTAATGTATTGAAGATCCCATACAACGAAAAAGCATGCAGGTAGGCAGGCAAGGCAAGTCAAAAATTCTATATTCCCTGAAAAGGTTTTACGTTTATGGATGAATGGACTACGTCAAAATTAACAAAAAATTGCAAAAACATAAATATAAAAAAAAATTTCGACCTGTTAAAAAAAAGCCCGTATTATAAGTTTGTGAGAAGATGCAGGCAAAGAATCTTAGGGCCACAATTTGCTATTGCCAATTCCAGATTTGTTTATGCAGAAAAACAGAAAAAATAAGTTCGTTTTACTAACCCCCGGCCCAAAAAGGGGGGTGTTATACGTTTTTAGGTATTTCTGTATCTGTCTGTGGCTCTGTGTGTCTGTCTGTGGCATCATAGCAGCCAAGCCAGTGGACGGATTTGAATGCGGTTTTTTTATCGAAAGCCTGGTTCGTCGCGATAGTTCCTAGCTATAATTGATCAAAATAAAAGCATTCGTTTCCAAAGTATTGAGCCAGTATTGGTGCTGGTGAGAGGTTCTTATGCAATATGTTTGTAAAAACAGGTAAAAACTATTGTGTTCGAAAATCCAGAAAAAGGATCAGAAAAATAATTAAAAACCCCTTATACAAAAATACTTCTAAACATCCCTACCATGTTTAAACGTTGTTTTGTGTCTGTTTTTTGATTTAATTTATTACTATATTTGATATTTATTATCTACAATCTATATTTTTTTAATTATGACTATAACTATTTCATTATTATTTTTTGGTATAAATATTTATTTTTATACTGCATAAATATAACAATCATAATATCCATACATGTAGTTCCTCATTGCCTAATGTAATAATATGAGAGAAAAGAGTGAATGAAGAGCGTCCGGTAAGGACACCTCCTTAGCGGACGCTCTTCATTCACTTCTTTGATTATAGACAGTTACTTGTGTATTTATTTTAAAATCAGAATAGAAGATACCACATCCTATATTGTATAGAAACGTTTTGGATTTTGACATTTGACGTTACAAATGTCAAAATCACTTATGTTTAGGTAATATTGACATTTTACCAGGTCCATTGAATCTGGTGCTAGATATGTGATCTGACTTTTGTATGTTTCGGTGTATAGACATTTTGGAAAAATGGTTCTGTTCAAGTACTTTTGGTGTTGATTGAAAATGTTAATTAGCATTTTACAATTACCTAATGTATATTAAGTGTCAAAATTAACTAATCCTATTTTTTAATGAATAAAATTACAATTAATTCTTACTAGTATCAATAACAGACCTGTAGATTTAGTAAACAGGAGTCTATCTATACTTAATTTCAAATTCATTGTTTATCTCATAAGTATAGTAAAAACCGATATCAGAGTGATATACTTTTCTTAAAGAATAAATTTTCATTTTATGTCAACGAAATATGACGGCTTATACCTTTGTCGCTAATCCTGCCATTGGCAGCATCCTGAACTAGACAGGCTTGTTCGGTTGGCCAGTGAGAGAGCAGAGTTGTTTTAAGGATCGGTATTTTCCATGAAGTACATGAAGTATGCTCCACTTTAATACACGAAGTACTAAAATTGTAGGAAAACGAGACCATAGTACGTATTCTGCGATAGATTAGATATAGTCCATATTTTAAAGAAACTTTTTCTCTATTATTGTAAGATTGGAGTTCTGTATACTTGATAGAGATATAAGATTATCATTAAAACTAAGAATTATTACTAGATACTAACATGTAATAATTCTTCTCCATCACTGGAGACTAATCGTTCAAAAATATTCTGACGGTCTCAGTTTAAGATATGAAAAACAAAAGGGTAAAAAAAAGTAAGACAACCCTTACAATTTAAATGAAATTATAGTGTTTCTAGAAAAATATTAGCAAATTATTAATATATTTTACAATTTTCTGTTTTTAATGTTTTATAAAAATAATGAAAACTACGTGTTAATTAGTTTACGTTATCACAAAATAATAACGACAAATGAAAGAGGGATACAATAAATTTCTTTAGTTTTGTTTCAGTAAGAGTATCTAAACTCGACTGCCAGTGTTATCTGATATAAAAAAGGTTGACAACGCAGGTTTTACGGAATTTTTAACAAAAATATTCGATTTCACGGTAAAACATAAATATTGTGTTTTATCAGAGAACTCTACGTTGTTGCCTATCACAAAAAACACATACCATCAAACATTATGAAATATGAAAACAAAGAAAAAATAACATCCGTCATACTTCGGAAAATGGACAATATTTTACCACAAATAATACAATTATAACACACATAACATAGAAAACCATTGATAGGAGAACTTTAAAATGATTTAAAAACACATAACATAGAAAACCATTGATAGGAGAACTTTAAAATGATTTAAAAAGATACGAAAAATCTGAGAATCAATACTGACCTTAGGTCTAACTTATACTGGGCACTTATGTATGGCATAGAAACCGCTTTAGCCTTAAGTAGAGGAAGATATAAGAGCTCATCCGTCGTTTCTACTTCAAAATGCATTTTAAGATCCATATTAAAACCACGCAGAAAGATAAAGTTACGCAATAAACTTAAAGCCAAACCGCAACGAAGATACAAACTATTGTATTCTTTAAAGTTTATTTTAAAATATACAGACATTATACAAACAATTCAACATATATCCAATCTCAATATAGTTTACATTTATATCAACGAGATTCGATGTGTTATGTTATGTGAATGTTATGTAATTTGTTTCCATAAAGTTTCATATTGTAAATATGAAATATCAAATAATGGTTAAATGAAAATTGAATATCTGTTAAATGAAGCCCCCTAGATGCACTAAGTAAGGGCAATCGAGATATTTCACGTTCTAGAAAGATCTTAATCACACCAATTGAAAGCATTTCATTTTATAAATGTTTTAATATTTGGCATTTCATTTAAACGATATTATTAAGAGTAGAATTTTTATATATTTTATCAGGAATGAAATATAAAATAAAGATATTATTTATTTTGATATTATATTTGTATACTATCGATTTTAAATTAGTATAACATTTTTAGTTCTTTCTAATAATCCAAGATCACTGAATAGAATCTAATTGGATTAACTTCAATTGCATTTTGAAATATAACGTTAATATATATTTAATGTTAGTTTGATAAATAAATGACTCTGTTAAATCTATAATGATTTCTAAAACAATAAATACAAATTCCCTTATAAGATATTTCTCCATAACTTCATCTAAATATGTGCCAATAAGCGAAGTCCGTCTACACATTCCCTCATTCCTGGACCATGAGTAAACATATTACATCTCAGGTATTGCAATGATACAGCATTGAGCAGTATTAATTACTTATTTCGAATACCGCTCAGCTGATTTCGTCTCAACAAATGCATTTCAAAAATTTTAAATTGATCGAGGCATTCATTTTTATTTAAATCTTTTTATCTATTCTATTTAAACATTTTGAAAAGATATTGACATTTTAAATAGTTTAGTATAACACATTTTTGTTAATATATTATAAAAGGAGGCAAACAATGTTATTTAGTACCAATCAAGTATTGTATTTACCTTCGACTATTCAATATTCCCCTAAAAAGACCTAGAAGAAAATAACAGTGAGCGCGCAACTGCAAGGAAAAATAATTAAAAAATAATACCGCGAACGAAAATGAAATTGTCGCTAAGTAAAAGAGCTCGTCTCTGAATCGAAAATGTGCTATAAATAATATTTTTTTAATATTTCCTATTTGAAACATTCAATCTTTATTTTAGACATCTATATATTTTTCAGTACAAGGTAAACTCCTTGTAAATATAATTTCTTAAGAAAATGGTTCTCAAAGTACATACCGAATAGTTTATGAAACTAAACTGTTTTAACTTCATTTAGAAAAAAAACTAATAATTACTGTTTTAATTCCTTGGCTAAAATAAAAGCACATAAATTACCTCATCCTTATTAATTTTCTTTAATGTAATTTATTTACACGTAAAAATAATGGAATTACTTAATAACGGCTACTTACGGGTGTTAGTTATTTAGTGCTTTATAATTCACGTCTAAAATATTATCACATGATATTAAAAATAATATTATAAAAGTGATTATACATGTACTACTTGGACGGATTTGATGTTTTGGACCGTTTGATACGAGTAATTAAAAAAAAACTTTAACTTCGACTTTGGCTTTCGTATGATACTAACATATTGGGACTTTCGGTATAAAGAATTATACACACCCAGATATTCTACGAAACTGAAATTGAACATCCATTCTAATGTATATGTATATCACATGATATACATGTGAGTCTGTGTTAGTAGTCTGTCGACATAAATTATGTATCTGGTATTTATGTGCCTTTATTAATTAGAGTCCAAATATCAATGAAAATGTAGAGACCAAATATGTATGTAAATGTTTTATTTATAAAACATTTACATAAATATACATACTTATCCGTTGTTATATGTTTATGTTATATTATTTAAATAAAATATTTAACGTTATAACATTAAAATATTAAGTATTATAACAGAATTTAATTGGCATTAAGCAGGTAATTATTTGGTAATGTTCATTATTTACTGTATTAATATTTTACAGAGATAGGTAAAAAATTTTGAATACAAATATTTTATATTCACAATTTTGATATATATTTAATAAAAAAAAGTATTATACAGGTAAACCGAGTAACATATACACGATAGAATATTCCTTCAAAGTGAGCTCCTTTTTAAGGGCCTTATAGCCCTTTATAATGATGCTGTTTAACCAACATCTCTAACAGCATTACCAATACATAGAAATGTATTGAAATATTTATAACACTTTCCAAGAAAGAAGTTAGCCGTGGATGCATACCTACGGCTTTTTCATTTAGTTTCTTTTTAATGTTTATATAAATATAGAATGTAAAAAACCGATACGGGCAGGGATACGAACCCGCGACTACTGGGAAACCGTCCCGTCGCTCTACCAACTGAGCTACCGTATCGCTGTCCGTCTCGGTGAATTAAGCATTCTATATGTGATCGTCTTTATCGGGACGGTTTTTTATATATCGGTTATCGGTTTTTTTACATTCTATATTTATATAAATTTAAATAAGCTTAACATGGCTATACATGTTTAAAGATATTTTCAAAAATTCTTTTTAATGCTAAAACTAAAATAAAAGCGTATTTCAATACTATTACTACATTAATAATGCACCAAAATTTTTATATATTGTAAGCTTGTTTCATACTTTTTACCACTTCACTTCAATTCCTTAGTTCAATTTTACTTAAATTCACTTCCTAACATACACAGAGTCCGCCTCCGACGGCATATTGCCTCTTACATACTATATTATCTCTTTTATATAAAAATGAATAACCCTTTAGTTTAAACTACTCTCAATTTATAAAGCCTTTGACATCAAGGATTGTTTATAAATTCTAAATAATATTTAAATAAATATAGAATGAAACAATGATACGGGCAGATTCGAACCCGAGACCTCTAGGAAAATGTCACGCGGCTTTACGAATTAAACTCGTTAGCTTAAATTTATTACATATTTATTTAATAAGAATTACTCAGTTAAAGATATTTTCAAATAAACAGTTCTATAAATCTATCTCTATTTAGAGATTAATAAGATTTTTGTTTTAATTACATAGAAAACTTTAGTTTCTAACTAATAATAGGATGAAAATTATTTATTGATTTGAAGATAATCCGAAGAAGCAAACCTCCGACCACCTCAAAGAACTGACCGCACGTATTGTCGAACGTAGAACGAATATAACATTTTAATAGGCAATTATTGTAGTAATTATGATAGGAATTATTTGTTAAAATATTAAGTATTTATTAAAGCTACGTAATTTTTAAAACCTTTTCAACTTTGTGTTCGGTTGGATTATTAATACCAGCCAGTTCGAAAGCTTTCTAAAATATCTCACTATTTCAAAAAAGTTTTAAACATTTTTATTTATTTTCTAGTGATTGCTGTCAGATGTGATATACCAATCTCATTTTTCAAACAAACCAATTTCCGGTGTCTGGATAGGATAGGTTAATTAATATTCAACATATGGCTGATATTGAAACATGATGGAAATTAATTCTATAAACAATGAACATTTTAAAGATTAAATTTTATAAACAAATTTCTTAGCGAATAAAAAAAATCCGACTCCATTTCGTTTTAAAGTGTTATATATGTTATATAATTGTCTAACTTTTAACTTTATTTCATTGAAATTATTAAGAAGTTTAAGATAAGTGGTTTTTTCAGAAATTGAATACAACTACGAAGACGAAGAGGGCAGTGATGTGGACAGGGAACTGAGACCACTGGTGAGAAGGACTGGCAAGCACATCGCAGCTGGAGAAGAACGACCGCGTATCAATTCCAGCCAGCAGACCACGCCAACGGAAGGTGAGTTCTTCATCTATTATCAGCTTCAATCAGGGACTAGAGATTTAAAATCTGTGTCTATGTGTGTGTGTGTTTCAGAAATGTAAGAATAAAGGACACAAAGAACACACAGACTCGAAAGAACTATCTGTAAATCACACAAACAACTCTCCCCGAGTGGGAATCGCGCGACTTTTACTTCATCAGCAGGACCACTAACCACTGAACCAATAGGCCGTCTTTAATATTACTTTCATCGCCTGTAATAGTTATTTTATACAATACGCAAATAATATAAAATACGCTGTCTTCTGCTGAGAAGTTATTATGTTGCAATTTTGGTTTATTTTTGCTGCGGATTATATTCATATTCGAAAGGGAAATTCAATTTTAGCTTGCAAATGTAGTTATTAGTCTGTGCTCGAGGCGAATTCATTGAACGCGTTTCATTGAGTTTGCAGGAGGACCAAATATCCAATTAGAAGGACAAATATTAGTCTGTCGTTAAATGGCTCGTAAAATGATTGTGAATATAAATAAGAATTCAAAACTTTCTGATGTGTTGTTAGTTTACTTGTAAAAATATATAAAGTTACTTTCATATTATTGGCTTGTTAAAGTTATCGGGACTAATATTAATTGAGTGTTCCTGCTATGATATACCTACTTTTATAATGAATATGGACGACATTGAAGCTTATTAGACCTATTTATTTATTTTAGACTTCTTAATCAAATGGAATATTAAAAATATAAAATAGATTCCTTGATTTGACTACAATATCTGAATCAGATTCTAGTATTTAATAAAACAGAATATTAATTGCAAATAGTGTTCCAAAATGGGGCCTTTTGAACACCAAAGGGGCGCTACAAATGCTATATGTGTTGGAAATAGAATTTGACTGTAATGAGGTAGCCATTAACAAGTTTGCTCTTACCTGTTCAAAAACACATAGAATGTATCTGAATGATATATAAAGTTATATTATATATTTTAAGATTCATATATAGCATTAAGCATTACAAAATATAACATTTTAAGCAGGCTAAAATAGGACAGAAACAAATTTATGGTCTCTTTCTTTATTATTATTAAAACTATTATTAGAACAAATGTTTTTTACGGTACCGTAGCTCAACTAGTACAGCGACAGGACGATTTCTCAGAGGTCGCGGGTTCGAATCCCTGCACGTATCGGTTTATCTTTCATTGTATACTTAGTAATATATGTTTTTTTTTTATAATTTATATTATTTGAAATATATATTATCTTTTAATTAGTTCTTAATTTTTTTCTATATATATTGTCTTTTAATTAGTTCTTAATGTTTAACTTAAGATTAAACTATATATTAGTTAGTAAAACTAACGAGTTAATTCTAACAAATAAAATGTTAGGTGCAATATTAGTAACAGTATTAGGTAGTAACCTGTCGTGTTTGCCGAGATGTCTAAAATATATTGATTGAGCCCTAGATTAACTGAATCCCTCTGATTGTAGGATATCTGGATTACATTATTCTGATTGTTCGGTCATCGGGAGACAGGACTAAATTGAAAATTTAATTGAAAATTTCTACTGTTATTATAGAAATACTAAAAGACGTTTATGAAGAAGAATATACTGAATGTACTATTAATCATTTTATATCCAAAATCATTAGAATAAATACTTATTTATAAAGTAAAAACCATAATATTGCTAAAATTATAACATTCATAGTCAATCATATTTTCACAGCTATTTAGAAAATCACTTTTGTATGATGTATGTGTGTCAGTTTAATAGACCATAATTGTAATCTGTCAGTCTTACTAGTGATGTAACCTGCCTAAAAACAACGTTTAAATCCTTTCAATCGATACAGATTTAAACCATCTCTCAATCGAATGTAGTTCATGTGTAGGTACTGTAATTTAAATACAATTTTATTGAGAATCATTATTATTTTATAGAGTAACTTTAGAAGACAAAATAATCATTTATTTATTCTTCTCAGAAAAACATTTTCAGAAGAGCCCGATAGCCTATTCTTTTAATTACAATGTGGCGAAAACATTTGTTTTAAAATTTTCCTTCACACGTAATAATTACATAAAATTTAACTTACTGACGAATTAATCTTTTGATTGTTTGGATAACATCTTCACTGTTTACTGTTACTGAACACTGTTTTCAAAATAAAAAAGATTCACTGAAATAACCTTGTAATATTTGGGATTTAATTACAAAATTGTTATTATATTATATAATAAGTTATGATATGAAGAATTGCTATATTTATTTAGAATATGAAGAATGGTTTATTAGTCAAAGTACATCGGGATTGTGTTTTTCATTTTCATTATGCAAATTAATTGTATTTTAAATTAAGTTTAATGATTGCTAACTTCATCATTGTATATTGTATATGTGTATATTGTATAGACTATGACTATCTACTACTACTACTACTACTACTACTACTACTACTACTACTACTACTACTACTACTACTATCTCTCGTATTGCACCAGCCAAAGTGAATAATAGTTTAAACACGACCTTGTTAGCCTATATTTAATCATATAAGTAATTTTGATCACTTTAAAATTAGAGTTGTACCAACCACAGTTCGGTGGAAACAATTAGTCGATGAACATATCGAACTATTTCTGGATTTTGAAATTTTATAATCCAATAATAATCTGGATAACTCATGTTCATTTGACCAATTTATAGGTTTCTTACTGAAAAACTGATATTTTCATGCAAATAAAAAAGGTCTTATGATGAAAGTTTAATTTTATGAAATAATCTGAAATTACCTCAAACGAATGAAATATATTTCATAAAGATTACATCAATTTCATCCGCATAAAGAACAGTTACTAATTCAATAAATTTATTTTCTAAAAACAAAGTTTGACTTAAACTGCATTGGAGTAAAAATTTTCGCAATCAAGGGAATCTATTAACAACAAAGTCGATATTAATATTTGTTTCCCCTTAGTTTTTCTAACTAGTCGACGAGTTTTTATGAACTTTTCATTATGCTTTAGGGAATATCTCTCTGGTATGTATACTTTACAGTTAAAATAATTAATAGATAAAATCTATATTATTTAATTAATGAAGTAAAATAATTTATTAGAATTCATAATTATTTGTCATAACAAAGTTCTTTGTCACTTTTACGTAACCATTAATGAAAATTTTAATAGGATAATATTTTTCTGAACCTTTTTCTTTTTCATATTAAGCATCTTATAAAACTAACTCTTACACGATTTTAAAATTAGATATTAAAAACAAACGCTTTTAAAAATTAATAATAAAAAATAATAATTAAATTTAAATACAATGAAAAAGCTAATCAGCAGTGTGTTTAAATTAAGATAGTTATTTAATACAATAGAAATAGATGTATTGTAAACGCATTTTGAGTTTTATAACCGCAACGAATATATTTTTATGTTTAATTTAATTTATAATAATCACAAAAACTTGATGCTATGTAAAGGCGGATAACACTCTTGAGCATTCTCTGATATTGCTAGAAACTGTTGGCCAACCATGACTATACTTGGTATTTATTAATTTCGTTATTAGACTAAATTTGATAGGACCATTTTAATAAAAAAATCTTGGTTTAGGGTTTTGTTTTCAATAATCAGAGTTTTAGAAAAGAATCCTCTATGTTGACTTACATCAAATTTCATTAAACTCGGTTCTGTAGCTTTGCATAACACACAAACAAAGATATAGATAAATAAACAACATTGAATGGCAATAATTATAGCCTGGATAGTATAGAATAACTTGTTAACTTGCCAAAAAAGACTGAATCTGCTTTGGAACTTAATTGCAGCTCTCGTTACACTGTTAGCAAAATGAACAAGCAGAACGAGCAAACAGAACCCAAATTCTAACTCCATGCGTTTTTGTTCGTTAGTTCTTCACGTAAAATTCTTTAAATTAAATGTAATTTTTATCGCAGTAGTTTTCGTTCTTTTTTAAATAACGCTACTATAACAATTTTTTTACTGCTGCTGATCGGATTACTAACACAATTGTTTTTTTTTTCATTGCATACTTCATAGTAGTCAATTGTTCTAATGCTTTTAAACTTAGATAGCAATTGAAACTAGAGTATTCGTTTTTAAAGTAAACCTTTTTATGAAACATGGCTTTCGAAAATGACAATAACTTTATTTTGGCTCACGTCAGCTTTTGAATCGATAACTAAACCAATTAATTAATAAATGTATGCCTCTTTAAATTTTTCATCTAACCATTGTAATATTTTGTATTAAATAAAACGATACGGATTGCAACGTTAAATGGTTCGAAACAGTTAGATAAATACTTTCTTTTAACTATCTTTGATGGCTAAATCCATTAATGAGCGGAGCAAAGCATAAAGAGCTGAGGAGGACTGTATTGTAAATACTGCAGAATAAGCTTTAACTTCCTTCATAGCTTAAGCTCCGTCAGCTTGAAGTATAGCAGTGCGTTTAAGATGACTCAAAGGCAAAGCGAGACTACCTGCCTTTACTAAACGCTTTTCATCGAATGCTTATCATTATAGCGTTGAGTATTACTAGAGGATCTCAATCATCACGATAAGATCATATTAGCAATCTATTGATGATCAAAATATGCTCGTGTTTTCAATGTAATATAGTTTTGTTGTTTATTTATAAGTTTTATGATTTTATTTAATTGCTTGTTTGTGATGGCTCTCAGGGTCAATTGGTATTGACCTATTTTTGAAAAAATAGCGTAAAATAGGTGTTACATTTGAGCTGTGAGTGAAATAGCTAAGAGTTGAACTACCACTGTTCTACCCTTCCTAACTTACTCTATCTTTCTCTATTTGTCAATAGTGGCAAACGTGTTTGCATCTTTATTAGCAAATTGCTATGACGTCACCACTTACCATTAAATGAACCGTCTGCTCGTTTGCCGAAGTGTCGTATATTTGTATGCGACAGGTGTAGGTGATTTCTCCGGGCACACATTCCTGTGATGATATTTTAAAAAGTCCTAAAAAGGGTGATGTTTGGTATGAAAGCTAGGATAAGCACAAAAACAGGAAAAGGTTTGTTTGCAGACTGGGATTAGTTTTTAAATTAGTATGTGTATATGAAGAAAGAAACTGTTGACGTAATGAAAACTTAAAGTACATTAAAAGGAACAGATCTTAACAATACAAAAGCAATCTAAAACGAATAAAAACCAATAATGTATTATTTAAACTTTAATAAAATATTTGTTATGCCATTCAATATACCAATATTGTTTTTCATTGTTATAGTTTTAATTCATAATTTAATTCGTGTCAAAGTAAGCACGAAATTTATGTCAAATTATAAATTAATTTATTTTAATATATTAAATAATTATCAATGTTTAAATATATGCTATTTCTCTGTAAAAGAAACTAATTTTAGATGACATCTAATATCTTAGACACCCACAGTGCCACCTTATAACATTATAGTTGCCTTTTGCTTTTTATCTCATTATAACGATATCACGGTAACTTAAATTATTTGATATTTACCGTCCTTTAAACGATGATCGTTAGTGTACTTTATAAAATTTTAAACGACCAGTATTTTATGGATAATTAGATTTTGACCAAATTTTAATGAAACTGCCTCTTGAGTAAAAACATTATTCGCGATGCAAACTTGCTTTGGAAATTAATACATATTTGATGATTCTCTTATAATCTGGTAGCAAGGAAGTTGATTTGACAAGTTTACCCGTTTTTATTTGCAGTTTTTAATATGTTAATATTTCAAAGTTAATCAAAGTCTCTTATTATAATGATAATTATTCATAGCCCTTGTGTGGGTACTATTTATTTTTATCCAGACCGAAATAATTATTTTGAAATAAATAACTAACTAAAATTTCAAATTTCATATATCACAAATCACAAATATAGGTAGGTATAATAATATAAATATTTCATTTTAAAATCATTTCAAATATTATATATTTACATAAACCGGATCATTTTTAAAATAAAATTCCAGCAACGATATCTAGAGCAGCGTAGTTGTTGAAAAAATGCTATTATTTGCCTATTTGGTGAATCTGCAGTTCTGGTGTTACAAGTTCAATCGATCGTTCTAGAATCCTATATTTCCGCGCCACGCTGACTCCAACAGAATCATATGACGTTCTAGTGTATTTTGAACAAGGAACACGCTAGAAGTAACGACTCGAGATATTGTTAGATTGAGCTCACAATTGAATCATATTGAACTCTTTCTGATTTATTTTAAAATATTCTCTTTCAATAATATTTACATTAGCATTTATATTTCTAGGATATCAAAATATTCAATTTAAATATATATGGCGTATGCGTTTGACAGATAAAAAAAAATGCAGTTCTATATCCATACAAGTCTCTCACGTGTTTCATAAAGGGAACGTCTATGTAATGGCCGCTTATAAGCATCAAATGTCAAATGCATATGGTTCTGCGAGCGGTTTAAAGGCAGATATAAGTGATCATGCAATGCGTGTGACTCACATTTGAGTCACATTTGACGTTAATTGCTAGAGTTGTGGACGGTGATTAAATTCGAAATACGTAATTTACTAACCCTTCCTTCATTGTTTATAACTGAAGTGATTGTCAAATTGTCAACTTTTGATAATTACAGACATGTTATGTCTTTATAATATGACAAGTTTTGTTTAATATTTACTTCACCGGATCTGTTAATTTGAAGCGGCTTTCAAAAGATGTAAAAAATATATATATTTTGTTTTCTTTGAAGAGCGACCGTAACAGCTGAAACAATATCAGGCCATCTTGTAAATAGCCTGAAGGTACGACCCTCTCTGTATGTAAGGCCAGGCTCAGCCTACCTAACCCACAGCCATCAGCCAAAGCAAATGTTGCAAAAAAGCAACGAACTAGGTCGTTCAACTTCCATGTCACCTTCGAACTTAATATCGTGTATCATAGAACTTCGTAAAACAACAATGTTTTAAAATTATTCACTATAAGTTATAATACCTACAAAGTAATATAATTAATGTTCTAAAATCAATTTTGGTAACTGTAATTGTTTTGAATTTAAATCTTTTTTGGACTAGTTTATTAAAATAATTTCACTCCGTTTCGGACTATTTTCTAATAGTTTTGTATAAAATTGACCATAGTTTAACTAAATCTGTCATCATAATTAACTCTTATTATAATTATCTCTTAATAGAATTTTAAAAAATACAAAATAAATTTTAGAAGATACAGAATTATTTTTTTTACTTTGTCACAAAATATTGTATTTAAGATAAGAAATTATATGATTGTATACTAAAATGGCCAGTCCATTCATTAATGTTATATACGGGTTATTTAACACTTACTTCTTTTTATTTACTTTCCGATTTTTCAGTACTGTTACACTCCGTGAGCATGATGCCTGCAACATTGTCGAAATGTCGAAAACGATTTACATTTAAATAACATGAATAACTTTATTTAAGCAATTTATTTTGCAAAATATACAACCTCTTTAAACTATTAACATGTTTAATTTTAACTGCATGTAATTCTCCAAAATATTTCATTCAATGACATACAGAAGAATGTTCATCGTTTATTAATTTATGGATTTTGCGTTGAAGTATTTATTAGGAGGACAGTTTTAATAAAAGTTGGACGTTGGAATCAGAATTTACTTTGATCGTATTTGGCAAATTTCTTGCTATTTATCAGTTATTTCGATGGTAATTTTATCCTTATCTGTATAGTTTGCTGTTTGTTATTATTTTTATTAAAATAGATTACAATCTTACTTTTTTTGGTCACCTTTTTGTTTTCTAGCTTCTGTTAAATATTATTAAAAATAACTTGAGGTAATAATGACTATGTCATATTAATGTAAAATTATAATTAAATTAAGTCACTTTATTTATGTTAAACATCTTTTTAATACCCGACTTTTTACCATCTAAAATTATAATATACTATATTAAGTAGCATAATAAACAACATAAAAGGTAATTAATTCCTGAGCAAAGTCATGTTAGCATTGTTGAGTATAATAATCGCAAAAATAATGGCACTATTTTCTTTATAAATACATTAAACTAAACAATAAGTTATTAGAAAGACTAACGAGTGAAAAAAAAAACAAAAAACCTAACATACTTACTAACACTCATTTTAGTAATATTAGTAGTTGATATGATGTTGGCTACATATAAATTTAGCGTTGGATAAAATAAAAAGAAAGAAAACTTATAGAGTTATATTTTTAATCAAATTATGTACTTTTTCCATGCACTTTCGTCATTTTAAAAGCAGTTTAATAAATTGCTCAAAAAGTTGTAAAAGCTATTAATAAATCTTTTTATGAGAATTGAACAGTTTCATTGAAATTAATTATTTGCCTTGACAAAAGTTCTCCAAACTACGAAATAAATGGTAATCTGTTTGATCAAAATCCGGGGTATATAGTAGGTGTCAGAGACATTCTTCCTGTCTTCCTTCTGTCTGCCTTTTGTCTTGAAGTATGGAGGTTATCATTATCCCAGAGTAACAGTGTGCCGGAACCATTGACCAGTAACGGTTGTTTAACAGCTCTACGGTCTATCATGGTTTCCAATATCTGATAATACAAGTCCTCTATAATCGTCTAATCGTATGACACCAGCACAATACCTCCAAATACTCAACTTTCGTTTTCGATTCAAGTTTCGTTTGGAACATGATTCCTCCTCCCGATCGCCTGGGTTCAATCACTGTGATGAGCATTTCCGATTATCGTATAGTACAATTAAAATTCTTTCGTTATTGTTGAGTAATGTAACGCAGGGCTTAATGCGTGTTTCTAGGTGTGCTCCAATTCAAACAGTATCTATTGTTAAATTATTTAGTTTTCCAATTTGATTCAAGGTAATTAAAATGATTTAATCACTTACACCGCAACCTGTGTCTACCTTCGATGTGATGTGATGGATCTGCTTCTGCAATCACCTCCAAATCTCCATAATGAAACCTAGTCATCCACTGGGTTTGTTCTGTAGGTAAACATTTCCAGAAAGGAAACTTTGGAACTAAAAATGTTCCGTGCTTTTTTCAAAGTAGGTCCCTCATACAGGTCATTAATTTTTCAAACTGTTTGTTCAGTGTTGCTGCGACCGTCAGTAGCAGTCAGCCACCTTGAGTCTCGTATTGAAACAAATAATATCAAGAAAAACCAAAATACACGTGCTTAAATTTAAAATTAATTTGAATTAGGTATTCCAAAAGTATCACATTTGAAGGCAAAGGGGCCATCTCATAAAAAGGGCTGATTTTATTCTCGTATGAAAGGACTTAATAATAAACAACTAACATATTATCGTTGTTAAATCCCTAACGATATATTTGAAATCATTGTAAGTTCTTACAAAACATGGTCTGTTTTAATTATTTTAAAGCAATTACAGTATTTGTTTAAGATAAACCTTTGAGATTTGCTCGGGTATTCAAAAATTAAAGTTATTTGTATTAAAATACCTCTATCAGTAAACAATTAGTAATTGTTTCTCTCTGTTTAATCCGTATTTCTTACTACAAAAGTACATTGCAATGTTAAACAGCGGGTTTTCCACTAGAAAGTTTATTATCCTCGAAGACGAGAACTTTACGAATATAAAATAAATAGGGGGAGTTCCGACCGGAATGCTCGAAGACGGCGCCAGACAGATTTTCAGCTTAAGATATCTTTACCCACATCTTAAAATCTTGTTGGACCATTCAAAAAAATACCTTATTTTTGAATTTTGTGGATAATTAAAAATATAACGTATACAATTATTCTTATATGTGAGTATAGTAGTTTGATTAACAAAATAATTTATTTCTTTAAACGAAAATACACCTTTTATTAAATAAAAAATTAAATAAATATGAAATCTAACTGAAGCTTCTTTATCTTGCACATATTATCATATTTCAGATTTTAAGTTTAGAAGAAAATAAGTGTTCTTAAAATGGAAATTCACAAATCTACGCAAACTTAATCTAGTAGAAATATAATATGATTAATAATATGTTCTTTTTTTTATATTAGGTATTCAAGTTAATTTTGGATTTAAAAAGAATCGCTGTTTGTCTAAAGCAAGAGTTTTGTAAGAAATTATTTCAAAATATATATGTAAAATCATATCCGATATCGTAATTGCGTTTTTTAAAATAATAATTTGTATATTTTTTTTCTAGCACTTGTATTCTTATAACATATGTATATTTCTAGAATCGTTTCATGACGTCTAAGAGAATACTCTCAGGCTATTGTTTATTTTCCCCACTTTCCTGAATGCGTGGGATACAAACTAAGAGGGCAAGATGCAATGGAAGTAAATTTCTAGATATTTGGAAAATATTTAACCTACTAACTCACTTATTAATACTTAAACGAGTGAGTAGAATACACTGGTACCTGTTTCTATAACTGGCCCTGAAAATTTCTTGGTAATTGTAACCAGTTCTAAAAATTACATAATTTAATGAATTAATCTGATTTATTTATATTATTATTATTCTTCTAAGTATAATTTTACCCGATTCTCCTCACGGTCGTATAATGAAGTTGTTAGGAAATTATGAAGTCATTAAAATGTTTTATTTTCGAAATTTCATTTCATTTTAATACAATACATTACAATGAGAGATACTGATTTAAAATTCTTTATCTACTCTGATACTATTATACAAAGATTATAAAACTGTAAACAAAATTCTTATGACAAACATTACGTACAGGCTAAAAATAAAATAATAAAAAGTTTTATTACGATACACACGTCTTGTATGGACTCCTGTATCATAATTTAACTTTTAATCATATCATACACCTATACAACCTCCAGCTGGACCAAGGAGGTTGAACCTCTACTTTAAAAAAAAAGGTTTCAATGAACGAATCCGCGGCGACGCAACACACATGCGCAATCTATATTTTCGCCTTGGCTCCAACATTTGAATAATTATAACAAAGTAAAAAGAAATTTGTTGTTATATTCAGCGTTTTATTTGCAATATTGTTTGACGTATTATAGTATCAGAGTAGATAAAGTAGTGTATGATACTGCACATTAATTACTTGGTCTTATAACATTCGTGTTATAAGAACCCTTATTATGCAACAGTATCATAATCTACTATTATATTATTACTCTTTTAGAAAAAAAACTGTTTGTGTTATCTAATTAAAACCTTGTGAACAGTCACAGGGTTCATGAATAATTTATTTAATCACATATAGTCAAAAAAACACTACAAACTTTCATGCTATTGGATTTTTCTCATAATACTTTATTGCTTCTGCGAACAAAACTTCTGTAAAAAAAGTGTGTTCGAAATTCGAATATGTCCGTCAGGGGTCATGAGTCCTCTCTTTATGAAGTTTATTGAAAAATGAAAAAGGGGTAAACGTCTATTTCATGTTTATAAATATAATAAGTCTTTTTTAACATGTCTGTTTTATGGAACGTTTATTGTGACCCTGACTTATTTTAGTAGCGGTGAAACTAGGTCAGGGGAAAGTGGACGTCGAGCAGTTTGAGATCAACCTTACAATACCAGGAAATATTTTCTTTACTTAATTACATTATATATTTATTCATTTAGTTTTTATTTTTCTTCCATCAAATTGGTAATTGCAAATTGAATTGCTTATAAGAGGAATGGCACTTCTTCGAAATGGATGTCTTTGGAAAATTTCTAATAATTTTTCTAAGTGCTTTTGCAAGACTTATTTTTAATGAAACAGAAACATGTTTAAAATAAGACAGAATGCATTCGATAAATGAAATCTAATATAAATCTTTATCGGTGGAATATTAATTTTAAGTCTTAAAATAAAATATGTTAGGATATTATTATTTTACGAATATTTACATAGAATAATATATAAGATACTCGAATATCTACTTAGAAATAAATCATACTTTCTTTACAATTGCTAAATCCTTAATATTCTTAGGACAGGACGCTGAGAGAAGAATCTGAATGATACTCGCTTTAGCCAGCACCATATTTAGATAAAACTTATTCTAACACTTATTATGCAGGATGTTCTTTTGCACAATTTGTGTTCCAGTTCGTAAATTCAATGCGATATTCAGTTTATACGTACATTTATTTTGTAGCAAAAAAAAAACTTTAATAATATTATCTTGTGTTTGCAATTCCTCCTACATTTTTTACCGTACACAAATTTAAACGTATTATATACCCAACCCAAAACATCAAGGCTCGTAAAACTAATCAGCTGTTTTGTATTAAAAAATCACTATATATTTATTTATCTACACTAAATATTTGTACAAAGAATGGTTTGACCTGATATCGATTGCTATAAGCACATAATAAAGCCCTTCCTGTTACCAAACGAAATGTTACTGTCCCTTCTCTCCACGTTAGCTCGTTACGGCATAGCCCATTGTCAAGTACTCAGGATATTATTAATGCAACCCTCATCAAGGCGACTTTAACAGTTTGAGTTAGCTTTAAAGGAGACTGTTATTCAACCCTTCAATGCGTTTTGCGTTAATTGCAGAACTGGCTGTCAATAAGTAATCTTTTTTTCATTATTTATATAATCTTTACTGGTTACTTGAATTGTTATGTCTGACTAAAACGCTAACGTTTTATTACAATCTGTGTATTGAGTTTCATTTGGTGATACGATCTTATTCTCTGAAATAATATGGAATATATTCAGAATAATGAGGAACTCTTGCCATTGTGGATTACAGTTAAGCTTAACATTTGCTAGAAATTCAAATTTCGCTTTGATTAATTATAATCAAAGCCGCTATAGTATTGTAGTTGGAATACCATATATTTATGAATAGTGATATCACAATACAGACTTGATTTGATATCTACCATGATTTGACTAAAATCGAATTTGTATTTCATTAGTAGTATTTAACTATATATATAACTTTTTATGTAAGGAAAACAAGTTGATAGAGCAATTAAATATAACTGACCTCGATAAGTAGTAACATGTTTAATTCAGATTCTAAACTCTAACTATAGCCACAACATTTGATAGAGTTTTAACAATTAGTACTTAAAATAATAGAGATTAGAATATAAATTAACATAAAGTATCAGATAAGGGCATCAAAATAAACTAAATGTTTGTACAACATCTATTTTAAGAAGAACCAAATTGATATTGATCCCAATATCCACCGTTAAACCCAAATTAATGCCATCCCATGTGCTTTCATAATAAATCCTTGTAAGAGAAAAGTGTTTAGCAAACTTAATTCTCACATTATATTAATATATCTATATATATTTATATATATATGTACATATTTAAACTATTTAAATACGTACTGCGGCAGGTAACTACATAATAACTTTCCAAAAAAACAGTCTTCCATAAGAAATAATGAAATAAGATAAGATATAATATTACATAATGAATACAAATATTTATTCTAATATGGCTTTAAATCTACTCCCTTCTAGTCTTATATTATGGCGGCCATAAATATTGTAACAAAGAAAAAAATATCTTTTTAATTGAAAGTAACATTTATTACTTTCACAGTGTGAAATATAAAACAATTAAAAATATAAAAGCTTATTTGAAGTGGTGTCCATTGGCTGCAATACAGTCCTTTAAACGTTGAGGCCAGTTATCAATAGCAGCACGCGCTCTTTTCATTCTTTCCCTAAATTCTTCTCTGCCAATCGTATGGATTGTTTTAGGGACTCCAAATTATCATGGCGTTTAGATCAAGCTGTACTCTCTAAAACTGACCATAAATCATAATCCAGCGGATTAAGATCGGGACTAGACGATAGCCAGTCTTCAGCAGTGATGAAGTCCGAGACGTTCGCTTCCAACCAAGACTGCGTGGATCGAGCTTTATGACCCGGCGCCGAGTCTTGCTGGAAGGACCATTTTTGGTTATTAAACATGGTATTATTAAGGGGCTTAACTACCTTCTCAAGAATGGTATCTTGATACATTTGTGTCGATGTTTTCATACCTTTTTCACAAAAATATGGCTCAGTCACTCCTTCATAGATAACACCCCACCAAACCATCACTGAAGTCGGATAATGCCCTCGTTGCACTCTGTCGACTAATAATTGGGAAGCTCCCATCTTGAGCTGTGAGCATAAATACGGTCATTTTGTTCGTTAAAATGTTGCTCAATTTGAATATTAAAATTAACATTGTATGATATTACTTATATATCAATACAAAGCGAAACAAACTCTTAGATACAATAGTCAAAAATAATAAGAAAACCATCTTAAGGGTATAACCAGTTCTTATTATTAAATAAAATTCAACAACATTCTTCTCTAATTTAAATAATAACATGCTCGATAACATCTTGTATTTAATAAGTTTCGTTCTATTTATTTCCATTATTTATGTGTATATTTTCCTTAATTATAAGCTATATTAATCCTAAGAAATGTTCCTCTCTATAGATAAGTTTTTTAACGTAATATTAAAAGGTTTGACTTCAAGTATTTTCATTTAAGTTTCTTACATGCACAGCGGAATTAGTATAAACGGATCGTAATTATGAGAAGCTAATTGATTTTTTGTTTGATTGTAGATTTAACTAGAAATCAGCGAACATTTGTCAGGTAGAGTTCCCAAGTCCTAGTTTTTAAACATATCTCTATAATAACTATGTGAACGATTTGGGCGACGATCCAAAATCAATACCAAAATATTGTAGAGAGACTGGATAAAAGAAAAGTTTTGTTGTAATAAATCCGTTGACGAGGAAAATATATTTTATTGAAGTCTAAAATGAGCTACATTTTGATAAAATTAAACATGTGTTATAGTTACTTTTCTCCATGTATTTATTTACAAATATAATTTTTAATTTGACTATCATAACATCAAACATCATTAAAAATTTTACTCAAATATTATATTTAACAGGATTCGAGTAAAATAACTACCAAATATTTTGAAGCTGGCAGCCATTTTATTATGGAAGGATCGTAGACCAGACATATTTCACAAATATTTTCATTTCGAGAAAATATTTCTAACAATCAAATGATTTTCAATGCACCTTTGGAAAGTGTTTACAACTACAGTGAATTCCAATACTTCAGAAATGAATATGCGGAAAAGTCAAGTGACTTTTAACTGGGAAATGGGTATGTAGTCCATTTAATTAAACAAAACTGTTACGCACACTACTTCTAAAATTCTTTATATTCGTATTAGCCTACTGTTGCCAATTTTGAGTGCAGCTCATTTTGAGGATGGCTCATCTTACGGCATCCCGTAATCTCTTCCACCACTCTCTTACAAAAGAAAATGAAATATATGAAATTTATGTATGAGACTATTAAAGCTCCGTTCAGTATGATGGGTGAAAGAACCGCAGGGCCGCCCACACCTCATCCCGTACTGTTTTCCCTAAACTCGTTAATTCTCACGCATTTTTTAAGGTTAAGGCTTATTTGCAACTACCTATGTTTGCGTATTTTCAAGACGAAGATTGTATGATCGGGAAGTGTGTACTCTGTACTCGTTTCATTCTGCTAACAAAAATAATTTAACCTGATATATATCTATATTAAAGTAATCCACATCATTACAGTAGTAGTATTTAACCATTTACTTCATAAATGTATATATGTGTAGGTATATATATATTAATTAAGTAAATGGTTTGTAAAGAATTACTCAGATGATTTTGATTAGTACCCTAAAAGTTTATTAGGTCACAATAGATTAATCACAGCTATAATCTTAGCCACTTAAGATGACGTACTCTGTTTTCTTTGAACGTTCATAAGGTGACTAAGTGGGCCTAATAGCATTTCTCCAATCATACTCTGATAATGTGTCCCAGATTTGATTCAGGTGCTAATGATACCTACTTCTTGAATTTCACTAGTTAATCAAGGATTGGCAGTATGGCTTCTGCCTTCCACTTTTACTACTATGAGAACGCCACTTGTGGTATCGCCGTTTTTCAAGGGCACAGCGTTCATACCTCGCCCAGTATCAGCGAAATAGGTTAGTTTTGTGGTCATATTTTAAGCCGGTTTTAAAGAAACTAGCAGTGAACAATAAAATGACGAAGTACGTTACTCCGGACCAGACCATTTCCCTCACTTAAACACAGGACCCATATGGTACAGTAAAGTTTTCATATCTGATCCAGATAAGCCCAGTATTGATAATAGTCACATACAACAAACAGATATACACTGTAAAGCTATAAAATTAAATGTTAAAGTCATTAATTCAGATTAGCCAATATTAAATATATACCGATACAACTATTCCGTAATATATTTCTCTGTTAAAGTTCAATAATTTAATGTGCACATGCTAATGTAACGTGAATATATTATGATTGTGTGATTTTATTAAATTCCCAGGAGGAAAATATTTCTTTCAATTTTTTATCATCCACTATAATAACTCCTTGATATTTTCATATAACAGGACATACCTATTTGTGTAAAAAAAACAGTATTTGCTAATATTTCTTATGTTGTAAAAATTATTTGCAACTTTAATTGATTTTCCCACTAACTTCAATAATAGATTGAATTTAAAAATTCTTGTTATGGTCCAATAGTGTATTATTTGCTCTTAATTACATAAATATATTATTATTTTATTCTATTAAATAAACAATTCCTTATTAATTCTACATCCATATGTCGCATCTTCTAAATTAATATAACTTATATATAAATATGTACTTAATACATAACGCAGAACCACGCTCAGTCAGGTCTATGTTGATATAGATTCATAAATACCCTTGCAAAACTTTTATTTATTTTCAAATTCGATTTCGGTGACAAGTTATATATGAGACGGATTCCGAAGTACAAATATTCAGAATTGTTAACTCGGTATATGCTTTTAAAATCACCGTTCCTGACGTTTATGCAGCTGTTTTTTCACGAACTTCACCAAATTGGAGTAAACATAAAAAAAAAATCGGCACTTGTACGGTCAGATTGAGTTGTAAAACTGTTTAAAAAAAAACAATTGGTGTTATGAATGCTAACTGGTTGAAGTTTTCGTTAGACAGAAAAATATCATTTTAACTTTTTATTTATTCGTTGTAAGGATGTGTTTGTTTAAAAAGCTATAAAGAACTTAAAGCTAACATTGTTTATCTAGTAACAAATTTGAAGTAAGAAATAATATGTTATAAAAATAAAGAAACTGTAAATAACTGGTTTATAATATATTTATCACTATTTCCTGAACAAGCTCTCGGCTAATGGTTTTCCTTACACGTTCCGAACATTAGTTCACTATTACAGATCGTACTCGTCCTTACAAATTATCGCCGGCAGAGAGAAACAAATATAAAAATAAACATATACTACTTTATAATATATTACTTTATAATATAGATTAGCTTTTCCACTGACAAAAAAATCTATTGCTTTGCTCACGCCGCACAGTGTGTCGTCTAGAACAAGCTAGCTGGACAAAATTATTTTTTAATGGATATAGGTTGCAAACCCTCTGCTAGATACTAATATGAATGATTTTATTAATTAAAATACTTGGAAACCCATAAAAGATGCAAAACTCAAAAATAATATGCATTCATTAAAAATAATGGTGTTTATTGCACGATTCGTAAGAAATATCAATTAAACTAATAGGTATTTAAAGCTAAATACATTATCTAACGATTAAACTAATATTATAAGAATAAATAAAACTAATTAATATTTACAACTTTAATTAAAAATTAATTAGTACACAATAAACCTATTAAATAATGACTAAATTATAACTTACTACTAAAAAAAGAATATTCATTGGATTATAATGAGGACAAACTTAGGAATTATTCATCATCACTAAGTTCATCTTCAGAAGAATCCTCTATACAATAATCTTCAGTATTAATATTTACAGTATTTACATTTTTTACGCGTCTCAGCTACCGTCACACGTTCATCCGGTGGCAAACAAGCTTTCTTGGCCTTACGAAGACTATGAAATGATGGAAATACCTGATGTCCAGCCAGCATACTCCACTTCCGCGTCTGTTTGTAGGCGTGACTAGTAGATTTAAGAGTCTATATAACACGCAAGTGCCTCATCACTTGTAAGGCACCTTTGCTGCTTGAGGTCACTCGACTTTCGTTCACTGAACTTTTCAGGATTCTCACTAACTTCTCGAATTAGTTTTGCGACGTTGCGTTTGCCTGATTGACGAAACGCTATTTCAGCAGCAACCAAAAGCTCCTCAGAGCTTCGTAACTGAACCAAATCATCGACACGTCGCCGTTTGGTTTTGGCACTTGCGTTTGCCAGGTCCACTGGTGGTCTCCCGGGACCAGGCAGTGAATGTGATGACGTTGATGCTTCTGCAAGGTCATAAGACACATTAAACTGTAAGTTTTCACCTTCTAGCCACTTAGCATTACAAGCTAAGAAACGATCCCGTATTCGGCTAGAATTCTCCCATTTCTCCGAAAGTTTCGAAGAAAAACGGGAAATTATAGTCTTGATGTCCTTCAAAGATGCTTCAGTTATGCCACTGAGGTCATGTTCTTGTAAAACAAACATGAAAAGCGCCTTATTTCGGTCACTTTTTGTATGTTTCACCCATTCTTCGAAAATATGGACTTTTGAGACTGTAAAACTGCTACCTGAAAAAAAATTAATAACAGCTTTTGGGGCAAAAACGGGCAAAAAAAAATAGTTTTATTATAATTTAGAATAATGTGTCTATCAACTGAAAAAAATACAGACCGGAGATACGTGGAAGTTTTTAGTAATAGTCTTTTGAATTTGAATTTCCGACGACTAAAAGGAAAACGCAACTTGCGGCGCGCCGATTCTAATTTAGTATGAATATAATTTTATTGTAACTACATAAAAAAAATGTACATACCCTTAGTAATAGAATCCATCACAAAAATTTACCACAACTACTAAAATAACCTTAGGAGATGCAATCGCGTCAGTAGCAAAAATGCGAATAATATTATGCATTTAACCCAATTGTCTTATATACTACCCTCATTAACGATGTTATGTATGATTTATGTCAAAACAATTGTTGTTGGTGTAATTACCAACTAATACCCTAATTACCCCCACTAATGTTTCTAGGAAATCTTAAAGTTGTTTTTGTCCAGCTAGCTTGTTCTAGACGACACACTGTGCGCCGGACAAAATATTTTTATTCAGGAGCTGCGAAAATTTTTCTATTATTCAAAGTCCAATAATAAAATATTTGGTTTTAAAAATACCACTACACGCTAACTACATAACGTCCTGAAAAAGTTCAATATTATATTTATCAGCAAAACCTACATCAATAAAAAAGAGGATTGTAAAAAAAATGTGAATGATATTTATAGCACAGATTATTTTACATACTATCGTCACGAATTAAACTTTTATTAAATTCGCGTAGGTGTATTCGTTTTGTTGCGCTTCCTTTTGTATATGTTTTGTTTTGCACATCGTAGCATCCACTGCACGTTCAATAATAATAATGAAGCAGTTTTTCGGTTATTGATCAACTTCTTTTCGTGTTTTTTAGATATATGTACACTAAAAACTGATCTAGCGCTTAGGCTAACATTAAACGTTAATTTCAATCGTTTGTTCAAGTGATGCACTGGCATACAAAGAAATAAGATTTCTGAAAACTGTTTATATACAATATAATAATTGATATAAGACTTCTGAGCTTATTTTTTTTATTTATATAAAACGTCTAGGATCTTTTCAAGTCGTAGCATTCTTGTAAGTATAGATCTACTTATTAATTATAATTAGTAAATAGCCGCATTATCTTAGCTAGAATCTTTTTTTATAAAATCATAACGAGAATAAAATGCGTTTATACTACATGAAGATGTAAAAGCTAGAAGTAATTTAATTAGCTTTAATTAAATCTCCGTACTAAACAGAAAAAACAACAGATTTTTATTAAATTAATTCAAAGTAAAAAGCCTTTTACGTAAGTTGCAATTTACATTCAACTCGTACAAGTAATTATTTTGATGCCAACCAATCAAATTCTGGTTTCGAATGCCTCATGACTGGTTGTTGAAATTTTCGCCGGTCGCTAAATTAAAGGTCATCGACCTGGAGGAATAATTATTTATGTAAAACATAGCTTACTGTGCTTTGACTGCAAAGAGAGCCCAGTCAAATGCCTTAAGTGGCATTAAGATTAGTCGATTAGAATAATATATGTGTGGGTTTGTATATACACACGATAACGCTACACTATTGCTTATATACATTTGAAATAAAACGATAACGAACGGTTGCCATTTGGCTAGAGGATATCTATAACATATATATACGTGCTTAAGATATTTGTCATTTGACGTTCAACACCTAGATTAAACGACCGAGGAAGAAACAGAAGACTATTTTGAAATTATTTAAGATTTTATTGTATAATTAATACATGTAACGACAAATATTTTAAGCACTAGGTCCAGTTCTCTGTGAATAGATCTAGGTCTTAAACAATGTTCTCGGAATATACTGTTATCGGAAGCTCCACAAACATCTTGAGTCATGTCTTGCATAATTTTGGGAAACATGCAAAATCATATGATTATTGCTGCTTTTTATATTTATTAATTTATATATATTTATTGTTTATCGATTTATGTTTATGTTTTCATTATGAATTAAAGTAGGCTACAACTTTGTTAAAAAAGTGTATTAAAAATATATATGTGCGTGCAATTTTATTAAAATGTTTAGTAATGAAATCGAAACAAACACACAAAAGTCGAAACATTTATAACATAATAATATTAATCAGTTCAACCCAATTATGAGAAAAATTTTCATTGTTTTTGTTAGTCAATCTAGAAAAATATCTGACAAAAAATCCTCGATAGCACTATCTTAGCGGTCTCATCTCTAAGAGTAGCGACTCCCATCAGCAGAATGATTGCATAAGAACTTTAGGTTCTTGGTATTACAGGCGTTTCAGGCACTTAAAAGTTCCAGGTATCACCTAGAGAAATGTCCTTCTCTTTTATTTAACCAGACAAACACAGTATTTAGTAGTTTGAGATGTCTAAAAACAATTCCATTAAAGTATATTATAAGATATAGGTTATTACAATATGCAAATAGGTTAATTTCGCCATTAGCATGCATTGAAGTACTCATAAAAATTTGGGCTGTATTTCTTGCTCGATTAACGAGCAGTGGAATCAGAGTGGAATGTTGTAACGTGTCCTTGACCCACTTTAGGCTGCCTCTAGTAGCGCTTATTTTTGTAAGCATTATCTGATCCCGAAGAAACCTCTACACGACATTTGTATATATTATGACACATGTTAATATAGACGCTGTTATTATCAGAACATACGTATATTTTACGTACTCATGTTGGGCTTCTCAGTCTTATTCGGAATTAGGAACCTGGGTTTTTTTTATTTTATATGTTTTTTGATATATTTGAAAGAAACTTCCGTTATATATATATATAATATTCTTAATCTCTATACAAAAGGTAGAATACAAGAGCTGATGTGAAAAGAACAATTCTTGAATATTCTAGTAATTTCATTCGTTTCAAGTGAAAGCCTAGAGTACGTTTAAACGACGTCCACATTTTATAAAAGTAACGATGTATACGTTTGTTATCTTTTATGTATTAATCAGTTCTTTGTAAAAAATAAGAACGGTTCTTTAAAAAAAAATGGTTCTTTCTAGAAAGTAGGTATTATAAAATACATTAATACTTTAATTAATAAAATAGACGACAGAAAAAGAGATAATCTTTTAAAAAACATTTTCTTCACATCTTATAAATATTTTGTTGACATAAATATAATTAACATTGAACATGACCTAAACTTATTAAATTCAATGTTAGATATTTGGAAACGTTTTTGTATGAATATAGATTGAAAAATAAACCGACGCGGGCACGATTCGTTATGGTAGTTCAATTGGTAGAGCGACGGGACGGTTACCCAGAGATCGCGGGTTCGAATCCCTGCCCGTGTCGTTTATTTTTTATATAAATTTAAAAAAGCTTAACATGACTATGCATGTTTATAGATATTTTCAAACAACGTTTTTGTAGATTATTTTCTTACTAACTTATAAAAAGGAACTTAAAAATATTCAACCAAAACTTTCAATTATTACTTATTTAAAAAGAAAAGTTCTTCGAATTATTGATGAATGCCTAAAATTAAAAAAAAAATATAACATAATAAGACATTGGTTCAAAAAATACACCTGAAGGAAGAATGATTCCTTATACACATAAAGGAGCAGGTACACTAAAAATTGTGCCAAATGTTTTCTAATTAGGGCTTCTATGAGTTGCAGGTTCTTCTTCGAACGTAAAGACAACAAGGGCAAGAAGGCTGGCGGGGTTCCAAGCCACTCCATTTCTAATTTTAAGCCACCATTATATATGGGCATACCTCGCTTCTCACAAATCTCGCTGCTAGGACGCATGAGGAGGGTTTTAATGGGAAACCGGGGATCTTTGCTGACTGGTCGGCTATTGGTATTCAAGCCATTGTTTCATTCATTAGAACCGCGCCACAAAGTCCGATGCAGCCGTTTTTTAGGATTTCAAATGGTGTATGTTAAAATTCTTTTTGTAACGTTAAACTGTAGCAGAAAGTTTAATTTTAATAAACATTTTTGATGATAGAATGCAGATATTTATTGCTTAAAAATATTTTTTTTCTTATTAATACTAAATTTACTGATAACAATAATATTATCAGTATTCGTTTTTTATTCGATTTTAATTCTTAACTAATATCTAGTGTAAAAATAATGACCTCCATCTTTTTCTGTTACAATTTCAATAACATAAAAGATAGTATTTTCTATTGTTTTATAAAATACAAAATTTTGTTGTGAATCGTTATTATTTAAAAATATTACTAAAATATTGCACAGGAATATGCTATTTAGTTAAATATAACATTAATAAGGTGTTTTGTTTTTTTCAAAATGGCTATCAGATTAAAATCTATTTTCCTTTATCTAGGTGACACGGGAAAAAATATACAAAGTATTAAAGCAACACACTGATTTTGCATTACTTCTGACACAATTTTAAAATTATTTCTGATATTACTAAGTGTTTAAATCAGAATGATTTTTTCAATGCATTTATGTTAGTTTGCAAACAATAACAATGAAAAGCCGCTCAATACAAGAATACTTCAAATGTTAAATAAAGCTGTAACAAGTACTTAAAATAAAAAGCAAATGAAATAGCGATATAAGAGATAGAGACAAAGACTATAATAAATAATGAATAAATATCAATTAAACGTTATTTTTTTAAATGCAAATCGGTTCATAAAATGGAAACGACTGCAAAATATCATCCTTAAGGTAACGATTAAAGATGCTGTGTCGTGAGATCGATCTCAAGGGTTAGATTGGAAGGTAAAGTGCCATCCACGGTGGTGACTGCGACGTGACGGAACCGAACAGCTCTTCAGTAACAAAGTATATAAACGGCCCTTTTTAATTAAAATGATGTCAATCATGATTTAGAAACAAACTTATTGATTTAGAAATTAATTGATACGTTACACAGAGCATAATATTCAGTTCAACGATTTGATTTCACTTAATTATTTGAATACAAATTTGATACAATTTACATTATGAAAATTTGTAATGATGTTTTTGTTTTATGTATTATGACGTTTGGATAAGATTGGCTTTTCAGGTTAATAAAATAAATATTAGTACAATATTAATTCTTATAAAATTCATCTAATATTATTAATTAAAAATATTACATTAAACCCATACAGACACACAGAAACACACACACACATATCTATATATATATACATATACTTGTATAGGGTTCCATTGCTAACCCAAGGCTCTCTTTCACATCGTTTGATGTCGATACGACATCTATATTATAAGGAAAAGCACCTTTCCTAAAAACGACCTGTAATTGATCACATTACTTACCACCGGGTTTACCTTATTCTCAAGTACCCTTCATATTATATAAATACAATATTTTGAGACTTAACAAAACAGTTACATTTCTTTTAAAAATAGGAGACAGTAAGCTACATTTCATTGTTACTAAATTATATTAATTAATATTTTTAATCTTCTTTCTTAAGCCATGTACGATTTCATACTTCGACATTTTTATGATATTATTTGGGACGATTTCATATCAATTCATACAAAGCAAAGATTGCTTTTACTGAACGTGTGCATAAACTTGAAAAGCCTGTCATTGAACTAAGTTATCGTCTAGAAGCTTAAACTCAAATATTCATAGAGATTTTAGAGTAATCCGTAGACTTATAGAAATGGTTTTCTTAAAACATCAACATATATATATTATATTTATATATTTTAAGTCAATGAAAATATAAAATACAGATTTGGTAATATTTAGAAAATGGCAAAATAAATATGTGGTCGTACGGTGAACTTTTTTTGAGGTCTGTGCTATGAGTGGTAAAATGGGTATTTTCGAGGTGTTAATAACTCGTTCTTTTGTTTGTACGTACATCGTTTCCACGTTCCTAAATGCGGTTTCATCGAAATTAAATATGGCTGTCATAGCTTTGGTCAAGTACATTTCGTATCTCCTACACAAATTCCATGTATGGTCTTCAAGATATTCAGACATTGGGAATAGTTCAAATTCAATCTTTATTCAAGTAGTCATTTACACGCACTCTTGAATCGTCAATTTTAATTTTGATTTTTGATAACATGTAATTGGTCAGTATAATCAGTCCGTAGGTAAACTACCACCAGCTCGGAATGCCGCTTTACTGACAAGAGCTGGAAACTGAAGAGTTGATCTTTTTAAATGAAGTTTAACAACGGTTAACTTACACATTATAACATCAAAAATAAGTTAAGTTCTTATATGAGTATATGCAGGTGATGGGATAAAACAGTATACATATATAGAAATAAAATATCAAGAGCATTTAAATAAAATTGTGTCTGTATGTAATAAGCAGATAAATAACTCTGTTACAGTCATCTATTTATTGTGAATGTAAATTTCTAATATTGTAGTATAATTTTGAATATATCGTACAGATTGTGATGTATCAGAATGTTTTTCTATGATCATATCATAGTAAATAAGGTTCATTGATATGTTTGCGTATTACAATATGAAACGCTTATACATTGATTTTATATCTATAGTATAAAAAATATATAAACAAGAAATAAAAATGATAAATGTTCGTAAATTTTTCAACGATTTTAAATTGGAATCTAAATAAAACAGCAAAAGCAATATGTTGTTAATTTGTTTTTATTTGTAATTCTAAAAAGAATATTTTTTCTGAAAATATATATTTTTGTTGTGCAGTTTTGAAAATGTGGTGTGGTCTGCCAATTCTTTTGATAGAATTGATTTGAATGGCTATCGTTGGATTGACTGATTCAAATTGTAAATTTAACGGGAGATCAATACGTTGTGAACGATAAGAACGTAATTATAATTTAACTTAACCGATCTTGAGTGACATTTAAATACTTATTTTATACCAAACATTTTTAGGCAAGAATATTCTATACGTAATAAGATTATTTTTTATATATACAATACTTAAAAAATTTCAGTCAAACAAATTATTAACTCTGAGATGTATGACGTCACAAGTTTAATTTTAAATTCTAATATTATTTGTAACATGTATTTTAATAATATTATGTAATCTAAATCTAGACTAAACGAACTAGTTATCTAACATTTAATTGGATATGGATTTATTGGTTGAAGCTTAATAGATCAACTATTATTAGACTGTTCAGGTGTTTTCGATATCATAATTACTGAAATAAACCTGATTATAGACAAATAGATGATCAATTAATATGCGAATTAAACTCATCTGGTTTGTTACAAGCTCGTATTATCTTATAATTAAAACACTTATAAAATAATAATTATAAAACATAGATAATTTTAACAAATATTTCTCCCCTGAGTCATATTTACAGAACTTACAGCTGGAAATATTTTTAAATTAAAGTTTTGCAAAGTGCGATAAAAATTATTAAAAAATTAAATTTAGAAAGCTCTGATAAGGTAAAAGTAGTCTATTTAATTTTAAGCACAGAAAAACCAACGAATATCACCTTTGGAATAATGTTTAAATGATACGTTAAAGATGAGATGGTCTTGTAAAAAGATAAAATAAGATAAAAAGTTGATATAATAAGATAGAAAGAAAGTGAGCTGCTGTGGTTCGCTTAGTTAATCTCTAATTAACTTTCTTGCTTTAAATACTTTTTCTTTTTTTTTTGTCTATTCTGATGTAGTACCTACCTACAGAATTGATATTTATTGATATCTAATTGAAAAATCAGCTATCAATCTACTATCATTTCCTTTTAACCTATTTTACATATTTTAAATTAACATTTAAAGCTGCAGTTAATTAATTCTATAAATAACTTCACAATATACAATTTATAAAATAAAGTTCAACAAGCGCAGTTTGGGGAAGGTCAGTGACACTTGACGTCGAGCAACAGACGTACATACTTGTAACACGAGCATTGAACGGGGTAAATAAATAATATAGTGAATTATCTTTTTGAAGCACCTAACTTTAACTTACTTATTATTGTTTGAGCATATATTTAAACTTACTTATAATTTTTGAAGCATTTATTTCACTTACTTATTATTGTTTAAGCATATATTTCTTTAATAGAAGTTGTAGCAACAAAATATACATATAGTTAAGGTTTCCCGATAAGCCACTGGCGGCAACAAATGGTTCCGTCACGAAACCGCTAAGGGGAAGTAAAATGATTGCGATCGCTAGGTTTTTATATTGTTCTTTTGTACTCTATTTTTACACACATTATTATTGTATATTAAAAGTAGGTATTTTGCTGGTTTAATAAATTTAAAATGGTATACATTACTCGATAATTATATATATTAAATTATGTCTGTATTAAGTAATCGAAATTTTAATATTTGTATATTAAATAAATTATAATAATATATATTCATTTATATCTGTTTCAAGTAATAATAAATTTAAAATCTAATTATAATGATATATAATAAGATTTAAAATATATTACATTTCTATAACGTTTCTAATATATACATGGAAATATTAGTGAATGAGAATTCAATATGGACTCTATAAAAACTGATGACACGTGCGATGCGGGATTATTTAAACACGATAATTTTTTTAATGAAACATTCACCGCATTGCAGATTTTGGTTAAAATAATCAAAAATAAATATTTATATAACAGTCGGTAAATATGATATCAAGCTGTTATAATTATTATCACGTTGACAAGTATGTTTATATCATTATATAAATTATATAAAAAAATCTACTTAATTTGACAAAATATGTTAAGATTTTTTAATACTTTGACACATTCATATGTCTATATCACAATATAGGTATATGAATTATATATAATCTATTTGTCCCGATTTCTCCGAGGTACAATATATTTTTAACAGCGTTTGTTTGAACGGTGTAAAAATCGATACAACTAATGGTGAGTTACAGCGAAATGGTAAATGGTAAAATACTCTCCGTACTTAAAACAATTTTCATAGTGAACGGTAGGTATGGTACAGCGCCACCTAGTGGCAAAGTTTAAAAAGTGAACAAGAAGTAAAAGTGCTATAAAAACGCTAAGTATGTTAACTTTTATAGTGACATATAGATATTAGTGTGTATCGGTCTCTAATACCATTCATTTTTAATATATTAAAAATAAATATATTCTTGTATAAATATATATAATTAAGTTAATATTGTTGTCATTTATATTCCATATATATTAAAATCAAGATGTATATATTTGGTACCTTATCGCTCATAGCAGCTTTAGAAATTCATAGCGCTTTAGATTATGTGCGTATGCTTTCTATATCGTTACTATTCAATTAGTATAAAAAAATATATAATGTAACTTAAAGAATAACACTACAATTAACTTTAACGTTATTTTTACGAATTATTTATTATAAAAGTTGTCTGCGAATAACAATAGGAGAATAAAGAAAACGTAAAATGTAATAAATATGATTGCGAAGCCGGAGATATGGCAATGAGCCAAGCTCGATTCTGAAAATCCATGCCAAGTATGAACTTGGTAGTCAAATGTGGAGGTTTATAGCAAGGTCTCGGTGATTTAATTGTTCATACTTTTGATTAAACCATTCTTCAATTGTAATATACACTCGAAAAATATACACAAGAACAAACATCCAATCCACTTTTACTTTAATCATTACTGAACATATTGCACATGTGATACCTGATGTCTACATCATCTGCCTTCGGAAAAATCTATATCTAGATAAGATTGTCATGTTTCAGTATTGGTATTTATTCTTGAATTTGTTAGACCGAATGTCTTTGACAGTGTCAGTTGTAGTACAGAATTTAGGAATACATGGACTTCCGCAAACTTGAGGAGAGATACAATCATCTTTGTTTTTTTTTTTGGATATTCAAATATATGCTTCTGGAATACTTTGTTAAAAACTAATCCGGTCTGAAGCTTCACCTTCACTTGCATTCAATTTTCCTGGAACAATAATTTGAAAATAAATCTTTAAAGCCGGTTCTTTTAATATAATGCAAAACATTTTCATAGCATGAATTTCATTTTAAACAGTCAATAGTAAGTAGCTGCTTATTTCAAAAGTTTTATATCTGTTTCATGGTTTTAAGCCTTTGGACTAACGCCTACTTGGTCTTATCTCAATAATTATTGGAAGGTGCATATGTCAAGTCCTGCCACTGTGTCCTATTAGTTACTCAGTGCGGACTTGATTTTTTGCCATTTTCATATATGCATTTCATCCACATTACTTACTTTTTCTCGGTACATCCTTTTCACTTAAGGATACCAGGATAAACAGTTATTTCTCTTTCTTCTATATCACTGCTATCTCTTACATATATCTTTATTTATTTCTTTTAAACACTTGAACCAATTGACAAAAGCTATTTTGAGAATCTTCATATAAAATAAATAAACACAACGTTAATTTAAACATCTAATTTAAAACAATATTAAAAATACTCAAAAGCGTAGATTTTAATCAATGAACGCGGTCAACGACCTGATAGAAATATCTTTCGTTTTTAACTTAATTTCCACAGAGGTATCTTTTTAAAAGGAAATATGTTTGTACTCGTATATATATTTGAAATAGGAATTCATTAGGAAAAAGAGAAATGACTGTCTTCAGCGAATAATTTATACTTATTTTTTTTTAAGTTATTTTAATGATCAAGGTTTGTTCAACTACTTTTATAATTTCATAAATTTCATTTTTACATTTACACCACCTTTGTGTTTTTTTGTATTTAAACATATATATTATTATATTTTTGAACATCAATATAAAGTATTTTTAATGAATATATAGTTCAGTCAAAAAAAAATCCATTTATAGTGTTCAAAAAGATTTTGAAACAAACAAACAGTACAAATGTCCGGAGTTTTCTAATATAGGTTTTATATTCACCTGTGGTCTTACTGTTCTTGATAAAGTTTTGACCACATTTTGTTATTTTTAGCCTCAACATAACTAGAAAACGAAGCTTTATAAGCGTGTCCGCGTTAACATTTTTACACACGAGTTGACAACTTTTCAAGGTTTCAGTAACAAAGAACCAACTTTGATATCACCTTTATTTTATTGAATTTTCTTTAAGAACACGAGGAACACAGAAAATTACAAAAATAGAAGTATTCAGGTTTTTATTTATATAACATGATATCTAGGCAACAGAGTAAGAAATGTAGAGTAAATTTAACAGAACAATATACTCCACAACGATTTATTGGTTAAGCATAAAAACTAAATTATTTAATTTAAATGACATACTAATAATTGCATAATTGCAATGCATGCCTATTTGACGTATAATACTTTGACTTTCAACTTGACTTTCTAAAAATAGACATAAAAAAGTGTTTCTTTTTATTTTAATACTCTTAGCCTTTATGTAGACAAAGACTGTACCAAGAACGTTGTGTGGGCGAAGTTAAGACTATAAACCAGAACTACAAACTATAAACTATTTATCAAATGCTATTTATAGTTGATTATCTGAAAACATATTACAATGTCGTGCATATTGTATGCCGATGAATTAATTAACTGATTTGCATAACGATTTTAAATTGATTGTCTGAAACACTAATTAAGTATATTTCCTTTGTTTTTAAGCGGACACTTATATAGGTATTCGTGTACTCGTATTTTTAATGATAATTTGTAAGTATTTGACACTATACTCTCGGATAGATGACCAATTAACTAATTTACTGACAGGCACCTATATCTCGTCTCATCGTGAACACGATTGCTGCAAAGCATTCAAAACGTCGGGTTAAATTTAAAATGTTAATTTAATTTAAGTTTACTTTAAGTTTACCATCCCGTTGATCGGGTTGTTAGCGCAAACGCCTAACGTATAGCGGCGCAACGAGACTTGGGTTCAACAGGGACAGGCATGTATATGATGAACATAGATGTCTGTATTTCTGGGTTTGATCATTTACTAAATATATTCCCAGTATTTCTATTGTAAATTCCTATGTAATTGTATCGTTGTCTAACAACCTTAACACAAGCAAATAATTTGCTTACTTGGGGATAGGGGATCAATTTGTGTAATTTTTCCTAATATAATATTATTATATGATATTATTATAATGTAAATTATACGCGAGTTTAATCCGTAAATAATATTTCAATATTTGACACTGAAAATTTAGGTTTCTATCATAAATGCAATGTACACCCACATGTCATATATTTAACTGAAAACACCCATACTCGTTACCTGACACCCACCCAGCACACGTGACCTTTTGATGATGGATGAACGCTGCCTCAGCATTAATGAAGAAACAACGTTCTTATCTTTGCAGAGCTCTTTGGAAAATAAACAAAACCCTCTTATATGACATGGTGCCAAATGTTTTTTGTCCATTCCATTATCGAAGCATTATGTTTAAAGATAATAAAACCATTTGAAATTAGGTCTTATATAATGAACATTTTTCTTCTTGGACATTTTTATAAAAAGATTACGTTATAATTAAGAATCCAATTGATGTTTTACAAAAAATAATATATTTTTTTTAAATGGTACACAAGTTTTTGATTTCGCAACGGATTTCATAGTTATGTTTATAGTTTTAGAGAGATTCGTCTGTAAATTTCAAATGTATAATTTATTTCATACAAGATTTATAAAATGCAAGTAGTACACAATTCATAAGAATAAAGTATTTGAGTTTACATTTCTTTTGCTAAATAATGGTATATAATAAAATGTACTGCATTCAAGATTTATTGGTATTAACACTTTATACATTGAGTTAATAAAAATAATTAGTATTTTTGAATATTATAATATTAGTTCTGATCTTAGATTAAAATTGGCCTTACATAAATGAAACAAATTATTTTTAATAAGATATAATACATATAGTAAAATAAAACCTTATACTAAGTAATAAGGCTGACTCATATGTTTTAATAAAGTGCTTACTCCATTTCGAAATTAAATACAATTCTGGTAATTACTTTCCACCATTAGAACAGAGTAAATACGGAAAGATATAGAGTAGCTGAATCTAATATTTATTTTAGTAGTTTTGTTGCATTTTTTTCTAATATTTATATCTTTAGTTTTATTATAATACTTTTATTTTATTATTACCTTAATAAATTATGACGGTTATAAAGTATTGCATTAAATTATTTTCTTAAATACGTCATTTATGAAATATGTGTGGCAAATTAATAACTTATTTACAAGCTATAAACATAATTAATTGAAATATTATATTAATAAAATAAGATCAAAACTTGTTTTAATGTATATTTCTTAATACCAGCTTACTCTAATTTATCACATATAAAGCTTATTGTACATTTTAGAATAAAAACAGTAACTTACTTACTTAAATATATAAACAAAATAACATTAATATTTCTCAAATATTATTCCGTAAATTAAGTTTAAAAACATTCAGTGTTTGGTTAAAGTCGGCGCGTTGGTTAAACATTTGTCTAATAAATACCATTTAAAATCCTAATCCTTTATATTTACTGTTAAAAACTATTTTTTAAATATTTTACTTGCTATTTCTTGTTGAAATTTATATTAAATAGGTATATAATTAAGGTGAAAAATCTTCTGTCTGTAGAAACATGAAATATAAAAACAAACATACTAGGTTTGTTTGCAGCACATATAAATTATTTCACGCATTTTGATATTTAAATAATACAAGGCTTATCTTATTCAGATTTTATTTGAATAAAATGAAATGATAAGAGAGAGAAAGATATACATCTATAACTCTCTCTCTCTATCAAAATATAATAGATGACAGACTCAAGTATAATAAATATAATTAATCAACTAAAAATATTGTCAATATAAGACAGTCACACACTAATATTGCTTCCCATATTTTTCTATTACTATATGTTTACATCCCCCCATGGAATATATCGATATTGTTTAAACAGCTTGAACGAACAAACACAATAGAAACACAAAATTGAACAATGTTATTATAACTTTAGCAAAGTGCGTAGTAAAATTAATTTAAGTAACAGTATATTCAAGCAGTAATTGTTGATCCCTTATAGAACATTATAATTAATATATTGTACTCGCAGCAAAAAATGCTGATATGATTTTTAACGACTCTTCAATGGGATGCAACGTCAAAACAGCATTCGCTCTAAAAACACTGTACTTTTACTGATCTAGGTTAGGTTAATGACGACCTTGGCTCAGCTACGATATTTAAATGTAGGTAAAGGTGATTTTTAATTAGGATACAACAATTTAAATTGTCACTAACGTACAATGTTTTATGCATGTTTTCATTGCTATAATTGTCGGGTTTAACAGACTTGGGAACGTATTGCAGTATATTTAAATTGTTTAAACAAAATTGTTTTTATAGTTACGTACTTATTATTTGTCTGTTACAGATAATTAAAGATTACCTAATCTCTTAAAAATATTATATCTTATAGTAAGTATCATATAAGAAATATATACAGAATTATAGAATAAAACGTTAAATTCACAGACACAATTGTAATAATTGTCAAGCTCTAGAAGATTACAATTATCATGAGATTGTGGAGGCTGATTATGAAAATCTTTGTGAAATGAGAACTTTTATTTATTTTAATATTTCTTAAATAAATTAAAATATAAAGGAACATCGTAATATTTTTTAAATTAAAATTGGGGTGAATGTAACGATACATCCACATCTTCCGTGTCATTTGAGCATGGCGTTTTGTCAAAGGACGAATGAAACGTCGGCAACGAGAGTGGTTAAACACGAGTCCTTTATACGGAACGATTACATTTTGCTATGCACAATACATTTTTGATTAAATAATGTTTGCTTCTAAATTATCATAAGTTACAATTCCCGCAGTGCGGCTTATAAACGTCTCAACTCTTTCAAGGTTTACTCTATAACAGCGATTAGTAGCTTAGAGTTCTCGTACATTACATAGATTATGTAAAATAAACTTTCTAACACTTGTATCATATAACCTTATATTTTGTTCTCATGTTTAAAGCAAATTATGTTTTAAAGTTTGCATTATGAATTTTGAACGCTTGATTGCACAGAATTTATACATGTGTGTTTCTTGTTACAGATTGCCCTGTAGATAAAATATGCACAGAAGAGACTCGAACAGAACTACCAGCAGCGCCGTTGACAAGTAAGATTTTTTTTTTACTTATTGTAATTTGTTCTTTTAATAAAGACTTTTTGGACTATTTAAAACTCTAACGGGGATAAAAATATAAATGTCTGTATTTAAAAACATTCATTTATTATATTTTTTAGTTTAATACAATTTTAGCTTTATAAGCATCCTTTTTACTATTAAAAAAATATAAATACTGGGATAAGATTGTAGTCTTCAAAACAATCTAGACTTTGTTTGCGCTCTTTCTATTTCCTCGCAGGCGTCAAATAGGATTTCCTGTCAGTTTTCCGTTTCACGTTTCCTATAAATAATATTTAAGTTTTTCAAGTGAACAAAAATAACGAAACCGTTTATAGAACAGGAAATTAAATAATTGCTCTGTAGTTTTTATATTGTTTTACACCGATATATAGCGATACGTAATGATTGAGGTAGGATAAAAAATATCTTAGAAGTAATATTAAACAACCGAAACATATATGAAACAAAAAAAGGTTCTTCATAGACATCCAAAGTATGAAAACTGTCTAACTATTTTGTGATATTGAAGTTTTTTTTTTTAAATTGTAATACATTATATTTGAGTTAATTATCTATATAATAAAGCAACAACATTATATTACGTAAACGAACATTAACAACAACTATTATCACATCCTATAATAGCATTCCATCCTATAATAGCATTAAAGATAATACAATAAGAGTAATGACAACACAACACACACATAAAATAAACTTATACTAGGATTTAAATACCTGCATTATCACCATCCTATCCTTATCCCAATTATCTTGGGTCGGTATGTCAATTTCATTTACGCTCTCCTATCATACTTTATCTCAGTGGAGAATTGCTTTTTAGGTAGAAGAATTTTTCACGCCTTCATGTCTTCTTCGATCAACCTCTAATAATAACGACATTAATACTTCTCGTTACATGATTTTCTTGAGTTATATGCGGGGGTCATTATCCGACCATATCAGGAGTCCACAAATAATTACTATTCTTCTTTCTAGCACCGGTTCTTCTTCCGGGTCTTATTTCAAACTTCCGCATATCACGGCATATGCACTTATTTCTTACTTAATCCTCTCTCAACACACCACACATCCATTTCAATGCATGCACTTGCTTTTTATACATTAAAGTCGTAACCCAGCATACATACCAAACCAAGAAAGGGGAAAAATGGAGTCCTATATCATTCCCGTGGCCTGCTGTCATTTCATCCACGCTGCGCTGATCCTGTATTTGACAGTTCAATCTATTTTGCCACCATCTTGAACGATAAACGTAAGGTACCGCCATTCCGAGCAAACTGACGAAGGAGCACCAGCGATAGAGCTTGAAACAGAAGGATATCCTAAATTAAAGAACATTTTTCCTATTTTGTCTCATTTACAAATTATTTCTAGGCCAATAGTCAAATCTTCAATTTTAGCTGTCACTTTTTCAGTCATTTTTAGACTTTCATTCCTTAGTGACAGGAATAATGTAATCATTAAAAAGTAGACAATAGGGTGACTTTTCCTGTATCATTTCATGTTCTAATCCATACCGGCATCAATTATCAACAGGAAGAGGTAAGAGCCTAAAGTTGACACTTAAGCAGGCCCACAGACTGGTAATGTTTCCGGAAGTCGTTCTGACATGAATGAACAAAAATATAATTAAATTAACATTTACTATTAAGAAGAAACATTGACAGTGTATTAAACAAATAAAAATATACGTAGCATTTTTTATAACCAAGTAAAGTTAAGTAAATAGATATAAATAATTAACAGGTCCTTCCAAAACCAAATTAATTAAGCAAGTTAATCTTAATTGAACATTCCCTTGCCTTTTAGAGCGATTGAAAGAACGGTATATTTTTTATGTTAATTGTAAATTACGTTTAAACATTAAACTTACAAACAAATAAACCACCTATATAAACTAATAACATATACTATATACATAACTGGCAAAAAATAAAAATGTTATTGAAGCAAATGTAACCATTAATTTCCCTTAATCCTCCTGGAACATACTCACTCATATTAACTATAATATTAAATGAAATATTAAACGACCAAACTATTGAGACTCTGTATTCTGGAGTCGTATATACATGCAATAAATGTTCATTTTAGTTGATATCTATGAATTATTAAGAAATCATTAAATCCTATACATCAGTTTTGGCTCGATAAAATTCCTAACTTGTAAATAAATAAGTATACCAATGTATTTCATATCATACGATGTAATAAGCATTTAAAATCTATTTAGGCGTATACTAAAGTGCTATAAAGTTTCTTTGAATATATGCTAATGTAAGAGATGAAAATGACAAAAGGGGGCAGATCTTCTTAGCGATCTTTGTTATTACAAACCCTTAATGAAATGAGGGTATGTCTCCGTATGTGTGAAACGTTTACAATGGGTTACAATTGTAAATGTTTCTAAATAGTAATAGATGTATAACATTTGAATGTATGTTTATAACTCCGTGTCAAAGTTGATAATGTTTGTATATTCTAATAATGATATTATAACGATGTCTTTGTGTAGGTGAGGATAGTGACACAGCTGAAACTGAAGGACGGATATCATCAGAGAGTTCTCCGCTAAGACAGCGTCGGGCAGGAATACTCAAGGGAGGAAGACTCTGGAAATCTCTGGAAAATGACAAAGAGGGCTTCGAGCAGGTCCGTTGTACTTTTAAATAATGTTATTTATTGAATCTACTACTACTATACATTTTCATGTTTTATAGATTTGACTAAATACAAAATACATTTTTATTAGCAACCAAACACATTACTATAAATAGGAACTCGTATTTAGTAATTTACCATGATATAAGATTAATTTCAGTAATAACGTTGAAAACTTCTAAAGTTTATTTACTTTTTAAATAACCATATGGTCCAAATGAATACTTTTAGCCCAGATGAATGTACAATTATGTTTTTTTTCTGACCAGGAAAATTTTAATATAAATAAATATATATACATATATATATATATATATATATATATATATATATATTAAAATTTTCCTGAAAAAAATATATATTAAATTTCTTACATTACACGAACAGTAAGCTCAAATAGGGAGTGAAAAATCTTTTCAAATTTTTTATGAAACAATCAGTCAGAATATCATACTAATATCTAGTACTTTGAAAAATTGACTTGGTTTTTAGATAATGTTGTTATTGCTATTGTTGTTAACCTCTTTATTGTACACAATAACACAATGTAAATTACAATATAAAAAATAATAAAAACTGTTATTAAAGTATACAAAAGCGGATTTATCCCTTGAAGAGATCTCTTCTAGTTAACCCTCGTATTCTTATAAAAAAAAATATAATAAAATGTAGCATACATCATGTAACTTATATTGTCCTATTTTTTTAGACTATAAAATTAATTAATTAGGTTCTAATAAAAATAAATCCCCTTGGATTTCTTTATTTCAGTACCTCTAGGCGCAGATAGTGAAATATTAATAGTATATATAATATACATAATTTTAACAATATACCACTTTGCAATTCATACAATATCCGCAGCTGTTAGAAAAAATATTTATGAAAAGAAAAAGATATGAAATCAAGTTGTAATTTCTATTCATATTATATGACCCGCAGGTCATTGTCATGGCAACGACAAATATTAATATTTGAAAAAGAAAAGTGTATTGTTTTATGGTAAATTGTACCCATTTTTCTCATCATAAGATCCTTTCTCAAACGTCAAGGATATAAAAAATGATAAAATGACCCAATCGTTTTCAATTTATACCATGACCAAGTGAAATGGGGATTACTATAAACATAAGTTAATTGGTAAAAACTATTTACTAATGGAAAATATCATATATAATAAAGGATAATAGGTATTTCTTAAGTAGGACTTAGAAGTCACTTGCAATGTCGGTTACAATTTGTAAAGAGACGGTTATATAACAGCCTTTTCCTGCAAGGCTATTAGCTCAATAATTACAGTCAATGACTATAGTTACTAGTTGTGAATCGAACGTTGATGGAAACTGAGATTGTCATAGAGTATGTCAATGCGGTTACAAAATACGAAATTTGCGTTTGACCAACAAACGTTACGCTTTCCTGTAGTGATTATCATTTGAGCTGAAAAAGTAACAGCCCTAGACAAGATCAAAGTATCGGTTGTGTGAACAAAGTCCGAGAAATCAGGAAATACAAAAAACCGCAAAATAACAAACGAGCTTTGGCAAAGCCGAGAATAGACCTTTTTACCATGTATAGTATGTATTATTTACTTTTTATTATGTAACCTAGTAGATATTTTAAATTTATTTTTATAACTAATTTATTTTGTTAGCGCTGCCAGTATTTTTAAAGTCATATAAACTATACATATATGAGTGGTTACCATTTCTATGTTTATGTGACTTTTAAATCAGGGTGATTTGGAAATGGTTAAATTTATTTTTAATAAAAAACCGAATGAAGCCAATAAACATCTAAACATAAAAGAAGAAAACTTCTTTAATCATAACCATATTATTTACAATGATTTAAAAAAAATTCAAACCTTTTAAACCTACACCTTCGAAAGAAAAAAATATTAAAATGACAATTACTGCTACATGAGTTAAGTAAAATTTAGAGATAACCGCCACCTTTCCTCCTATTTTTTAGGAATTGAATCTCCAAAACTCTTACAAATAATGCCTATCGTAGTTTCTCTACAATTATAGTTTATTAAATATTATATTAATTGAAAACATGCTCCATTAATAATAAGGGTATTTTTGTTAAAAGAACGATGACCAACGCTCCACAACTACAGCAAGTGACGAAGACGGTTCAGTAACACCAAGATCGGTTAGATTTGTTGAAAAGACCAAGGAAAGGGAAGACGAAGTCATTGAGAAACAAGATTCACAACCTTCACAATCATCAGACTCCGAACTTAGTTCTCACAAGGAATTTGGTACCAATGTTAGTCACAGGTGAATAAACTTATTACTTCTTTTGTTTTTTATATTTAGAGCGTAGTAGTAATATAGGCCTACCAACTTACACTGTGGCTTTTAAACCATTATTTTTTTCTTCATTATATCTATTTTTGTTATAAAGCGCTATTTGAAGTGGAAAATTATAAAGGCTGTTGATGATAAAAAATATTTTTCTCTATTATTCAATCTATGTTAACGAATATTTTAGTCGCAGAGTATTCAGAATTGATAAAAAATGCGCTATTTGGTACACAGTTTTGATCACAAGTGATATACATTTGAGTATTAGAATATCCAAAAGAAAATAATTACACCTCGAAAAGCCTTTTTAAAGTAAATTATTTTAAACATTATTGAAATAGAACATTAATAAAGCTCACTAGTTTAAGCACTTGTTAGAAACTAAATAATTGAGTAATATTCTAAATGTTTCGCTTGAACAGATTGGAAACGCCGTTAATCCTGACGATAAATGCTCCTAAAGCTAATTCAGCAGTTCAACAATTATTCAATAGCAGTCGACCACCACCGCCGGCCATAGAACCTCAATTGGTTACTTCTGAAACACTCAGGTCAGTGGTAGCCACATCTTGGATATCTTAATTTTTATTCATTCGCTTATGCCAACTTTACTAAATTAATGTTTGCGAACTACCAACATGAAGGGTAGTTGAGAAATGATTCCTCAAATCTTTATTGAGTGAAATCAGATTTGGTATCTGCAAATAATTCCTCCAGTCGATTGATTGATTGATCGATTTTATACACTTAATAACTACGGGAACAAAATCTAAGTTAACCATTTTGAAATATATTTTTTGTTTATACAAGCACTACTGTAGCTGAGATTAGAAAAATAGGAGTTATTTCTATACTGACTACATACTAATTGCATTTAACAAGACAAGATAATTGGATTCATTTCTTTCGCATCCCCAGGTCTAATTCCATGTGAGGGTTCCTCTTTTTTTCAACTACGCCAGATTTATAATGTGTATTTTAATATTTTAAAACCTACCTGTAAAAGAACATAAGAAAGCTTTTAGTGAATAATAATATTGGGAATAGTCAGATGAGCTAACAGATTGTATTTTATTTTATTAGAAAGAGTTTATTTAAATTGAATTACATATCTCTTACATATTATAGATTTGAAATATAGGATAAAACTTTTTATTCATGTATAGAATTCAAATTAATGATTCAAGTAACTTAAATATTGTAGAGAAAGTTGTTTAGCCAATTTAAATGTTTGCAAGTATTGCTAACTTTAAATTATTTGATTCTTGACATTTCACTGCAAGTAATAAAGTCAACTGCGTAAAAAATTCAATTCCAAGTTCAGAAAAATCACAACTAATCTGCTGAATAAAAGTTTTAAGAATGTAATCATGGATGCATGGATAGTTTTCTAGTCAATTAGTTACTTTAAAAAACATTAAACTTATACAATTATTTTATTGACTTTTATATTCCTCAGTCAAAAGAATATGATCATCATTAACAAGTTTTTAATTTTAATATTCTTATTTAAAATAGAGCATGGGATGCTGGTGTAAGGCCAAAGCCTGAAGATGTTGCTGTCCGCCGCGTCGCTGAAAGAAACGCACTGAGATGTTCCCTTCTTCGCAGCGAAGCCCGAAAAAAGCAACAACCGAAGGTAACTGAAGAATTTGTTTGTTTTTTTAAACTCTGCTCTACAACTTAACACACACACAGAATATAATGGCCTTAAATTGAAAATAAATATTGAAAGAAAAATTCATCAGCTCGGACAGTTCTGGGAACACTGGAAGCTGTTCTAAAGCAGTCGCAGATCCATGTTGATTGTTTTTGCATTATATGTAGGTATATTCATAATTTAAATAAGTTTAACATAGTCAAAAACGTTGACTACGTATATAACAATACAATCTTATAGAAATCTTATCAATTAACTGCTAAAAAGATATAACATAAATTCAGCTGTTATATTTTACAAAAATAATCGTAAAATACAGCATTATTAATTCACCGGTTACTGCATTCCGATTAGGTTAGATTAGACAAATCAATCGCATATTTCCGATTAGGTTGATTAATTTTAATGAGCTAATGGTAATCTACAAATGGATTTTATGGTCTGAATTTAACTGGTAAGCTTCTACAAATGCCCTTGTACTTATACAAATTTGACATTAACAGGATTATAATCATGTTGGATAAAAAAAGTTCCCGTCAGCCTGAATTACGGCAAAACACCCTTTTAATCTTTATATCAGGTTAAAGATATAACGAAGCCAACGGGAGATAAAAATAAAATAAAAATCTTCGTAGTAGTTGGCGTATAGACTAATTAGTTAAGTATATTTACAGTTTTATTGTTCACTTAAAAATTTATGAGGTAATTTATTTTATTTTCTTTTTTATAAATACTTTCAATACCTAAGCTTTGTTCATACAAATTTATGATTAAAAAGAATGACCTCTTTATGTCAAAATTTATTATTAATGAAAAACTTTAAGATGAAGAATTATTTTCTAAATAAAAGATTCGGTTTCAGTATTGGATCAGTGCGTTTCGTCCTCAACATATTGATCTCTGTTTAAAATTCTAACTGAGTGTACCGGACACTGTTTGTAGTGAACTATATTTCTTTATAATCCCACTAATGTTATAGCTGCAGTATAAAATAGTAAAATTTGACGTTTTGATACGTTGTCTTATTATAAGGAAAAGTAAGAATACTTTTTGTTTGAAATTATTGTGTTTGGTGAAATTATGTATATATTTTATCTGACTGTTGATAATTTTAATAAAGATAAATATTAAGTAAGTAAGAGGGAGTATAGTGATTAAACTCGACTAGGAGAAAACCTAGATATATAGGAGGAGATGATCTTATTTACAAATCACTTAATATATATTTATGTATATAAATATATTTAATATGAAATAGAAAACAATTCTAATATTTAACTGTAAACTTTTTTAATTTTGAAGATCCTGCATTTTAAACTATGTAACAAGTTTGATATTTCGTTGCGTTAAGAATAATTTGGAATCCATCTTGAATAAACGGCCGAGGTTTTTTGAGAACTACCTGAACATTCTAGCTTAATAGCTTAGCATTAACTGACATTCCAAAATTCATAAATGCAACTAATATTTACTTACATTCCAGGACATATATATCCAGTATGATAAAGCCTTAAGGTGGCGATACACTTAATTAAACCGACGCTTATCACAGACCAGTATTCATCGTTAGTTAAGTGATGATTTTCAAAAACAAGGTCTTATCCACAACTATAAACCTCACTGCTGTCAATGAAATAGAAAGACGTTAGATTTATTTTCTTAGATCCGTGGAAACAAAATGTTGTATGATAAAAAATAATTGAATTTCGACTCATAGTTTTACCGATTTGGAACTCTATACATGAGACAGGATATATGTTATTTTGTTTTTGTCTTACTCTCCCAATCGAGAAATGGACCGACGTTATTTTTTGTCCGAGAAGGTTGTACCGGGACAGTTACGTTGAGAATATGCTACTTTGCAGTTTAGGAAAAATATATCCCAGAAAACATTTTCTTTAATAACCTGGTCCTATTTGTCTTTTTCTTTACCTTAGCATTTTCTAGAAAAGATAAGTATATTCAATACCAATATCTATGAATTGTGGATGCAGCTATTAGATATTTATAGTAATATATAGTTACCAACATTCTTCGAGTGTACCTACATAATGTCTTCATCAGGATAATTAGTTATTATGTTAAATAAACAATATTCTCATTTCTATTATCATCATTTCAATTCGTCAATGAAATAAACGCATTGATTTTTAAATTTATATATGGTAGAATGTGATAAATGGCATGATACTATAACTGGAAAAATTATTGTTGCCTGTTACTGCTTCTTTTAATTACCGTTAACAACGAAACAAGAGTAGTATATACATACTACAGACTAGTATATATATATACTACAGACTTCTACAGAACAACTAAAAAGTAGAAAGGCAACTACAGGAACACACGTACATACACCTACACACAAAAAGACAACACATACAGAGTGAAACACAACACACACACACACACACACACACACACACATAACAAACACAAAACACACACCATGGTTTATTTATTAAGCTTTAGAATAGCTAATAAATAAGCTCTAAAATCTAAATACATTTCTAGTTGATGTAGACGTTAGGCAAACTATGCAATTATTTTCAGCGTCGTTTAAATTCAAATTAATCAGTGAACGGGCATTTAATCAAAAAGTTAGCATTTCAGTGATGTTCACTACAAAGTTTCCCCTATCTAGTCCTGCTATACTGTCCACTTTCTGCATACTTATATAATGTTGCTTTATTTAACTTTATTATTTGTTACTGGAAAAGTTTATTTACGTTGGACTGTATTTCGTTCTATAATTCTATATATATATTTAGCCAATAATACTTATACTTTCTTCAATTTTCATCAAAGTTGTATATATCTTTATAATTCATTAAGAGATATTTAAAATAAAATTAAATCCTTAATATATATTTATTTAACATTTTAAGCCATTATTGTAGTATAGTAATAAGTTATCTAAGTGCTTGTTCTGCTTATTAAGTTAATTCTAAGTTAGTTCGAGTATTTAAATAAAGATGCTAGCGTAAAAGATGTGTAAATTTAAGTATCTGCTTCTATTTTCTTTTTCGGCTCTCAAGTTCGCAAATAAGCGAATGTACAATGTTATAGAGATACACATACATTCAGCTCAGCTGTGTAGCTGAGATATGGCGCTACAACCCCAGCAATTCAACTAAAGATCCACATTTATCTTTATTTACACATCTCTTGAACTTTTTAATGACTGAAGCGACCAGAATTTTAGAGGCTACCCTCTACAGCTTTAGTAGAGAGACACCAACCAACAAATAATATGTATATATATATGTTACGTTATATGACGTTATAGTTTATTTAAATTTGTGATTAATATAAGCGTAGCGTGTTAGTGAAGAGTGACTTATGGAAAATTGACAGTTCCAATAGCTGGCATCAAATGTCAGAGTATATAGCATACAAATATCTGGAGCTGATATATTCACACGTAAATTCACTTCAACGAAACTAAACTGAACGAAAATAGGTAAATAAAATAATAAAGTTAAATTAAATAATAAATATAACAAATAGCTTAATACTTATAAGGATTAAACGTAACGTATTTTGAATATTGAAACAACATTTTATAAGATTTTCTTTTACTTACAATACGTTGTTTTAGAGTTTTAAAAGTTCTTACTTTTTAGGTAATAAGGAATGTTTTATAATATGTTTTATCATATTTACTCGATATTTTTCTGTAAAAATTCTATAGAAAAATAATAAAAGATTTTAAATAAATAGAATCTTAAGGGTTCCAATTTCATTAACTTGGATTTGATTGCAAACTTTTCAAACTGCTTAAAAGAGGTTTTTGTCTGTCTGTAGCTTTTAAAACTTTCTCTTCGATAGATCCAGACTTCGTACCTAGGTATCAATTTTGATTGCATTTTTAGAACATCTAGTTTCTTTCTAAAATGTGACTTTATATCTGAAAAAAATGTAACATAACCTCTATTAACATCACAAAAAAGTTGTCACATAAGTTATAAATATATACCAAGGTATACTTTACTCAATGTAAAAAATGTATATTTCTCGTAGCAGGAGACTACATCATTGTCCGAGCGCATTCGGCTGCTAACTTGTGATGTTGAAGACGATGACCATCAAGAAGAACAGCGTTCGTCACCAGCTGGCGCTAGCATCGACAAGTTCTCCAGTAGTAGCGACAAGTCCAGCGATAAATCATACACAAGTATTGACAAAAACAATGAGAAAGCATTTGGAAGTGCTTCATCCAGCTCCTCATCATCGACGTTGTCAGCACCAGTGCACACACGCCAGCAACCTCCAGACTTAGGAGATGTTCATCAAGAACCTCATAAGGTATAACTCTTAAAATAAATATTATACTTAATTATTAGTATTTGGCTTATTACATGTTTTTGCACCACGGAGAATAGAGTCGATGTTATATTGTACTAAAATATTGTTTAAATCATTATGTAAAACTCAAAATATCGGAGATCACGAATTTCGTAAAATTTCTTTAAACTTTTACGGTGTTTATATCATAATAAATAAATACTTAGCATGTTTTAATACAACCACCCACAATAAAAGTATTCCAGCATTTTCATATTATATTTTCTAATAATATAATATAAAAAAAAATATATAAAACCTTCTGTGCATAAAAATCTATTAGCATTATAAATTATTAATTTAATAGCATTATAACACCTAATCTCTTACTACGCTTATTACTCTACAAAACAAGTAGAAATAACAAGATTTTATTTTTAAACTTATACAAAAACTATATAATGTTTTGTTGAACATACAAACGTTTTTATATTTATACTGATATTTAAACAAGATTTGGGAGAACTGACCAAGTTATAAAGCCTAGATCGTAACCCAAATACACCGAGGGTTGCTAATCCTAAATATCCTCAATTTATCCAAACACTACTACACACTACACACTAGATGTTTGTATATGAAACATTTAATTACTGCAAATAATCCAATTTATGTAGCGTTGTAAACTAAAATAAATAAATAAATAAATACAAAAGTCTACGAGTATGTTTAAGCAATACACATATTTTCAATGGACATGAAGTATTATGTTCCCAATTTCATTACATTCATTTCTACGTATTCTACTAAAGCTATTTATATTTGGAATAATTAAGGTATAGCTGCAATAGTGTAATTAAAGGAAGTAACATAAATACTTTTTCTATATCTTCTAGAAAATCATAGTTTAATAGTGAATTTGGTTTGCGATAGATCACAACATAAGAATCGTGTTTTAACGGATTGTGGTTGGAACTATCAGTAAACAAATTTAAATATAGAAACACAATGTATGCAAATGCAAGGGCATTCAAGCCACCAAATCCCCAAAACAGCTGATGTTTGACAGGAGATTGGTTTTTTTAGTTGTCTTTAAAAGCACCTAGTGGCTGAGTTGTGAGTAATTAATTCTTTATATACAAGAGTATAGAGTATATACTATTTGACCACTATTTGAAGTATAACGAAGCGTATTTGTGATATCTTAAGTGAAAGGGTGTTGATAGTCTTGACGACCACTAAGAAAACAATATTCTACATGCCTTGAGTTCGTTTCGCATAATTTGTAGCGAACTTAAGACCGGCAACTTAATGATAACGGAATAATTACAGCTCACAAGCTAACTGCGTATAATTATCCAAAAGTGGTGTATAAGTTTTCAACAATTCCCACTGTTGCACTTTCTGAGTAAAACCGTTTATATGTCTTGTAATTCAAATTTCAACGAATTTTTCATTAAAAAAAACTTGAATACAGTTTTCCTCGTGAACAATTATTTTAAATCTTAAATATTATAAACTAACTTTACTTTTGTATTTAAAATACACCAGCCAAGGTCGGAGCCGAGACGGCAGTTCCTCTCGACCCTTGCACCACTCACAGCCTGTGTGGGCAGTGCTGCTCATCACGAAGGGTTTTACTACCTGCCACCTGGTGATCGCACCACGGGTTCGTCTGCAACAAACATTGACCTGCAGGAACACATCGATGCTCCAGCTCCTGACGTTGTTGCTGGTACACCAGGTAATGTGATTTAGAATAAACTTATTAAATCCATTTATATTTTCAACTAACTTACAAAAAATATCTACACTCAGCTACTTTTATACTCAAGGTCTAAAAAATATAAAAGCATGTTAGACATATTTGCTATATAACAAAAAGTCGTCTAAGAAAACGTTTGAATTCAATCATTTGATTTCATAAAAGCTTTTAGAGCAAATACTCTCAATAATAGATAAATTGTTATCGTTTTCTAGTTACGTTTTATGAAGTTATATTTTATATTATATATACTCTTGTACTTTACTACTCTAGACACTATAGAAAATATATAATTCCTGAATTCACACATGTCGCCCTATTTAAAATGTATTTCTACCTAACCAATTAGAGTTACCGATTATTCTTATTAACCGACCCACTATTTTAAACCCTTCTAAAATCACCATAGTTCAAAAAACACATTCAATTAAATTCTTCAAATAAAATGGATTTAAAATATTTTGTAATGAATCAATAAAAAAATATCTCCATAATCAAATATACCATGAAGCATATTTGTCACAGCGTATTTGTGTGACTTTTTAGGTATTGACCTTATTTAGAATTCCACGACCTTCAACTTACCACCTACTTACTAAAACCCCATATCAATCCTAAGTAAACAATTTCACTCTAAGTATAATTCGAAAATTATCAGATACATGACAAGCAAACATATTATATGATTTGTATGCTAAGAAAAAATCTATTTTTTAGGTGCTGGTGAAAGTGACGATAGTTTGGCAGCCTTTGCACGAGCCTCCGCTCCGAGGACGGAACGACTACGACAACGATACGGCCAGGAGTCGCAAACAGTTAGCAGTGACGACGAACACGATGACTATGGTAAAACAATTTTTTTATCTATCTCCTTAATTAGATCTTAATATTATTTCATCATACAAATATCTATACTGATTAAATAACTAAAATCATTTAATCGGTTCCATTTTCTTAATTGTCAAGATTTTGAAATAATAATTCAAGTGTATTTAAAAATTTGAAAGGTAATTGTATATTTATCTAACTATGTCAAGTTTATTATTATGTGTCAACAATATATAAATGTTAGTTTCCTGAAATAAGTCCTAGTATACCTATCTATGTATATAGTTATACTATCAAAGGCAATCGTCAAATTATTGTCTGTTGATCACACATTTAAAATATTTTAAAATAAAAAATCATCAAATTGTTTTAAACATGAATATACTTAAAATAGAATCAATACATAAAATTTTAGAATAGAATTCCACACAAACTAAAATTTTTCATACATTTTTGCTTATCAAGCTGATAAAGTATGACAGGCACGGATTCAGTAAAAATAGTGACGCTAATTTAAATTGCGTTGTGTGAGTGATTGGGTTAGTTAACGCAAGTTTCAAAGGGATTCTATCCAAACTTTTAAACTATCGCGTTTCATTATATATAATCATAAAACAAAAATCGGTAATAAAATAAAAAGTAGGTATCACATACCTTTTATTTATATTCTATACGTATTAAAATTAATTTAACGGATTGTAAAGTTTTACTAACGACCATAATGAAATTGAATGTAGGAAAATCTACGAATGGAGTTAATAAAATGCTTAACGTAATTGAATATAGTAGATGCTCCAAGGAACCGACATAGTCCTCGTATCTAGATCTATATATCTAGTTAAATAGGGTTAAAGTCCTTATTTCCAATCATAATTATTTGTCTTTAACATTTTATTGTCCTAGTAGTTTAAATTTCCATCATCGTTATACGCAAATTTGAGCATATGATATATATATGAATTGTAGACCGATACAACTTTTTATTTTTGTGAATAATCGTAATAGTTGTTTTAATTTTGTCGTGTGCGCGCAACTTATAATACGACACCCCCCAAGTCCTCCCATGAGTGTCGAAAAAACCACGAAAATAAAACTGGTAACCATTCTACACCACCACACTACCATTATCCAAAAAGTGGCGGAAATCCCACAAATATGCATTCTTAAGCATAGTTCCCAGAAAGAGATAACAATATACCAGAGGCCGGTCTTAAAGAAATTACATCTCTAGACTTTTGTCTATTATTTTTTAATATATTATAAATAACGGGTGATGATAATAACATTTTTGTTCATAAAATGAAATAATACGTACAAGATCTTCGTTATTGTAATAAAATAAATTATTTGGTTACATTTAGTAATTGTTTCGCAATAAAGTTACAACCGATTCCAATGAAATGTAATTACTAAAATGTTATTTATACAAGGTAACTCCGCAACATAATAAAATGAGATAATTTAAATACGGGATGAAATGTCCCAAATAGAGCCGAGAACAATCAAATTGTCGAGTAAGCTTAAATTAATAATGTGAAACAAATTGATCTAAAAGCTTCAAAGAAAATCGATATTGTATTTAATTAATCATACATTGATTGCATACTATATTTATATCACGGGTGAAGAGAAAGTTCATTAAACTAGTCATATAAAACCGGTCATTTACAACTTCACAAAAGAGAGCTTATTTTATGTATGGAGATTATTTTTTTCCTATTTAAAGGTTTTCTAGTCAATAGTCTCATATCAATATGTTTCATATATTATTCATAAAATGTTTGCACAGTGCAATAATATCTATGGTTTCATTGTCTGTTAAGCACACATTAAATTGTAGAGAAATATATACATTGTGGCACAATTAATATCAATGTATGAAGAATTTGTTCATATCGATGCCAAAGTCTATAACTGTTAGACATTTGGGTACATCGGAAATAATGACCAGAGTATGATAATTATTTACCGCCCCGTTGGTTAAGTGGTTAGTGCAGACGCCTAACGTATATTAGCACATTGGGGCTCGGGTTCGATTCCCGACAGGGGCGGGCATGTATGTGATGAACATATATGTGTGAATTTTTGGGTTTGGTCATTTATTAAATATATTTTCAGTATTAATGATGTGTATTTCTATGTATTTGTTTCGTTGTCTAATACTCTTAACACAGCAAAATAGTTTGCTTACTTAAGGGTTAGATCAATGTGTGTAATTTGTCCTGTGATATTATTATTATTCTGAAGCGGTATTAGTTTTACACGCATTCTAATGTAGAGAAGTTATAGCATAAAGTAACTTTCTTTAAAGTAAATTGTAACAAATTATAACTTTTACAAAATATTAATTGTATTATTGTCATGATGCATTAATATGTAATAATATACCTCAACATAAATATTTATTAAGAGACTTCTTCAGGTTTCCATCGCCGGCCAGCTGTGCGGGGTATAGCTGTTAAGAAACAACTTGGGTCTTCGAATGAAATACTTCAGCAGATGCAGAACGAACTGCAACCCAGTTCCACATCCAGTACGAGCAATCAGATGCAAACTCACGCTTGCCAACGTACTAACTCAAATTATTCATGGCCATACTATTCTGAAGCCAACCTTAACTCCAGACCACAAAGTAGATCCAGTATTAATACTAACTGGTAAGTGCATGTAAAAGCTTTTTTTTTCTCTTTATATATGCCATTTCAATAATAAACTTTCCTAACTGTTTGAAAATATATATAAACATGTATAGCCATGTTAAGCTTATTATAGAAGCCTAATAGGTGGTCAGACAGTCTCGATAAAGACAATCACATATAGAATGCTTAATTCACCGAGTTGGACAGCGATACAGTAGCTCAATTGGTAGAGCGACGGAACGGTCTCCCAGAGGTCGCGGGTTCGAATCCCTGCCCGAATCGGTTTATTTTTCATTCTATTATTATATAACCTTTCCATACTATTAAAACAATAAATTCTACAGGGAAAACTCATTTTAATAATAAGTTCAATCTATTGGCGATTATAATACTACTCTTCATCTTTTATTAGAGATGATAGAGTCAACCTGCAGTCCAATGACTGTACCTCGTATGGGTTTAATGGACCTGGGAAGTACCACCTTTTTAATGAAGATTGACGTAAAGTATCTGTACTATTATGGCTTTACGTTTCGTGAGATTAGTTAGACAGCTGAAAGCCCAAATACCCCTTCCCCTCCTTTTTCCCCCATATCTGCCCTCCCCTATTCGTAGGGTAGCAACGCATTTGCATTTATATTTGCAAATTTCCATGGACGACGTCGTCATTTACCATCTGATGGATAGTCCGCTCTAAAAAACAAATGACCAATTGACCAAACAAAGGTCATTTATTATGTTTAATTTCAAGAGACGATATAGTTAGTTAGTTAGTAGTCTCTTCGTGACATTGACGGACTCTACCTTGCCTCACTGGCACAACTGAAAGCCATTAAATCAAAATAATAATAATAGCTGTGCTAGGTTAGGTTAACTTTAATCTGATATATATTCTTAACATATGGAAAAAATATATTTAGGTACATATAGTATTGTTTATTTTAGAAGGAAAATTAGAACTTGGACCTGATAGATGTGGTCCAGTTATTAATAATTCTGAGTTCCCGTGGGCTGGACCGTGTGCAAAATTTAATATTTGTATTAGGAGTTAGAAATATTTAACTCGGAGATAGTTTGATGATGATTTCTTGAAAATTGTAGTTTTTTTACAAAATGCAAATTTCTATCTTTAAATTAATGAAAAATACAGACATCTGAAACTTTAAGGCACTAAAATGAATGAACACGTTTCATCAATGTCAAGCAATATCCATACAGTCAGAAATAATCAATAAAATTGGGCATCGTTCGTTGCATCACCTTTAACCCCCAGTTAGGCAGTTAGGCGTGCATTTTTAATTAACGCCAGAGGAGTTGAATGATAAAAGCTCATGTGGAAATTGCCTTTATACTATTTATAATACCATATATCGATACTGACTAATAACTAATCTAGAATATGAAAATATCTAACAATTATTTTTACCTTTCATATCATACCTTTATCCTTTGTTGCGAAATTAATCGTTTAAAGTAATAACCGGACCCTGGTTAACTAAGTCTCGATACTTATTACATTAACTCTATATATATTCTACATTTATACTGCTTCAATTAGTTCATCAATACTACAGCATTGCCACAACAATCAACATGAATCTATGGTAATCAATGTTCTCCAATTAACCCTTAACCTATCAACATGTAAATAAATACATTTTGTGATCATGTTTGAATTAGAATTTACTAAGTCTACGACATACCAGACTGGTAAATAACCGATCATGTAATTGATCGTATTATATAATTATTATTGTCTGGTTATCTAAGGTCCAAATCAGATTACGTGTCGGCCCGTCAATGCAACAGCACCCCGGTGCCGCAGCAACATAGCGACGCGTGTTATGCCCACGCCCAAAACGTGGCCAGCTACCACTACCAGCGCCAACAGGAGACCATGTACAGGAACTGCTCCCTTTACGCCAATGTTGGGTTAGTTAATCAATATACTCAATAGAGTTCAGTGTAACAACCTTGACACTTATAACTAATATTAATCATTGATGTTTCATATAATATGTAAATTTGTTTAACTATGTTAAGGTTATTTCATTTATATTAAATAATATATATATTATGTAAAAGTAACCAATACGGAAATCGATTTTATTCGTATCTTTATATTAATTTAACCACGAAAACAATTTATATCTACTTCACTCTACAAATAAGTTTCATACGAGAACAATAAACAAATACAAATAAACAAACAATAAACAGAACATCTATTTTAAGTATGAAAGTGAACAAATGTTTATGCTTTAAGTATAAAGTTAAGACACTTCAAAGAATAACAGGACGGACGAGTAAAATTGTAAAAATAAAATGACGTATCGTCTCAGTGCAACTCGAAATACATTAAAGTTCGAAGGAGAAATAACTTCAATTTACAGTAGACGCTGCTAGACTTACTTGACCAAATAAAATAACTGTTCTATTTCGTACTGTAAAACTAGAATTCTAGGATTTTATTTTAAGTATTTTTTTTTCAAATTAATGTTTGAGTCTTTGGACTTTGATAATTGTCTAATTTATCAAATAGTAATAAAATTGGTACTCATTTTAATATTCCAGATTAAAATGCCGTTATCTTGATTTTAAATACGAATCTTGGAAACACAGGTGCAGTGATAATTAAAGCTATAACTTCTTAAAGAAGTTTAACTTTTTTTATAATTTTGGAAAATTCGCTTCATTTGCCTGTTTATAACAATATTTTACTTTCGAAGTCTCAATTTAAGTTGCTATTTTTGACTTATAGTCTGTTTCAATAACATATAACTTATTGTGAGAACAAGACTGGGAAAAGATTCTAAGGAAAGTTTGAACTTTTATTTTTTATTATAAGTCGGTGTTGGTAAATCTACACTAACTTACTTGAGTATATGCATATTTAATAAAGTTCCACAAGATATCTTAGATCTTCCTTGTCTTAGTTTCAAATCTAAAATTCAAAGTATATTATTAAGTAAATCTTATTATAACATTCTTTTCCATCTGCATTAGTTCCAAAAAAGATTATTCTTATTCTTATTCAGGAGTTTCTGGTTGATCAAAATATGTGGAACTTGGGTTGTCGTAGCATTTTATAAGTCAAACATTGGTCAAAATATTTCAATGAAAAAAGCAATTGTTGAGTTTCTGGCCAGATCTTCTCAGGATACCAGCATTCCGAGCTTATAGTAGCTTACTCTCGGACTGACTGTACTTCTTAATGTAATAATTGTAATCAAAAATCCGTATAAATGCTTACTTGAATAAAATATTTGAAATTATAATTTAGCAAAAAACAAAAAAAAAATTAATCATATTTAAAAATGCTAAACATTTTCTACTGATACTAAAATATACATATTTAACGTATTTCCAATTTGTAGGTGTTCAGATAGCAGCCAAGAGCTCTATAGTTCTCAAACGAGTTCTGAACAAACGTCACCAGTGCGTTCCGGTCGATGTAGAAGACCAGAATCGCCCCCACCGATACGGAGCCACCACCAGCTCCTTTATGTGCCATATAGCAACCACTACCACTACCAACAAGACTATGCTCAGAATTGGGGCACCAGTGATTGTAAGTGTGTAAAATATTTATTATTTCTGGTACGTACATTTTAAATAAGTAAATAACGGAATTGTATTGTTCATGAACAGGAAAGATAATACCTTCTTAATTTTAAAGATCAAGTTACCTTACCTTTTGGTTATTTATATTGACGAAGCTACCAAAAGCAAAATATATTTGTGCATTGCTCTACAACCTGAAACCGCCAATTTCTACATAAATTTGAATTATCTCGGTAACTTTACCGTTTAATTTGCAGACAATCGCATGCAATACTACCAGCAGCAATCCATCAGTGGGGCAAGTACTCCCCAGCCGGCCGTGCCCCAGCGAGCGCACTACACACACGCCTTGCAGTTGCAGGTAATACCAACATACCCAAACTGTGTCTAAATAAAATTAAGATATATTTCTCATATGTATATTTCTAGATTGATTTTGATTGATTGATTGATTCTAGATAATATTTCCCTTTGAAGTTGTTGTTGCCATTAATAATAAAAATATAGTTTCATAATTATAAATAAATATATTCGAACAATCATAAACATAGCATAACCCAATCTAGCCCCAAACTAACAAAGCTTAGGTAGAAAACGACTGATAAACATACAAAACTATGTTTTTTGTAACATAATACATATAAACAACAGGGTCTTAGCAATATACAAGTTATTATTTAAAATACTTTTCAAATGTAACAGTCGTACCCACTAGCACCGGCACAATAGTCGGAGTTACGGCCATCTACTTACTCTGTCTTGAGTCTAATATAAACTGCAGTGATTTTTACAGTTTTAAAAGTTAGCTAATTTGGCGTGGTATCTTCAGTCTAAGTCTAATTTCTTGAAACTTAGGATGTCTAGAAATATATTTTTCTATTGTTAAGGAAGTTGTAGTAATGATCAAAGATACATAACTTTTAATAAAAATTATTAATTTACTCTAAATAATTAATTTGAGGTTTTGGGTAAAAGTGTTGAAATAACAGAGATATTTTGTTGAAATTCTACAATCACGAAACATCGTTGTCGTTTTCCTACTCCGGATATACTCTGAATTCACGATCGGGTGCTTGAATATATTAGATTCTAAAACTAGATTCTGTATCTGACTTCATAAACCAGACTCGTTGTATGATGAAAATTGTTTCTTAAATGCATTTCTGTATGCAGATATTGACCGCTTACGAATATTTTAAGTGAATCTAATATATTAAAAGGGATTAATTCATTGTATTTTTATTACATAAGACGTCAGACGTTAAAAAAACTCAGAAATAAATAAAATATATATTTGTATATTGCGTTTAATTAAACTACTTACGGGACTCAATAGTAATGTATTCATATAATGTAGAATTTAAGTTTTATTTACTAAAAAAATTACAGTCCCTACTCCCGCTATATATTTCTCGTCAGATTCTCAAGTGTGTTTTAATTTTTTTCGAGCCAATGATGATTTTGATGATTAAAGAAATATTTTGTATAAAACTGACTTGCAATACAAATATTAATTTGGTTTAAAACAAATTACGGAGGTTCCACGTTCTGTATGTATACTTAAAAAATGTCAAAGAAAAATTAGCACTGATTTCAGTGTAATAATCCCTGGATAAACGAAAAAAATAACATTCTTTAAAAAAAATACTAAAAAATTTCACTTTGATTTATTGTTAAGATTTTTGTTAGTGACAGTACATACTCTTATTATAAAGGATATTTTAAAAAATACAACGAAACCTATTACAGACACTATGTCCTGCGCCGGTCCGGTACAGGCCAGTACCGGCGCCGCAGCCCGGCGGCGGCAAACAGATGATATGTTACTCTGAAAAGGTACATTTTAAAATTAATAAATGGTGGACTTGTATAATAAGTAACGTAATATCTTCTTTGTGGTTTGTATATATTTATAAGTAAGAAACAAGTGGACCTTAGTTAAAAATATTGTTAAATTATCAAATTAATAAAATATGGTTCACAGTATTTTTATTTCGCATATTTATCAAAAACATGATATCGGTCCATATCATTAAATATCCTGTTCATCATCAGGTAGCGGCACCATTGTACCAGCCCGCACCCGGCTCTCCCTCTCGGGCAGCTCGTGGGGTGCCTGAAGGTTCACCTTCAGGACACGCGCAGCCAGTCACCTCGCCTATGACGGCGCCTCAAAATCCGGTCTACTATGCTATGAACGTTTGAGCGGAGAATAGGTAAGGTTTAAAAACTTATTATCAGAAGTTCTAATTCAGCTCTTGCCATAAGAAATGATGGATTGATTAATTTTGTAGCCGCATATCAAACTAAGAATGTAAGATGAAATCATTTTAAAAAAGGCTATATTAAATTTTTTGTATAATTATTATAGAAAAGCCGTTATTACTGTGCTCCTATAAAAGTTACTACATTCCGCATAAATTTTCGCCAGTAGTCGTATCTCTTTCACCATCATCTTTCCCCGGCCTGGACTTCATTCATAAGTCATCATCACTTAAAATTATTGCGATTATCTACATACTTAAATTTCTGGTAATTATATTATTTTAATGTACTTTAACGTTATTATCCCGTAAATAGTATTAAAATTATTTGATTTTCCCATGTTAATAGTAATTATTATGTTGCTTCTTGTAATATCTATATAAATTTATATAAAAATCAGTACCTACCTATGTCTTTAGCATATACAAACTACACATTTTGTAGATAGATAAATATATATATACATATGTAAGTTTTGCATTTCTATCTACATTAACATCTGTCATATACCTAAACATGATGTATATACCAAGTAAGTTACATATTTTAACTATTGTGCCCTCGGTTTCTGTTACTTAAGTAATCCAGCGATATAAATATAAGTCTTCTCTTCCTTTCAGTTGAAATTTAAGTGGCCCAAAACGCGGTTTGGATCAGCTGTATGCTGCTGCTACTCAGCTACCAAAGAGGACCGAAGAAGATGTCAAAAGAATCTCATTAAGTAACCAAGTGTATATAAGAAAATAGAATTAGAACAGCAAGTATTACAACAAGCAAAACGTAACGATACTCCAACTTTTCGAGGACTCTATTGTTATTGATAATTATATTCTATCTGTGTAACCAACTTAGATAGATAAAGTGTAGGAAATTTCGTAAGTGTAATAAACATCAAAACCAAAAATGTATTATAAGATAATGCACCAAAGTTATTTATGCCAAAAAGTTGGAAAAAGGTATTTGTATAGATTTAATATAATTTAATAATTCAGTTTCATGATAGGCCCACTAAATAGCTTTTGAAATAAAAATCAGCCGAAACATCGCGATCCTAAGCGTCTTACAATTGAAAACACATTTTATATTTTGCTCGAATTATCTTCACCAAGATTGTTGTCACTAGAAGATATCAGTATTAATTTTAACAATCTCAAGTTTGTATGCGTATATTGTTGACGAGATGAGAATAGCATTATCTTGTCGTAGTGCGAGAACAACAACAGACCAAAAGTACCTTGTAATCTCGGGTCTTCAGAGAACTACTACCGCCCGTAATATGGACCACATAGCATTTACCACATCATTCTGCAAATGTGATATCATGGTACACAATAATTTTACACATAGTCATAGCTCAATTTATACATGCTTACATTTTAGAATTTTTTGAAATGTTCTCATTCAACGCTTAGGTTAGTTTGCATGATACATTTTACGTGTTGCAATTGCGTGCCAAATGTGAGCCATCACACTTAGGTACTTAGTAATATAAAGCGAGCGCAGACTGTATATGTGCAAGATAGGATTTTCCTGTATCGGCCTAAACCTATCGAATCTAATTTGTAATGTAATATAGATTATTACTAATAAGTGCAACTTTTTGTTAAATAAGATATGCAGAATACTTGGGAAGGTTGATAAATACGATATCACAATATTACTAGGTACTAGGTACACCTAGGAACATCAGTTTAATACAATGTCTTATTTAGTTGCGTGTTTGGTCAACGGTGATATGTTCGACCGACAATGTAAATAGGCATTATATTTTATATATGTATTTAATTTAAATAAACTTCAGGAATATCGAAGTTACTTTCTAAAACGTTCTTCGAAGAGTTTAAAAGAACTCGTTTATCAAGAAGCCACTGTGACTAATGTGCTTGGCTCCGGAATCCGGATATAAATTTTAAGATTGTAGAAAAATCGTAATAAAAACTATTGTTGTGGATTCAAATATCAATCTGACAGACCTACATTATAAATTAGTTAATTACTAATGTTTTAAATATGCAGTGACATAAGTGAATTAATATTATTTTTGTTTGTGCTTATCTGCTCTTATTTTATGCGATATTTGACAAAAATCTATGTCATGATCTTAATGCTATGAATGTGGCGTTCTTTTTTGAGAATACATTTAGACAAAGCAACGTAATCGCACAAATACGACACTTAAAGAGACCAAAATAGAACCTCATTCCAATATTTAGAAAGAAGTATTTTTGAGAAGTATTAATAATATGATAGTTGTTAATTCATGTTGTACAAATGTTATGTATAGCATTAACAGATGGAGAGCAATTTTTTTTTGCACACTGAATACATACAAGTACCTATCAAGAATTTTCTATTTCTAGAAGTAGGTAGCAGTCTGTCAAAGTCCAGGGCATACAATACTTCTTTTATTTATTCAAACTGAACAACTAATCAAATTTGGTGAGCCAAAAAAGCTATACCTCTGATACAAATAAAATTATAGTCATAAACTCTACCAAGTTCTACATAATGAAGTATAAAGTAGTTATTCTCAATTCCCAACCTTTGAAAAACAAATTATTATAAGGAATCAAATGAAGTAAATTAAAAAGGTTTTGTATTTATTTTTTTAGGCCTATTTATTCTTCATGATATTTGCTACCCTCTAAAAAATATCAACCTCTGTAAAGGTTGCATATTGAACTAATAATTTTATTTAAATGTTAGCAGAAAATTTATTTACTAAAGTTATAATATTGGAATAATAAATGGTTAAAAAATAACCTTCACTAGAGGTTACTATTTTTAAGTATAGTCAATTTTATTTTTCCATTTTTAGTGTGAAATTATTAGAATATTTGATTAAACATTCGATAAAGCTCTTGCTTTTTGCATAATGGGCGCTTTGAGTAGAATTGGCTTCACTGGTTATCAAGAAACTACATTTGCTACTGTATAATGTAACATTCGAGTTACAAGAACTTCTCTTAAAATGACTCGTTTGAAACTACCTTAGATTTAAGAAATATCAGTATTAAATACCTAATTAGATACTTTTGGGTATTTCAGTGATACATCATTTGTGTCGACAATGTGATATGGTTTCGCTACTTGGCAGTTTTGTACTTTAAAAATTATCTAATTTTGTGTTTTAGACTAAGATTTAATATTATCTTCGCCAAGCTAGTCATATGTGTAAGTATTTTAAAATATTTAAACAGATGTAGAGTTTAAGAGTTTTTTGCATATTAAGTAGTAGTTTGTAGGGATAGTAGGGTGAAGCTAAAAACTTGTAAAGAATGCAATTCGAAAAATTCGTTGTAATTCAAAATTAGTTATATAATAAGATAGATATACTCATATATATGTATTGATAAACTTTACGAGATAATTATTACATTTTATTTATTGAAAGCAAAAAAATAATTTCTTAGAAATGATTAGAATAATTAAAAGATTACCTACTTATTTAGGTGTAAGATTAAAATAAAAGGAGAGTAGTATTATTATAATAAAAAATAATAGTTCCAGTATTACAGAAATAAATATTGGAATGGAATATTCGGGAATGGAGTGTTTTATTAATGTAATGAAGATGCAGTATCTTACAGTTTATTGTTATGTATGGTAGGTAAATGGGCATTATCCATTTAAATGGTAACTTTCAAAAAGTTTAGCCTGTGGTTTTGATTTGTTTTATCTTCAAGATATTTCTAGAGGTCTATCGTAATATTTATCTTAATGTTAAATCTATTATATTTACTTTTATGTTAAAAAAACGTGTTATTTTTTTTGTTTCTGCAATGTTATTCTATGTTTAGTCAAAGTAATATTTTACTATTTTAACTACTTCATGTTATGTTTATTTAAAGAAATGAAAATATATTTGACTAACTTTATAAAACGGTATTTACTTGTTATAATATATATGTAAAATAATATTTGTTAAAGTGCAAGTAGATCTTGTAAAGTAACTTTTTCAAAGTAACTTTTATATGAGATAGATTAGTATTTATTTTTAGTAGACAATTTATTCAAAATAAATTACAAAACTATTACTATTTTTATTTTAAAATCCATGTCTGGTCAAAGATTAGGTATAATTCAATATTAATAGAAGTTGAAATTAATTATTATACTTGGTTGACCAATTGATCACTGATTGATCTAAAAAGTAAATAAATTAGCATAACAATAAATATAACAATGTATTATTCAAAATATTTTTATTGTAAACGAACCAACACAGATTTATGATATGTCTGACATATTATATCATCATTTGACACATTCATATTCATTAATTGGTTCTCAATTCTCATTAGTTACATAGAGTCGTGCTTTTTGATACTGTGTTGAGTACGGCAAAAAATTCAGTATTATAAGTGTATGTAGAATGTCTTATTACGCAAAAGTTTACAGTAGAAATAATGTCAGATTTATTCATTCGGATATTATGTGTGTTAGGGCAAAATGCCAGTGTTTCAAATTACCCATGTACAAATGTATTTGTAGATTGGTAAACTAATAAAGAATAATAAATACGGGAATAGTTTGATTCCTGCATCTTATTAAGTTATTCTAGGAATTTTGTAAAATGATATGGACATTTTTGCTTATAGGTGACGGTTATTTACCCTCAATATTTAACTCTCACTTGTTACGTAACTATTCTTGATGCTTTTAGCGTTTAAGGACAAACATGTACTTAAAAAATATGCTCTGCCATAATGTATTAATTTATTACCATGAATAATAATATTTTTTAATATGATTAAAATAAAATGAAGTATTTTTAACCCCCCACTCAGAGGGGTGTTATAAGTTTGACCTGTCGATCTGTGTATCTGTGTGTCTGTCTGTAGCATTCTAGCAGCCAAACGCGTGGACGGATTTGATTGCGGTTTTTTTAAATCTAAAGCCTGGTTCGTCGAGATGTTTCTTAGCTCTGTTTGCTCAAAATAGAAAAAGTCGTTTTGAAGTTATAGAGGTTTTATCGGTGCGGGTAAAAAGTTTTTATGCAATATTGATAGAAATACTTAAGTGAAAAATTGGGTGTCTGTATGTTTATTTAAAATAATAAAGGAACCAGTACTTCATCAAAGTTTTAAAATTAAATATAAAATTTAAAAAAAAAATTAATAAATTTAAAGATGTTTGTCACTCTTTCACGCAAATACTACTGAACCGATTACGATGAAATTTGGTATGTATGTAGTTGAAGATCCAGAATAAAGCATAGTCTATAGAAATACTAACTTTTGCTAGTGGTTTTTGGTCTGTGATGTTTGTTACTCAATCACGCCAAAACTACAAAACGAATTTGATGAAACTTAGCAATATTGTAGCTTATGTACCAGAATAATACGTAAGCTATAGAAATACTAACTTTTGCACGTGAATTTGTCTATAATGTTTATCACTCAATCACGCCAAAACTACTAAACTGATTTTAATGGGACATTGCAATATTGTAGCTTATGTACCGAAATAACACATAAGCTATAGAAATACTAATTTTTGCACGTGATTTTGTCTGTGACATAACATAGATTGTAGCGCGATAACAAATTGCCACGGGAGATTCTGTTTTTAACCGATTGGTTCACTGAATTTTACATTATCATTTGTGAAAATCCTTTTTATTACCCGACGACTTTAGAACGAGTGTTATGTTATTTAAATGTTATTGTACGTTTAAAGAAATATAGCCAATTATGCTTTTTATGTTTAATGCTACAGTCTAAATATACAGATTAAAGGATTTTAAAGTATAAGGTATCAGTATATACGCCAAAAATTATCGAAAATAATATTTTTATGCCTTATTTTCCTAGCCATAAAAACATTATTGTTACAGTCTACGTGGACGAAGTCACGGGCAACAGCTAATTAGTACATAATAATATTATTTTTATTCTCTTATGAGGTCTTTTTGTATCGGGCGTTTTATAATTTTTAATATTTTTTTATATTAATAATATACACATGACATACTTATCGATTCTTAATGTTTTTTGTTATGTAATTAAGGTTTTCTGTTATGTAATTAATGTTTTCTGTTATGTAATATAAGTTGATTAGGATTTCAGATTTCAGAACCATTATGGTGGCTATTCAGAATGTATATATGGAAAAAAAACAATTTTAGTTAGTGCGAAATTTATGTTATGATAAAAATAAAATAAAAAGGATCTATATCGTTAGAAATAGGTTGAGACACCTGATATATTAAATATATAGGTATTAACAAATATTGATATCAAATCAAATAATGTTATTTGGGGGCTGGTTGGCACAGTGTTCGTAGCTTTGGCTATTGTAGGTCGTAGTCGTACGTAGTTGTATGTGCGATTCTCATATAATAAAAATAACTGATTTTTTTTGTATGTTTATACTGTTAGCCCTGTTGGCTATTACAGCGTCACCGGGGGAGTGGGTGGGTCAGGAGACCCACCCTTAAAAAGGGGGGCCAGATGGGCCCCCATGGGGAACGACGTCCTGAGGGCGTCTCAGATTGAGACACGAACCTCGGCTCGGAGCGTCGTTAGTCAGGAGGGAAGCTAAGGAAATTTGGACACTAGCGTCCTCCGACGGCAGAACGCCGGAGCAACGGAGCACTTACTCAGTTGAGACCTCGTCTATACCGGTATAGACGGTGTGTGTCTGTATATTGTGTGGTGTCACTTATGCTTACGCGTACACGTTATTACCTACTGTGAACGTGTCGTCGGGGTCAACGAGTACCGACTTGGGTCTTCTTTTTCTGACTAAAGTAGTCTTACGTGGTCTATACACTGCGGCGTCAGCCACCAGTGGGTTCGGGTGTCGCTCAGCACGTTCAAAGTACTTTTGAGAAAGCCCTTTGAAGTACTGAGCGATGGTCGGAAGGTCTAAGTCTCTATGGAGATCGATGTTGCGTACGAACCACGGCGCCCCGGTTGCAATCCGTGTTAACCTGTTCTGAATCACCTGAAGGGGTTTCAGATTAGCGTGCGCAAAAGCGGGACTCGCATAGGACATGACAATAACTGTAATGAAACTTGTATTCCATATGTATAATTTTTTAAAATATAGGTTAATAGATGTTCCAAGTGATTTGATGAAAAACAGTCCAGTTATGTCCGACGGAGGGTTTTTACACTTATTTACTTAGGTACAGTACTTTTTAGGGACTAATTATTTCTTTAGTGTACTCATCGGAATTACAAAATTTCTGAATTTCATCCAAATCGGCCCGGTGGTTTAGACGTGAAAGCACGACAGACATCTTTTAGGTGTTATCTTGTGACGTATCTTAAAATTCGCCAACTAAATTAGTTCAGAAGATACCACCACTACCCAATTATACCCAATACCTATTTATTTCTACTTATTTATTTGGTATTTCTACCCAATCTATATTAGAGTGCTATTAAAGTTTTAACAATATAGATTAAATAAAATCACAAATTAAAACACTGAAGACCATTGTAATCACGTTATATTAATGTTACAATATGATATAAATCAACCAACCATATCCGGTAAAAAAATCTTCAAACCCCTGTACATTTTTTGAACATTTTTTAAAATACGCTTAATTTAATAGCCAACCATGTATTTCAAATAACAGTTAAAAATAAAGTTAAGGATGAAGCAAAAAAGTATTGAGCACGACGTATTTTTGATTAAACGTTACTCAAGTCAAATCTGGTCTTCACATTAAAAACTTATATAATCCACTAAATAACGTTACCAAATCTTAGGTCGTAAAAAATGTATACTTTAGTGATACAATAATGCAGTCCTTAATGCTTTTGGACGGATACTTTTATGCACCAATTTGGTACTCCTTAACTCTACCTCACTAGTGTCGTACTTTGCTTGGGAATCATTGTGTAATTAGCATAGAGTTGTATAATATCTCTATGATAATAAGTGCATAATAGGCACAGATTACAAAGACTACAGTTGCTGATAAACATTGATTATAAATAAAAAGATTAAAATAGGGAGCAAATTAAGTTATATTAAAGTAAAATATGAATGGGGAAGCTCAAAATTAATATCCTCAGTAATTTTTTTTAAATATTTTTTCCACTGCAATGATTTTTTTATACACTTTTATTGTTATATAATGTATATGAAGTTATATATTATAATTACATTATTAAGTTAACTTAGATGTTTGTTTGTATATAATTACTACTTTTCAAAACTTTATGATTTATAAATTAAACATAATATTCACATACAACAATGCGCTATCATTATTTTATAATATTTGAATATAAGATTTAAATTCTTGTTTATATTTCATAGTCTGTGGAATAGACTTGATTAACTAACAATGAAGTTTCTTTCCTCTTTGATAACCACGAAATGCCAACAGCTGGCAACTGGTATTTGGCAATTTGATTCGAATTAATATTTTTGTTATTTGCACGGCTTTGTTTCAGGCCTTGGAATATATACAACTTTATACCATGTTTGTAATACATAAACAAGTATAAAGTAGTTTTAGAAGTGTTGGTTCTGTGTTTATGTTAAAATTATAACTAGGAAATGAGTTAAGTTCTAGGGTAAGTATCAAAACAAAATAATGGAAAACACCATTTAGGCATATTCATTCCCATGTTATATTAAGTTTCAGTAACAACAAAATTACTTTAAAATTATAAGTAATCGCTTTGGTAATTATTAAAACATCGTTAAGTATATAGGTATTACAATATTTTATAAAGTAGTTTTGGTGACTCATATTTCTTACAGCACTCAATTTAGCACTTCATTTATTTATCTAATTTTAAAAGTCGATTGAGAATACTTCAAATATTATTTTAAGACAAAATAATTGTATTTACGAAATAATCAACAACTTAAAATTCTATAGAATCAATAAGTCAATGCAGTTTATAGGTTAAACAATAGTATCAGTTAACGTCAATGTTAAAACATTGATAGTAATACAAATTACAATTATACTTTCTAATTGCTCATTGTGTTAAACTGGGGCTTTGATAAAACCTTGAAATACAGGTAAAGGAAAATAATGTCTATCACTCAAGAGTCAAAAGTTATTGACAACTGCAGTTTCAAATGCAAATTTATAGTCTGTAAGAATATACAGATATCAGATAGAATTTTATAATGCCTAAGAAAATAAACATAAATAGTTTAAGTTATTAGTAATTATTAAATATGAAAATAAAAATACCTAAATAAGATATTAATTTATTTTAGACCAAAATTATAAATATTAGTACAACATGTAACATATATGTACAAGAGCTTATGACACTTGAATATAAAAATAGTAAATTTTCATTTTTAAATGTAAATAAAATTGCATATTAAATTTATATAATTAATATTATTATACAGTTGTAAGTGTTTAGATAATCATGGCAATAAATATATTTTAACAATAGTGTGAATACTCTGTGTTTGTAGCAGCCCTTAGATGCAGGATCCTAGGTTCAGATTAATGTACTTACAGCTTAAGCTAAAAAAAACACTGATATATTGATTGGGTCATAACAGATTTGCAATTGCATCTAACAAGTTGTGTCTTCTGCAAGGACAACAGATTGAACCGTAAATATAATTTAACATTACAAATTAAATGTTGTTGTTCTTATTGTTGTTGTCCTTTACTGTTTTATAATTTTAACCTGTTACCCTATTACAATTCGAAAATATAATTTTACCTCACCTCCATTTAATTTTGAGTATTTATTTTTTAAATACTAACAAATCTTGTGCTATCATGTAATTTTTTATATTAATTTAATGAAATAAGCCTAAAATTGTTATAAACTAAGGTTTTTTAAATATACTTACTTATGTCTGATTACTTTATTATTGATTAAACCTTGGTTATTAATTAATTCTGTTGCAATTTTAATAATAATTTAAGGAAAATGAATGTAAGGTAAGTATACTTGGTAAAACAGATCTCAGGGTAAATGTACTTGTATTTATTTTTAAAATACAAAACAATACTACAAAGGATAATATATATATCATCCAAAATTGTAGAGAAACATAATAAATTGATCATGATTTATTTTATTTTCAGTTCGCAAAATCACCTCACCCCACAATCCCAAAAAAATATATATTAATAAACCGCAGTCCAAATCAATACATTGATGTAAAATAATTAAAACCATACATAATACAATCTCATTAAAATCAATATTTAATTACATTAATACACATGAAAGATAAGTTCAGGATAATCATTATTTTATGTTTTATAAACATCAAGTATTCTGTGAAATCCTTCAATAAATTATTGACTGATATTTTTTATCTTATGTAATATAATGCTGATACAGCTTTCTTTGTATTAAGATAGGAAATAGTTATCATTAGTTGTGTGGGAAGTGTATTTCAAAGTGTAAGCAGTAATTTAATATATGCCTTGTTTGAGTTTTGGGAGACATGCATAGCGATAATTGCAAAAGACTTAGTTTATTTGAAGTAGTCCAGGAAATAACATGGTGGAGTTGTGTGAACAGCATTTAGACAATAATATATAGTGATAATAAAACTGCAGATAATGGGGGGGTGTTGCTGTAAAGAGGAAGTCCCAGATGTGGCGGCTTATGTGACTCCAACGGAAGTGAGATTGGGTGCGGTTCCGGAGACTCAGATACGGGTGCCGAAGAACGTAGACCCCAGAATCGTTGACCAACTCGTCTTAGAAATGCTCAAAGTTGCAGCTTCGCGAGTGGATACGTAAGTTTTTTCTAACTATTTTGTGTGAAGGCTAGATATTTTCTCTTTAATGATATTTTATATGTAGAATACTTTAGAAGACAGTAATTGTTGATAGATAATTCCTAATTCTATATTCTCTACCATTACCATTTTTTTCATCATAAATATAACAAAAAAGGTTGGCTAATTCTTCCATCAAGTACCACCGATGATGATGTTTCAAACATCTGAAATACAGTAATATTGTAAATTCTTAATTTTCAGTAATGTTAAAACTTTTATAATCGTGTATAAATTACTACTACTCGGGAGGTGGCGATGAATTAAAATCGCTATAAATTTGTCCATGGTTATAATATTATGTTCTCTTAGTCGAATGTTATTTAAAAAAAATCAAAGGCCTTAATTATTTATCTTACGATATCTGAAAACATACATATAATTAAATATAATATATTTTTGGGCGGCGATGATAACTTTATATCAGGTGTCAGGCTCGTTTGCTATCCTGATTATTGTATAAAAAAATGTGTTCAAATAATTTAAGTAAACATAATATATTTTGTGTTAACACAGCAAAAGCGATGTCAGAGCGACTTTAAACAAAATTGGATCAATATTATCTTAATCTCTTCTACCTTGACATAAGTGGTTCATGCTTCTTTCAGCGGCCATGTTTTATACACACGACTTGAGTATCATGTTGTTTGAGCATTAAACGCCGTGCCTTATAATATTTTTGAAATGTCGCATTGCGTAATGATTACATCCCAAGTTGATAATTTCTCTTGCGATTTCTTTTTTAAATTAATTTGTCCTAATAATATTAGCTGAACCAATGTATGATTAAATGTTTTATAAATGACCGATTTTTCAATCCTCAGATAAGACTTAAACTCATAAATCATAATAGTCTTTGTTTGGTCTGTTTTCTCAATGAATTAATCTATAAGTAAGTGTTAGCTGAGGATTTAAAAACAAGGTTTATGTAAATTTCTTTTTACATGATATTTATTCATCCATCTTCCAAGGATTTAGTTTATGACTACCTAAATTAGAAAATAATTGCTACTTTGCGAATGATGATGCGAAAATGTTTGTTGTAGAGGATCGTCCTACAACTATACTGAAAAGGTATACTTATTTTTAATACAATTTCATTATTAAAGGAAAATACATAGTATCCATAGGCGAATGAAGAAATAAATCGGGATGACGATAATAATAATACACAATTTAATTAACAAACTTGAATATTAAGAATATGCAGTATCAAAAATAATAAATAGTGGATGTGAATACTTCCACAAGGATATTTCATACAAAAGACGTCCAAAAATTTTGCAGAAATTTTGTGTCAACTGATAATGGTCTGTCTGTCTGCTTTGCGAATTTTACGATCGTGATATCTAACTTGCAAATGGTTACTTCAACATAATAATTATTAAAAACTAACAGCTAATTAAGAACTCGAGTAGAAAGTTAAAAGCTAAAATAGGCTATATTTTAAATTACCTTAATACATAGGTACATTTTATCTTCTGGTAACAAAATGTAAAGTTTGTTAGACTTTTGTTAGAATATGTAAATGCGACTTATGTTTCTAAGCGAAGTTTTCTGTAATATATTTTCCTTTCATGTATCTCTCTTGTGTATATTTCAGGGATGAAGAGTCCCCAGTGTCGCTGGTGAAGTTGCATGCCATTGCTGATAAAGAAGAAGGGTGGATTCAGATGCTAACTTCAATGGTTAACGTCATACCTCTCGAAGACCCCTTCGGACCTACGGCTATTTCTATATTATTAGATGACTGTCCCTTGCCGTCTAAGGAGTCCGTGATCAAAGTGAGTTACCGAATACTGAAATAAAAAAGTTATACATATATAGTCCAGTCATTTGGTCGAAAAAAAGGGGGTTACCTGGAAAGTATTCCGGGAGATTTGGAAATTGGTTATTTTATAGATTTCGGTATGCTCTTTTCGAATTTAAATTTTGCCACCTCGTATCTCCGCCGCTCGCGCCGCCATTTTGAAAAAATGGCGGCCAAAACCAGTTTTTTCAAAATATCTCCTTTCCAATGCATTTTTTCAAGAAAATACTTATGTGCAAAATTAAAGTAGAATTAATTTCCTACAATTTGTGTATTTATATATTTTTTCATAATATCAATAGTTTTTGGCGTACGAGCGTCACAAAGTATCTTCATCTACACCACCACATGTTTTTGGTATATGTTTTCTAAAATATTCTACTATTGCCACCCGTATTGAAGAAGCAGTGTGGGTCTCTGTGTTGGGTTCCTTTCTTTCGACTAGGGAGACTATAGAAATTGTATAGCCTCCATACTCTCGACTTTACGAGAAGTTACGAGAAGTATTTAGTTTAGGCGGAGTCATCAGTATACGTTTATATGTATGCACGTCGTACAGTGTTGTTTGTGTTCTTAGAACCATGGCTTCTAATACAGAAAATTGTTTTACTTCATTATGAGAAAATGAAACAGTTGAAGTAAAAGAAAAAGGATTGGAGACTTTTTTATTTGAGTGTCAAAAAAAAGGATAATAAAGTAAAACTTTTGGCGGGCCTAAAATCGATAATAGTTCATGATCTGTGTCGAAAACGATATAATAATAAGAAGTTAATCTAACTTCTACCGACAGATGTTTCTTGAAAGTCGAGAGTATGGAGGCTATACAATGTCTATAGTCTCCATAGTCGAAAGAAAGGGACCCAACACAGAGACCCACACTGCTTCTTCAATACCGGTGGCAATAGTAGAATATTTTAGAAAAAATATACCAAAAACACGTGGTGGTGTAGATGAAGATACTTTGTGACGCTCGTACGCCAAAAACTATTGATATTATGAAAAAATATATAAATACATAATTTGTAGGAAATTTATTCTACTTTAATTTTGTGCATAAGTATTTTTTTCAAAAAATGCATTGGAAAGGAGATATTTTGAAAAAACTGGTTTTGGCCGCCATTTTTTCAAAATGGCGGCGCGAGCGGCGGAGATACGAGGTGGCAAAATTTAAATTCGAAAAGAGCATACCGAAATCTATAAAATAACCAATTTCCAAAACTCCCGGAAAACTTTCCAGGTAAAACTACCAAATGACTGGACTAATATATCAGTAATTACGGAGTTTGTCTGAGTGAGTGTGATCTTGTGTGTGAGTTTTCGATATGACTCTGGTTTTATATCTTTCAAACAAGATTAAAAAAAAAACCTATCGATTATAAAAAGTTCTCTCGATTTCTGACTAATTAGATTGTTAATTTCTCATCATGTCATAATCAAGGTGTAGACGGTTAAAAAAATCAATTACTCGTGATGAAAGTCGCTTATTTGCATTCATGCAGAACACAACAATTACGTATTTAGATTTATAATTGATATTTTCCACTCGATAATTACTTACAAGGCTGATATCTAAAAACGGGCCCAGTATTCAGGGACCATTCATGCGTAGATTATGGTTATAGAATATTGTATGAAATTTCATTTTTATTTTTATAAAGAAATTTTACGAATCCTATCACTTTTCATCACTTATCTGTCCTCCTCTTCCACTTAAGAAAACTCTTACATTGTCAATATATAATTATGTCAAATAATAAAGTACTACACAATGACAAGGCCTGACACCTTATTCAAAAGTTATTAAAGGTAGGGTAGGGTAAGGTTAAGGGGGACGTGGGTTCCCATCATTGTCATTGGCTACTTGGATGTCAAATTCGCAACTTAATCAAGCTGTCATTGATAATGATAGTGGTGTCTAGGTTTAGGTCCCTTTTTAAAATTAAACCCCGATAAATATAGGGGTTAAATCCCCTGCGGTAACTGGGAGGGCCGGTAGTGCATATTTCGTTGACGTTGACGTCTTTGGCATACTTAATGAGTGGAAAATAAACAAAGAGATGATGAGAGAGAAAACAAAACTCTTTTTCAAAGTACAAGAAAGCTCAGTTGCTATTGGAAGATTGTGGCCTAATTTATTCATAAAGACTAAGATTTATAAAGACAACATGCATGGTGATCTTCCCGTGAGCATTATTGCTGTAAATCATTTGAAAGGTATAAGAAATTTAAGTTAATAATGTAAAGTATAAATTCAATTATACGCAAGTTAGATCTACTAAAAACGAAAAAAACGTGGCCAGCAAGACGACCAAACACCGCAAGCAGCACCCGTTCACGAGTAAAACGCAAGGGTTAGCCATTACATCCTTCAACATATTTTAAGGAGGGAGGTACCCCGGCCTCCAACGCTACCGCAAGAAGAAAGGTGAACGACTTCTGAAGAAGAGGTGGGATTTTGAACCGTTGAAATTCAATTTACAGGCCCTAACGTTGTTAATATAATCCTTGACTCGGTAATAGGTATTTTTTATCAAATAAGTAATAGAGGAATGCCTCAGATTCTTGCAGAAGTTTATAATCATTAATAGTCGGTACTAAATTTTAAACTATTGCGTTTTCATTATATATTATTATTTAAGAAATCGGGAATTGACGCGTCCAGAATAGGTTTCTTAGGTTATGTTTTATTACTTTTGGTGTAAAAAACAAAAACAAAATACATGTCTGGCAGCCTCGGACAAAAATTATGGTAATAAAAATATAAGGTGTGCGGGTACCATTTTATATAATAATTGACCTGATGTCATTAAGAATTTTAACAATATTAGGTAGTTTAAGAATAGTTTCAATATTTTAGAAAACAGATAAAGTATTGTATAGCTACTTTAGCTTTATATTTTATATATATTTTAGTTAAGTTCCCTAATGGTTAAATTCATTATTATTGTCCTTATGGTGTTTTAGTTGAATTAAATAATAGGTTTAGTTACATTTAAATAAGTAATAGTTAAAATAAGATTGTAATTGTGTATGCATGCATGTGCATGCAGGCTTGCATAGATGCACGTATGTATATGCATGTATAAACATAACGGCGGAATAAATGTAATGCGTGCGTCAACAAGTTTGCTTAATTGTATTTCTTAATCTCTGTATAAGTGAACAGTGTGTTCTTCATGAGAAATAAATATCTTTAAACATTATTTGCCTGACGTTTCGACCAGGTTGCACCAGCCGTATAATTAATAGTCGGGATCATAATACAATCTTTTTCTCACCTCCTTAAAATAACGCTTCTGCTGATACTGACAAAGCATGTTTGATTTGGCAGGAAAGAAGCTGAATCCCGACAAACACGAGAATATCAAGTTTTTCGAATCAGCATGTCACACAGTCAAGGAATAAGTTATCTGTCTGTCAAAACAATCTAGCTTCAATCTTACAATCGCTTTTAGTAGGCGGTAACCTCTGGTAACTTGTAATCGCTATGCTAAAATGTTAGAGGTTAGGTAGGTACATCCTCTTGATCCCAGGGTACCCCTATATGGAAGAGTTCCGCCGGGGCGTCACGGTAAGTGCGAAAGCGATCCCGTGGCGTCCCATTGTAGCGATGAGGGCAGCCGCTGGTCTTTTAGTGGGGTGACTTAGGCAGTCGCCGGGGTGCCGCACATACCGCCCGGCCATCGCCTTCTTGGCCTGGGTGACGTGACTTGCCGCGGAAACGCATTTTTCCAAAAAAAAAAAAAAAAAAAAAAAGGGTATATTCTCTTGATGAGGGTAACCGTTGGGTTTGAGTATTCTGATGCTATGGCTCGGGCAGCTTTCATAAAGTGTTTCACAACATCACAAATCAAAAGTTGGACACTTTTTAAAATCGTTGTATATAAAAAGATAACTGGCCGACTTATACGTATACTGACACATGAAATTATCCATAAGGCATTTTTATTATGAAGGTGAGGCAGGGCACTTAAAGGTTTTTCCAAAGAGTTAACTCTTAACCCGTAGCGCAATACAATAATTTGGGATAAAAGTTGGATAGAAAAAAGTAAAATTTCATCCTACATCTTAATGTATATATAGTAATTTTAATTACTTTTTAAATACATAACTGATTTTCCTAACAACGTTCATCTTAAAAAGGAAAGTATAGAATTTACAAAAATATTCTTTGTCGGAAAACTATAGAAACTACTCTATGAATTAATCATCTTATTGTTACGAGTCAAGCGCTAGCTTTATCTAGATAAGTAAATAATAAAAATAATTATAATATCTGGTCCGAATAGATACACAGGACGCACTCGCAGGACTTTAAATATTTTCTTGGAGAAATTGGGGCAAAATAATCTTCTCACGTCCTCTTTAATAGATATTCGGTGTTGATTGAATTATTTGTAAGCTTACTCTAAAATGTAATTATACAATATGTTTACAGGTAACACATCTGTTCCGGCTATCACATGAACGTGCAACTGATCCCATTCCGAATATCCAGATGGAACGCAACATATGCGTAATTTTGGGATGCATCGCCGAAAAGTTAGTGGGGCCGAATAGTGTTGCTATACTTACGGACAACACACTGGAATATCTATTCGCTTTCTTGGTAAGTGTATGTTTAAAATAATAATATTATCCACAAAAGATAATAGTATATTGTTTACTTTTATTATTTAATTCAATTACCAGTATTTTAACTTTTACGAGATTTATGCTATTTAATTTAAATATGTATAACTTTTTATAAAAGAATTTAAAAAGGACGAATCCCCTTTATATCCACTATTATTGGTTTCTCGCCTGCTTTTAAAACGAGATGAGACGTATTGTTGTTGTTGTTGTTGTTGTTGTATGACGAGAAAGTATTTAAAATATTTTATTTAATAAGAAGTAAGGTATTCACAAAATATTTTTTCACTTGTATAAAATAAGAATAAATATTTAATACCATACGGATATTACATAACCTGGACCCGATAGGCAACACAGCAGTCGAGTTAGTAAAATTATTTGTTAAGCCAATATAGCACAAATATTTTTTTTATTTTGTATCATAAAAAGTGGCGAGTTATAGTCTGTTTAGAGAATATTTCTGTGTTTTCTCTATAAGAAGGAGTCTATACGTCAATATTGTATCAAAACAAAAGGAAAGCGACATAAGGATGTATATTTATGCATGTAATAAAATAGTATCGAAGCCATAGATAGAAAAATGGTATACACAACAAGCGGGGCTGACTGTGAGTTAGAATGATTGTGTAGGTTAAATGAAAAGGTTAAATTAAAAGGAAAATTCCAATTCTAGTATTTAATTTGTATTTAACTACTTTGAATTGCAAGGATGCAACTATTGTTAGTTAGCTGCAAGATTAAAGTTTAAAAATAGTGTTACTTTCTGCCACCCCCATTTTTCACCTATATTCCTGTTTGCCTATAAGTAAGAGATACCTACATAAAGAATTATAAGTTTTGAACACCAGTAGTTTTTACTGTTCTTTGATCTATCTTCTTCCACAATGGACTAATATAATTGCATTTCGTATGAACCTACAGTACAGTATACGAATGAGAAATTATAGCGAGAAAACATCTCATCTGAGCTGTTATTACTTTAATTTTTTTTTTTGCGTTTAGTACAGTCTGAGCTTATGGTTTGAGTCAACATATAACATAATAATAATTTTCACTGCAAAAAAATCTCTTATTTTACACGAAGATACAAAAACATTTTAGTTTCTTTTATATCAACACAAGCAACCTTTGTCACTACAAAAAAATGTGTGCCTGTATAACAACCTAATAAAAACTTCAATGAAATCGTCCAAGTATTTGGCTCTTACAGTACTACAACACTGAAATAGAAATAAATGATTTTGCTAATGAATCACACAGTGAATTAAACCATTATTTTATTAAATATTAAGAACGAAGCATTAGATATTTGATTTGAAGTTATGTAGTATTCCTCACCTTAATCATTGACTTAATTTTTCGAAGAAGTAAAATTCATTATGATTTTTTTTATTGTTATCAAAACCAAAACAACTATTGAAATATACAAGGGATAGCATAATAAAATTATAAACAATACCTTGAACCACATTATAACAACACCTATCGGGTCCAATTGTGAATATGAACCATGACCCAAAATACCTACAAAATAAGTTTTATTTAGATTTTTTTACTGTGCAAAGGAAGACCGTAAAATAGATTTTAATTGCATCATATATTTACAGACAACCAATCATGAACCATGTATAGTTCTATTTGCGCTGATAGCACTTATAAAATTTGCTCACACAACAGAGAACAAATTGACGATAAAAAGTTGCTTAGAAAAGTATAATGAGCATCCATTGCTACATTTGGAAAAGTTTAATAAATGCGAGGATTATGTTTGGCGACAGGTTGGTTTCTGTGCGAACTGGGCAATGGATAATTTATGTAAGTATTATCTGTTGTACGACTGTAGGAAAATGAAAAGCGTATATCTTATAATAAAATAATAGAACCGACTCTTAAGTTAACAATACCAATGTTATTATACTACATCTCATAAAAATTTAAGGAATATTTTATTTCAAGCAAATATCAGTCAAAAGTTTATAAACCAATAACCATTATTTCAGTTACCGTCGAAGGTCGCACATTGTCATACTTATTAGAAGACATGTCGCGGATCAACGCGCTATTAAACTCACACGATGTGAGTGAATATCTGCAAATTTCTAGCAACGGTTTAGAAGCTAGATGTGACTCATACTCTTTCGAGAGTGTTCGATGCACCTTCCAGATAGATAAAGGTTGCTGGTACTACGAAGCTACGATAGTGACCTCTGGGGTCATGCAGATCGGATGGGCTACCAAGAATAGCCACTTTTTAAATGATGTGAGTAATCTTCTAGAATGCAAAATCATTTGTCTGTTTGCAGCAATCGTGTCCACGGTAAGACTAACTGACTTACTGACAGACACCCCATCTCGTCTTACCGTGAGCACGATTGCTGCAAAGCATTCGAAACGTCGTTTTAAATTTAAAATGTAAATTTAAAATTTAAATTATCATATTCGAGTTAAATCCGTAAAAATAGTTTTATGCAAAATGCAATCTTACATAAACTACACAACCACTCACACACACAGTACACAAATATATACAGTAGTAAACTTAAACTTTTTTTAAGGAGGGTTATGGTATTGGTGACGACATATACTCAATATCTTACGACGGCTGCCGTAAGCTTGTGTGGTATAATGCTAAGCCGACATATGTAATGCTGGTCCCAGCCTGGAAGCCTGGAGATGTTCTCGGTTGTCTTATTGATTTGGAAGCCAAAGAGGTCGTATTCTCTCTTAATGGACTGTCCTTGAGCCCTTGCAGAGAAATATTTGATACTACGCGGTAAGACAAACTGCGCTATGGAAGTTGAGCGTTCTAATCATTTTTTTCATTTACATTTATTAATACAGATATGGCTTCTTCGCGGCCGCAAGTTTCATGGCTTATCAGCAGTGTCTCTTCAACTTCGGCTTAGAAGTCTTTAAGTTCCCTCCCACTGATAGGAAATTTTCATCATTCAATGACCGCGGACAACTAACTGATGAAGAAAAGAAGGTAATGTCTTGTAAATTGTTATTAAATACTTAGAATTAAATAAATAAACCTCTTATGAGTGCAGATAACTCAAACATGTTCTTACTAAAATTTTGGCATATTTTTGTAATTTTGACTTTAACATATTGTTGGCAGGTTATTCCACGACGCATATATTTAGAACAACTAAGATGTTCAAGTGTTAAGGAAGATTCGTGCCAAGTATGCTATGATGAAACAGCTTGTTGCGTTTTAGAGCCGTGTCAACATGGGTAAGAAATGTCAAAAGTTTATTTATTTTTTGTCTTTTTGTTTTGCTTTTGCAACGATACATAAAAGTTGTTTTGAAATCTACTATATTTTTTTAAATCACAATAAAAAAATCGTTTACTATCCAATCAATGATTGGAATGCATACTAATACAGTATTACGAAAATTACAATACCTTAAAATTATTGAAAGGCAAAAACTAACCACCCAATAAAAAGGAAAACGTTGTAACACCAAATATAAAAAAATTCCAGCGGTTTCTGCTCAGTGTGCACATCTATGATCAAGTACTGTCCACTGTGCCGTGCCGAGATCTACAACATCAAACGGGTTGATACATGACGGTCAAAGACAAGCCGCTCGAGCCAGGCGTCAAGATGGCACTTCGACTCCAGCACATTCCACGCCCGTCTCTCGATTTTTGAATATCAACTTCTAAATCTTGGAAGACATTTACTCTATGTAATCGGATCTTCCATGGCTACTCCTGTTACGACCAGTGTCTCTCAACCCAATGCTGCAATCGACGCCGACAAGACATACCGCTCCCGCTCGAAGACCAAAGATCGACCCGGCTGGAGTATGCGCCACTCATGCTCTGTAAAAAATCAACCCGATAAGAAAATCTTGCGCGCTATTATAACCAGATCAGCCTCTTTTGAGTTAATTTCGGCTACCTCAAGTCATGCAGGTTGGTATAGAAATCGTCGTGAGGGTATGCCCGGTACCGAGAAAAGATCACTCGCCGTTCGTGCCAGATTGGCCTCCTTCCGCGCTGATTCATCCATCTCACGCCAAACATGCTTGTCAAAAACTCAGTGTGGCATCATTTCTTCCAGGGGCATAGAGACCAGTTCACTCGCTGACAGAGAGACCTCCCATGCAAACTCATCCATCTCACGCCTATCAGGCTCAAAAACTAAGCATGGTTTCATTTACTCCGGAGACATTGAGACAAGCTTACTTCCCCATGCTGACAAAGAAGCGTTCCTCAGCGTCCACTTTTTAAAATCACGCCAAGCTGGCTTATCAAAAACTCACCGTGGCCTTATTTCCTCCGGGGTCATTGAGAAAAGTTCACTCGTCATTGTTGCCAGAGAGGCATCCTTCGGCCTCCACTTATCGTCACAACAGACAAGCTTGTCAAAATCTCAGTGTAGTGTCAATTCTTCCGGGGTCATTAGGAGAAGCTCACTCGGCAGTGCAACTAAAAGAACGTCCTTCTCCGTAGACTCATCCATCTCAGGCCACACATGTTTTCCAAAAACTCAGCGTGGCGTTATTTCCTTCGAGGCCATTGAGACAAACTTCCTCGCCGTCCACTCTTCAAAATCACGCCTAGCAGGTTTAACAAAAAATAAACGGGGCATTTTTACCTCTAGAACCATTGAGAAAAGCTCACTCGCTATTGCTGCCAGAAAAGCCTCCTTCGCTGTTGCCTCTTCTAAATTGCACCATGCAGAATTGTTCAAAACTCAGCGTGGTGTCTTTTTCTCCAGGAACATCGAGACAAATTCCATCGCCACTGCCGCCAGAGAGGCGTCCGCCGACGTAGTCACTTCCAAATCACGCCACGCAGACTTGTCCAAAACTCAGCGTGGCGTCTTTACCTCCAGAGCCATCGAGAAAAGTTCACTCGCCATTGCTGCCAGAGAAGCCTCCATCGGTGATGCCTCTGCCAAATCCCGCCATGCAGAATTGGGTAAAATTCTGCATGGTGTCTGTTTCTCCAGGAACTTCGGGACAAATTCAATTGCTGACGGAAAGGCCTACTCCGACGTAGCCTCTTCCAAATCACACCATAAGGACTTTTCCAAGACTCAGCGTGGCGGTTTATCATTCAATGCCATCAAGACAAGGTCACACGCCATAGACGCAATAGAGGCTTCCCTCGGCATCCAATCTTTAAAATCACTCAAGACAGGCATGCCAAAAACTCGACGTAGCGTTTTTACTTCCAGGACCATCGAGAAAAGCTTACTCGCCATTGCTGCCAGAAAGGCCTGCTACGGTATGGCCCCTTCTAAAGCACGCTACGCAAGCGTATCTAAAACTAGGGGTTCTATTTTACCCGCAAGCGCAATCGAGACAAGTTCCCTCGCCATTGCTGTCAGAGAGGCCTCCTACGGTGTCCGTCAGTCCTCGTCACTCGTCGCACGTCGCTTTCCCGCTTTCGATGTCAATTTGTCAACCTTTAATGCCGACACGTCGTGCCCCCGCCGGGCAAGTGCGTCCAGAAGTCACCGCAAGGGCTATTACAGAACTTACCACCAGGGCTCTTCCAGAACTCATCACAAGAGCTCGTCCAGAAGTCACCACAGCAGCTTAAACAGATCTTACTACAGCAACTCGCCGGCCATGGCTGCCTTTCCCTCAAATACCATTTCATCCACCACACTCGATCTTTCAACGATCAACAGAACGTCACCGCTAGATATTATTTCGGAGTTAGACCGGCCTTGTGATTTTGAATTGGTTTTCATGCCAAAAGATGTAACAAGGTACTCACATTTTTAAATCGAGTAAATATACAGATGAATGCACAATCATTTATTTGTACATATACCACTCAGAAAGTTTTGCGAAGAAAAGTTCTTTATTTGGAACACAATATTTACTTTTACAAAAATATATCATTAAAAATTAACGTTTATCAAATGTAAATTTTGTTCAAAAGAATTTACACTCTTAATGAAACTATCTTGTTCCATATTGTCACATGCAAAACATCTTGTTACACATGCCAAAGTGGTCGGATTTTTTTCCGACGAAGAAAGAAGTGTTCGTCCGTGACTGTTGTTACGGATAAATATGGAAAAGAATTGATCAATTTTACTTTTCTTCACATAATCTTCTCGAAGTTTCAGCACCATCTGCAAATTGGATCTGGAAGTGTTCTTGATATTCAACCAACCCCCTTGGCGTTAGTATTTTATTAGGGTTTTTGTAAATTAACCTTTGATCAAAACGAAGGATTTTCTGAACACCAGACCGATAAAACCTTTGGTCCATCCACCTTACAGTTCTGATTTGACAACGCACGACTTCTTGGTCCCTAAAATTAAAATCTCAAGGTGTCATAGTTTCATTGTTTCATCATTCAAAGATGAGGTTTGAGAAAGTATCTGTTGTATCTGGTAAATGTGTTTTAAAAATTTGTTCAGATGCCTGATTTTTTTCTAACCGCTAATGGAGAGTTCTTTTAAAAGTTCATGAAAAAAATATAACTTATACATCATTATCTTTTCTCAAAACTTTCGGAGTGTCCTGGTAATGCTATTGTCCATTCATCTGAAATCTATAATTTAACTTTTAGATTTCATACTCTTATTGTATTTTCTTATAGGATGAATGAGATCTCTAAAAAAAAAATATTATTTATACATAAAGGGTCTTGTTTCTTAATTTGAATGAATTGCTTGGAGTCGGATATTATTTTATATACAAAAGTAAGTAAGCTTTAAATTGCATTTTATATTTACATATAATTTGTTTCCCTAATGACATTTAGCTGGTAAGGTTTATTATAATACGTAATATATGTGGTTCTTCAACGTCAAGTACTCTATAAGACACTAAACGCTACAAGATGGACAGCTTTCAGATATACTTAATGCATATTGGCGCCATCTTACTCCTACGAAGAAACATGTAAGTTGCCCATACCTTAAATTATAAAATTAAATGTTATTTTCTTATATTGATTAACATTCCATTTAATAAAATAAACATTAAATTACTTTAAAATTGAACCTAGATTAAGTAGTTTTATTGAAACATACAATACGGTAAAATTTGGGATTTAAATAATCTGTATATTTGTACATATTTTAGCAATTTTAGGTCAAAGACTTTTACAAATACATACAGGGTATTTAAAAAACGATGCCCCAATTTTTTTATTAAGTAATATGACATTGACAAGCTAATACGACATTTAGATCAAATAAATAAAAACTAAAAATTTATAATTTAGAACAATCAAAATGGTTTTGGGGACACATGTTTTGTAGATTTAACATCTGGGCATTAAAGTAATGAAATCATACAAATTGTTTTTAAGTTTTGGGTTAGAAAATCCTCGCTTTGACAGTTACAGATTATTTATAGTTGATAGATAAATATTTTAATGAAGACTGGTTATAAAATCGATATCACATTAACTAATTATTATGAGCAGAAAATGATATGTTCGAAAATATAGGGTTCCGTTTTTATGTTATAAGGACAGAATAACTATTAGAGTAACTTTATCTAATAGTTTTATTTTTAGCGCGTCACTATTCAATAATAATTAATAATTTAAATATAATTTAGACTTCACAAATATTTGTGGAGTCTATAGCTTTATTATCTATTTATTATTTTGCCTAACAAAAATGATTTAATTAAAAAGTATTGTCGAAGTATTTCAGTTTTGAGTATATGACACTTATTAGTTATCTTGGCGCCAAACAGTATTACTTATATAGACAAGAAATGAAAAGTTACAAATCTCCTTATAGCGAAACTGAAGGAGGCCTAATAATTACTGTGGACTGAAAAAAAGTAGGTAGCACCAGGTGTAGATTGAAAATTTTTCGTTAAAAAGCATTCGTGTATAGAAGCTTTTTTTCTTACAAATGAACAAACATTGTTCGGTAGAACAAAGAAAAGTCTTCTTATCCTATAAAGTTTTGGGTCCAAATTTTAAAACCTATAATAAATATTACTTAATGTAAATAATCTCCAATATTTTTATTGTTTTGTAATCAAAAACATACCTGCATTATTGTTTAGACCGTTTACTGACAAGTCAAACAAACTATCTTAAAGGGAGGGGACATTCAGTGAGTTGGTACGGTTTAAGGAATATCGTTATAAGGAGTGATGATACTGTGATTGTTATAATTAGGTCTATTCGGATACTTAGCTTGTACGGTTGGTTATATTTCTGTATTAATAACTTTGATTCAACATTTATTTTTATATTTTCTAGTCAAATCTGGAATTGCTACTAGGTTAGACTGATTTGCTAAGTTACAGTGGTGTTATTTCTATTGTGGTTTGTTTGCTCGTTCGACAAATACAGAAATAATTATTTTAAACGAATGGTAATAATTATCTCCAAATGTATAGTGATTTTGACTATCTTGTAATATTAAAGATCTTATTGTTGTTAAGTTAAATTCTCAAATATTATGTATTGAATATAGTGATTCTATAGGATTCATAATATGAATTTGTATAGGTTCCTCACAGACAACTAAGGATTCAAATTTTCGTTGTTATTAATCTTGTATTTGTTTATACTGTTTATAAAATCAAAATCTTTTAGCACTATAATTTAAATCAATTTGATTGACATTGGATGATAGAAGAAAGTCACAAAGCGTTTTAATTTTAGTGTATATTGTCTCTATCATATGTAATATTAACTTGTAACTTACTTCACGGTGGAAGCGAAACGAATATTTTAGTTACAATTCATTGTATTACCTTGATGTTGATTAAAGTAAAATTAAGAATTTTGATTTGAATGGAATTTATTGAAGAGTGACTAATATTTATTAGTAGAGGCAAGCATAAGTCTTTTTAAACCTTCTTCTTTTTATAATAAATGTAATTGTAAATGTTAACAGTAAAATATCAATGTTGTGTCCATAATGTCTCAGTGTAACCGTAGTTTTATTTTTATTATCTTAACGTATATGGAATATATACTTACAGGATGTTAAAATAGGCTTATTTAATAACGTAAAACAATTACTGTGTCTATTAAATAGTATTAGTATAACTATCATAAAGTAAATCAAACTATAATTAATTTATTGTTATGCGAGTTTCGCTGGTAGAGAAATACTTTTAAATATTAAGTCTGTGTCAGAAGTACTCAAATAACTTGATATAGTTATTGTATGTATTGATGTCGTTGGTTTAAATACTGTGTTGTGACTTGTATTACTGATTGTATTCTTAGATTTTATTTCGACGAACAATGATTTATTGTGTAAAAATAATTTGCATAACGCTCAAAACTTTACCGATCCACACATTTCTTTACATTGTATTGCCATTGCCTAATAAATGTTATAAATGTCAAATAAAGAGCTCCAAGACTTATTGTTTAGTTATCATTTCTGAACGAAATCTAGAAAAAAGTAAATATTATATGACAAAAAAAACAATAGTAACTATCATTATTTTTCTATACAATAAATAAATATAGTTGCTACTATTATAAATTAAACCAGACAGTTTTTTAGTTTTGGTTACTTGTGTCTCTTGGCTCCTAAACCTTGAATTAAATCTAGTAATAAGTCCGTTTTGAAACAGAATATCTAAGTTCTTCATTGTATAGCTACTGCGTAGGTACCTAATTATTATCACAGTTAAAATCTACAGAGTCGAACTTCGCCCTTTAAAATGTAGGTGCGTCGTGAGTTTTTAATTTATTTAACACCATATTCTCGTTCTAAAGTTACGTTACAATTGAACCTCACTCAGACATCGATAATTGAGCAAACTATTCTACGCCACTGTACGTGTATCATGATTGAAATGTAGAATATTAAAGTTCCTGTTTGTCGTTTGTACCAAATCAGCAAAACAAGGTTTGTTTATAGCAAGTCTTTACAAAATCCATCATTAATATTTCTAATTTAGCTTTATGAAAAACACTATAAAAGTAGATTAAATTGACAGCTTGAGTGTTGTTTTAAAACATATTTTTTATTAAAAATAAGGGTTGAATAAGTTGCATAAAACTTACATGTAAACATTTTTGTTATACCTACACTCTATATTTGTAGTTAAATTTAACTTTCTTCGAACTGCGCCACGTTGTTGTCCATAAATATGAACACAGAACACGTATCTATGTACGTTGTTTCTCTAAAACTTTGCGTAGTACTATCCAATAATAGAAACTCAGTACGTAGATATTCCGATATATCCTTAGCACTCGGAACAGTAAATCTCAACCTACATGTAAAACGATAATAGATTAAAATGCGTAGAGCTGATGTTTTTTAATCGTTGGTGGTGGAATATGTTATCGATATTCCAATCACTGCTCCTCAATTTTATCGACAATGTTTCCCTAGCGTTGTACTAAATTAGCAGTGTACTCTTGTTTAACAGCATATTTTTTCATAGTGGTTTACAATAGCCGACAATACAGCTCTGTCGTAGTACCCCTCTATTCAGATCTTAGGAAGCTGTACTTTATTACAACAGCAATAGACCATATAACATTCACCAGTACCTTTATCAGGGTCAACTTTCGCTTGGAAAATGATTTGTCCGGTTGTCATGGTTTCAGCTGCTGTAATATTCAATTACGATTATCGTACAGGATTTATTTTTCATCGTATGTATACATACGCTTAAGAATTCACTCGTTATTGTAAAAATTCTTTATCTTTTCCCAGTAGCCTCTATCAATTCATGAGGTTCATGTTCCATCACCCATTTCTTGAACTTTTTTCCAATTTGTTTAAATTTGCAGTGAATTTGTTTCCATAATCACCTTAAAATCTTCATTATTCACTACTCTCCGGGATTTGTTGTATGAATCAAATTTTTCAGAATTGAATCGTTAGATATAAAAAGCGTAGCGTGCCTATTGAAGCTTCTGAGCTTCATGATTAATATTATTCATTCTTGGAACTTTTCCTGTTTTGTTTGGAATTCCAAACTAAACGCCAGATATTTGAGATGAAAGTAACCAGTTATTTTCCATATGTAGATAAGGATCTAATATTCATATTTTCAATATTCATGTTATCTTCAGCTTACCCTAGACTTGGCGAACAAATTTTTTTGAAAACGACGTTATCGCATGTTCTATTAAGTCGCATAAAATCTAAAGAAACTATACTGTTCTTTAATTTACGAAGTAACTATTCATAATATCGAAGATTTATTTAATCAAACACACACATCATTACAGTTCATTTATATTCAATCAAATTACATGACATTTACAGCGCTTCGCCTCTTGTCTTGACATCTATGGCATAGCCAGACCACCTTTAATAACTATCCCGCATCTAACTACATTGGTAATAGTTACTGCTGCTGCAGCAAAAAAATTTGTAAAAATAAACAACCTATAATAGATACATTATCATAAATAAATATTCAGTTATTATAGATTATTATTGACCTTAGATTATTTATTAAAAGATATGCGACAAAAAAATTAATAAAAAACTGCGGGCTTTGTTTGAGGTCCAGTAAATGTCTGACCTAATTTTATTTGACCCAAACTTTCTAATAAGTAATACAACATTTATGTTGTCTAAATAGATAGTTGTTGTTATGAATGTTTATAAATTTTCCATATTTTTAATGTCTCTTTTTAGATCTAGCTTCTCTATCCGCAATTCTGTCCGTTCTCAGCATAAATACTTAATCAGCTCCTTTCTTTTTTGCACAATCTGAATTCCCTGATTTCAGTGCCAGCCTTCTTACGTGACACTCCTATTACTGAATTCTCATGCTTCATTTGAATAACATAATATTTATACTTATTTAATTTCATGAGTAAATATTAAATGTATTCGAAATTAGTTTTACTTTTTATAAAAAGCTGAATTGTCAAGAAGTCCTTAAATTTTGGTAGGAGCGATGGGCTGCCGGGAAAGTTTCATATTTCGTCGGGTCGCCTTTACGTAACCCCTCTAGGTGTAGTAAGAAATAATTGCCAATCAAAACTCTAGAAAAGCATTTAGTGTCACAAGAAAAATCGAAAACCCAGGTTGAACTCATGAAATCGGCTGTATTAAGCCGAACCTTTACACCTGATTCAGTGAGACCTTCGGGTATATACACTCCTGACAAGATCGCTGACATCCTATTAATCACCAGTATCATCTTTCTATTAATCACCAGCATCAGATTGAAGTGAGGAAGATACAAAACAATTTTATAATAATATATTTTTGATTTATATTGTTATAATATAAATCAGTGGTTGAAATTTCATTTTTGTAACTGATTTCTTTGCCTAAGCTGTTATAATAAGTTCTTTAAGTAAACCATAAGCATTTTCATCTTAACCTAGTAACATAGTAGGTATTGTCTGCAAATTTATTTATATAAATAATTATATTAATTTTATATTTAAAATGATGATGAAAATCGAAAATAAAGGGTTTGAGGAAGAGTCAGAAGACCCAGTACCGTTTTTTAAATATTAATTTAATAATTAAATTAATATTGCCAATGGGTCGAGTCAAAGTGTTTGTTTGTCAGAGTGTTTGTTAATAATTTTAGTATTGAAACAGCTTTAGCCTTTACAAGAGACTTTACTTATAAAACATATTTTAAGTACCTAAGTTAAAAAAAAAGCGGCAGTTGCTTGATCTCTTAAAGAGCCAATTAGGAAAACTCTGCATTTCTGCGCACCTTCTGGCAAACCTGCAAAAATATAAAGACAAGGTACAACAGTCAATCAATTTGTGCTAAGATTCGATAATTATATCTCTATGAACTTCTAACAGAAATTAATAACTCGACAGTATGAAAGACGAATAATTATCAGGTCCTGTAGCCGATATGCAAGAACTAGTATAACACACCTGCATAGTTCTTTATTTATTTACTTTATTTTAAGTTTTTACATAGAATTAATATTATAAGATTACAGAAACTGTCATTGAATGCATAACAAAGAATTCTAATATTTCAAAAGGCCAAACTTAGATCAAAGTCCAATAGATTCTGTACCTACTTATTTGATCTGGAACTTACCTACACTTTTACCGTTTCAGGACATTAATATAGTTCATATACGTATCAAGAATCAAACCCAACTAGGTACATAACACAACAAAGATCTCAAAATGTTCTAGGGTTGATACGCTTTTGAAATTTATAGAAAAAAGAAAGTTACTCCTTATATGGAGTATGATCCACTTACTCGGACATCTTCTACTTAGCAGGTGATAAAATATCTCGCACAAACAATAGGTACATTATGTACCTAATTAAAACTAAAATTTAGATTTAGTGTTGAAAGAAATATAAGAATTAGGTATTCCCATCAAGACTAAATGTTATCGTTGCCGAGAATGACATAAGAAAGAGTCTGAATCATAAATCACTTTGGTCTTACTAAATACTTATCTAACTAAAACTAACAAAATGAGCCTAAATTTACGGCACCCAATTACAATCGTCTAGGAGATCCAGTAGCACTCATCCATCAGTGTACCGTCAGGCCACAGGTGAATTACAGCAATTTATCAATAGAAACTTAAGCCTACAAACACAGTGACAGAGACAATTCACGACAACGGCCTAACTTTGACAGAGGTGATATTTGAATTTAACAAATTGTAATTGTTGAAATATATTAAGATTACCTAGGTTAAGAGTACCTAGATTATATTAATATACCTATAAATACACATGCGTGAATACAAAAGGAACAATTCAATTTACTGTCTAGGATATTATGTAAGGTATTTACTCTTTATGCTTTTTCCTTGTTCTATCTTTATGTACTACGAATCTGTCATTCTTCCTTTTTTTTTTAAGTTTTGTATAGAAAAATGGTAAGAAATTTATCTTGAACTCCTCTTCAGTTCAAGTTAATAGCTTCTAATTATAGCGTCTTAGCTTTTCATATAGACTGCAAGTGTTAAAACTTTAAGCAGGTAGGACTGTACCTACATGATTTTGATTACCTGTCAAACTCAAGGGAACTTCAAGTTGCGTCAATTGTTTGGTAGCTGCAAACTAGATTTTTTATTTCATCACGCAACCCATGTAATTAAACCCTACACAAAGGAAATGATTGAATAGTACGTTAAATTAATATAAAGTACCCTTTTGTCGAATTACCCTTATTTATCAATAAATAATACCTATATATTATTTATTTTTCCTTTGAGGTACTAGAGTTCCGCTGTCAGTGGTTTTGATTATAAGCATGTCTCAGAAACCAAAAATGGCAACAGATATGTGACATCGATTTTGATTTAGTGTTTTCTAAATAATATTGAATTTATCAGGAAGTAAATGTTATCCTAATACTTCGGTTACAAAGAAAGGTTACTTAAATGGTTTATAAGGTAAAGTATTTAAGTAAAGTCCATTAAAATAATTAAAATACTTTTTTGAATATGCAATAAACAATACCCCTATCTCCTGGCCCTCATTTCGGTGTACATATAAAGACGTGACTTCCCTTTACATTCTCAATAATAGGTGCCTACCTTTGAAGAATGCGAAGAAACGCACGGATACTAACAAGGCCGTTCCGGCTAAATATTCACAAAGACGATGCCATATCTAGACATATTTATAATTAAAGTACATTGCAATTTGTACACGGGCTAGTTTGGTTGTGGTAATATTCACTACTACTACAAATGTTTGCATGTGTGCTGGTCTCCTGCATCCCTCCCTATTCCTCAAAGACGGTAAAACAACTTTCATATTTGCTGATGCCAACGGACAACGGTAGTAGACTGTCTATTCTTATGTCACTCAAAAAGGTGCACATATATTATAATTGAATTGGGGTAGTATAAATATATAGGTACGTCATTATTCAGCAATATTGAAACTAGATAACTATTTAAACTCATGAACTCTACCTACAGCGCCGCTGGTTATTAAGATCTGGAAGAGGTAGTATTTGATTCAATGATAAACATCACAGTTCATCTCAATTCCAATAAATAGCCATAGAATAGATTTACACACCTAATAAGTATATGGTGTTGTAAGAGACAATTTTCAAATATCAACTGGTTTCACAATGCAGTATACCAACAATAATTGTAATTAATTAAGTAATTATTAGTAAGAAATAAAAATCCAGAAGGATTAACAGACTTTCGAATTAGTTGTCGAAAGTTTTGTGAATGAATTCTTTAACATCTTTCTTGTTGAGGACAACTTTTTAATAATGACATTAAGAAAATAAGAAAGTAAATATTGCGAAGTGGTAGGTACTCCAGCATTTATTTAATTTGTAGTTTAATCTATCTTCATCAGGACAACGCCTCGGCACACCCGCAAGACAAACAAGGTATTTATCAATGGCCGCCGTCGATTTATTGAGTCATTCGCCATATTGTTTTAAATTTGCATTAAATGTTTTTGCAAACCATAATTGAATTACTAACAATGTTGACTAAATTAAGTTTTAAAATCTTTATCATAATCACAAACGGCTAGTTATCTATAAATTTGAACTATGTGTTTAATTTACTTTGAGATTCAGTAGGTAGGTAGGTACTATCATTACCTGGTGTAAAATGAAATAAATATATTTTTTATACTTATTAAAAATATTTAGTTCCTGATTTTGGTTTTAATGCTATAGCTTTTGTCTTACTAAATACATTATATATATAGGTAGGTTGGTGGTATAGGTAGGTAGATAGGTGGTATAGGTATAGGTAGGTAGGTAGGTGGTATAGGTATGGGTAGGTAGGTGGTATAGGTATAGGTAGGTAGGTGGTATAGGTATAAGTAGGTAGGTAAGTAGGTGCTATAGGTATATGAAACGGTAATAATAAACGAAAGCATTATTATTAGAGTAATTGTTTATTAAAGTAAACTTTATCACAGCTCAGCTAAGACCCGGCGTTCTTTCCGGATACCTGCAATTATAAGATATATGTTTTTTATAATGAACAATTTAAAACACCAATAAAAGTAAATAAAAAATATAACATAGCAGATTGAAAACAATTATAAAGGTATTTACACAATTTTCGCATAAGAAAAAATAATCATATCCATATAAGCAGATATCTAATATAAATAGTCCATAAAATCAGATAAAAAACTTAAAAACAATACACATTTATAACACGTATTTACTATACATGAAACGTCTTAATATATTATACCAACGTAAAAAAAACATGTCACCATATTATATTTTACTGGAATTTAAAGACTTAGAATTACATTCGTATATAATAAATATTTAAAAACAATATGGGACAATCCTATCGCCCCCTATTTTTATCAATCAGCTAAAATCGTCATTTCGCTATATTAGAAACACATCTAAATAACTTCCTAACATTTTATTATTAAACAATTAATACCTAATAATAATAACATAGATAATTACTTTAATATGTATCTCGTCCGGTATTAAATCACATTTATTTGCTTGATTAGTTGTAAAAAGGCAAAAGGAAGTCAACAAAGCTGGCTGTGATATGAAACTGGGACATTTCACAGCCTCTTTGCCGTCTCCCTAGTTGTCCATAGGGCTGGTGAAACGTTGTCCATGGAGATGGATATGTGACCGTTGAATATTAATGTTTCATGTTAAGTACCTCCTCCTTCGAGTTGGACACCTGTGAACGCTGGTTAATGATGTTGCGTGTTAGGCGATTATCGCTCATCAAAGCTGGCTGTGATATGGGTGGTAGACATACGACAACCACTTCGAGAGCGACACTCGACCAAAATGGCGAATAGATCTTCCTTCCATTGGCAGCTGAAGATCGATCACACAGCCCAACTCGTCAAAAATGGCTGTGATATGATTATGTAACATTACACAGTCATTTTTACGAATGGGCCATGGACCGGTGAATCTGCATCTCTTCATGGTTGACACGACAAGTGGTCTCCAAAAACCGACCACATCAAAGTGGCTGTGATATGAAAGGAAAAGTACATTTCACTTCCGCTTTGACGGGTTAGGTTAGAGAACTTTTAAGATAATCCAGTCCGGAAGGTGTTCTTGTATATCTTGATGTAATAACTGTGGTCATGCTCATCAAAGCTGGCTGTGATAGCTACGTGATGATCTATGACAGACCGACTTTGATGACACGGCCGCATTTAGTCTTCATAGATGACTCGAATTACTTTTTCAGAGCTGTTCACTAACAAAACAAACACATTACATTAGGTATGTTTCAATATTCAGGTTTAATAAAGATAAAATATGTTTAATTTTCGGGTTCAGTGTTAAACGCTTTTAATATTATAACTTCATTTTCATAGTTATTAATTTCATGCTATCCAATAAAATTTACGGTCTCTTTTTAATAAAATACTATAAAGTTTATATTATATTTATATAAGCAAACGTTAATATTATGGACAACCCGACAATTTTAAAGCGAAAATTGAATAGTTGTTAACAGAGTATTTTATATCGATACACAAAATATTAAGAAATTAATAAAATATTGAATGTCAAATTTACTTCAAAGATCAAAACAATGGAACGTGTTGCATCATAAAAGAAAATCACTTAGAAGTAATTATTCTATAGAGTTATTATAAATAAAATAAATAATAAATCTATGAATCGTTTTATCTAAATTAATTAAAAAATACTTCATTCATTATTAAAAGTTTCAATTTTTTTTTAACCATAAATTTATTAAAAAAAGGTTTTATTATACCGAGTTATGCTGGGGATGACTTTTTATCTAGTGATGCATTGCTTTTATGTGAACATGTCACTTTATAACTCAAATATTAGAAAGATGGAATTAAGTTACAAATTTGATATAAAATATGTTATATAGAACTTAGAATGTATTGATGTTTGAACTTATGGCACATTATTCCCTACTTATTTTGTTATACATTATACATTCAATAGCATTTAATTTTTATTTTCTCTTTTTAATGTACACAAACAAAAGCATGAGCATTTTTATTATTATCGATGAGGATTTAATTACAAGTATATATTTGACTTTTCAATCGAGTGACAACAACATACAATGTATGTTGTTAAGAAAGGTTATGAAGAACAATGTCTATTATACACTATTAACCTAAATTTAATTATAATTCAATGGATTTGATGAATAAATTATTAAGTAAACAACATTTTAGAAAAAAGGCTTATTATTTAATAAACACGACCTCATTTAAAACATAAGCTATAATTTACGAATATATATTATTATTTTAAACCGCTCTAAAATTAAGTTCGTTGATAATTAACATTGACGTTACTTAAAGTTTTGTGTTTTTATCTCCTTCGAGCTTAATTTGCCAGACAAAAGACCTGAAACTATCTTGATACCAAACTTAATTACAATCGGTGTATAGGTTTCGTCGTGAAAGCTTAATAGAAGACAAAGTTATATTGATATGAATATCCACCTGAATTATTAAAATATTACTAAACTCTTTGTAACGAGAGCTAGATAATATTATAAACTTTCCTTTTCTATTTATTTTGAAAATTAAGTTTTAGTGCACAAAGATGGAGTTGTATTTTCAAAAGTTTGTACAGCCTGGCTTTTATGATTTATTGTAGTTTATACTCAATTTGAAACGATCATAGGTAAAATGATACTTTGCTTTGTAGGCGAAAACGTTGGAAGTTAAGAAACTAGCTTCTAACTTCAGCTTGTATTACCAAAAGTTTCAATAATTACCACTTAAAGTATAGTACAAAAGTTTTAATAATGTTTATTTTAGACATCGAACCGTAAAGCATTGATTATTTATTATACGTTCAGTCTGTGTAGATTCGAAATAAAAATCAAATTGGAACCACAGATGATATTTAACGGAAATAAAATAACGAAATCTCTTACTGCATTAAGGTCTAGAATGTAAATTTTTAAAAAATAAATTCTCTGATGAAGCTTTTGTTAATATAATTCAGTATATAGGAGATTGCTACAATGGTAAACTCCCTGATAGTCTTTGTTGACCTGGGAATGTATGTGTGTTATCATTAATGCATACAGACACGAATATAGACATGTGTGGGTGTGTAGGTAGGTACTAGCGGTTGTATTTGAACAATACATGTTGGTATGGAATGTTTACTAATCACCGAATTACCATACATACCACTCAAGAGACTATCCACTTCATACACTTAGTTCATGTTACGAACGCAATTTTCACGTTCTTTTGTGTCCAGAAGAATTTAACTCGACAGGGTATTAGGATTGCTTGGGCAGATTTATGATCCTTAACCACTATATATGTTATCCTACTTCGAATCAAATTGTTTCAAATTAGTGTCTGTATCTTATAAAAAGATAATAATTGAATCAAGAATGTCTGGTAAAGGATCACAAGAGACTAAAAAGTTTAAAGAGCTAAAGAAACTAAATTGTCTAAAGATTTGTGAGATTGCCCAATTAGACCAAGAATGTTAAAAATGTGAAATGCATTTTTATCAAGATTACACTTTCTTAAAATGTTTGAAAGTGACGGAGCATTCTGCTGTAATTTAGTTCCCGCGGCACCTATTAGTTAAAAATTGTTCCATTTAGTAAAAGGAAGTAAAGAATGCAGACTAAGTACTAGTGGAACTAAGAAAATATTGAAGATGAATATAACCATAAAAGATAATATATCGTTCATTCAATTAAATTAACAATTACACGATTTTAAGGATTGTCTTAACTATCTTTCTTTTTATTTAAGTTATCATAATAAATAATTATTAAACTAAGTACGTAGTCACCATAAACGAGTACTTCAATAAAGTAGTGTAAGTAATAAGTAGTTAAAATGTAAGGTAGAGTAGTTTTATTAATAAACTGATAAACCTAAACTTATAATTAAGCCGGTGTAGTGTATCAAGTGAGATGAAACCAATTTAAATTCGATTATACCAACACAATGTTATGTTATTAAAATAATTCCAATCACGCTTAAAATAGCTTTCTGGTGGACCCCAAACCAGGCGTCGGGAACGATAATCATTTTAACATGCATTGGAAAATGTGCAACTACCTTCTAAATATAATATAATTATTTTATATCTAGTACTTATCTATAACTATGCGCTAAAACCTTGCAGTAGATAGTTATTATTATGTACAAATTCAGTTGTCATAATATTTATTTTGTAAGTATTGTTTAACAAATATTAACTTTGATATAAATTAAAATGTATTACATGCACTTTTTTAGATTTAGATAATAAATAACTATATCATTGCCAACCCTATAATTATTTTATATGAAAAACCAACCGTTATTTGCAAATATTTAAAGATTTATACAATGTAATAAAGATTGATAATGCCAAAGAAAATAGCCAAAATTTTGCGATTAAAAATAATCAAATATATAATTTAAAAAAAAATTTCGACGTTACTTTTATATGAAATCCAGAGGTTTTGCACAACCAAAGTTCACGTGAACTATTGATCCATAAATCAGACAGTACCCCCCTTGCGCCCTCCCTCCTCCAACTAGACAACCTCTCTTACCCCCCGTGCCCGGGGATATGCGGAGTGTACGTACAGATCGGGTATACATATATTTTTCATCATCTATTTGATATTATTATAATATTATTTTGTTAAAGGATATTGGGTTTCATTACTCTGAAATAGATTTTTCGATAAATTTTTTTTTTCTTTGTTCTTTACATAGTATAATATGGTAATATTTATGTTATTGTTATGATTATTATTAGTTTAAAATTAAGTTTAAAAATTACATACAAATATACAACTCGGTATATGTATTCACAGTCCGTATACAGACTCCATCTTAAATGTTGTACCTAAATGGCGCCGCTGTAAAGTATTGACAGTTCCTGATTTGATTGGGCGGGCTACATTTATTTCAATTTTACTGAGAAACGAGGTTGATATTAAATTATCTCCAGACTGGATTTTTCTTTCAGTAAATGTAATTTAAATAGCAAAAGCTTTTCCCTGCTTTTAAATTTTTATATCTTGAAGATAAAAAAGGAAGAGAAATAACTCTTCGAAATGTACCAGGTTATTGAATTTAAACGCAACTAGTATAAATAAAGTAAATAATGTTTGTCTATAGAAATACGAAACATCAAATACAACCAACTTTCATAAAAACGAAGTATGCAAATGGAACATTATTAAAACAACCGTCTGGTCAGTAGCGTATTTGGTATAATAGAAAATACAAACGCTGACATGTCGCCCGACCCTATTCCCGCTGTCAAAACCAGTCACAGACTAACAGCATAGACAAAAAGCAGCAAAAAAAGGTTTAACATAAACCATGCAGTACCACCTACAGTGTGCTCGATAGGTTTTTCAGAAGTCTTGACATTTTGTTAATTAACAGAGTTATTGGTAGTAGAGGTAAAAAGGGCTTTCATGTTTTCTGGCAACCTTTTCATTTCAACGCTAATTCCTTGGAAGGATTAAATCGATCAAATAATTTGGAGAAGTTTAAATTGTTAAGCAGCGTGAATTACCGACCATAATTGACAAATATTATCATTATATTTTGCTGTCTTAAATGTTAGTGATGTACCTATTTGAATTATGATAAAAACGAAAGCAACGAATTCTAATCAATATAACAGTATGTTACTTAAAAAATATGCAGAAAAGTCTCTACATTTGTACAAAAAGGTTGAAAACTTATGAAGTTCAGTGTTATCTTGTATTTATATAATGAAACAATATCTATTACATTTTTGTATGAGCTAGTTTCTGATAAAGGTCTCTTTATAGTTAATAGAATCACTATTAGAATCACTTACATTCAAAAACATATTGTTTAGATTGTAATTATAAATTATAATTATAACACAATATTATATTCAAATAAATCATCATACATTATTGAAATTACACAATATGCTGTTTATTGTCTAATAAATAATAAATAAAAATGAATTCCACTGAGAAATATTATAATTTCATGTTCATACACACTTCTATACATACATACTTATAGATACATAATTGTATTTTGTTTGAGTTGGCCTCATATTTATCACATACAAGGAAGTCTACATTTATTATTTCGAGTAATATTGCACTTTTGACCGATAACATTTGAGATAAATCTGTAAAATAGCTGGCGCACTTTATTAATAATTATATTTTTTTGTTTTACCTATATACTAGAGATTTATAGCTAATGAGATTTATATATGTATGAAATATATTCTATGTAGTCGAATTCTTTACAAACTTGAATGAAAAATATTCAATATTGACTTTGGAATGGGTGACGTACTACACTGGAGCTTAATGTTAGTAATCTTAGAAAGCAACTATTACGTTTTATATATAATATAACTAAATTAAATAAGCAATATCTATTGGAAAAAACAACATAGATTTTTAAAAATCTCTCCAGTTTAAGAACTGTCCTAATTTAAAATATTAAACTAATTTCTTTAATTTGTCTATGAACAGATCTTTCGTTCAATCCAAGCTACTGCTTTCAGAGTAATAAAACACTGCAATAGTTTATTATTAAATACACATAAATAAATACTTTAATTTATAATCAAAGTTAAGATCTTGCTACAAGTTCGAGATATTTTTCCCATTCGTTTTACTTTATCAAGTTACGGAATTACAGGAACTTAACAAGGAGACTAATATGGTTCACTGCAACAAAATGGAATATCATAGAATTGCCGCTCTACGAGTCTAATATAATTTGTGGTTACATCAGGCTTCAGGAATTTTTATTATAAATTTCTTTCAAGAATATTACGTTATTTATTTTCTTAATAAGAAGATAGATATGAAGCAGTGGATCCCATATTACCGTAACGGTTCTTGAGATGAAGATTGGTGAGGTCCACATCCGGTTCAGACCACCCTTTATTTGAGGTCAGATTGTTAAGAGAAAGAAAAGCTCAAAAATTATAAAACATAACTATTAGTCTTGACTTATATACTGGAAAGTTTTTCTGTGCATATTGTAATATAATTTATATATTATGGTCTATTTATTTTTGTTTATTTACTTTGAAAAAGGGTATCTTTTATTAAATAATAATAGATATTTCAAAGAGAGTAGACCTTTGCTTTAGCTACATTCTGATTAAAATTCTAGCTTTTAATAACAGTTTTTGGAGTTTTATTTTCTATTTAATGTATTGAAAGTTCAGCATATTCATATATAATATTAATGTTGAGTTATTATTATATTATTATTAAGCATTTTTAAAGTCTGCATGCTGGTGCGTAATGTTTCAAAGTATCATTTGGAAATCTAAAAACGGGTAATGTTCTCATTCGGTCCCGGTTTATGTATATAAAATATATATATATTTCTAATTCGTAAGAATCGCATTCTATATAAAAGCGTCTAATTACACTAAAATTATAAACATATTCCATACATATATACTTTCAATTTATTAACGTCACACGAAAACTTTTAATATATATCTTATGAAATAATAAAGAAAAACAATATTAAAAACTTAGCCCATATCTTGATTTCTTCTCCTGCAACCGGGGTTCGAAGAAAAGTGCTCAGTCCTCATGAAAGACAAGGTAGTGAGAATTTGGATGTCGTGGACATCTCACGACCCAGGTCTTTCATGAGGTAAAGGGCAAGCTTCGAAGTATGTCTCATGATGCAAGGACAACAGCGTTTGGCTCCAGCAAGCTTGCTACTAATATATTAAATATATTATACGATTACAAAACCAATAAATACAATTTTTATATAAAAATAATTGTGCATAATAAAATCATTGTTTATTCTATTTACAAAATTTTGAACAACCAACCAACCATCGCTCGAATTATTTATATAGTTGCAAAATTATACAATTTGATTTATGCGTGAAACTAACTGAAGCTTTTTATTGTTTCTAATAAATAAATAAACACGGTGTAAATAATTGATGTAAGCAATTCAAATAGCTATTCACAGCTATCGTAAAAGTGAGGTGTTTGTTTGTAAACAATATAGTACTACAGTGTATATACGCTTATCAGCTCTGCAATGTCGTGTGAAATTGGAAACACAATTTCCAATTTGTAAATAAGGATTTTTTGGAAATTAGAAATAGGGATGTGCGATTACAGAAAAACCTCGGTGCTATTTCTTTAAGATGATAGATTGTTATGTGAAATAAAAAGAAGAACAGAAAAAATAGACTTTTTGAGTTACAATGCCAGCATTTCCAGGGAAGGTCTATTCCAGGGAAGGTCCATTCCAGGGTGATATGAAATATGTGATGGCTATCTTTTCATAATATGAAAACGCAAATAAAAAACATAGATCTATAACTATTGTACGTACTTCTTTATGTTATAATTATTTAATAATTGTGTTTATTTTTAAATAACACAAAAATAATAATACAATCAATTCTCTAATATTTTTTTGGATTAATTCATTGAATTATTATGAAGTAAAAGGAAATTATATATTATTCAACGGTGATACAGTAACATCTATCGATGTCAACTCGATAAAGTTCTTGATATAGAAATAAATAACTGGCATTAAATATACCGTTTTTTTAACATATTATAATATTTGATGTATTTTTATTAAACATTTGATAAGACAATATTTAACTGTGTTATCTATAGTGATAACTTTAATATTAAAACTACTCAAATATTATACAATTGTAAAATGGAGTATGGACTTTGGGTAGTGGTTTTTAACTAAAAAAATACCTCTTTTAAAGTATTATTTTAATAATTATATTAAGATATATTATATAGATATAATAATACAAAACAGAAAATATTAAAGTTTATAAGTTGAGATGGGAATAGGTTATTTGTCATATAATTTATAGAGTAATTCCTATGTTATCAACAAGAGTATTAATATTTTAAGTGTTAATGTTAAGAGTTTTTTTTTTGAGGGGAATGGAAATACCATATACAAACAAAAGCTTCATATCCTATGGTGTGCTACAAATATGTCTGTAATTTTTTACTTATATCAGTATAAAAAGAGGTCAGAAAAAAATACCAGTTTAGATAGAGAAAAGATTTTTAAAGCATTGAATGTTCTTTTAATTCAAGAAATATTTAATAAAGCTTCTTTTACAATTCACAATACAGTTTTCTCCACTTATATTTTCTATTATCTACATATCCAAAAGACCCTGGCATTTTACTTTGTTCCATATCTAAAAGGAAGATTCTGGAATACACAGTAATGATTTGTTTGAAATAACTACGTCAAGAGCATTTCAATTTTAATGTTTTAGAATAAGTATAACTATTAAGTGAATTTAAATAAACTTATATAATTTGATATTTTTCTCAATTAATTAGGGAGTAGTGTTTTAAAAATATACAAACAAAAATATTCAATAATAATGAAGTATATAAAATACTTTGGACACAATATCACTGTGATATGTTTTTATATTGTTTTTAATTATTCACAAACTTATGGCGCTGATGCCGTTATTATGTTATCGATGACGATACAACATTACTGAACACTTTAAACTACTAGCGAACAATTTACACAAAATACTATCTCATCCAGACGATAGTAAAATAATATAAATATAGTGATAAAAAAAATACAGAAAGTCTAGTTAAATGATTTTGAAAGAGTTATGTGAAGGTGTATTCGACTCCTTTATAAATCTTTAAGTACTGTATTGAAAAATGAAATGGAAAAAAACTTGTAAAACATTGATAATAGAAACAGCTCTAATTAATCTTCTTTACAAAGAAAAGTTCTTAAAAATGGAGTCAGCAATATTACAAATTGAGAACAATACTTTAAAATTTAATAGTATGTATATTCTAAATAGTCATATGAAAAACTGCACACAGGCAGACATGAATGACATACTCATATGACCTACTCATGTTCGTTATTGAAATTACGATAAAGATTCATTCATCTCATAATTAATGACAGACAGACAGCGTCTAGACTAGCAACACAACGTAATGATACACGGGTACAGGAATATATTAAATAATACATAAGGTATTTGACACCGATGAGTCGTACATGTTTAGATGACATTTGAATAATCTTATTTTTAGAATACTCTAAGAATTGGATAAGTTCCGATGAACTAACAAGTTCTTTTGTAAATAAACTTTTGTATGTTAATATTTTGAAATGAAGGCAACTAGTATTTACATTTGCTTTAGAAAAATCCAAAAATTGCTAAATTAAGGTTTTGGAAAACAAGCAATACAAAAAGATATGTTTATTTTTAAACAACTCAATGAATTATTAGTAAGCGTCATTTAATTTTATTGTCAGAAGTAAATTTACCCTTAGAAATAACCATATTTCTTAAATATATATGTATATATTTATTTTAACTAATATTATCATTTAAGAAAGAAGAAGATGGACGACGAAGATTTACTAGAAGACATAGTAAAGGTTTGAAGAAATGGACATATTTCGTCGACGTATCTAATATTTGGGATAGGGTCAGGTTATTTTTAATTATCACAAAATATATACTAAGAAAAGAAACAATTTTTGACGATTCTATGTTGGCTAAAAATAAATGTTCGGTCGTATATGAAGGTGTGAAAAAAAAACTATTTCTTACTCTACATTAAGCCGTTCATGATATAGGTATATGTTTTTAGATTTTACAAAAAAATAGAAATCATATTGACTTCTAATCTATTTGATTATACTGTAATGGCAGAGGAAATTATTCTTATAAATATAATAAATTCTTAAAACGCAAAAACTTCTCTTAAAACACTGTTTTTGATGGCCGGAACCTTTATAGAGCATAAGTCAATTGGCTTACTGATTTTCAATTATACCTTTACCGGCCGTCTTTTTGAAGATATATTTTAATACAATAAGACTAAAATAAAATAAAATAATATTTCCTACTTTAAATCTTTACATAATATACATGTTTTCAAATTTATTTACTCTTTTTTATAATATTATAAAATATAATATTTTATAACATTGTTTATAATATAGTTCTTTGTTTGCTTTTTACTGAACAAGTAACTGAACAGTCAATAACTACTGTAATAAATAAAATTTAATAATAAATTGAATTAAGAGTACACCGATTTTCTTGGCGGTTCATATCCTTAAATATATCCTTTGTTATCAACTGCAACTAGAGTCGTTTCATAAATGCAATTAATAACTATGTGTAATTAAATATTTTGACTCTACCTGACTTGAACGGATTTTTATGAAATTCGGTTTGCTGAACTTATTAACATATGGGGTATTTTAACTGCAAAACAACAAGTTTGCGGACAAAAAAACCTTGTACTATATATATAACAATAATAAACAAAACAGATACACTGAAAATTCTGCGACAATGGATGGCTTATCTCGGTGGGTCAAAAGTACAGAGGGAATTTGAGTGAAGGTAAATAAAGATCTAATTTATTTATTTATGTCTTTTCTACTTTGAATCCACACAGATCACCTATGTACGTCAAAGGGAAGTGTTAGATCAAAAGCATTACCGCATTTCCCCGAACATATTAAACCCCACTTCGAAAAATCTAACCAAAAAATAAAAAAAAACTAAGTTATCATCTAATTGATGTAAACATTCCAGTTAAATTATGATATTAAAATAGAAAAAAAGGATTTCCTGCTAGATGTATATTATATGTGTGTGTGGGTAAAGGGATGCAGTTAACTTTAAAGTGAAATTAATATCAGACTCCCGAGAACTTTATAGACCAGGGTGTGGGTGGAAACCGTAGGACGTAGAGGAGGGATGCTGATCAATAGTACTGCATTATAAGCGTGGACGTTTCTACGTGGGTGAAAAAGAAATGAAAACCTACATCGGTCTTGAATAACTAAAATAATATTCAAATTAATAGGTAGGATTCATTTAGTTTGAGAAGCTCAATTTAATAATTTATTTGATACAACTTTTATATATATTTTATATATCTACTCGTAATATTAAAGAAATAGTTTTTAAAATTGTGCTGTTATTTAACCAATTTTTTTAGTAGGTAGGTTATATTTTTTCTTAATATCTGTGTATCCTAGCAGTTGATCCTATCTGTGATCTTATCTTTTGATTTCTAGGATTACCATGGCTAATCTTTGTGCGAGTATGTTACGGTCAAGAATCGCATCTTTGCAAAATGTAATTAGATTTTATACTTTTCATATTGTTTTTGTTTTGCACAGGAAATAGGTAATAATTTTTACTTTTTTTGAACGCTTTCTCAATAAACTGATTTCATATAATTGATTTTAAAAAAAGCTCCTTTATTTTTATGATAGGCGTTGTTTTAAATTAATAATCAACATATAAAATCCTAATCGATTGCGAATATATGTTTTTTATTATTATTTATTGTTTTTGTTCATAATAGGAGAACATAATTAGTAAAAGGACTGCACTTTTGAAGTTGTTTATTATCATCAAGACTCTCTTATACCAATAAAAAATAAAAAGATTTACCAACATTGAAGCAGTGAGGTCTCGTGTCGAACATTGGAATACAAGAAGCAATCAAACAACTCCTACGCTTCAGAGAAACGAGGTCCTGTATATATCTACAAAATGTCGGTGTCAGTGTGTTCGTTCTTCTACCTAAAAAGCTTGACCGATTCTGATTATGTTTTTATATTTTTAATGGAGCTATTTGAATAAGACTTAGTTTAACGGTGTCCGGTAGCTGGATATTCTCTGACCATATTACAGCTGTTTCTTTTTATGTGCCAACCAAGATTTGTTTTTTAATTGCTGCTTACAAAAATATTTTGGTTGTATCTTGGTTTGGTGTTAAGTCCACCAGTTTCATAACTTTATTGTAAAATAAGGATTCAATAAATAAGTAATAAATTTAAAATCTATGTTGTTTTTTTAAGTTTCTGTACTGCCTTTATTGCGCAATTCAGACTTAAAATCTTATGCTTGATTTTAACAATTCAGTTAGTAAATGGGTTTTTAATTTAATAGCACTAAAGGATAAAATATGTTTTTTTTAATAAGCAAAGATAACAGTAACTTATATGTCGATCTGTTTACTTTATATAATTATAAAGAAATTTTGAAAACAATCCTCTTAATTGTACGAAATAATAACATTCTGACATTTATAGAAACCAAAATCAAAATGGTAACAATATCTGGCGATACTTAATTTGATCATCAAAATCATTAAAATAGGTATACAATCTGTTTAATTTTTTTTAGTATGTTTCTAAACATAGGTTGTAAAAAGTTCTGATAGTGTTGAAGTCTGTCTTTTATAGATTACTTCATAGAGATATTATACATAGAGTAGGGAAGGCATAGGCCGGGATGCGAGTGCAATTCTAATCACACATTCAAGAAAGAGAGGAAGGTAGATAGTTTCTATTTATTTTTTTCATGAACACTTTTTAGGTTGGATTCCCTTCTCTATATATAATAACTCTGTGGATTTCTCTGGTGAAACATTGTAAAAAAATCATTTAAATATTTACAAACACATACATTTCCATAAAAGAAGTAAATAAAAACTGTTTAATATTATTTTTATTAATAGCTTAAATAAATACGGCAAATAAATATTGTTTTAATTTTATATTTGTTTACACAGATTGTATAATTATTGTTAGTATTATTCAATGCCGTTAATGGCCATGGGCACTAATTACTAAGTACAATGATAAATACAATAAAAAATAATATATTATTTTATTTGCTACTTTTTTATTTTTACTTGCAAAAGTACTACATTCTGCCACAAAAATTGTATGAAACAAGTCTAAGGTACATTGCGTATGGGGAATACCATTCAAGATCATTGTTTTTTTTCTACTTTTATGATAAGTCCTATAATTTGCCTATTAAAAGATATAGTAAATAATAAAAATAATAAAAACATCTTCCCATCTTCTGCATTTCTTCTTGCACAATTATTTAATTATTAAAATAGGTAATAATCAACATATTTGATTAAATTCAGTTTCCTTACATTCGAAGATGTAAATAGTTATAAAAAAAACGTGTAAATGAATAATGTAATATTATTGAAACATAATATAAATGGTCTTGTTACAAGTTTTTTTAGCTTATTGTACACAAAGAATCATGAAAAGATTTTTTATTAAATAAATTATGAAAAATCAATAACGCAATAAAACTTGTTGTAAACCAGCCTGAGAACTTACGTTGATAAGAATAACCAAAAAGTCTTTATTTAAAACAATAATCCAATAAATAATAAACTAAAATATCAAAGGATGCTGGATTTTTTGGGTATCTATCCAGAGTGGACCAGTCACTGTTTGTGTGACAAGACCTGTCATAACCATCGCGGTAGCATAATATATCGCTGGCATTACATAAACGATAAACAGGACAAGGATGAAAAATAAAAATAAAATATAAAAGAGAGGGAAACAATTTTACAACTTTGAATTAGTAGAAGTCATAAAATTTTTTCCTTCGCAGTATTCATAACACCTACCTCATTTTATTTCTCTCCCACTCTTGCGAAGTCCGCCCTTCAGAAGAACCGCCCGCCAGCAGACTGCCAAAATGTATTATAAACTCTATGAAAAACTTAACTTCAAATAACACAAATAAATACAAGATATTTATGTATTCCATCGCAATATCTGTTGAAAATTGAAGAAAATACTCCCAGAGGAATCATACTGGACATCGTGAAATTATTAATTCATCCAGTTTCATCTTAATCAAAGATTATTAAATAATCGCGGAGCAAAAAACAATCGCTTAGTAAAAAATATACAATAGCATTGCAATTAAACATACACACTATACTTAATAACTAAATATACACTCTATAATTGTAATAACATTGAAATAATCTATTTACCTGTTAAATATATTTGTATATCTTCTGTATTAATGTGCGGAAGTTGCCATCATTCTTGTACCTCTTTGTTTCAACTGTAACAATACAGAAAACATTATAATAATGACAAGTGCTTTGAAATAACCCAATTTTAAAACGCTAGTGATAAATTCAAAGTTTGGCATTGCACTATTTCGCAGGTACAGCATTGAAAACACAATGTAACAAAACAATTCGCATGATGCAGCGGCTCATAAAAACTAGTTTAACTACATGTTATTAATATAACGAGATAATCATAGAACTTACCAATCAGGTCCAACGTCAATTATGGCGCCAACTTCCCAGTACCTGTAAAGATAGAAAAATCGTATTAAGTACCATTTATATTATTATATGGTTTTGTTCTATAAGATATGTTAATTGGGTGTAAATATGTAAATGAGCCATTTAAATAAATAAAAGTAAGTAATATCAAAGTATTATTGCAATTATTTATGTATATAACAGTATTATTATAGTAAAATCATTAAAGCATTGAAATTCGATGAAACTATATTGTATATTTTTTGATTGATTTTTACATCTGATTTTTAAAAAAATAAATTAAGAATTATAGATCACGGCTATATTTTATCCTTTCACCCCGAATCATATTCATCATCGTGTTTCTCAAAGAATAAGCCTGCTTTGGAATTGAACTCACGACTTTCATCTCAGTGGTCAGTGCCGCTAAGTACAAATACCAACTGACCGCCAATTAATGGAGCTACTAACAGGAAAATTATATAATTATCTATTTGTTCGCTTACTTGTAAACAAATAGAATCTAATAAATTTGAAATTAGTACATACAATTCACATTTAAATCCACCAATCAACACTTCCTAAGTACACTTCCAATTGACTGAGTCAAATTAAACACTACAAAGGTTGAAGTTGCACACATGCACATGTCAATAGATGAACCGGCAGACAATTAGTAAGTGCGCAAGAGTGTACTTAACATTAAGTATCGTCCATTGAGATGACAATACGCTGAGTCACTACACCGAACACAAACGTAAACGAATACGACTCAGGATACATTATATCTAGAAATGCCAACGCTGTGATACGCATGTGTCCTCACACACACACATTCACGGTAAACTATTAGTGAAAATCCCTCAGATACAGCATCTCTTTCTGACTCTATCTATCTTATAAGTTTTCTTCTTGTTTCGTCGTATTTTCATCCTTTTTTCGAAAAAATATTTTTTACATTGGAATGCTTTAATAGAATTTAATTTTATAAGAAACCTTAAGAAATGGACGTCGTATAATATGATAACTACTTGCCGAGATGACTAAGGATCTTATAAGATAACTAAAGCTGGTACATATGATTACAAAGTACATTTTCATATTCAAGATTAAATCGAGGAGATAGGAAATTGGACTAAATCTATGAAAACAATCTATGACCTATGAATATATTGGTCAACTTGATTTCCAGTTTTAAAACATCAATCTTCACTCTACTATAGATATTTATACTTGACAAATTCAATACTAACAATAAAAAATAGTTGCGCAGATACAAGAGCAGCGCCCGACAAACCCGTTCATGGAACGTAGTAATAGTAAAATCACAATTACTCCATTTGCACCAACCTGTTAAAACGGGGCTCATTCAAAAAACGATACTATCAGTGAGTGATAAGGTTGTTAATCGTTCACAACCTTAACACTCACTGATAGACTAGACCGTTGACGCTGTATGGTAAAAGCTTTCCATGTTCAGAAATCAATCAAATGGCGCATGCGCACTCGTAGGCTGCTCCTATTCGCTAGCACTTCGGTCTGATCCGGGCAATTTAATTACCTAAATTAATTTACGTCTCAGATTGAATGTCAGGGAAATTGTAAGGTGATTCTAAATACAAAAACACTTTCCGACGGAGTAAGATAAAAAATACTTTTTAAGTGGACTTGGATCGATAACCGTGATTCTAATTAATATTAAAAAAATAATTTAATTAAACATAAAAATGGCAGGAACTTATCAAAATTCCTGAAGACAAAATAAGTGTCAGGTCCGAAGACTAAAAAAAGAAACTTTGGGGAATAACGGAAATTGTAAGCATATTTGCTAAGTGTTTATTCATCAGCGATCCGACCTGACCTCGGATAAAGGTAACGGCCGCGGTGCATTCGCCGTGGGTTCAATGACACTTGTTTTTTTTCGCAAACTCTTACAACCAACCATTCAACTCGTCGGTTCAGAGATTAAATGGACCGGGTTGTAAAAGAAACGTTGTATGCGTCACGATTGATGACAGCAAAAAGTTGCAACCGCAATAATATAATGAAAGTGAATTAAAGTTTCTAATAAGTATATATATTTCAGTTAGATGATTTATCTAAAATAAACTTTTAATATCCATAGTTAATATTAATATATTTTTTTTATAAGATAGAATAATCAGACCAGAGCACTTCCAAGCGACCTTGCTAGCAGTCAAGACGTCTAGATAAGCTAATTTTGCGATGTGTATTCAGTTTATTACTGTAAAATAAGCCTCAGCACAAAATATATAAAAAATACTATAGTCGAATGGTAAAACGATAATCCATTTTCATTCATATTAATTGTGATTGAACGGCTGAATGGAACACAAAATCCACATCATTCATTCAATTCACTGGTTACCGCTAAATGACTGATGACAATTGAATCGCAGTATTATCGTATAAATTGAAATATTTCATTGAGTTTTCTACTTGCATTTAGATAACAACGAAATATCACGGAGTATCAATTAATATTGTTATTGTAGTTTGACTTTATCATTACACAAAGCGGTCGACAGAAATATCCATGACCTCTGGTTTGTCGATAAAATACTTTTCACTTTATTTAGCAACTACCTATTTATTTATTTTGACCCTACAATTATTTCACACTTAAAATGCAGATATTTTTAATGTTTTTAATAAAATAATTGTATTTTGATAAAATTAAATAAAATCTTTTAGGATACAAAATACAACTTAAGGACGACAGTTATTAAAATGGTATATATTCAATAATAATTCCTTATCTATATTTGAAACTGGACGAAACTAGTTAAATTTTGAATGATTGAAGTTGAAAACAAACACATTACATCACTGACATTCACGTCATACTGAATGTTATCGTACTGTGCCCGCGCAGCGTCACGCCTGTCACTTGATTTAGTAAAGTGAAAGCTATGAGTAAACTAGGTTTATTTGTTATAAGATATATTGGTATTTACAAATGTATTAAAATCTTTTTATATATAATTTTTAGATATAGTTTTATTGCTTTTTATTCATTTGTATATAGGGTGTGATTATCGATTTGTCGAATACAATATACTAACATAATGATCTATTTTTGTATACTCTATTAATTTCGCCTCGTTTTTGTAACTCTAAGCGGCGCGTGATCATAAGTTATTTTGTTTTGAAATAACGTCATACTTTATTTCGATCTAAGGCCAAAATTAACTGCTCTGTTACAATATTTATTACAGCCATTTTTATTTTCATTTACTTTAGAATAAAATTGAAAGGGTGAATTGAAATACTGTTTGTCTTATAATTTATTTATAAATGAAAACTGTGATAGTCATTTGCATTTTAATGAGATACAATTTTACTATTCATTATAATTATTATTTTATTCGCAAACATAACAAATAAAAAAAATATAATACGATTTCAAGAATTATTGTAATGATTTGAACAAGGATGCTAGTTGCTAGGTGCTTGATTCCAAGTAGTTATTGAAGGAAGAACTGAGTTGGCATGTTTCCAAAATTATAAACAGAAATGTTCACAATCGCACTATTCCAAGTTTCCATTAGATCTTTAAAACATTACTAGGTAATAATAGAATAAAATATATAGATATTTATTACAAAATTATTACATTATTAAGCAATGAACTAGATATGAAGTCTCAGCAACATTAAAAGTACCTAAAATATTAGATTTTTAAACAATCAGCTTTTTTATAAATAATGCTTAATTTTAATTGTATTTTTAGTCATCGTTGGCCGATATACAGCATAGATACAGTAAATAAATTAACTATTTGAGTGGCTTAAATGTTTAAGATTATAAAAAAACCTTACCTAATCTCTCCACCGATTGCATTTTGTATGAACTTCATCGCGAAGTCTCTGGCTTTAACCATTGCCCATGTTATCTGCACAAGTTCAATGTTACGAAGGAGGCCATATCTGTAAACAGTAAGAATGAATGAGCTATAGAATTATAATTCTGTTATCTTTAATGCCATAGCATTGTCATTTATACGTTTCTAAAGTAACGACCGCAACACATTGGAAGGTAATTTACATATGTTATCCATTTATGTTTATTTTTATTTGGTTCTGATAATTAAATGTACGAAAACTCTGTATTTCTGTTTTTTTTATTTCATGCTTTCTATAGAAAATATATTTATCGTTACCACGCTCCAACACTCGCGGACACAAAGGATGACAAAAAGAAAAACATTGCATAATATCAACCCCGGTTTTTTGTGACCTCCGAGAGGGGATGAGACTATTGTGGATGGGTCGAAACTACCTGCGCTTGAATGTTTTTCGTAGCCACGTCCCTGTTAAAAAAAAGTGACTTTTGAACAGCAAAAAACAGGCAAGCTGAAACGAAAGTTTTTGCTTTGAATCGATCGCTTTGTAAACTCCAACACGTTTCGTAGTTATAAACTAACTAAACTGCCTTTTAAAAATGTAGATTTATCCTTAATAAAATAAAGATTGTAAGGCTTTTGAAGTAATTGTATGACGGAATAAGCAACCGTTATAGACAAGGCGATGCGTTTGGTCCGGCCTCGTGAGCCATGGTAATGGCGTGCAGAGACGCTCTACTTGGTGTAACGGAACTGCGTGGTTTTTCGTCCGGTTTTTTGGACTGCATACATAAAATCGATAAATTAATTGTTTTACTGATTTATTTACAAACTTCTTTTTATTTGCAGAATCGATAGATCATTTACTAATTCATTGTAATTGTATCCAGATCATGTAATTAATTATTGCGTTTACAAATCCCTATACATTTTACGTATACACTTTAAATAATTTATAATACCCAGTTAGATATTTGTGTTAGAAATTATGAAATGATCATAGAATTTAAATAGAAGTAAGCAACTATTTTACATTAAATATATTTCTTTCAACAACTCTATATAATTTCAGGTCACGTAATTTAATGAACAATTTACTGGCCTGCCTAATTTAGATACATATTAAACAATAAAATCAATTAACGGTTATTTTAATATAATTATTTAGAAAGCGTAATGCGTATACACTCGTAGAGTCATTTCCGTCTCGCGACGTTTATGAACTCTACATCGCTCGTATATGTAGTAATTGTTTCTGCTCTAACGCTAATGAGCTCTAGTCATAATTCGCATCGTAATTGTATACGTCACCAGACATCTGGCAGTCATCTTATAATAATGAGTAAATAACAGAAACAATTCTGAAAGTGAAATTGAGAACCAACCATTTTATAACAGTCTCGAGGGCTAACGGTATTTTCTGCCGTGGTACATGTATCGCGTTGTATTTGTAAAATATTTTTTGTTTTGTTGGCACAAGTTTTTTTTTATTTTGAGTTTGCAATTTATATAGATTAGATAGATTTGTACGATTATCCATTCTCACCAATTTAGAAAAAATATCCCATTAATTAATATTTGGTATAAACAACATTAAAACTATATTGTAAGTCTCGGCGTTAAGCGCACCTTTTGTATTGGATGTCGGTTAAACGCCATCGAATATTCCGATTCAGTAGTGCGCGGAGATGAGCTTTCTTCACATGCCGTTCTTTGCGTGTGTCGTAGCGACGCACTCCACTTCACACGTTGGCATCCACACAATATAACTGCATATAGTCGTATTATCCTTGACAGACAAACTTGCAATTGGTTACACTTTCGGCTTAACTTATTTAAATGATTAAAAAACTTACAGATTATTTAATAATGAATATAATTAATAATTGATATAGCTAAGTACACCGCACTATATGGTAATAAATTCAAAATACAACCGTAAGCTCTAATTGCTTTAAATTCAATGTACACAGTTTTGAGAGGCACCGCCTCAGCGTGACTTTTGAGAATAGAAAGAGAAAGAGAATTTATGGTTCGAAACGTGCGCGCGCATTTACAGAGCGAGCAACTTGTTGCCCTCCCAGACCACCATCACCCCGGCCACGTCGCTTGTCGATATAGCAACGTCTACGCCCTCTTACAAAATTACCTTCGTCTTCTTATTAAGTCGTATTTTTTATTTTACACCTAGATTGACCCTTAAATGCTTTGGTTATAGGCCTTTTATATTCTGATTTTAACGCAGTCGCTTACGTAACTGCTCTGCGCAAAAATTCGAGCACCTACCTGCGGTCCTATCCTTAGGTAACAATATTGCGGCGAATTTCAGCTAAACCAATAGCTTATATGTTAGTTTGATTCTATATCAATGATGGTAGTTTGGTTTTATGGGAATTATATTTGATATTTTAAACGTAAATTTAGTTGAGATGTGTTGATACTCTTTGTTTTAGATGCGATCGCACATTCAGTACTACAAAATATAAAAATGAATAAATTTTTGGCACCACTTATACATTTTTTTAAGTTTGTCGTAGTAGTTGAAGATTAAAAAAATAGCACTAGTGATGCGACATAAGAAATAAAGAAGAAAGATTATTGTTTATTATTTTGAAGCTGAGTATTAAAAATAACTTTAAAAACAAACAGGTGTTAGATCTATAGAACGCATGGATACAATAAGAGCATGGGGTGCCGTTAATTTGGGCCTGTTTGAGACGGACTGGTCCTTGGCACGAAACGAGAGGTCTTCGGCCGCTCCGTAACTTGGCAATAACTGACCTAACACTAGACGGATGTTCGACGCTATCGAGGGTCGCATTGCACCTGGCCGCCGCACCGACATTCGTTTTTGTGCAGCTATCTATCTTTCAGTGGTAGTTTATTTTAATAACGCGCGCAGATGGCGCGAGCGCAGCCACGCTGGTAAGTCATGGTAGCGATTGTACACCCTATGAGTAAAGCGCAGGGCGCAGTTAGCGATGCGCCACTCCCGGGCCGCAAGTTGTAAACAAACCGGGCGAGGGCAATGGCTGCCGCCACTCCCCGCGCTCGTTGCTCCGACGACGCCATTCAACCGGGAAGTTCACGCTTTATTTTTAGTTTCATGGAGCGGATAAAATATAACGGAATTTTCATATCGACACCAACACCACAAGCAATGTCATATTTATATTCAATAGTTTACTTAAATATGTATATTTTAGAAGGAATTTTATTAATGTTATTTTCAGGCCACTTGCCTAAACATCTATTTTCGACGATTACAGTAGCGTATATGTAATACAATATAGTATATGTAGGTTTGTATAGGTTACCGCAGTATACTGATGACATGTACCAATTAAGGTCATTAAATAGTTTTAGTTCACAGTGAGATACACAACTAGTTATCATTAAGGAAATGCAAACAAAAAATATAAAAAACCATTATCCAGCTAATAATAAACATATAAGGGAGTCGTATAAATATGAGGCCAGGTGTTACTTGCGAACGTTGGGGTCAATAGCCTTTCTGCAATATAGTAAGTACCTACTTAATTGAGCGCTGTCGTCATCGAGATGTCTCACGCACGCCGAGTGAAGCACTTCCGCTGTGGCGACGCGTAGCTAACGGCATTGACATTGGAAATACGTGCCGAGACCCTGTCAAAGTTGAGGCCAAGAGCGTAGTAGCCGATTTCAAGACGTTATGTTAGGCAGCGTCGGCGGCCGCGGTCGTACCGGCGATGGCGACGGCAGCGGTGGGTTACGAGTCAATGACCTGAGGATGGAGGGTGCGCGCGCACGCAGCGGTGCCCCGCCTTTATTTATTACGCTACGCGCGGTGCGCTCGGCGCCGGCAACGCGCGTCGCGCGGCGGGGCGGAGGCCGCATTCCGGGCGACCGGCGCCGGGGCCCGCCGGGCGTAGCTAAAATAACGCGCCCAAAACCCATCTCGACGATCATACTACGTCAGTAACGAGTCACATTTTAAAATAAGCCATTTTAAACTTACTCAATTTCAGGAGCCATACTGAACACGTGCGTCAACCTCAGCAACCACTAGTAATGTCTCTGCGCACAGGCACCATTTTCACTGTCCATGATGTAAAAATTGAACATAAAAAATATATAATTTATAGTTCACGGTTTCAATATATATCCTATGGTATACATAAGTCAACACAAAAGTTCACATGGCGCGCGCGAGGTGTTGTTCCGGAGCGCGCGGATACACGTCAACTTAGATGGCGGTATGACGCATTAGTGAGCGCGCGGCGCGGCTTTACAGTATGCGCAAGTAAACGGGGCGGCATAGCGGACGCGGGGTCGAGGGAGCGTCTCCCCACACTCCTCGGCTCCGTGCTGCCCTCTACGTCGGGCTCATCGACCGCTCTCGCCCTCGCCGCCACGGCATGCCACAACTCGGTACTCGGTACTGCTGCCAAGGTATGGCTCGCACTCAAGTATGAATACTGTACCAAACACATTTTTGCCCTTGTCGCCAGCGTCTACCGTTTAATAAAAGTACGCACAGCTACTTGTCAAATCATTGTCATTTTACAGACTCTCTCATTATTATTTACATACTTATCAGGTATCATTTTTTTTATTTAATCATGTTCACAGGTCAAATGTTCTACGTAATATATAATTTCATACTACAATTATGACATAAATTATGATATTAATTATATCATAATTATTAAAAACATATGCAATATCTAAATACATGCAACGAACTTCGCAGTTACATATTATATCCATAAAATACTAGCTCTTGTTAAAGCAAATATAAAAAGAAACTTCAAAAAATATATAACTTTTAACCCCAAAGACTTAATGTGCCAACGTCTAGGTGCAAATCGATATAGCGCCGTAATTCAAAGTACCTATCATACTATAGACTGCCAAGCTGCACAAAATCGAAGCCCGCTAACGAATCGTTAACGGACCGCGCCCGCACCGTCTACACCGCACTGACATCTCTGATGATACGACGTGTCAACAATCATGCGTGTTAAAACCACCTGTGTTATCTGATGATTTCTATTTCTATTAAGTAAATATTGTTTATTGTTTAAGTTTCACTCAAATTTTCTTTAAATTTATAAAGAATTAATATTTAAATTTCAACTTTAAATGAATGTGCTTATATGTACCTAATGGAAACTTATATTAAAATAAAACAATAGCAAAGGGAGTGTGTGGAATTCAAGTGAAGTTTTAGCCAAAAGGCGTCTCTTTTTGGTGTTATTCAGAAATATGTTTGTAACTTGAACAAAGGTTATACGACTGAGAGCTTTGTAGAAATGTGATATTAATAAAGTTGAAGAGAATTCATGAATGGTAGAGCTTCATTTATTTGCATAGTTTTGGACATCTGGGATTTATTCTCTTGTTTTAATAGACATGTTTTATCCCGCTTCGCCGGTTTGGGAATCAGTCAGCAGAGTGAAGTAAATGTTGCAAGGAACACATCTATACATACTTAGATCGGTACAAATTTTACTAATAAAAGCGTTCGTCTTTATCGTTCGTCTAAAATTTGTCTTTATACATCTTTCTGTATACATACAGAAATCATGTTCAGTATCACTAATGCAGTTTTATGGCTTGTAATAGTATAACAAATTATATTACTACGTGCGTGTAATTATTAATATATTTCTTATTTATTAACAATGGAACATTTAATCTGAATTCTATAAAAGTAATCATGACCTTGATATGGATATATGAACTTGAAGTTTATATATAATTTATCTCGTGAGCTTTTAACTACGCGTAAGTAAAAATATTTTACATTTCTCGCCGGCAAATTAGTTAATTATTACATTAAAACCTACACGTGTTTGCTGATGTTATATTTATTTATTCCTATGGTTGTTATAATAATAAAAAAACTGGATAATTAAAAGTTTTTAGAATCTGTTTATTGTGTTAACTATTATGTTTAAATTGGGTTTGGTTAAATTGTGGTAAGATGACATTCAGTTTAAGTAGTATACTACTTTTTACTATTTGCAAGGAAAAAGGTTTTATGGACAAGATTGATGTGATAAAATCAACAGTAAATTGACTTGCTAGAATAGGTACTAATATTTGTTAATTTGTAATAGTTGGAAGTACAACCAAAAGCAATATTACGTACCTACTAAAGTGATTTTTTTTACATGCTCATTACCTCAGTGCATAAACTTTGATCAGATATTGTGTAGTCTCTATGCGGTCTGAAAAGCAAGAGATATGGACGTTTGACTCCTACGCAGAACGCACAGAAATAGCTGCGCGAGCGCCGACAGTGACTCAGCACAGACAATGGACCCGGCGTCCCCACTTGACGACTTTCGCCAACAACAGTACGTCACTAACTGTGACGAAAATAACAAAGCACAAGAAGAATTGTCTTATCTTCCGTCTGCTAATCTGTCTATGTTCTAAGAAAGTCATGAATGATCAATATATAATTTTAATTATTATATAATTGAATTTGAAAATGCTATAATTTTAGGTTTCTCGCAGAAGGCAGAACTAGTATTGCATGGGAACCGCATTCTTCTAGTTAAATGAAAATTTGATAAACAAAAACCGGTTCTAGCTTCTAAACTCGTCACTCGCGACTCATTTATATGGAAATATCTTTGGATTTCTCTAGATCACGCCTTCGGAGTCCGAAATATTTTAGTTATACTTTGACGAACCAACTTAACTAGTTCTAAGATTTATTTACTACTTAATCAAGTTATTGTGTTTATAAAAATATATTTGGTTACATGTTATATAAAAGTATATACTATAATGTAAATTCTCGAACGCTCTATGATAACAAAATAAGAACATTCTGGAAGGCTAATCCTGAAATAAAAAAAGATGCAATTTCTATCTATCTCTTTTTTTTAATATATTAACGATTCAAATAGTCTAGAATACATATAACTTCGTCCTATTCGGAGCGACAATCATATATTTTCATCGAAGATTTCTGTACAGTTATTAAGAATCAAACATTTTTAAAAACCAATACTATTTTATAATAAAATTATTATTATTAGATTTATGCTAAGTGTCATCATACAGAATACATAGTTTTATACAGAGAGCAGTAATATATGAAATATTTAATCATTTGATTGAAATCAAAGTAGCACAAAAAGAAGACAAAAACCTACAAGGTAAAAAACGCGATTTATAATATAGATTAAAATTTGAGAAAAAAAAATTGAGAACAAAAATGCACCCCAAATTATGAAAACTATATTCGAAATACTCTAATTGACAGCATAATATATTTTTTTTATTAAAACTAAGTTGTCTACTAACTAACTACTACTAACTGTTGTCAGAAATCTACTCGCAGATCTTTCTCTACAATATTTTAAGATCGAAAAAAAAATACTTTTTGTTTATAAGTTAACTACAATTTTTTTTAAGAGTTCTGTGTCAGTTTTGATTTTATCACGATCCATAATTATTTAAAATCGTTTCTTGCATGTTATTCCTAAAATAGTTTTGCCTAATCTTAGTTAATGTTTCTTTAATAATACGTTTTGCCCCTACGGTGTAAAAATATATTCTTCCCTTATTTTTAACTTGATACAACAACTAATTTTACAATATATTTAGCTTTTCACTATTTATTTTTTTTTGAGAAAACATGATTGGAAGATTTCTAGTCAATATATTTTAAAATATGTTATAAAGATAGAGTCGGAAATATAATATGTACTAATAATAATGCTGTAGGTTCTAATGGGTCTCGCTCAGGAATTCAAAAATCTGCTTATATATAACGGCTTTTTATAAGCGATTTACTTTTTATAACTACTTTTTATAAAAAAAATCAGTAGTCAAAATCAGATATTATTATTATTTTTAGATAATAGAGTACAATTTCCAATACATCAAACTCTACTGTGGCCTGCTTTTTTATTTTTTTATAAAGAATCCTTCTATCATATACACACACCAGCACATTACGTACGTATTAAAGATTTCTCAGTAGGTTTAGTATATAGGTTATTAACATATAGTTCAATCCCTATTCCATGTAAATTATTATTTTTAAGTAAAACATTATAATTAGGATCGGTCTCATTTCAACATATTTTATTTAGTGAGACACAAAATGCTTTAATCGAAAGCAAATTCATATTAGGTTTTTAACCACGCACAGCAGTGTATGGTCAAAACCTCAAATAGGTCCTAATTAATGTAATAAGTCAAATAGTCTTAAATCTTTCCCAGCTAATAAGTAATTCAATGCCTGCTATTTTATTTTTGCATCACTTTGTTTACATAAAATTAGGTACATACGTAGAACATTCGGTCTCTATAAAATTGTTTTGTTTTCGAGATAATATTATCATTGAAGAGACTTTAAAAAATAAAGGATTTATTTTTAAAGTATTTTTTTTTTAATAATTTGTCATTATTTTTAATTATTCATGCACATGATCGTAGGAAATTTCATTATCACAGTGCTGGTGAACGTTGACATCGTAATATTGTTGAGTAGCTTTAGGTATTGGAGCAGTATTGTGACGATTGTAGATTTAAGATAAGCTCACTACATGTAAAGCGACGAAGGTTTACAAAGAGATTGATACTGGTTGATATTGATAAAAATTGTTGAACAATTTATGTATATGGCGACTTTATACTTGGACTTTTAAATTATTAAGCTCAATCGGTAATGAGCTTACAATTTTATGAAAAGCACAATATTTTTCAGAAAGCTTTAAAAAGATATAGGTAGAGACTAGCTGTAGTCAAATAATGGTGTATGGGATGACTGCACAAGGGTAGTTACACCTATTTTAAGAAAATCGGCATCAGCATAAAGTTTATAAACCGGAAGGGCAAAAAAAAGTCATCATGCCTTCCTTTTCTTTCCTAGTTTTTTTCATCCCTCTCTATTTCTCAAGGGTGGCATCGGATTTGTATTATTAATTTCAGATGTCTATAGTTTGTTATCCTATCCGATCCAAAAAAAAAACATTTTTAATGACATATGGATATGAATAATAATTTCAATTTAACCGATATCCAATTCATTAAAACAAAGACAGGGCAACTACAGCATGGTTATTTAGTTTGCGAAATCGGTTGCTTTAGTTCTTCAACGAACAACCTCGTTACACATTGTCTCGAAGAGAAAACTCCATGCGTCGCTCGCTAGAAAGCACGCTGAATAACTTAGGGTTTTCGGACCAGCTCAACAGTGTCCACGTTTTGGTTACATGTCCCATTTATGTTAAGATGACTGACTAAAAACCTTGGTCTTAAAGGGTTATATTTATTCTATTTATCATTCATAATACCGTATTAATACGAGATCTGTAGAACAAAAAAAAAAGAAGGTCAAAAATTTTACTACCCATTTCCAACCCCCATGACAAATATGTTGGTTCGTGGTATTGACGCCGGTGATTTCAGGGAATTCAAATGCGTTCACGAATAAATTTTATTTCAATATACCAGAAAAACGCCTCAGATTCTATCGACGATACCGGCTGCGCCAGACAAGTTTTTGGTAGCGTTTAAAAAACTTGATTTTACTTAGGAAACGCATGCTCTTGCATTAGAAAGTTAAATGAAAAAAGAGCCACCCCAAATTGCAATGATATACACGAGTAAAAAATTACCTCCTCGATCAGGACTATTATGGAAGAATGCCTAACTACTATTTTTTCATAAAAGCTTTTTTAGTATATTATGTTTGTTACAGTTTATATTTTTACGATGGGTCGTATTAGCAACCTAATAATATAATTCATAATTAATTATGTTATCGGTGTGATCTATACGTTTGAGTCTAGAATAGTTTTAGTTTAGAATTCCCAGATTTTCTTATACGTTTCATTATTGTTAAACTTGAGAGATTGTAAAAAGATTCGAGAAATTAAAATGTGACAACTGCACCGGGTTAAGAAAAGAGACCCTTTAAAAGCCATTTAACGCCGTAATTAAATATTTTTCACGTACAGATTTAAGCAGATTTTCTAAAGATTACATAGAAAAACAAGCTATCAATAATAACAGATACAGAGTTCAATAAAATGGTGGTATAAATTAAAAGACATGCCATTTGTTAAAATCCAGTTAAACAATTCTGTCAGGCAAAAACAGCTAGTTGCACATACTAATGGGATGCTAATTATTACCTCGCGCCACATATTAATTTGAGGACGGTCTGTTTTAGTACTGGCAGTGGACAAAAGCAATCAATTTGTAACGGTAAAGGTTTCGACGAAAAGAATCACCAATATACTCAAAGACATGAGCTGAGACAAGAACTTTGCATTTCGATGTGAATCCAAGCGAGAACAGTTATGTGGGACGTGAGCTGGATGCCGCTAACAAGAATGCTTGCAATCGTTTTATATGTTAAAATGTGGTTACAGATTATTGCATACGTCATAGGCCAAAGAGATTTTATTATTTTTTAAAAAGATACCGGATTTGAAATTCGAACATGCCTATAAAACTTAATAGCACCAATGCTAGTAAAAAATCTAAAAAACATTGAGGAATAGTAAATATAAATTGTTGTTGCTTTTCAATTTCATCGAATAAATTGAATAACTTCTGACTGCTACTTTTTTTCAGAGGATATTACATAGTCCAGGCGTAAATTAGATTTACAGACGTCGAACATATTTCCCGGCATAATACAATTTTCTCTGCAGACGACGTTCGTGGAAATGATTTGATTTTATAAATAGATGCATCAGTTACTTAACTTTACATATTTCGTTGATTGGTTTATAGAATAATCATCAGGTTAACAAATAGTTCTTTGTCATCCTTAGATCATTCGTAAATGACGCGAGTAAAGAGTCGGTAAAGAACAAGTGCCTTATTAAAGTTAATAACAAACTATATAAATGCCGCTATGTATAGGATAAATATTTTACACCGAACACCGGACTGGTCTTGCAGCATTCTCGGTTCCACAACTCCACCAATGGATTTTACGAACCCACTTATAGGTATTAGGTATATTTACTTCACAAACCTTATGGGCATATTTGTAATATAGAAGCATGGTATTTGTTTAATACATTACTAGCATTATGCAGTGAAGAGACTTTATGTCCTATTAACTTTTCAAAGAATTTATCTAAGTATTACCTAATATTTAAATCTTAATCGCCGAGTTACCGACGGCTTATACTAATGATGCCCTAGTTGGATTTAAATTAATAATTGTGTTCATGTTTTTTATACATGGTCGTTTGGTGTTAAAACATGTTATATAAATAGCTATATTGAAAAATGTTGGTGATGTTTATTGTAAGTATGTGTAGGTGAGATGAGGGTGTGTGGATATTATAAATATTTGCGTTATTTGATCTGTCCTTTCTTACATTGTACCTACAGCATAGTTTTTTAGTTTCAATTTCAGGGCTTAACATAATATAATGAATAATAGCATGGCAAAGAAATACAACAAACGTAGTTTATTAACAATGGGCGATTGTTTTTACTTTACCTCTAATATTATCTTAGGTTTCAGTGTGAAAAAGAATGCCCGATGTTTTGTAAGTAGATAAAATAAAAGTGTTGATAGATCAAAGTATCACAAAAGAATAAAATTAACATAAATAAAACAAAAAATAAATAAAACATGAAAAAAATTACATTATTTTTCATTACATTAATGTACGTCAAGATGTTTAATAAAGTAAACGAATCGAAGGGATGGACGTGTAAACGGACGGATCAAATTGTCTTCAGCTAACTTTAACTATATTAAAAACAAGTAAGGTGTATTATAATATTATCAAATAGTGTCTGTAGCAATGTAGAATCATTAATGAAGTTATATGCAGTGCAAGTGCGCCTTCTGCGCCAGTCAAGTGGAGCGTGGGAAGACCCGGTAATAAACGCTGCATGATGGTTTGGACCTAAGGTAATTTTTGAATAGAATTACTAGTAAAAGTTTATCGTGATATGTAAATATATATATATATATATATATATATATATATATATTTGTTATTAATATTGATTGTCTAATACATTGTTCATAACTTAATATATGATTTATGTGTAAAAAATATAATACTCACTTGTAGTACTTTGGATTCTTAAAATGACAAAAGTAAAGGTAAACCAAAAGATGTACGAACAGACGAAATCTTTGCAACTTAGTGTAACGCTTGACAAAATGCAATATGTTCTTTCAACCAGAAAAACCTAACGCCAAATTATTCACTATTCATAAAGCAACTCTATAGTTGTTACTTGCTACTTTTGCTATCAGAATAGTAGAAGGGCTGACAACAATCAGGCCCTTAACATAGGGATTTCAAACGTTTCCATATCTAAGTACTTGTTACTTTTCACATTTTTTTAACGGTTTAAATTATTCGGTAAATGGTCCATGTATAATTTTTATCAAATATAAATAGAAAATAAAATAAATAGAGTCAAGACTAGTTCGTACATTGTTGAGAGAAAATGAGGTTCCCTTCCCATGTTAGGAATTCTTCTGCCCTGATTTTCAATTCTAATAAATATATTACAATATTAGTCTATAGATAAAATTTTTCAAAGCTAATAGTTTTTGACAGACAGACAGACCTGAGGCTGTATTTAACCAAGTGTGAGGCTGCGTGAGGTAAACATACTAATAACAAAATAGTCACGACATAGATTTCAGTAAACAAGTGACGTTTATATAATGTAAATGCTAAATATATAAGAACATGCTAATCCATATCTATTCCAAATTTGAAGAAACGTTATGGGTAAAAACATGGACAATATCTGTGTACCGTATATTTACAAATATCTATTGAAAACTAAGATAGTATATATGAATAATATATTTGAATATGAATAACTAAATAATTATTCAAGCCTAATTAATGTTACTCTATTATTGATAAACCTTTATTAACCCTTAAACATAATTTGAAAACAATGTGTAAATCAATATTATCTAAGATATTTGCAATTGTGTTTTTAAATTATATTTTTTTATTAAATGTGGCAATGGAATAGATGATGTATTTTAGAGATTTTTTTTATTTAATGGTCATAGAACATTATGATTAATATGTAATAAAAATTAACAATTTATATTATATTACGAATTTATTTACCAACATTACGGTTTATTTTTTAATTCATATTTGATTCATTAATATTTTCATCACCATTTAAAATATATGAAGTACCTATATGTCTCTTTTTTTCATTAGTTCCTAAGAAAGATACTTTTATATGACCATTTTATGTTTACATTAATTTATTTAGCTTTATTCTGCTAATACGGTTTTATATCCCCTACATTCAATTATTTATTTATATGATCTTGATTTATTATGAAGCTGTAACTAAAAATAATAAAGGTAATAAAGAATACACTTGTTTTAAAAAAACCATATACAAAATTATTACTTGAAAATCATTCCTCTCCATCTGTAAGTCACGCATCACATCAAAACTAGCGAACCGATTGAAGTGTCGTTTTCACGGATGGAAGGATCAAAATGATATACTTATAGTGTCATCGCAAAAGACTCAAAATGACGTAGTTATAGTGTCATCACAACGATAGACACTGAATGCAATTGAAATCACAATAAAAAATGCCTGTGCGAATGTAATTGTATTGTAGATTACGATATTATGTAAAGTAGATCGCATTGTCATTGTAACACGGGATTTTTTAAGTATTAGAGAAACGTTAAGCACTTAAGTAAGTTTTCTTTGATACTCAGTTTTCTTTTGGAAATTGAATATTATTATTTCGGTGAGGTATTTTTAAAATAAACTGTCAAACTAGATACAAAATATGATATATTAAGTTGTTAAATCTATTTTAAATTAATAGACTTAAAAAGAATAACTTTTTGTTTAAAGTATTAGTTTATTATAATAGTCATTTTTTTTCTGTCCTTTCGTAGGTTAAATTTTTTAAGGTTGCTTGTAATAAACCTTCTTTAGAAATATGTAATTGTAATGCTTTCCAAATATTTTTAAGCTATATAACTTTATGGTATCCGTGTGAAGGAGAGGGAAACTTTAGCATAGACAAGAAACAAAACTCGTATTTACCGTTATTTGTGTTTAAAAGCAAACCGCCTGTGAATACTAAATTCGTTTTCAATATGCCAATTATTAAATAACTTATGTTTTTAAACTTTGGACCTGCTATTTAGATTATTTAGATTATTCATTATATACTTGTCTAAAAGTTTTAATAAAATAGTGAATATCGAATACCAATATGAAAACTAAGGTCTGGTAGAGATTTTGGAGAATTAATGATGGTATAATTGTTAAGTCATATTTCAATCAACTTTTATGTCCAATAATTGTTTTTCATTTATGATTTATTTCTGTACTTAAACAGTCTTAAAAAAATTATCGGCAAAGTCTGAATGGCACAGAGTATGGACAGCCGTAGAATAAGAAGTATTTTTACTCTGAGAAATAATCCTTATTATAGAAATACAAGTAGCGTCATAATAAAACTAGTGTCATAATTATTTTTTAATAATTTAAAATAGCATTCAGATAATAAATTAACTATAAATTATAGTGCAATTAAAATATGCCATGTGCATACACACAATACCTATATAAATCAATATTTGAACTGAAAGAAATAAACAAATATTAATAATTCCATTAGAATGCATAATTTAATTTAATCCATCACTATTTTAAGTAACATTCTAAACTTTTTTAAAAGTACTTGGGGCCAATAAAGTACAAAATACTAGCGAATACAATGGTGTCGAGGCGGCCGACCTTGCTTGGTGTTTACGTCGGGCGCGATGGTCGCAGGCGTCAGGGCCGCTCGTTGCACCGAGTGGGACACAAACATACATACATATACGAGGCTAATGTATCTACATAGTGGTTCGAGTATGCAGGACACCGCGCCAGCGTCCGGTTAGGCACGTCGCCTTCCAATCAAGCAAGGATGGCTCATGGCACTGAACTCTTAACGCCTATTATGAATCCTGATCCTTAACCACTTATAATATGTACCTACTTTGTTTTTTATTTTTGTAGTCACATAAGTTCGTTGGCGCCAAAGCGCGGGCAAACTTGACAATTGTGTTTTTAGGTTATGTTTTCTGGAGAAAGTTAATAAATATAGAAGTTACTTATTTTAAATACAGTTTATTAGTTCATTGGGATATTGGTTTATGTACATTAATTAATAGATTATATTTATATATACTTTCTCTTATACTAAAGTTATTTTATTATATTAAAGTTACGTTTGTATGTAATAAAATGACAGTAAAGAACATCATAACAATAACTCCTAGTGGACCTCCAAAGGCACTGTAGAATGTCGTATTTACTTCACACCCAAGCAGTACCTATATATTTAAATCACATTGCACCGCTAAAACTACTTTCCAAGAATAAAAATAAAAAAGAAGCTTATATTGAATATCGTTATCGGAAACTAGGAAACATCTTAACCAAACGATAAACATGTTCCAAGAAAATAAAATAAAAATGACAGTAAAACTCATACGCTTTATTCGGAAAGAGTTATCATCAATTTACAAGTTACCAAGTAACAGTAAAGTTTCGACTTCGTAAAACTTAGACAAGTGTTTAAAACATCTACATATTTATTATGAAATATTATAAATGCAAAATTTCACACTTGATATTTAAATATCTATGGTATAGCTGCAGTATATGATGTGTGTATATAATAATATTATCTTCGTTATTTTTATTTGCCGTAAAGTTACCTTTACTTTTGCTTTTACGGTATTAAGGCTAATAGATGGGTGTTGCCGGGATGGATACGCGGCATAATAATATTCATTAGTATGATAAATAGGTCTATAACTGTCTAGGTCAGATCGATAAAAAAACTAGAAACCTACATATTATCTTATACAATTAAAACAATATAGAGCTTATCGGCTTTTAGATAATAATTAGAAAGTGAGATTAAGGTAGCTATCGTGTTTTTATCTTTTAATCCTCGATAAAAAAATAATATTTAAAGTGGAGATAAATTACCGTGGAGAAAGTTTTCTCCATATTTTTATATTTTAATAATTTTTATTTACTGCTCAATAATCTGTGTTTAATTATTGGAAACAATAATATTTCTCAGGCGTGTCAGTCCCGTCATCGAATAATTTAGTATACCCAAAAAATGCCCAACTTTTGAATGAGGCTTTAAAAATAGTGAATTAACATTACCATGGATGGTGTGGTGGTATATTTGAACTTAGTAGGTTCCTGAAACAGTGAAAAAGCATTCCCTGAAACAGTGAAAATTCTCTAAAACGCTTTAATAACCACTTGCTATTTGTCTACAATCTAACGATAAAACCGATTCAGTCAATCCATTTATGTCCATATTGAACAGACATCTATAGAGAACACAATAATAACCAGTACCTAAAATAACTAACTAACAGATAAAACTAAAAATAAACCATTGAAACCCATAACATTATCTCTGTTATCTTATCAACTATATAACTTGTTTTTGACAAATAATTTTGACCGGTACTACGCAAATACAAGCTGAAACTAAATATCTACTCAACCGGAGGACTTGGATAACCATAAAAAGTGTATTGCCGTTCAGTTTGAAATTTGCAACCGTTATACCGTATTTTAGGGCGCTTAGCGTACCGTGTAAGCGATGTAGCGTAGTCTTCGCACTAATATGCGAGTCTGTTGTGGATTAGAAACAACGCTACATAGAATGAAAAGGAATGAGTGGAATTCAAGAGTGCGATAGAGACAGTCAGTCGCGGAATGCGGCGCACTTAATTTTTCTAACGGACTGCGGGTCGAAAAGCGCGCGTCGCAGCCGAGAGGGCCATGTAGTACGGCCGCGGGGGAGCGGGCGCGGTATCGCCTGTAGTACGACGGCCTGCGTTTCTCGTAAAGGAAGCGACCCTGGCGCGGTCATTGCTCGACGCGGCCGCATTCCTCGCCCCCTCCCGCCGGTCCTCTGCGGCGCCTGCGCATCAATGAACGGCGCGCGCGCACACTCGCGTCCACCAGCAACTATCTCGTTCTCGCGGCAATCCGATTATGCCCTTCCTGTCCCACCATAATAATTGTTTAAATACACTACTGAACTCTATTCAGACCATGTTTATCAATAGTCTTTACACAAAATTATTTTACATAATTAAGTTAATTTCAAATTATCTCATTTTAAAAGCCTCCTCGATTTACAGGATGTACTATATTTAAAAATAAACTTAATGGTCACCAAATTCTTATTTTAAGAAAAAATTGAAACGAAGTACGTTTCACGTATTCGCAATTTACTTAAATAAACTTATATAAATACTCAGATAAACTACACTTACATGAAAGATCAAATAAAATATTTAATACCAATTAAAACTTTGTGTATGTTTCAATATAAAATAACTCGGTTTGGTTGTTATTTTAAATACTATCTTTTATATCTATTTAAGCTTTATAAAGCGTGAGAACAGAAACCAGTCATAACAACATATTAATAGTTTAGAAAAAAATAACAATAAGTCAGACATGTTGAATTATTGAAACTCTTGTAATAACTTATTGTTTTTCTGTCTACAGTTTATCACAAAATAAATTGACGTATAGACCGATGTGTTATGCAACTGAGGTTAATTATGTAGTTGGAAACATTATATACTATTATTATATTACAATGTAACTGACCGCATGATGTAATCTTACAATATTATAAATCCTTATACAAATTTACAACGTTAGACGTCAGAACAAACTTTTAGCTTTGATACATGAGGAAAGTAAAGTAGACGTATCGTCTAACTCGTCATCTTTTATTATCATACCATTTTAATATTATAATAAATTATTATTATATTTTATTCATGTACTGAATTACACCCCTACTAATACAAAGATTTACGTATTTTCATTATCGTCTATTGTAAGGAAATTGAATGAATAAATATTTTATATATATTAATATATACATATAAGTACTTTGTGTAACGTAATAATTTGGCTGAGAAAAAAATAATTATGAGTGCTGATATATCTCTTATGGTTTTAGATTGTGATTATTTTTATCAAAATAGATTTAAATTATAATATATGTATTAAGTATGTTTCTAAAAGAAGTAGACTAATAGGTACTCTCAGAATATACGTATATGTATGTAGTTAAAATACGGCTACTGAAGTTTTATTTATTATACTAAACCACAAACAAACAACTTGCTTTCTAGCAGGTATAATTTTGCTATGGTTATATTAAATGAGTTTTATTAGCACTTGTATATTGACTTGGTCAATATAAAATTATTATTATTATGTTATTTAAAATATTATACAAATATAATACATATAATAAAAACAAAATCTTTTAAATTTTTAAAGCTAATTTTTTTTATAAATTGCACTTAATTGTTAGTATAACACCATTACAATTCTTCAAATATATTCTTATTAAAAGTTATAATCAAGGATAAGATAAGTTATTCTTGCCAAATAATGATGTACGGTTATAATTCTGAAACCCTTAATAGGCTTGCGAAGAGTGAGGTGATCGAACTATCGTTATGTTCGCACTTGAACTTCATTAACGTTTGTCTACCTTTTAATATCCATCAAAAAGTTCATAGCCCCCTTAAATGTTTACTTATAATGATCTTGTCACGGTCTCTAGAATAATAAGTATTATTTTTTTTATCATAGATATGTTTGAACCTCCCAAATACTTAAGATCGCAAATATTATGTTCATACCTACTTTCTAACTTTGAACAAATTTTTCTTTACAAAATTTTGTTTTATCATACCTATTTAAAATTTAGTATCAACTAATTATATTTTCTATACAGTGCGTTATAAGTATTTTCATCAACGAAAACCTCCTATAAGAAATGCTGTCAAAGTTTTCAAAACTCAGGACTAAGTATATGCAACATTGTTGAAACATTTAAATAATCGAAATCTGTCTTATTTGTTGTGTAAGAAATATTGATATGTTCAAGTGCTTTCATTGCTTTTATATGTAACTGGAACAGTAAAAACTGTAAAAAATATGTTTTGGTATACAAGCACAGGTATTATGAGACGCAAGGGTGATTGTATTTGGTTTACGGGAGCCTTCGAGAGCGTCCACAGTTGTCCAACGGCTTTTCGCTTTGTGGCAATGCACGGTCAACGCTCGGCAAACTGCCGGACTTACAGGTTGTACATTGTACATGGGGCAATGGAATCCGCGGGAGACAAAAAAGAAATGCTCCCGCCCCGCCCGTCTTCTCCACCAAAGCAACGGCATCGGACACATGGCGTAAAGTCCGCGTCGGCCTCCGGTACACATCGTGTGTTTGATCTTTATATTTGTTTGTTTATCCACCATTTTTAAAACTAGAAGAATGGATTTATACTGTTTAAATAGATTACTTTCTAAGTTTCTTTACTTCACTACAATTTCCGTTTATGACTCAATACTCTTACAATATTAGCGTCATAAAACCTGGGTTTTATGGTTTACTTGAAGTTTAACTTCTTTGGATGACAAAATAATTGATTACTTTTAACTTAGTATAATGTAGTACATAATATATATTTTAGTCAGCAGCTTCGCCCGGTCTGCAAGATAATAAGAAAGGGATAACCGTCTAAAATACCACTTTTATTTTTTCGTTTTATGAGGTACTTACCTTATGTTTTTTTTGTACCCCTGACAAAATTTGGGTAAATATTATTATGATGGTCGATTGAGTGGTTAATGAAAATGTAAAAAATATGCAAGCAAACTCAAATTTCCAAATAAAATATATCTTACAATCCTTCTTAATTCCTCGGATCTTTTTTGTGATTTATAGTACTCTATGTCTTTTTCTTGATCCCGAACAAAGAAATGTTAGATTTTATGATCGATTCAGCAGTTAAGGCTTAAAAGTGTAACAAACATATTTTAAGTTATCTCACTTACCTATAATATTACATAGGCTTTTAGTTTTTACTTAAAAAGGAAGAGGATCTTCCTACTGCAAATGATCATATCATAAAAACTCTTGAAACCTAAGAAAATACTTTGTAATACGATAACTTGAACACATTATTTAGTTACAAATAAAATACGAAAAGTAGCAAAGTAAAACATGTATATGTGAATAGTGGAAGTCAAGTTTTAAACAATACATAATTTTAAACGATATATATTTACTAATAACCCACTTAAAGACTGTTGCACACATAACACACTTTAATAAATCAATATAGCATTAATTATAAGCTCTAATGTACGCATAATGAAAGTATGTCTGTCCCTCACCCCTTCTCAAAAGCTCTTTCTTGCGCATCGTGTTCTTGGAAGTCAACTTTTTAAGCGCTAAATTCTTATTACAAAGAGGTGCGGACGTTACCGCGCATTCCAGGGCCAAATCTTGCGGCGCCTTTTGCAATTTGGGATGCTTACACCACATCTCGCTTAGTGCCATTGAACCCATATTGCAAAAACATCAATTTACCAATTTTATTTATCATATTTTCAAGAATTTTAACATTATTTTGTCCGTTATGGCAATGAATTTGAATGTACGTTTCTTAAGCCTAGCCTTCTTGCTGGTTTCCGTAGCTCCGACTGTTTTGTTATTTTCAAAACATTTCATGATAATTTAGAGATAGCTAAGAAGTACGTAGTATCTATTGTAGACTCTACAATCCGATGTTATTCTCATTTAGATTTTTATAAATCAAGCACACTTAAAGCCCACGCTATATAATAATTGGAAAACAGTAGCTTCCCTTTTCTTTTTATATATTTAAACCATATTTTCCTTAGATTTTAAGTTTCGACACAACCGCCGCGTTATTTCCTTGGATGTTAATTAAAAATAAGTAAGTACCTATCTACATGTCTTTTAAAATACTGAGAACGCTAATTTCTATATTTATTTTAAGTTTGAAACTTGGAAAGATCTACATGCTAACGCCATCTAGTAAGGTGCCATACAGATAGATTACATTGGATTTTTGTTGTGCTTTCTACTGTTCAAATGTGTTGCTTTGAAGTATACGCCGTAGTTACAATTATACTAATGATGTGGCATCAATGGATGTGGCAGTTAATTAAACACTATTTAATTAATTGTTGACTTCGACTCCTTAGGGTTAGATTTCACATATAAGTGCTAAAAGTCCTAAACCTTTCAAAAGTTAAAACTTGAAACAACAACCAAATTTACGGACAGAGAATTGAACTAACAAGCAGACATTTGATTTTTTTAATGTTGTATTTTAATTTGGCATAACTTATTAAAATATAAATGAATACATGTATATTTTTTATTTATATCTAAGTACTAAGCACTGCTTGTTGATGTCGTGTTTAATAATGAATATTTTAAAACCTCTGTTTAATGTTCTAACCGATGAAAAAGGGGTAGATATGGGTAGATTGTACTCCTGACGATCTACAACGTCCGGCTGACAAACAACTGTCAAAACTTTTTAAAAAATATTTTGTAATTATTAAAATTAACCGTTTCAGAATATTTTGTTATAATATTACTTTAACATACCTAAGTAATGTGATATCATATTTGTAATACCCTTACAAACTTGGGTGTGTATATTCTTGTATACAATATTATTTAATTATTCAAATAATTAGCTTTATTTTACTTAACTGAGAAATATCGCCCACCAGTGCCATCTAGCTCGGATTCAAAGAATATAGTATTGTGTGTGTGTGTATGCATACGTTGGATCAATCTACGCCATTTTTTTTCGGACTTAGACATTACGTAGGTTCTAGGCTTATAGCACTAAAAATGTAGCTATTTCCTTAAAATCCTATTTCCTCAAACCTCAATGCCAAAAAAATATCCTCAAAGTGTCCCAGTCTACAAACGTGCAATCTTTACGTCTGCAATCTGAAACAACATTCTGTAGTCAAGTAAGTAATTTTACGACCTTGTTAAGAAATAAAACGAAGCTAGCAAAACCGTGGGTGATGTTCTAGTATTATTGCACTATTATTTAAAGAAGAAAGATTTTCTCATTTGTCGTATTACAGATAATAGTGAATAGGATGGATGGTAACCACGTGGTATCATGTGACGCTCAGAAGATAAGTAGTTTAAAATAACAGTTTCCTTTTCTGCGTCAATAAAGCTCATATCAATGAATGAACAAACATTTTCCGTGTAGTCACTGTGGCGTGCTGATCTGCACGTAGCTACTGACGGAAGTTACAACGAATTGACAAGATTTAACTGCATTTTGTAGAACGTGTTTATAAGATTTATAACAGAAGTCGTTAGACTCTAATCAATAATTTGATAATTAAATACAAGACACACATACGACATAGAAACGTATGTATTATGTATTAATGCATTTAGATATTTAATATTTAAGTCTATTCCATTGTACTTATAAATATCAGGAAATTAGCTAGTATCTACTGCGCGTGTGCCATTTGCTCATGCCTTCTTCTAAAAGAAGTCGTTGACCGACCATCGGATATAGTAACATCCATATTTTTCCGGTACAGACAACACACGTACTGAATTCAAAATTTTGTGACCTTATAATATAAAAGTTGCGAGGTTTTTGCAACCGACAGTTTAACATTAAGTTGACAATGAAAAAGATGACTTCTAACTTTCTAATCTAGATTACAGTCCACAATCAAAACAAGCGAATGAAATAATTATTTAATTTCAGTACCATATGGGTTTATTTATTAACAGAAATAATAATAAATTCGTAAGATTAATAATAACAATGCACGCGTACTTTATGCACAAGTAAACGACAAACCCACGTGTAAAAATGTAATCAAAGTAACAATCATAAGTAGCAACTATACTCGTATCTTGATCTCATACTTACAAGCTCATATATTTTTCTAAATATTTCGTAAATAAACGAATTGAAAACATCTACCAGATTTAAAAATAAAAAAATAACCGAAGTGTACTAACTTGTATAAAAAGCCTTTTCTAAGCTTTTACGAAAACCCTTAAGCTCTTGTAAATATCAAACAATGCAACAGGCAATAACTGGCAAAAAGAAAGATACAACGAATCTGCTACAAAAACATTAAGCGTCAGCGTAAATGAATACAGCGTAATAAGAAAATGGACGACCTACTTCAGGTTGAACTTCGGCCGGCTCACTCATCCGGGAAACCAGCAAGGTGGATCGCGAAATTAGCGAGAACTAAGTGATAAACGAAAACGCGTAGACGCGGTACAGATATCAGTCGCGAAAAATTAAAGACGGCCATTTGAAGATAGTGTCCGCGGAGTCGCATGATGTTCGAATCGAACGCGATCTTAGAGTTTCGTGTGTAGGTGGGTCGCCAGATCTCTCCGACGGCATAGCATTGCACATCCGGGCCGGTCGATACGAACGGCGACATGCGCGCTGCCGCGGCGTCCCTCGATGCCCCCACTGCCCCCGCCCTCTCTTGTCAGCCCCCCCCTCGACTCGCATCGATTCATGCGCTTGATAATTATTAACATTGCGAATATGTATCCTCCCACGAAAATGTTTCCGGGGTTCTTTTCTGGGCAATGATTATGATTAATTTTGCTAGTTAAGTTTGAAGGCACTCTGCCACGATACCATAGAGGGGTTTTTAATTTATTGGTAATGTAGGTGTAGCGCACAACTGTAGTGTGCTTTTTTGATAACCATACACTGAACAACAACTAGTTGCTGGCCGCCGCCCATATCTTACACATGTTTTATTCATAGTAAATATGTACACCATACTATGTAGGTACAAACCTCTAAGTAGATGTTGCTGTATATAAACTAATTATAAAACAAAATCATTAAGAATAATTATTGTTAAAGGTCTCATAATAGATACATATTTCATTAGATGATAAATAATTACCTACCTATCCAATGGTTGTTTTCTTACTTATCAATTTTATATTATTATAGTTGTTGTGGTTTATAGGCGTGGTCAGCAAATTTTCGATTTGTAAAAAATTATCTACTCACTTCCATACACATATAGTGAATATGTATGTCTATGTATACTTATTTTACCATACAATAATAACTTACTTAATAATTACAAATAAATAATTCTTAAGGTTGTATTTGAAACATTCAATTAAACATGACATCTATACATGTAATAAAATTGTCACTGATCAATTTCTGTACATCGAAAATATTTAACAAACAAACATGATGGAGGGCCTATATAAAAGCAAGAGAACCCAATACAATTTTTTATTTTGTTTGTATATATTATGTTTGTGCACACTAATCTCAGAAACGGCTGAACCAATTCAGATGCAGTTTTCAGCAATATATTGATACAGTCTTCACTTAGCATTTATTTAGTACTTAATAGTTATTTCATTTAAATCGGTTAAGAAATAAAAAAGTTATATCAATTTATGTCAAACGTATAATAGGTACCAAGCAAATCTTGTTCTATACGTGTAATACATCTGTAGAGGAGTAGTTTCTGTACTTTGAAATATTAAAAAATATGTATATATTTTTTCCTGTAGGATTATTTGTAATTAATTGGCCACCTCTTACAGACAGCCTCTCTACATCAATCCCAACAACATTTGTTCTACAACTTTATCAAATCTCGATAAACAACACAAAAAAACAAACCAAAAAAATGTTGCTTCCTCTGTTACCTACTTATTATTCTGTATTTTGAAAGAAGTACCTAAAAGATCTATGAACGAGCGCCATGCCTACGTTCAAAGTTAATGCCAGTCCAGAGCCAACAAATAAGTTTTGTATGGGAAAACTTAAATATTTAAAACAATTAATTTTAATAAGCCACAGAATAAATGTTGTTATGGTTGATGTAGAGAGGCTGCCTGCAATAACCCTGTATAGCGAAGATGTAAACGGATGATTAAAAGAATCCGTTTCTAACATTTTTGAAATTTTTGTCTGTTTATCTGTTTTACTTTTAGTAGTGCACGCAACACTTAAAAAATACGTAGTCAATGTAAATAACTTCAATACATAAAAAAGTGCTAAACACTGTAACATATTTCAGATTTTAACACTCGTTGAACACAAAGTGCTCAAAAATTTATCTATATACATATAATAAAACTGTAATTAATCGCTGTCATCGTATAGAGAATATTTTCAAAAAATTTCATAATGGAGACATTTATATAAGCCGGAGAACAAAACAATAGTTTTTTTTTATTTTGTCTGTTAGTCTGTATCTATGTATACCTGTATATCTATGTCTGTAGGTATGTTTGTCGTGCACAAACTTCAGCGTAACATGGATTACTCAGAAATGGATTAACCGGTTTGGATGCAGTTTTCGAGAATATATTGTCATAGGCTTCACTTAACATTAAGTGTTTCTTTTTTGTTTAAATCGGTTAACAAATAAAGAAGTTAATAATCTTTTATTATTGTACTATTGCGGTAATGCATTTAAAAAAAATGAAATAATAATTCTCCCCTCAGGGAACAATAATAATAACCTTTCCAATAAAAAAAATAACGAATCAGACTACCTACTTTGTTAAAAAATAACTGATTAAGAATAAAAAAATATAGAAAAATAAAATATAAATACTTCTACACGCAAAAACTACTTGACTGAATTTGTTAAAATTTTAATGGTTACAGTTTATACATTGGTATGTACAAACGGAAGTTCTATCGAAATCGAAATCTATGCGTACGAAGTAGTAGACACAGCTAGTTTATTAAATATAATTAGTATTCGGTAATCTCCATATGAACTAATCTACCAAAACCTAGAAATCGTCTAATTAATATCATTTTAATATTATAGGTTTAAAAATAATAATGATATCATTAAATTAAATCTAAGTCCCATGTAAGATCAAAACAAGATATTTTATTCATATTTATTCGAGCGTGAAAAATATATTTCATTTATATTTATTCGAGCGTAAAGTTGATATTAATATATAATGATATCATGCTGGCGCTAATAAAGCTCTGCTATTGAAGTATGAAAGCAGGATGCTATTGATTCATAAAGAACAATAACAATACAATCTTACACAAGTGTAATTCTTTGGTACTTATTAGAGATGTTCCCAGAATCTAAAACAAAGAAATATCGAAGATCAGTACGAAACTTTTAAGAATCAGGATTTTGGCTTCAGTTACTAATTCGATAGGTCCTGCGGTCTATTAGGTATTTATTTATAACTTTTTATTATGCAATGCAAAAAAATATTCTATTGCTACATGGAAAATGTTATTACGTTTGAATCATTACCTTGTCCTAATAAGAAATTCGAATATCTCTGAACCGATACTTTTTATCAAATCGATGTTATAATAATTCTAAATGTTTTAAATATAATGAATATAGGTACATCATATACTAAAGAACTTTTTATAATCTCTCAGGATTTCCAAGCGAAGCACTTGATTTAACAGCCATAAGTAAGAATAGATATGTACAATTAATACCTAACATAAAAAAGCCAAAATATAAAAGTATAAGTATATTTATAAGTCTACATACAAATTTAAATATTCTGTAGTTTCCTTGGTTTTAAATTATCTATACTGATTGAAGCTGGAAAAATAAGAATTTTATTCCAATACCTATCAGTATAAATAAAATTAAAAGTTCTCTCTGATATTGTTTGTTACGCTCGTAACGATATATTTTATAGCCTTCTTCAAAGTGGTAATTATGGGTACGAGCTAGCTGCAGAGTTTAGGGTATCAAAATAACTCTTCATTTCTATGTTAAATCAGTTGATGATTTTATTCACATTTTCTTTGCTAACAGGCTTTCAAACTAGAACAGGAATTTTCTCGAGTAAAAGCAGTCTTTGCACAGATCAGCCACTAGGAGTTACTCTCCTTGCTCCTCCAAGAAAGAAAACACGCCCACCCTCTTCAACAGCCTACTTATAGTGTACTAAATTATCAACAAAATTATCGACAATATGTATTTATTGTACGATATTGTACTAGGTTACAATAATTTTAAATAATTTTTACCTCGATTATCTAATGACCTTTGTAATATACATGGAACAATACAATATACATGTAATTTAAATCATTGTACTAGGAAGATACACGCCGTTTGTCCAGTCGGGGCTAACAAATATGTGTTACTAATTGGCACTTCCTTTATTTTAATTGAATATTATGCTATTCCATCCGTTTTTTTACGTCTTCTTTTTTTAATCTGAGGCAGTGCGAGGCTTAATTCTTTCCAGAACATTTATTTCTAAACGGATATATTATCTATTTTAATATCTTTAAGAGTTAAAACAAACATTCCTCATGAATACCTATATAAGTAGTAATATATAGTAATAATATATAGTAATAGTATAACACGTACTAGTAATAATATACATGCCTATGTTCAAGAAAGAAATAGAGGAAGATTTTTTTTTCTCAAAACTGTTGAACTCTCAAACTGTGTAAGTGCTAATGGTGTTCTTGAAACGCATCCAAAAATCCAACCTACCTACAGGTTCATAGCATTATGTTGTATTGCTGTTAAATTGCTTAATTAAATTCAAAATAAATGTATCATTTTGACCGAGGACACAGAGAAGTAGCTAACTGCTAAAGTGACCCCGGTGGCTGACTCCCGATATGGACGGCCAACTTTCAACTTTTATATATTTTTTTTAAAGATATTTATTTCGCATGAAGAACACACTGTTCACTTATACAGAGATTAAGTTAATTCCTTTTGAGCAATTTTTACATTACATTTATTCCGCCGTTACGTTTATGTTTGTATATATCTATATAAAAAAAACACATCCATACGTGCATCTGTGCAAGCCTGCATACACATGCATACATACACAAGTTACAATCTTATTTTAATTACGTACTTATTGAAATGTATTTAACCCTATTATTTAATTTAAAAAAAAACATAAAAATAATGAATAAATAAAAAAGAATAATAATAATGCATTTAACCATTAAATTACTTATCTAAAAATATGGTTAAAGCAGCTATACAATACTTACTTTATCTGTTATCTATAACCCTAACGTATAATCTGAGCTTATTATTAAACTACTTAATATTATTATTGTTACAATTCTTAATGACATCAGGTAAACTAAGATATAAAATTGCACCTGCGCACCTTATATTTTTATTAGAGTACCATAAGTTTTTGTCCGAGGCAGCCACATATATATTTTGTTTTTGTTTCTTAGGCTTTGTTTTATTACTTTTGGTGTAAATGTTATATTAGAATGTACATTATTGTTTTGAGGTTGCATGTGTTGTAGGTATGTGTAGATTTGATTTATGTTTACAAGTTTCGTTTCTCGATATAGGTCTTTAGATGGTTTAAAGTGTTTATAATGAAATAGTGCCTTTATTAGTTTATTTTGTGTTCGTTGCAGTTTTCTAAGATGTGTTTGAGCAGCTGACTCACAAATTTCTATTAGATACTCAAAATGTGGCTTAGCTAGGGCATTGTCAATGTAGTAGTCCTAGGGCATTGTCAACGAAGTAGTCCTAGAGCATTGTCAATGTAGTAGTCCGGAGGTTATAAGGAATGCAATTAGAAAAGTTTCGCAATGTTGCAGTGAGTGATGACAATTTTAACATTATTTGGTCAAAATGAGGATACCATGTAATTTTTTTAACAAAAACTAGACCAAAATATTTTTCTTTTTAAACCTTATTCAAAATACAATTATTTATATTAAGTGGGGTGTATTTAGGTAATTTCTTATTCTTTGCTTTAAAAATCGCATATAAGGTCTTTGCTTCATTTACTGTCAAGGTCTTTTTGTGATTGTGCTATAGTTACGTGAATCGTCTGTAAAAATTGAAAATAGAAAGTGTCATCTACATATAGAGTTATTTGACCTGATAAGTTTAAATTTACAATATTATTAACGTATCTCAAAAAGAGTAATGGTACTAAAATAGAGCCCTGTGGTATACCACACGTTACTACGCGAGAGTCACTTTTATAATTGGAAATTTGAAGAATCTCTTTACGTAACGTTACGTACGTTGGTAAGGTAAGAAGTTATTATTTCTAACGTTGTCCCTTCGATTCCTATGTTATTTAGCTTATGTTATAGCTTTGAATGGCGGACTGTATCAAAAGCCTTTTTAGATAAATGAATACACCTAAACAAACTTGTTTACGATCAATATTTGTCTTTATTTTAGTAACTATGTCAATTACAGCAGCGAGTATGTTTGATTTTGATCTAAAATCATATTGCTGTTTATTGAAGAAGTTTATATTATTTAAGTATTCTATAAGCCCGTTATAAATAACCTTTTCAATTTATTTTTTGAGATAACACGAAGCACGGATATAGGTATAGATTTTGAATCTGATTTAAGAGTTGGGCTGACTTTTGCATTTTTCAGGCTATCAGGAAAATTACCTTTTTTAAAACATTTATTTGTACAATGAGTTAAGTCTGTGGCAATAATATTTTTAATTCTTTTTAGGACCTTTGTACTAAGTTCATCAACGCCTGCGCTCTTGTTAGCATTTAAATTTTCAATAATTTCAGCTACTACTTTCACATCGCAAGAAAATTCATTTAAGTTCCTCTAAATCCTTGAGGGCCTGATGGTTTTCTTCATACATAAGAGTATGCATGGAGCTCGTGTGGCATTTCGATAGTATTCTGTTTGCTAACACTGAGCCTATCATCAGAAAATCATTAAAACATTGACAAATTCGAAACCCATCGAAAAAATAATGTTAGATAATTTGAGTTTCGGGGGAGCGCAGTTTTCCTTAATTTTATTTAAAGCTAAAGTCCCAAGGTCGCACATGTTTTTGGGTATATTTTTACACTTAATATATTTCTTTGTAACGTTTTATCATTTTACTTACATTTACTTTTTACAAATTATATTTTTTTATAATATCTTCATTTTTAATGTCATTTTTTAACCTTTTCCAGATAATATTGCGCCTACTTATCCCGTCGATTATATGTTTATTAATCCAATATTTCTTTGGTAAGTTTAGTGTTTTAAACTTTACTATTTTATATTTCGTAACTTGTTCAGTTATGTACTTTTCCAAATAATAAGAGTACCTAACAATTATTATTTAAAAGTTCTGTTTCTAAGCAAACTTTTTATTAAACCATCATAATCAAGAACAGTGTATCAAACCCGTTCTAGTGTGTAAGTCTCACACTTTGATAAATAAATTTGCTTTAATTTTCACCTACCAAAATATAACCTAAACAAGCCTTAATGTGCGGCGACAGATAGTCACCCCAGAAGAGAAATTCGCTGCATAACCAACCCCTGTTAGCCGTGAAGCCAGGTACGAACACTTGTGCTGGACCTTAAAGCGCCATATTCACCAGACGGCCGACTCGAATAAATTTATCGACCGTCCCCCCAGGAAGAACTGGCTCGTTCAGTATTTTCAAATTTACATTTTGTTTTATTTTCTTAATACCTGAAGGTATGTGCGTATGGAAGATTTAAAAAATGTAAGATGAGTTCCTTCTACAAAGTTTGGCAGAAGTGAAGCATGCCGTTCCTTTAATTAAGTTATTAGTACTAAACTTACATCCTATTAAAATGTAGTTCACGTGGCAGGAGGCACTAGCTAAGATATAAATAACAATGTGTCGAAATATAGATGAAAATGCTTTCGATGGCTATTGATTAATTTACATAATTTATGCTACTCTTGTATCCCATTAACAAGACAAGCTAACTTATTTTAAAAGCATTAGTTGATATTCTAATACCATTTTCGGTTTACGTGCTAATTATATTCCTATAATTATTTTCCTTCATCTAGTATTGAAGATGCGAGAAAAGAAAACTATATCCGTTATTAGATGTTTAATTTTACACCTTAACTTCGTCTTCCCGCTTAACTCATTAGGTAAAAAACATTAATTTAGAACTTCATAGTTCATGACATTACTACATTCGCCAGCGCTATTGTGGTAGGTACAAGAAAATATAAAGCAGTATTGTTATAGTTAGATCGTTTTTCTATTTCCTTCCCATGTAAGATATTTCTCCTTGCCTCAAATCTATATAAGTTCTGGCTTATTTTGATAACACGTTTATGTTTAAAAATTAAACTTTTATATACAAGTTGCTTTTATATACAAGTGTGATGAATGTTTGTGCTATGCAATTAAATAAAACATCGGTTATAAAATAGATTTTAGGTAATAAAAGAATGCATGCTTAACCCTTATAAAATTAATGATTGAAACTGATTATGTATAGTAAATTCTTTGTAATTCTATATCATTGAGCATAAAATAAAGAAGATGTAGATATATCAATGCTTAAAATTGAAAACATTTCTTCTTTTAAACTTATAAAGATTGTTAAATCATTGTAATGGCAGTACTATCGCTAGAGGGTAATATTTGAAAACAACAATTCACATAAAATGCTTCCAAAAGCAAAATAAAGAAGATACCTTGATATTAATAACTTTCTGAATACCTTAAATATGAAGTAACTTATCGTTTTGTCTTAGTTTTGTTTTTTAATAAAGCAGTTTGATAATAGCTGTCATAACGCTTAACCTAAAAACTTATCCTAATTTTCAACAGAGCTTACTAAATTCCATATGTTATGGCGGAAACGTATACACAGTAAAATAGTTTTGCTTAATTTTAATGGACGAGCCTCAATTTGCGGGATTGAGTCCCATTTATGTTAATAAATATTTCATTAATCTGTTTGTTTGGCTTTTAAGAAAATAAGAAAGTATAACATTGCTAACCTAATTTAATATTCTTTACATTAACAATTTATTGTGGCAAATTATTCTTTAACTCTTTGAAAAATTCTTATTTGCTTATTTTGAAAAGCGAATTTACTACTTTTATTATGTCCTTTTAAAATTTTCTACCACAATTAATGTAGTCTGTAGACTTGTTATGGTCTGTGACATAATCAAGCTGTTTAGACTGTGGCATTTCTTGATTCCCCTTCCATTTTTAGAAGCCGATTTATGTTTTGATTGCAAGTGTCTTTAGTATTATTTATTTCAGTTGCTAAATTTATTTAATAATAAAAATATATTAGTTAGTTAATATATTAATCTTTGAAAATGACCTGGGGTTTTGTTACGTGTGGTCCAAACGAGGCTCTTGTGGTGTCTGGTAAGTTGACTTTAAATACTAGTAGTATTTTTTTTGAAGTACAGTCTCGTTTATATAAATTGTTTGCTTGGAATCATAATTCTTACTTCTCATAAAAAAGCTTTTGCGAACTTAATAAAGCCTATTTCAAGCCAAGCTATTGTATTAATTTTGATACTTATTTTTCTTTCCCGCGGCGCCTAGATGGTATGACTCTTATTATCACTCATAAACCATTGCGGATAATCATCCTAGTTTTTATAACTTTACCTAAAAAACATTACAGTACATATAGTCATTTCTTTGTTCTATTATAGTATTTATGTTTATAATTCTTTGTGTTTAATCTTTGGTGTATTTTGGTGTAAATATAACCATCCTATATAAAATACACACCAAACCATTAAAATACTATTTGATAGCAATTAATTATTTATATCAATGTATATTAACTATTTGATATCAATGTTTGAGGTTTCTCATTGTTTAATTCTTTGATTCTCTCATTATTGTTACAATGCTATGCTATTTATGTTAAGGATGAACCTTGATATTTAATTGTTTTTCCTTAAATTATAGGTATTTCTTTTAGTAGTCTATAATTATAAATAAAATATATATATGCTACAAATTTAGATATAGAAAATTGTGGGTACTAGATTTAAGAAGATTGCGTTTGGAATTATTAAGTTTAGAAAAATCTCAAGACATAATACAATAAGGAAATAAAGTGTTAACATATATTATGAAATAATAACATTTTTTAATATTTAGTTCCTCACTTGCTTGTTTACTTGCTGCGATTGTTTCCCTAATAAAATCATAAACAAGAATGTTAATGATGTTACGAGTAATAAAAATGGTAAATTTGTACTGCTTAAAATACTACAATTATCTAAAAAAATATTGAAATTGTAGGTATATAATAAATACCCATAAAAGAATAAAAGAATTTCTTGCAATATTATTAAGAGTTTTAATTAAATTTAAATAATTACCATAGGTTATAAATATTTTATAGATTCAATAAGGTAATAAGTAAATTTACATGTTACTATTGCTATGCAGAGCTTTGATGCTAGCGGTTTTGGCTATAATTACTTTTATTACTACTGATATCATAATATGTAAGTAGTCTTTGTTGTTCATCAAAACAACTGGTTCAAATTGTAAAAATATGTCCTTAATCATATGACGTCAATTTATATTGAATAAATCAAATTACATCAATAAAGTTATATAAAAAACAAATTTTCTTCAGGATGTTGTTACTCAAAACCTCTCCTGGTGCCGGGGGGTCGGGCGTTCGTGTGGCCGGCCCTACAGCGTGTTCAGCGGATATCACTCAATACTATGACGTTGCAAGTCGAGTCGCCCACCGTATACACCAGCCAGGGCGTGCCCATATCAGTCACGGGAATAGCACAGGTAGTATGACTCATCGATGAAGTCATCCCATTTAGCAGGTTGATGAATTAATCCTATTAGACAATCTGTCCAAATACTATTTAACTGAGAGTAACTGGAGAATAGCATGTAATACTTATTGATAGTGAGAGAAATTACATGAACTGAAGACAACCAAATTATAGTAACTATATACATTTACTAATAATAATATTTATTGGGGTCACTGTAAGTTACAACCACTTATGAAACATGGCATCCATAAAGTATTTATATAGATAATAATCTATCTCATTAAATAAAATAGACATGACTATGAAATTTGAGGTATTTAGTAGTTATTTAACAACATTTACACTTCATTATTATAAAAAATTATTAACGGTATATTTTCCTGATTTTAAAGGCAATATTACTTGTCATCATTAATATGCTTAAAATTAAGTACATAGTTATACTTTTATTACCAAAAATGGTGTCATTATCTTATATCAAAATGGATGTTAATTTAGTTTCCTTGATCATAGTTCTGTAGGTATGTATTCTTTTTAGGTCAAGATTCAAGGTCAAAATGCTGAAATGTTATTGTCCGCTTGTGAACAATTTCTTGGTAAATCTGAGCAAGAGATCCAACATATAGCCCTAGTGACCCTCGAAGGCCACCAGCGTGCTATTATGGGATCCATGACAGTCGAAGAAATCTATAAAGACAGAAAAGTCTTTTCCAAAAAGGTATAATTTACTTTGTAATGAATATAAAAAGTATGAATTCTATTTAACAAAGTCTTTCAGTGGAGTTGAAATAGTTATTGTTTTGTTTTATAAGTAATATAATGTTATTTCAGGTATTTGAAGTGGCTTCAAGTGATCTGATTAATATGGGAATTACCGTGGTATCATACACACTAAAAGATATCAGAGATGAAGAGGTAAGTTATAATGTTGTTATCATTTTTCTTTAGTTATAATTTAGTATTATAGGGATTTTAGATAGACATGAAACTTATTGTTTTATGATACCTTTATAGATGTTTACAATTTTTAAAAGTAATTTTTTAATTATATGTGTGTAGGTCTATATCATACAATGGATTTTTATGTCTAGCTTTTGAGATATCATTAGAAGCTTTGCAAGTTAATTATTTAAATCACAATCTTATTGTAAAAACTCGCACTTAACTTATTCTAAATGTTACAAAAATTTGCAATCATATTTGTCTTGTAATATATGTTTAATATTTCTAGTTGTTCTAAGTATTAGCAACATGCATGTCTTTAAATGAATCTATTGTTTTTCTTACATGGACAGGGAGCTAAGGTACGTGATAAAATTTAAAGCACTTCATTAGCTTGTATATTAAATTCAAGGCCAACTTCCCTTGTATTGGCTTAGATTTTAATATTGTGCAACACTTGAGTTAATATTCGATCTTTTGTATAATGTATAATACAGGATGTGCTTGACGACAAGTCATTTAACACGCTTGGACGATCAGATATTTTATTTGTATCAAAAGATCGATGTATATTTTATACACTTGCCTTTTTCCAAAATTTTTTTTGCGGTGATTTGTTTGTACACGCTATAAGCATTGAAAATTTATTGTAGAATTTCGCAATGTTTGTGACAATGTTTCCTGGAAAAGTATATAATAATGAATCATCTTTTCATTACGATAATATTTTGTATTATTAATTTGATTACTTAATGAAAACATCATTCTTTATTTAAATAACGCAAAATTCTTTAAAACGGTGAACTATTAGAAATATATACAAAATATAACTTGTATGTGAAAAACAGTTTGATGTATCTCTAGAAATGTTAAGTATTTTTAAATATCGTTTTCTTTTTGGGTAAATTTAGAAAGCCAATAATAAATACTAATGGTTCTGTCTTAATTTACGAGGTAGGTAACAGCGCCTAGAGGCCTTGGCACAGTTTGCTGTAATTAATGTTTTCTGTCCCACAACAATATTTATTATTTTCACACTGTGTTGGTTTTAACAAACATCGTATGTATAATTATATTTATATTAATTTGTATTCTTATCTTTTATCTTAGAATAAAATATCCGAAGTATTGGAAGAATGTATTTATCTATTCTAATTACTCATAGCTCCCCTTTCATAAAAGCTTGTTTAATATATAATTATTATTGATTTTATTACTTTATCTTTTTCATAATCTTTCTATTTACAGAAAGTGATCAATCTATATCTTTATACTCTGTATATTCTTGACAGCAAATCTAAGATATATTTGTACTATACTATCTTTGAGATATAAAAAGCATGCTTTCAATATTTTTCCAACATTTAAAATCCACCATGAATACCTATATAAACATTTTTTCTAAACAAAATTGAACTATAAGGAACTATTATAAATATTTTTTCCAAGGGCTATCTAAAAGCACTGGGTATGGCTCGAACTGCGGAAGTTAAACGAGATGCACGTATTGGTGAGGCTGAAGCTCAAGCGGAGGCCAAAATCAAAGAGGCCATGGCAGAAGAACAAAGAATGGCAGCGAGATTCCTTAACGACACTGATATCGCTAAAGCCCAGAGGGACTTCGAGCTCAAGAAAGCGGCCTACGACGTAGAAGTGCAAACTAAAAAAGTAAATACAAGTTCTCTTTGTCAGTACAATATACTTTAACAATAGTTTTATAATTCCTTGGATAATATTATCAATTGAGTTTTCCAATACTAATATGGTTTATTATTTCAATTATCTCAGGCCGAAGCTGAAATGGCGTACGAGTTGCAAGCCGCTAAGACCAAGCAGCGTATAAAGGAAGAGCAGATGCAAATCGCTGTAGTGGAGCGCACCCAAGAGATCAGTGTACAGAAGTGGGAGGTACAGAGAAGAGAGAGGGAGCTGGAGGCTACTATTCGCAGGTGAGACATGCTTAAATTGATAACTATAATAAGTAGTCATAATCAGATAATAATAGAATAATATATAATAAGTACTCTAGAATGAGAAGGAAAAGCTTCATACTAGCTGTCCTCTATTGAAACCGGCTAAATTGCTAAATATGTTGATATACAAGAAATAAAATAATTAAAAGGAGTACTATTAAGGAAGGAAAAAGATAAGGCTTCCAGTCTCTCACTAAAAGGAAAAAAAATAATTAAATAAAAATTGTGCTTCTGTGAGAGAATAGTTTTAATCTCTTGCTAGAATATCAAAATTCATAAGTTTCGGTACATCTTACAGAAGCTCAATGACAGTTATTTAGGTACAAGATGAGGTATTAAAACTAACAACATCTGACAATATGTATTTACCTATACATAATATGTAATAGTAAACCATAAGTAATTAAATATGAGATATTAATCTCTGGAGGATTTTCTTTATAAAATTATTTTTTTATTAAACTCAACGCAAGATCTATTTGAATTACATAATTAGCATCACCCTTGTGGAAAAATCGTAATACACAATTTGATTGAAAATCCTTTATTGCGCAATGAATTATTTTTAATCAAATCGATATCTTGTTTTAAATAATTTAATAAATATCTTTTTCACAGACCAGCAGAAGCCGAGAAGTTTAGGTTGGAGAAATTGGCCGAAGCACACAGACTAAAGACCGTGTTGGAGGCGGAGGCAGAGGCAGAGGCTGTCAAAGTACGAGGAGAGGTGCGTTGGAAAAATATTTTATATCTTATATACTATATGTATATTTTATTTTTGTAGGTTGATATGAAATAATATTGTTGAATGTGATTTATTGAGGATGACTATATAGTAACACAATTACGAACAGTAATTAAGAAGTATGTTTTAAAAATGTATTGGAAGCGCCTTTTCGATTGTTATTTCCTTACGGGTTTTTTTGTATGTCCCATATTACGGTATAGACTTCGTAGTCCACGCGGATAAAGTCGGGGGTAACAGCTAGCTAACTGTATAGGATATATATCACGTATAAATATATAAAAGAGATCTTGTCACTATGTTATTGTTAGTTAAACCGTTATTTCTCTGTATTTTTTTTTTATTTTGCCCTAATGTATAAAAATAATGCAAGTATGACTTCTCAAATAATTGTATATTATAATATATTGAATAATAGCTGGGTATTATATATTTTATTATATTTTAATATACTTTTTTATATTTAAACATTATGCTATATAAGTATAAATATAAAAATTATATTAAAATTTGCATTCTGAATATAATTTTAGTTGAAGATTATTTAAATATACTCAAAGTATTGAATATTTTTTTAGGCTGAAGCATACGCCATCAAGGCAAAGGCTGCAGCGGATGCTGAACAAATGGCGAAGAAAGCAGACGCCTGGAAGGAGTACGGATCAGCTGCTATGATTGACATGATGCTGGAGACACTGCCAAAGGTATTTAATATATATTTTGCCTAGCCGATCGTGTTCATAAAATTAACTAATGTCACTATTTGACTACAAATCTTCGTACTAATTATTATTCTCGAGACTTCTTAAACGCCAATGAATATAAAAAATATAGAAAAGACTTCATTCTTAAATCATATCTTATGTCTTAGAAAAGTTGATTGATTGATTGATTATATATATATAAACAATACCTCTAAACTGATTATTCTAAGTTATTCAAAAATATATATTTATTTATTTCACCTACCATATTATGTTCAGAGTTATCTTCCTATCAGTAAAATAAGAAAGTTATTTTTGGTATTATATCAGATATAGGACATCACAATTTTGAGTACTATCTTAACACTATCACTGAAAAACAACTTATCATTAGTCTATACCTATAGAACCTATGTACCTATCTTTTAAATGTCACGGTGTATGGCTATTAGAACTAATTATTATATAGACATGTGTTTAGTTATTTCAAAACTTTTTAAACAAATAGCATTTGACTTTTCTATTTATTTCTATATATAGATATATATATAAATAGATATAAAAGAAGAATAGTCTTCTTCTACATCTATTTACTATAACATTAATACTACATTTTTTTATTCATATTACATTTACTTCTTAACGGAATCTTTATAAATAATACAACAAATATTTTAACAAACTAGTATTAACCAAATTGTACCCCAACTACAAATTTTGAACTAATTAAAAACTGGAGACAGCTAGGATTAAAAAATATATATTGATATAAGAACACCGTCAAAGGCATACATTATAGTTGAAATTAAAATTAAAAACTTCAATGGATATGGCGAGATCTCAAGCGTTACTATTATTGATAACAGTTAATTACTTTCTCACACCGTAAACAAAAATAACATTTTGAATATACTTTATTTATTGTATCTTTTAATATATCTAACTAATATTAGATAACTTAAAAATAATTTATTTCAATATTTTATACAGCTATTTATTTTAACAAACAACTAGAATATATTATAATATAGATGTATATACATATATTAACGCGTTACACAGAAATATATTTTTTCTGTTGGATGTCGTATTTATTCGTTTATTTAAGGTTTTTTTATAGTATATTTATGTTTTATCTATTATATGCTGTTTCCATTATCAAACGTAATCGTACTCGTACACGTTTATTCAATAATTGCGTCAATTCGAGAAATAAAATCAATTGAAACCATGAAAATCAATTTTCATATTGATATAAGCATGTGCGATTAAAATGTATATTGTTTAACAGATTTATAAATTTGCAGAATAAATAAATTTAACTTAAGAAAACGAAGGTTTATAACATCAATCTAACACCCCAATTTTTTCAGGTGGCGGCAGAGGTTGCAGCACCGCTGTCACAAGCCCGGAAGGTGACAATGGTGTCTTGCGGCGGTGGTGAGGTTGGAGCCGCCAAGCTCACTGGCGAGGTGCTAAGCATCGTGCAATGTATTCCCGACCTCGTGAAGGGTGTCACGGGTGTTGACATCGCCAAGATCAAGGTAACTGACATCCGTTTAAAAAAATGTTCTGATTAATTTCATGTAAACTCCTTAGATATTGAAATATGACTTTATTTCTATAAAGGTAACTGACATTTTTCATTTATGAATCGTCTGCTTTACATTTCAATGCTATGAGTTATAGTTTTCATCGTTTCATCATTATATTCTCTGGGGTTTTGCTTTTCATTCTTCAACTGTATAAATTATAAATTTCTATTTACACCTTCAAACTATTAGTTTTAAATTGGAAATTAATTTGTTTCAATCGTTGAAGTAAAGACCAATACTCTGATAAAGGAGAATTTTAGGATTTAAGACCTTATATATAAAGACTTACAATATTTTAACGTTACATTAAATGTCTTACTCATTAATAAAAGATATATATCAGTGCACCATGGATTAGTTGACACGTGGTAACATTTTATTTTTAAATACAGAAATAAATAAACATACAATATGTCTTGTAAATATTTTCTTTTACATAATATATGTGCAATCTATAACGCATCAGCTTATAACAAATTAACTTATATATGTTACTTTTTGTATGTATATTATCGAAACGCTTAATATATAATCTACATATATATAGATTATAATACAAAACACGTGGATATAAAGATGCTTAAAGAAATGCTAACTATGAAGTTTAAATAATGTCATATATTGAACATTGTAATCATAGGAAAATAGTACTGAAAAATAGATAAATTATGTATATACATATTCATCATATGCTGTAAACAGAAATAGTGTTATCGCTAGGTCACGATCGTGCTTCATTATATTTATACGACGTTATATTTATCAGAAAATATACAGAATACCTATTTGATCCCTATAATATTGTTACAAAAAAATATATTCATATACAAACTTTTTGTAATCTATATCTACCATAAACAATATACCAGTGATAGACCTCACACTTATTTTATTTTTTTTATTTTTCGTTGACATAATGTTTGTTCAAATAGTTGTTCTGTTCACTTATGTAACAATCAATTTCATGTTAAATTTCATATCAAATAGTCACCAGTAATGAATGTTATTGCTAAGAATTTTCCGCCATTATGCTTTTATTATGTATGTTATTAAGTATGAAAAGCCGTACAATGGAAGTTATTATTATAATTGGTTATATTATTATTAATAATGAGTTAACATTTCCTGATAATTATCGTAAACTCTTCAGGATAAATACTCTTTTAACTCATGCCGTCTTGTTCATTGCTTTGCTGGTTGCAATTTTTTTTGCCTTTGGATTTTTATTAATTTAAAAAAAGCTACTTACTACATTTATTACATAAATTCCGATATAATTAGGGTTGCCAACGATACTATTGAAAATAATATTTAGTAATCATTCTACAAACAGAGGTAGTGTCAGACTTAATACAAAAGAAAGAAGACGAAAGATAAGGTTTAATACATAAAAAAAAATAACTCTTCATATATTTTAATTTTAGTTTTTATTGTGGTGCAGCCTATTTAGTTTTAAAAGATAAAATTATAAGTCGTGCGAGAAGAAAAGAAAAAACCCTATTCATAATAGATTTATTATTTATTCTAAAAGTGTTCTCCAAAATATATAGAGGATACTTTTAGTCAACAAAGTGTAAAAATCCACTATCTTATATGAAGCACCATACCAGAACAATGACATCACTCTCACAATAGCTACTCTTTAGTGTTTCATAGGAAAGAAACACGAAACAGAAAATAAATTAGTGATGTAATGCTGATTATTATAGAGTCAACATTTCCATATCTAGTTTATTTATTAATTATTAGTTTTCATACTAAATTACTTATGTTCATTATTTCCCTCACTAATCATACTAACCCACCGTGTCACTACCACGGTAGACGGTGACTGACATCTCCACGATCCCAACACCCACCGCACGAGGGGACTCTGCGAGGAAGTTACGATAAATCTACAGAGGCGAGTATCGTGGTAGAAGTAGTTAAATTTTTGCGTTTATTACCTAATTACCCGTAAATATAGAAATTGTTGTAATAATTTTGCATCGCAAGCTGCAATTGTTTTATTGGTATGCGTTTTAAAAAATATAATCATATTTATTATTATATAGTAAACTATAAGTAATTTTGATCTTGATTATGTTTATTTTTATATCCTATTCTATATATAGTTAAACAGAGGGGTGAAAACAGCGCGACTTTAAATAAAACTTCGGTTTTTCTAATGACGTTTTATATACGTTGAAAAAAATAAAAATAAAATCATCCTGTAGATTAAACGATATCTATTTAGGTAGTTTAGGGACTAGGGCATAAGCTGTCTGCATTATAGTTACAACTATAGCTGGAGATACCACACTTAAATAGTGTTCTTATTTGTTTTTATCATTTTATGCTTTTTCCAAATTATTCATTAATCTTAACTTGGTACTATCTGCTTTTTCATTTAATGTCATGTCGTTTTCTTGACCTCGCTTTTTTAGTTTATGATAGATATATTTTATTATCTTGTGAAAACAAGAAAAAAAATGTAATCTCTTATTATTTTATATAAATTATTATGTAAAATATTTTTAGCCTATAACTTTGTTATTGCGTGGTGGCTTTATAATTACAGTGGTTTTATAAGTTTAAAATAGAACCAATCTACAGCTATGAGTATTTTCTAATAACGCCATGTTTCCACAGGGTCTACGCGCCGTATAAAGCCGCAAATTACATGGAGGTAAAGTGTATTCCAGCAGTGTTTAAAATCTTTATCATAATTGTTTTCAGTAATACCTTTTTTATTTTGTTTCCTCATTAAGTACTGTGCGCAAATCTTTGAGACAAGACAGTGTCACAGTACGTGCGAATGATTCAACCGATTCACTATCTCTTTCTTTTGTTAACGAAAATATATGTAATACAATTCCAAAACATTTAGCTTTGCGACAAATCGGAGCGTTGATCTAATGTATAAATTTTCGACCAATCGCTTAAATGTTCTCGAAGTAGTTTACAAATGACTGTTATATTAATAAATAATTATATTTTTTTATTTAGCTAAACTGTCTTAGGATGTATTGAAATATTTGGTGTTCATGAAATACAGATTATAAAAATAAGAATAATTGTAATTTAGTGAGTTTGTAGGGGGTCATCGGTAAATAAGTCACTTTGTAAATGAGTTGAGAGGGCAGAACGTATGAAGAGTACGGAAATATTAACGGAAAAAAACTAACCCATACTTTAGTCAAGTCGCCAACACTGTGGGAGGGAGAGACCCGACAATACGTGACTTTTTATAGATGGCCCTGTGTTCATCCAATAAACCTCGTAGAAATATAGATTTTTCCATATAATCTACTCCATTATATAATACCTCTATAAACACCAATTAGTCAATTCGGTATTTTTGTATGTTAGTAAAGTTGTCTGCAGTCTAATTATTATTAGTTGCCAATCTATTTATCGTATTGAAACCTTGTCGTATCTTCTGTTCATAATTTTCTGGAGAGGTGAAGAATAACTTTATTCGGGAATAAATTATACCCTATTCGAGAATAAAGTTGTACTTTACCCTAGAATAAAGTTATACTTTATCCAAAAACAGAGTATATATCGTGGTATTCTAAAAGGTGTTATTTTTTGTGGGTGGATGCGATAAGGTTATCATTAAGCATTTTCGCGTTTACGTAATATTGATGTATTATACTAAACACTTTGCATCGTATTTATGATAGATATTGTAAAATATTTTTTTGTTAGTATTCGCTATAACTTCAAATAATATCGAAGTTTACATATTGCTATACCCCAATGTATATTTTTATATGAATAGTTACAAATGTTGACTCACGATCCATTTGTTTTTTACTTGAAGTCGCAGTTAATAACATTATTTTTTTCTAATATTAGATATGACTTATGCAAATAATACAAACTTGGCCTTGCTTAAGATCTAATTTATTATTGTATACAGCATGCACTTACTAACGATAATATTTCATATATTAGTATAGGGTCTACTTTTTATTATCCCCAAAAAATTACATTTCTTCTTTGGTTCTGTTTTATTTAAACGTCTTATCGAGTAGGTATTCTGGAATTCGTTCGCACAAAGTTGAGTTGATTTTACTTGTAATCAGCAGAATGGTAAAGATAACATTATTAATCTCAGCATTTTGCTGGATGTGCCATAGCTGTTAAAAGCAATATATAAAATGTATTTTTACACGTTGTTTTTAGTTATGCATCGCGCATTTATGTAAGAGATATATACATTTAAAATTATTATTATTTCCATGTCCTTTTTGTATTTAATTCCGCGGGTGCTGTGTATGTTTTATTTTATCTATAGATTTAGTTTCTTTAGCACAAATATATAGACGCTTTTGTATAACGTTGCTAAATTACTTTTAAATGTTAAATTAGAATAAGATATTGTTTTGAATGTTCCATCTTCTAAATCGTTCTTTCACTGCCGTCAATATTAATAGGGAAGTTTGTGATCTGCCTTCAAACTATTTTGCCAGGGACAAAAAGCAGATGTACAAAAACTAAATTAAATTTAAGTTTAGTACATCTACAGTACATATTATTATTGATAGTCAAAATTTTATTATTTTAATGTTTTGATTTTCTACTTCAAAACTTTAAATATTTTAATTTATGTTAATGTTGGCGTTTGTAGATAACGATAAATAAATACCTTGGATGTACAAATTATTGTAACGGCAGAATAATTGTGTGAAGAATATTATTTTTCTACTTATGACTACTTATGAAGTGCAATGTATCTGAACAATATTGTAAATATCTTTAGTAAAATGTATATTGTTTGATAATTTATGATTTTGACAGTCCTAGGTGATTGGTTTAAGGCGGTGAAAGATTTTATTAACAATTTTAGTATTTCTTACGTGTGAATATTAAAATTGTGGTTTTGCCAAAATATATATTTAAAATATTTCCCAAGTAATGAGCACTGTGAGTGTTACTACTACTTTTGTGTGGATCACATTTTTATTGATGTATCTATGTGTATTGGCGTGGTTTTATTAATATATATTCAGTAAAATTTCAAATTAATATCTCGTTTTATTTTCCTTTTAATTACTCTAGCCCTATACCATGTTAGTTTAAGGTTTTGTAATGTTTTTAATTTCAGCTGTTTTTGTAATTAGCTTTTGTGGCCATAATTATGGCCTATAACTATCAAAGTTAAGTATAAAGATTTCCGCCAATGTTAGTAAAGCATAAAAGTACCGCTTATGTACTTAACATTGGCAGTGCTTTTTATGATTGTATGTTTGAATACCATTATAAATTTTAATTAAACCAATATATAATGAAATGAAAAAATATAACAACAAAAGCCATAAAAGCCAATGGTATAGAAAAGGCTATTGAAATTTAACATATTCCATCAAATTTCTGCATTATTAGCTTCAATATCGCCTGAGCACCTGTCACTAGTTCCACTAAGAGCTGAATATATTAAAGATAGCTTTTATTTCTAACAAACATAGTTAAGAAACATCATGATAGATATAATATTCGATTGATTTGGGAACTGATGCTGGACACAAATATACCTTTTAAACTTAAAACATCCTTCACTCTTGCAGCGAGAGTTAAAAATGAAATATCTTTATATACAAGTACATATTACGTTCAAAAATATTTTATACAGAATTCTTTACAACAAAATACTTATAAATTAATTTTAACCTGAAATCTATCTTTCGCGAAGTTTGTAAAATTAAGTTGTAAAATAAAAATAAACGTAGTTATTAAACAACGATTTATTAAAACTATTATCAGAGCTGTTATATAATCGATTAGGCACGATAGGTTTTTATAAAATCCTTATTTTACTTATAGTTTATAATATAGCGAGATTCTGTAACAATTATAAAACATTTAAGGCTACAATAATATATAAGGCCTCTTTTAACTTGGTTGACGAGTCTTGGATTCTTGTTCAGCACTACGTACGAACGATATCATTTCAAGTACCTGAAATAAAATATTACCATGTTATAAGATACTACTAATGTCTTCAAATACTAAAATATTATCCAATTTCAGTTTAAATATCGTCGCCTTTCTGCGTTCTGTATTTTTATTTTATATTTATTTGTTAATCGCTGTTACTCGTAAGCATAGTAGCATCCATTTTGTGTCCAAACCATACATAACCTTAAAAAAAGCAGAAAGCTGAGGACATAAGTACTTTTAAAGTGATTCCTAACTATTAAATCAGGATTTATTGCATTCAAATATAAATATTGTTAATATTCAACCCAATAAAATGTATCTTCAAGGCAATTATCCTAAAAAAATCCCCCAAAAACAATATAATGCAGTACCTACAAGCATTCAACACTTATAATATATGAACCTCAACCAAAGATGTAATATGAAACAGTAAGAAAACTATAACTTACATTGGTAGGGAACTAATACATATTAAAACAGTAATAAAACCAATTCGCTACTCCTACTTATAAAAGCCATGTTATATCAACAGCACGTTAGAGCATAAAGAATAACAAGAATCGTAACTAGTGACGTCACACGAGTTACCGCTCTGCCCGCCACCGAAAAGCTTTAAAGTAATTTGGACTGACCTTTGCCTACTTTAAAAGTTGGTTTCTCTCCAGATGCGGTGAATCAAACTGCTTGAATATAATACAAATTTATTAGTTGACATTAATAACAGATTATTAACAACTTTATCATCTGGGTTTCTGAACAATTATTATTAGGGCTGATTCACAAATGGCAAGGTTTGAAGATATTAAAAAACATGTAAGTGGATGACAAAAGCGATATGTAAGATTTTAGAATTAGATTTTTTTATAGCTATTACAAAAACTCTAGAGTTAATAAACGTAGATGTCAAATTTACAGTTAATTTGAAATAACGCCGTTACTTCACAGAATAAACGCTTATTAAACAACTACAATATTTAGTGTAAATATAATAATATAAAATTATTTTTAACAATAAAAATTGCCTTATATAACAGTTCGTATCTAACGATAATAATTAAGCTAACAGTAATAATAGTTTATATATAAAATATAGATTTAGTAAAAATTGTGATAATTGGTTTTTATTACACACAAAACCTTTAATATAAAAAATATAGATCAATTAATAATACATCTGATTCTACCTCAGAGTATTAAGGGATACTATTCTACTATATTATGTTTAAACAGTAGATATCTACGTGACTTACGAAAACTTTAATAATTAAAATATTGTATATATGTATTTGCTTTTTAATCGTTGTATATAAATCGCTTATATACCTAAAAATAACAAACTATTGCCTAAAATATAATATTATAAATGGTGGTCTATAATTAATTACATTTTATAATAAATAAAATTGACTACTTATAATTATTACTGTTATGTGGATAACTATTATATAGGAAACAAAATTATTAAGATATTATGTGAAACCGCAACGATAATATGATATCATTTTAGGCCTCATTGCTTTATGCGGTAAAACCAAATGGTATAGTTGAATAAGCCATTCCAACGACGTAAACCATTAAAAAGCAGATAAGATAAGGAAATTGGTAAACATAAAAACGTTTTCAAAAATCCAAATTTTACTCATTAATAGTTTAAAACCCCAAATTCTACTTATGCACCTACTTGATTTACACCCACCCTTATAATATTGAACAAATTTCGGTGTTGGAATTGTATATGGTATATTTATATACCTTAACAAAAAATGCGAACGTCATTTTTTTCTTCTAACATGACCATGCCAGAAAACGTACTCACATACTTGACTAGGCGACAATACGAACTATGTATATACATGTTATAGTCAAAGAGAGCAGTGTTACGATTTATACAAAGGTAAATAGCTTATTATTAATTCGTATGGTGGCCTAAGACCAGCGCAAACATATATAAACATATTAAATGTGTGACTTGTTAAAAATTGCCATCGCTGGGTTTTGTCTGTACAGATCAAGGACTCTGCCAAACATTGTTATACGTTTGTGTATTATAGTATTGATTGGCCGAAATTGTCCAACATTTGGACGGTAACATTTACTAATCTATCTACTCAGACTTTGGCTAACGTTCAGCCTAAAAAAATATGTTCTATACATGTATTGTTCTAGTACTTTAGTCAGACCAGAAACAAATTAGAGCTCATGGAGGTCGTATTAAATCATTAGTCAATTGTCTATTGTTTGATTGTTCAGAGCTGATCAGTTTATCATACTATGTGTGGGTGCGTGGAAATTTTACTATAACCTATCTATTTTATTAAATTGATATTTAATGGAAGAGTCTAGTAGAGAAATTAATAGTTTAAAATGTCAATGAATTTTTTTAATAATAAGGTATAAACAATACCTACCTATAATAGATGTCATCTATAAATAAATATACATTCAAAAATTATTACTTATAAAGATTATTTCTCTAATTTGTGACTATGAGCTCCTCTTATAGTTTGAATATTTAGCCTGCGTTCTAATTTAATTAATTAAAAAGCAATCGAAGGGATGCTGGAAGCAAATGTCGTAGTCTTTTCATTGTTATTCAAAATTCTATCATTTAACTATTCATAAATACCTACAGAAACATCAAATAATACTTGTGGAAGTATATTTTTTTTACTTTAGAATAAAATAAAATAATAATACAAATACAATGCTGATAGGCGATTGTATATTTAATTTTAAATATTATAAAATTAAAAATAATTAATTTTAAATATTAGGACGTCACTTCTTGTGATATGAAGTATGACTGAGACCAAGAATATTTACATCTTAAAGATTTCAGGTAAAAAAATGGATAAACCATATAATCTACAGAACACTTTTAAACTTCAAAAAGTTTAAACGAATCAGATGGGAGCATTAGCTTACTAACTTTTTACAATATTAGTGCTAGCTAGAGATGCGCCGAGTATTCGGTAAGTATTCGGTATTCGATATCTTTTTTACTATTCGTATTCGGCCGAACTATTCGGTTCTAAAATTTTAATTTTCTTGGCTACGCGACACGGTAAAGAAATAAGAGACTAATCTAAGATTTAAGTGATATTATAAGTCAAAGAAATCTTATAAATAATGTGTTGAATAAAGCTTAATAATATAAAACTATTAAGCTTCAAATCAACATTTATTTAAAACATGTAAACACGTAAACATATTTTTTTTTATTTACTATTTAGTAGAGTTAACATTTATTTTGAACCTTAAATCAGCATTTATTTTTAATCATTAAAACAATATTAACCACAAATCAACATAGTTATTCATCTAGTCAGCAGCCATATGTAACGTACATGTTAGAACCTGTTTATAACATACTAACAATGCTATGGTAAACCGAATATTCGGTTCGGTACCTGTTGAACCGAATAATATTCGGTATATCTAGTAATAGCTGACCTAGCCCTTAGTAAATGGTACCTATATAGCTGCTTTAATCCGACCCTCGTTTAGAGAAGCTTCCGATCAGAGAACTTTTTGTTAAATAAATAAATACTTAGTGAGTAATTTCTTAAAATAAATTTTGTAATAATAAAAGACGGCAAATTGCGGCTATGAGTAGAATAAAAATAATTAATCTGTTAAAATATATATTAATAAACTAACCTAACCTAACTTCTCTTTTTAATAACTTAATATTATTTATCCTCCTAGAATATGCAGGGTTATTTGTAATTAATTCGCCACCTCTTGCAGGCTCTTTACATCAATCCCAACAACATTTGTTTTACGACTTTTTACAAATCTTGATAAACAACACAAAAAAAGCAAAAACTTTTTTTGCTGACTTTGTTACGCACTACTCTGTATTTTGTAAGAAGTAACTAAAAGGTCAACGCCCGGGCGCCATACGTACGCTCAGAGTTAATGCTTGTTCAGATGCTACCATTAATTTTGTATGGAAAAATTTAAATTTTTAAAAAACTATTAATTTTAAAAATTCGTAGAAAAAGAATTGTTTTGAATTGTGTAAAGAAGCTGCCTGCAAGAGGTGGTCAATTAATTACAAATTACCCTGTATAACATAAATAAATATGTTAACTGATTTCAAGTAAAATAGGAATAAATCGTCGAAATAATTCGTATGTATAGAAAAAAAGGCGCCGAAGCATCAGAATGATTATCTAGCCAATATTTAAAAAAAAATTACAATACCCTTCAGTATACATAGATCACTACCAATTGGTAGTGATATCATAGGTAGGTAGTTACCTACCTATTAAGGTGTATACTGTTTCGCTTCCTAAGTTGTACTTCAATAGGTTGATTCTTGTTGAGATTGACTTCATATCTAAGGTCAGCCATAAAATATAATCTATTACATCAGCATTTTATTTTAATAAGGCATTGAATTAAACGGGTTTTACCGACTTTCACGATTTCTTTATATTTTGCTTTTATTCTTTATAGGTATTTCTTTAAATTACAAAACTAAATTACAATATACTTACATAATTTCTCCAAAAGCATTTTGTAAGGCGTTTAATTACTAGCAAAGGCACTTGAAAATTGTGATATTTCCTATTATACATACCTACTACAATTAGAATAATACTTAAAATGAGCGAATTTAGTTAATTTGGTTATCCTTATTTTGTATCTTTTAACGAAATCATAATAATATGTGGTATTAATTAAAATTACTAGTTTTTTAATGAATTTGCTGAATAAGAAAATATCTAATTGTACGTAAATGTTAGTAACGAAATATTAATGTATGTGACTGAAATTAATTTAATTGTGTATGCCTTTTCGACTTTTTTATGTCTATATTAATAAGTTTAATGGTTATAACTATTGAACACAGTGATATTTTTATAGTTTTAGATTTGAAATGTTTTTTATCACCCAACCAAAATAGCAATCAACTTCTGCATGATGACAACTTATTAGGAAACTAATGATACAATCACAAAATACATCAAGCCTTGGTAATTTGCATTCCAAGAAATAATGTGTTTTTGGTAGTTATTATTAATTAAATTCACATTTAAGACTTTTTAATGACAACAAGGGGCAAATATTATCATTTTGACTCTTGAACTATGATAAATATATTAGACTTTGTTATACTTTACCCCATGCATGCTTGTATCTACGTTTTCTAAGTAAATGTCTAGATATAAAATATTTAATAACTAAAATAAGCAAAAAGAAAGATAATAAGTACAAGAGGCTTAACATTCCAATGTCCAGGCCGGAGAAGGGACTAGATGATGCAGCTGAAGATACATGGGATCTTCCATCACGGATGTTGTTGACTCCATAAACTTTTTGCAAATATTCAAAAACTGCTGGCAAGTTCCAAGCTCCTCGAGAAAGTCTACAGTCCGGGCAATTCGTAACACTTGGATATTGTATCTTAGGATATATCGGATCTTCAGTAACATCTCCAGCTAATCTTAAATTAACTTCATTATGTGAAATCCACAGCCAAAGTACTGCTTTATCATTCTCCTTTACATCAAATATTCTATTTCTGGTTGCCATGGCGTGGAAGTGTTGTGAACATTCCGTACAACCAAAGAAATGTTTTACATAACCATGCATAGCTTTTAAAACACGTGGGCCTTCAGATCCTGGCTTTTGAGCTGCATTTACTGTTAAAGTATGAAACAGTGTCCATAGACCGCAAGTGTAACCCCGGTATTTACTTTGACTACCCTTGCATCGTACATAATCTAAGTCATTTGAAAAAACGGGAGCATGAGAAACTTCAAGCCCTTTTACTACCTCATAGACTTCATTTCCACTCCACTGACTTTTTGAGCTAATGTTTCTATGTAAATCAATAATATATTCTTTCATATGTCCTCTAAATGGAAAGCCAATTATTAATACTTCTAAATATTCCAGAAGAGCCTGAAGTGGTTCATTATTTAAAACTTTATGCCTAGTTATTTCAGTGTGTAAACTTGTTTTAAGAGTTTTTTCTAAATCACTATAATAAACAGCATCTGAATCCATTGAATTAGATTTCTTATTTTTAGAACTGTTAATTCCATCTTCATAATCAAATTCTCTAATGGGAAATACAAAATATTGTGATTTTAAATATGTATTTATAACTTTCAATAAATTTTGTTTTGTTGGTGTCTCTGTGGGAAGAACAGTAACACTTTTGGAAGGTCCAAAAACAGCTACACCTGGGAATGTTCTAACACCAATAGCTGATGCCAACTCACTTGTATCATATACTCTTCTAATCATGACATTTGCATAGTCGTTTATATCTAGTGCTATTTCTGAGCCAATAGTGGAATTATCACTTTCAAAAATAAGAAAGTTATATTTGACTTCAGGGGAACGAGGAACAGATTGAATATTTATATATGAATTAATATCCAGTGGAGGGCCAAGCATTGAGGGTCTCACTAATTTTTCTTTTTTTAGTTTGATAATCAAATGCTCCTTTAATTCAGAAGGACTTTCAGGCTGAAATTTCTCACCCACATTAGAATTTTCTTTTATATAGTTATCATGTAAATATCGTAACGAAGGATAAGCCATGACTTCAAATTGCCGGCATATTTCATTATTTTCTTCTATGGAACAATCTAGAACTGCAAGTTTTAGTACCTCACTCCAGGTTCTTATTTCTTTGGCCAAACTTTTATATTTTGGTGCAAAAGCTCTACAATGACCACAGTAACTATTATAAAACTGTACTATGAATGCATTTTTTTGGCCATATATTTTCTTATCAAAATTTTTATTTGTTAATATCACGACATGATCGGACTTACTGTACAGTCCTTGTTCATCGACATCATCCTTGTCTATAACTGTGGCACTATTTACTAGATTATAAAGAAAACAAATAGTTATCACAAGAATTTGCCAGCGGTACATTTTCACCAATGTTTTACACTACTATCAAGATTTCACTTGCTTCAAATGAGAAATTAAAATCACTTGATTAAATCCGTCTAAATTCGCCAGGAATAATACGTCATAAGTCATAACGACGTTGGATATCAGTGTATGTGTATTCTTCGCGCTCAGTTCGGAGATACTCGTCTGTAATCCTCGTCATTACTCATTACTTTGTAAAACAATTTGAACTCGGAGAAACGTCAAACCTACACCGAGATCTGATAACTGATTTATTATTATTTGACAATTGTCACTGACATATATAGTGCCAACTATTAACTAATCACAGATTATGTAATGACGATGTCGTTAGTTACAGCCTAATAAATCAATGTGAAAGATGTAAAATTGTAAAGGACCATTACTAACGATCTCACCATTCCATAATCTGTGATTAGTTAATAGAGATAATTGTCAAATAATATTAAAAATGAGTTAGGGAACGTACCCAAACTAAGTGACCTATATTTTTCAATTTTTCGACTATTTTGTTGTTGTTGTTGTTGTTGTAGTTGTTGTTCGACTAATTTGTATAAATAGTTATAAGTAGTGTTAAAAACCCTACATAATATAATTATTTATATTTTTAAATACAAAAATTATCACAAAATCCGACCGTTATTTTGCCTATTTGTCATAACCATATTTGCATTCAACTGGCGATCCCACAGATATCAGAATAGTTAGCCGTTGGTAACACTCGCTAATGTTTTGGATAGAAGGGAGGTCAAAAGCCCATTGTTAGCCAGGTCTTAACCAGTTTCTTTTTTAGCAATCGTATTAAAAAGACCAGAATTCCATAAATCTGAGATTGCAGCTTTTATGTTTAACTAGGACCTGGTTTAATTTCAGGGTAAGCGTTCGGAGTACGATTGAGAAATGATATTTGGCTCTCAATTTAAGAAACGTGCTGTACAACATTTTCCCTGAACATAATATCTAAAAGAATGATGAAAAGATTTGGTCCCATGATCAATTATTAAAGTTGACTTTGAGGCAAAAAATTACCAAAAGATAAGATTTCACTTTAGTCGTATATGGACCAGGAAGTAGTTACCCAAATACAACGACGGGGGACAGCTTCTAAAGTTGCCAAAAGCGGCTTTATTAAGAGCCCAGAACTTGACTAAGTCAATTTCTAGACAAGTAGCTTAGAAGCTTTTTGCTAATTTTGACGACATGCTTTAGTTTGAATAATGAAGGCACGACTGTATTTCTTTTTAAGAATTTTAAAGTCCAGATACTTAGTAAACAGTTCTTGAATCCAGTATTAATTCGCCTGCAATTTTACAGCAAAATAGAGAATTAAATAACTTTATGTGAATCGGTTTTTTTCTGATTTTTTTTTTTTTTAATATTTGAATCGGTTCTCCTTACCTCTACACTTCATAGTTTTTCGATCTAGTACATCCATAGAGTGCTTTTATATTATAGACAGGTACATTATGCCGATTATATTGATCGCTTCTCTCAGCTCATAGAGTATACTATTTGTACTTATTTTATAATTTGGTAATAATTTTTATGTCTGCGTCTTATGCCTTATGTCTATCTCTATTGACTATTCTCTATTGCTACTTGCGACTTGCTGCACTTGCCAGTTCAACAGCTGCCACTTTGTAGACTAAAAACTATGTGAATATCTATGTGAAAACTAAATATTGGAATTTGGAAAAATAGTAATATTTTTACAAATTATTTCAAGTTATAATTATTGTGTGTTCAAATGAAATTAGAATTGTGTTCGATTTAGTTAACCTTCATATTATTTTTAACATTTGTGTACGCAGGTAGGTTTAATGATAATGTCATGTTGGTAATTTGTAGAGATAAAAATAAAGGCTTAAATTGCAGACGTGTTTCGAAATTAATGTTGATAATTAATAATCTAAATGTTTTGATAGTGTTCCTACTAAAATACGTTTTGTTTATGGTAGTTAAAAATACTACATAAATATTCAGTTAACTGTTCAGTTAACTAGATTGTACAAACAGAATGAAAAAACTACATTGTACTATTATCTATTTATAGCTTACAACACAGATTCAATTTTGAATCTTAACATATTTAAAATAAGGTAAACTAGACCACATTGATTGAATGTATCAAATGCAAATCAATAAAATGTGCCATGCTCATTAGCAACCAAGACACAGATAACATATTTTTGTTATGAGTTCCGAATTCACAATTATAATCAAATAGTAATTTTTATGTTGTTACTAGATTTGCTGTCACTTCATACCCATAGATTTCGATAAAACATACCCATTGTACATACCAATGTATAAACTATAAACCTTCAAAATTTCATCATACTCCGTTTAACAGTTTTGGAAGAGTATTTCCAGTTTACTTTTATATATTTTTTTTGTTTAATCAAACATATAAAAATCCAAAATAGGTAGATCTATTTTGGATTTTTTTATTGGAAATTGTTTTATTATACCTAGAGATTCGGACCAAAATTTCAATTTAAAAAAAAATGTATTAATGCAATAGTACGAAATAAAAGAATATTTATTTTTTTATTAGTCAGGTGATTTAAATAAATTTAAATAAGAAAAACACTAAATGTTAAGTCAAGACTACTACAATATACAGTAGACGCCGCTTATTGTGATCACTTTCAGCCCAGCCCGTTTTGATAACAATAGCCGAATGATAACATTATGCGGATGGTACTTTTCATGCTTGTTGGGGGATTTTAGTGCACATAATAAATGATCATAATGATAAAATATGAATTGTAATAATTTAGAATTGATTTAAGTACTCTATAGTATATTTCGATCTCAGATCTGTTTTTAGAAATTTATACAGGAGTGGTTGAGAAATTCCCAGTTGAATCGCAGCATCACGTTGACTTATTTTCGGTAATTGATCGTACTTTTCGAGAATTTGTTGTTTTTCTTCATTCGTATAATCTCGGCGTTTTAGCATGACTTTAATTTTAGTTAAGCACTTCGAACGATGAAACTCAAAAAATGTTTCAAAAACTGTCTCAGATACGATTACTTCAACTCTATCGGTAGTTTGAGGAGAACTGAGGGAAATACGAATTTTCAAGCCTTTTATAGACAAATGCTGGACCATCGCTTAATTGTTTTCAAAAAGGTAATTAACGAAAGGGACCAGGTGTTCTTTTCCTTTTGAAAAGTGAGAAACTTTTAATCGGAAGGTCGGAATTTGTACAATAGGTAAAGATTGTAAATTCAAACAAAAGGATTTTTGAATGAGGATTATCTTAGTAATAAATATTTCTATAAATAGCATTTGTACCCATCTAAATCGATAACAATAAGCGACTTTTGATCACAATAAGCGCCTTTTTTCAAATGTATTTTTAAGGAGAAATTTGAGACCGACCATTTTCGATAACAATAGCCGGCTGATAACATTAACCGCGATCACAATAAGCGGCGTCCACTGTATTCCTGAAAACTGCATTCACGTCGGTTAATTTGGTTCTAAGATTAACATGCACAAACATTTAGACATAGATATACAGACCTACAGACATACAGATGAACAGCCAAAATGAAAAACCATTGTTTTGGTTTCTTAAACTAAAGGACCCCCATAATATTTTTTTTTTATTTTCCATGTACAGGCGGCATTCACTTACAGTTGTATTATATGTATATAGATACATTTTTGAACACTTTAAATACATTATATATCTTTTTATAGAATGAAAAGTGCATTGAAAGTGAAAATCTTAGTGTTATTTAGAGTGACATTATGTATAAAAGTTGTTTACATTGGATATATATTTTTTTCGTGTTGTGTACATAACTAAAAGAGAAACAAATAAACAAACAAAAATCTTAAAGTATTCTATATGAATTCTGTAATTATCCCTTCAAGGTCTGGATATATATTTTTTTAAGTACAGAGTTTTCTCCTCTACAGATTTATTAGATGTATAAATAAAGAAGATTTGCATGGTACCTATTATGTGATTGTTTTTAAAAAACACCAAAATTTTAAGTGAAGACTACTATAGTATAGACAAGAAAACTGCACCTAAATTGGTTAAACCATTTCTAAGATGTGCACAAACATACAGATATACAGACAAATAGACAAAACTAAAAACCATTGTTTTGGGTTCACTTGATCTTGAGCAATGCTCTTGCTAAATGAATTCAATATTAATTTCTCTGAATTTCAAATTTTCTTATGAACACATTCTTGCAGGACATATTCCACTCTTATAGGTATTATTTTAGGTGTTTAAATAGGTAGTATGTTTGGTAAAACCAATACTAAATTAAAATCATAAGTAGATATCATTATTCTATATATAAAAATAACACTTTATCAGCCTATTTGTTTAGTTATCTCCAAACATTACATTTGAGAACAGGAAGTTTTAGAAAATAGTTAATTAAGTTTTAGGCTTATTTGAGAGTTGTTCTAATATAATATAGTCAAATAATGCTTGTGAAAGGTCTACAATTTTTTTTAAATAAATATTTGAGCAATATATAAGCAATGAATATATCAAATATCACAAAATAACTAATAACATTTCAGAATAGTTTCTAATAAAGCAGTTAAAAACAATGAAAAAATAGTAATCAGTTATTTGCTTTTAGCAATGTCGCTACGCAATGTGCGAAAGCTTTATGGGACAACAACCTTACCAGCCCCAAATGAGAGCTCTGAGGATGAGTATGAGCCCCTTTATACTAAAAATTCTGCAAAAAGTGCTTATGCTGGGGTAAGTGTTAACCAAATGTTCCTATATATGTTAGTGTTACATATGTAATAATGTACTCTCTGCAAACAAAATTATTATTATATTATTGCTTGCTGCTGCTGCGAATTGGAATAAAAGGATGTAATAAAAATAAATACAATTGAGTTGAATCAAAAATTTTAGTCTATTGAGAAGTCTGCATTGCAAATTATTGTTTGGGGTCTTGCAGTTGCAATTTATAAAATGTACATATAAAATAATAAGGTATTATAGTGCAAAAGCATTTCTTGCAATATCTTAATATGTGCTTTTATTTTTAGTTGTTGTTGAGCTCAAGCTCTGAAGATCATGAATCACCATTAGTAAGTGAAGATAATTGTGATGCTGATGATCTTAAAAAGAAGAAAAAGAGGAAGAAGAAGAAACAGGATAAAACAAAAAGATCACAAAGAAATTCCTTGAACACGACCAAGGTAGGTTAAAGTTATTTTAATGTCTATATACTGTAATAGTAAGTATTCATTGTATTTGTATTTTTTAGCTGGATGAAATTGATAAGTCCGTATTGGAAGTCAATGCCATGCTTGGCGAACCTCAACCAGAGACCTCAGAGCCAAAAGAACAGCCAGATTTGTTGCACATTTTGTTCTCAGTGAAATACAAGCATCTTAATGTTTCCAATGAGCTCATGAAAATGTTTGGACCCGAAACACCAGAGGAGGCCCCACGGCGATAGTAAATTTGATTTCATTACTAATATCTATATTTAAAATTTGGACATACTTAAAGTTTAAAATTTTGTTTTTAATAGCAAAGGACGTCAACCCAATGTTAAGCACAGTCAAAAGTACTCAATCATTCCCCAAGAGTTCAATTTCAAAAAATTGGGTAAGATTTTTAAATATTAAGATTTTTATATAAGAATACCTAGTCCTGTTAAGCAATGATATGCAAAGGTTTGTTCTGTTTTATGATTTGCTGTTTTTAGGATTATCAATGTCAGTGGATCGTCGCGATTATGGCATCTCGTACTTTGTGTATAACCACAATAAGGAATACCAAAATGTGCACAAAGATTTCATGATAATGCTGACCCGAAGGTTTGTTGATATGAAATGTTCTATAGCACTATCGATTATTATAATAATTAGTGTGTTTTTAATCGATAACTTGTACATGTTGAACACTCTAGGGCAACCCATCTTAGCACTCCATTCGAGACGTCCTTGAAGAACATGCATGTTGAAGGATTGTTGGAGGTAAGTCTGTTATTATTACTATTAAGTCTAATCTATGATATTAGTTTGTGTTGTGTTCTAATATTATCTTCTAACTATAGAACAATACATATGATCACGGGACGATAGGTTTTTGTCACTGAACGCTGAAACGACTGGATCGGTTTTGATGTCATTGTTGAGAGAAGTTAAATAAGTCATTCAATGTGTTAGATTCAGAATTAGATCCGTTACTTCGCGCTGCGATAAAATTCTATGATTGTATTGTCACGCCTATAACTTTAAGCGCGTGCGAAATAGCAAGATTAATTTTATGAGAAGTTGTGACGCCATCATGAAAACTTTTATTAGACAATAATAACATGTATTTATGTGTGTGTATGTGCCAGTTTTAGAGTAAATATCCATTCATAGTAAGAATTACAAATACATTTAAGGAAAATTTTAGGCTTCGGATGTAATGTTCCGTCTGGAAGACTACACAGCGGGCAACAAAATTGTGGAGCAAGTTATAGCATACATGCAGTTTGCTGCTCACCCAGCCTTCAATGTCACTGATGTAAGTTTTCGATTCAAATTAAAACACTTATGCATCCACCTGAAACCTGCATCATTATAACATATTTCAGATGAGGATTCGCCTTGAGTACAAATATCTGGAGAACAGACCGTTTCACATTGCATTGCTCAAATATCTTCATCTTCTCACCAACAAGGCTTGCCACCGCACAGCTCTGGAGATAGCTAAACTGATGCTCAACTTGGATCCCTCTGATCCCTTGGCAGTGATTTTCATCATCGACACCCTCGCTCTCAGGGCTAGAGAACATCAGTGGCTTGTAGATGCCATAGATTATCTGAACAAGGAAAGGGAGGCTGGATTTATGTTTAATATCCAGTTTTCATACGCATTGGCTTATTTCCATGTTCTGACTAAAAACAAACGTAAGTAGTTTGTTAGATATGTAAATTGTATAATATTCTTAATGTTAATTAGACATACATTTTATGTCCAGAGGATTTAAAGAAAGCTGATGAACTGCTGCAAAAGGCCATGGTAGGGTTTCCATGGACCTTGATGCAGATATTACACTGCGCGAGCCACACTCCGGACGAACGGCTCCGAGCGCATCCTCTGTTCAATAGTTATGCATATTCCACGTCAGTATTTACTTTTTAACAGGAAATAAAATTAAACACTATAAGGATTTCTGTTGCGTCATTTGTTTCAAAACTACTTTGAAATTAACCATTTTACCAAAACCGAGATATATAATTCATTAGAATTGTTACCTGTTACATTTTGTTTATTACATTTCTATCGTACGAATAGTATTTTAAGCATATATCATAGAAAGGTCATTTTAAAGTTTAATTAATAACAATTTCAATTAACATTAAATTTTTTAATTAACATTAAAATTAAGTTTAATTAATATTAATTAATTAAGTTTAATTAACATTAATTTTAATCGTCCAGATATTCTAAAAAAGCCTATTTTATTAATAATCCAGTACTAGCAAAAACCTCAAGGACCTGATCTTGCTGTACGCTACATTTACGGGTGCTCGTTGGAGGGAGCCCCCCGTCATGGAGTGGCTCTTACGTAACGCCAATGAGCTAGCCGATAGATACGACGTGGATCCGTCCATTAAGGCAAGTTATAATATATATATATATATATATTAGTATATGTACAATATTCTAAAAAGTTTTTGAATTTATAAACGATGAAAAGAAGTTTAACATGACTCGCACCTCCGCTCAAATAGTGTCACAACTCAAAAAAAATGAAAATCTCTTTTATTGCACTATTCATTTCAGAAAGCTTCAAAATCTTATCTCAAATAATGTCATTTAAATAGGATGATTATTTATCCCTATATTGAGCTCGTGACAATATATCGATAAGTAAAAGTATTGTCTTATCAAACATATACAGTGTCACGTCTCTGCTTGCGCAAGGTTTTCGTCTGTCTGGATATTGTATAGAATGTTGGTTGTCGATTTATGTCGGTACATGAGTGGACAAAATTTTAAATAATCAGATTTTTTATTAAATTATAGTGAACTTTGTTGACATATGACAGTTTATTTAATTAAGGTAAGTCAAAAGTTATTATATTTTTCATATTGAAATGAGTTTGGACATTATATATGATAAGGAAAAGCTAAAAGTCGTTTTTATTTTGGCAACAGTATTGTTTATAACATAATGTTTATAACAACGAACTGGGGAGGTAGAAACAGATGATTCAGTTAAAGATCCATATCACAATATAGAACGTAAAAAAGTAAGAAAAAGGTCCTTCCTCATCGCCGCTCACCATCATCATGTACTTCAAGTTCTTGATTATCCAGTTTAAGTTCATCTTTTTACAGAACAAGAGTATCCTTATCTAGCTTACCCATTTTGTTAAATACTGCAAACCAAGTAAGATATTCACGATGCACGAAGTCTGTCCATCAATTTTACAAGTATCAAATGCCGAAATCAACTCCGGGAACAAAATGTTTTGTTTTGCAGTTACCTCGGAATGATGTTTCAGTTTTTTACTCTAACAGCAAATTAAAGAACATGAATTTCACGATAAGCAAGTTGAAGGCAAAAAATACAGGACGAAAAAAGAATAACAATACTAATGTTATTTTTGTAAACCTATTGTAAATCAAACTATTACTCAATGCTACTTTTGGCAAGAGGGTAAAGGCTACCGAGGTGCAGATGAAATTGGTAGCAGTTTCTTTAAATTTATCAAAATAAAATTGCATTGTCATACCAACCATGAACCAACTTATTTAAGTTTCTATTCGGACAGTTGTTGCGGGCAGAACAAAAATAAATGTACAGTCGAGTTACATACGTATGCAGTCGTGAAATACATAAACTAAATTCGATTAGTTTTTAGCTCGTCTAGGGTTAAAAAGTATGTTTATATTAGGTATAATATAATGCTGAGTTAGTGACAACCACTAGTTTTATATTTACAATTGTATTTTACAAAATTTGTAATTTTAAAACTCTTTAATAAGACAATATTTTGTAAATTATTTACTTTTATTATTCTAAAGTGTCACAAGTCAAAAAAAAATAAAAAAAATAATATATTTTAAAGCTACCTACCCGACCATTTGGTAGATCTTCATAAACCATTTAAACTTACTTAAAAACGTATAGCGCTAATTTTGTTAGTTTTTGAGTTATGACCCGAAAATTGAAATTTTTGCTTAGTATAATTTTCAAACGCTATTTACTCGAAAGTTTGATTTTTTGACTTATGACACTATTTGAGCGGAGGTGCGATGTGCTTAAAAGTTTAGTTTTGTACAATTTACGGAGTTTTGAGTTCTCAATACGATCACCTGGAGATTAATTTTGTTAAAATTTTAACTTATCGTACCTAACATTATCTACGCACTTGTCCAAATATATCTTATAGGAGCAAACCCAAGGTCTGCAACATGTGCGTCAGGTTCTCTTTCGCGGCTGGCCGGAACAAGTGTACCGACACCTTAGCGTTATCAAGACTTTGTCCAACCTGCTGGTAGATGGGGTAAGTATAGAATATCATCAACTAAAATCAATGTATACTTGTCAGTTTTTTTATTGTGTTAATAATAGTCACGATAATGTTAGGGTTTATATAAAATATTTTTTTTGATAATGTACCGAAAAATTTAAGCACACCATTTTTGAAGATATTTTTGTATAAAAATGGGACATTCAGTCAGGGACAGTTGGTTTTCTCTTGAAATGAGAACATAATTGCAGGTGACGCTGCATTTTACACCTTTTATCTAATCATTGTGAAAATTGTTATACATAAAAAGCAAATGTAAAAAACGTTTTCATACAAATACTACATTGCACCTATGAAACTCTACTCTATATGGTTCATATATACTTTGTTCATTTATTTATATATTTATATGTTTGGGTATATATATATATATATATATATATATATATATATTTAGTAGTTATATACTGTCGAGTCCTCGTCAATTGATATGAGACAGCAAATAAGAATTCTAGTAAGGCGTAGTAAGCCCATAAGCTAGATTTACTAATCAACCAACTACTATTATTATGATGCTCTCAGATTATTATTATTTTTCCCTTACCTGTTTCGTCCCACTGCTTTGCAAAGGTCTCCCCCAAGCTTTTCCAGACGTCTATGTCTTTCGCGGCCTCCCATTATCCGCTGTCAAAGGAGACTAGGTAAAAGCGTTTCCGCCTGACCGCCGCGGTCTTCGGTCTTCTGGGACTCAGAAGGACCACGACACAGACACACAAGACACTGGGGCGTGATGTCGGCCCAGAAGTTCGAATACAATGTGGATGTCTTCAAGAGATGAGTAAATAGGTTACTAAGTTAATGAACCTTACCACCTATGACTACATTTCCACTTTCCATCAGGTGGAATGTAGTCAAGCATTAACTTAGTTTATATAAAAATAATAATAATAATATGGTTATTATCGTAGGCCGTGTCGCGCGTAGCAATCACCTGCCTCTACGATCGATTAGGGTATTTGCTAGCAAAATAATCAAATCTGTATGTTCGAGGATCGGTCGCTACATTCTCGTTGGGTGTTTGCAAGCAAATTTATTAAATGTCTATGTTCGTAGGCCAAGTCGAGCGTAGCAATCATTTGTTACTTACATTTCGTTTGGGTGTTTGTTAGCAAATTTATTACTACATTCCGTTTGGGTGTTTGCTAGCAATTTTATTAAATATGTATGTAGGTACGCCGAGTTGATCGTAGCAATGACTTGTAACTACATTTCGTTTGGGTGTTTGCTAGCAATATTTATTAAATATATATGTTCGTAAGCCGAGTCGAGCGTAGTAATCATCTGTTGCTACATTTCGTATGGGTATTTGCTATCAAATTTATTAAATTAAATAGGTATGTTTCGTAGAATTGCTAGCCACTTAGTATTTTATAGGATTCATTTTGGTGAATGTGCGCAGGAATTACACGAGTTATTTCCCCCGTCCATCACCGGACGTACCGACGCACGACAGGTATCCATCCTACGTTGTGGACATCCCTCCCGCCCGAACGTAGCGTTATGTTTCGTCTTTTTTAGTTCGTACACGGTACAGCGAAGGACTGGAACACCTAGCTTGCGTCGGTATTTCCGTCCGAATACAATGTCGGTGTCTTCAAGAGAAGAGTGAATAGGTTACTAAGTTAATGAGCCTTACCACTTATGACTACATTTCCACTTTCCATCAGGGGGAATGTAGTCAACCATTAGTTTAGATAGTATAAAAAAAATAAAAAATGTTCGTAGGCCGTTCCGCGCGTAGCAACCACCCGCTGCTACGACCCGGTGCCTCCCAGGGACGGCGTCAACCGCTACGGGTACACGCTTATACCGCACACACACATCAGCCTCGGCAACGCTATACTCACAGATTTCTTCACATCGCTACTACCTAATTACGATCTACCGCCGGGGGAAGAGTATGTATTTTAGTTGCGTGTAGATTATAGATGGTGTTCAGAAAAAATATCTGCAGAATAATATGAACTGTTTATAATAAGGTTGATATTACATGTTTATTATAATGACTTGTACATTATAAGAAGTGCATGAGAACTTAATGTTGCAATTAGGTTAATATGTGATTGTTGTGTGATGTGTTATTTAAATGTTTTGTATATTTTAATTTACTGAAAGAGCTTTCAAACATTTCTGTCATTGAGTTTATTTATGCTGAGTTTATTTTATAATTGCTTATTAAATGTTTTTATTTTCACTTTTCTCAAATTACAGATTCTGACATAACCGGCGATCTATGGGAATTATTTCCAAAGTTACCTGATTATATTATTCAGGTAATTTTGGAAATATAAAGTAAGGTAAGAATATCAAAAAGGACACAGTTCATTAGTCTCATTGCAATTTCAGAACCGCTTTAAATATTTCCTACCATTATTACTAAACTAGCGGCACTAACATTCATTAACAAAACTACACTTTGTCCATTATATTATTAGTCTTTTGACAGCTCGACGATTGATATGTGTAGTAATGTCCTAAAGATTCTCGAATGCGATACCATTCCGATTGTAGTATTATCATTAATTGAATTATGTACCTACCTACGTAAACGTAATAACAGATAAATAAAAATACATTTTGATTTAATATTGTTTTAGTTTTTTAAAAATAAATGTAATTCCGTGTGATGGCGTCTGTATTTACTATAGTCATAAAAAATATCATATATGTCAACTGGCAACATCAACAGACCTTCCGTCCGTCCCTTGTTCTGACGACGATTCGTGTTTCTAAAATAAATTAAACTATCCTAATTGTTTTATTTGTATGCCACTGTAACTAAGAAGAAAATAAAACGTTATGTAATGTTATTGTATAAAGTTTATATGTCTTTCTATTTAAATAACATATTAATTACATCTTATTTAACATTATAGAAAAGTTTTTCTTTAGCAGATATAATACTCGATACTTGATTTCTACTGATTATTTGAAATCTGTGGTACAATTGTAGTAATCATTATGTGTGGCCCACAAGTGGGCGGTACCGGTCCTTGAAGTACAATATTATTTGTATGACATTTTAACGTAAACAATACAAAACTTCATGGGCGTGAACTGTCCACAGAGTAATAATATAATGGACAAAGTATAATAACAGAGCCACTTATCATGTAGCATGTGTTCATATAAAACAATAAATATTGTATTTTAGTATAAATTTGTTATGAAAATAAATGTTTATTTACTTTAATAATGTTATTTTCATATAAGTACATCCTAGTATAATTAATTGTCGTCTGATGAAATAATTTAATTGAGGCTGGTGGGTGAGTTGATGTTGAATTTGCCAAGCTTGCGTCGAATTCTAATTAAACTAGGATAATTATTATAATATTTATCTGTTATTGTACAGCCACTTATTATTTATAAAAAAAAGCCATATAATGACGGAAATGTATGAAAAATTTAATTAATTATAAAATTAATGAATACTGGAAATTATATAAAAATATATATAATTTCTATAATTTTTGGCTGTTATTAGACTCATTCTCTTTTTATATATTTGATAATATAGTGATAACTTTCATATTGAATATTTCATTTTTTTTCTTACTAACAAGTTATAATCTATCACCAAGGCATTGTCATTGTTCCTCTTATTTCTGAAGGATTGAAATTAAAATATTATATTCTTTATTTTTTGCAGGCATCTGAACTTCCGTTTCCGCCCATCTATATTAGACTTTCGTCTCCCGGATGCGATCAGGCAACCAGAACCAGATTCCGACGACGGGGACGACGAAGGCGTAGGACAGACAGATTCGGACGACGATTTCGACATAGTTGACGATAACAACGAGATCATGCCGGAGATCGTCAATGCCGTTCGGTTCTTCGTTAATTCGAACGACGTCCACGATTCTGACGATGACTCGGATGACGACTCCGATGAAGTCACAGATTCGGACGATGACATTGACGATGACATCGACGATGACATTGACGATGACGAATGTGACTCTCCGGATTAAATATATTATACATTATTATACATTATACATTTTTCTTATTATACTTATATATCATAGTAGTTGAAATATTTCATATTTATCGGAACTTGGGTGTGTTAGATCGTGTTTTGAATGTATTTCTTCTATTGTACTACAATATAATATTTCTATTGAGTTTAGGGGCTTATTGAAACGAAAACTTCTTTGGCATCGTTGTGATTAGAAAGTCGATGATACGAAAAACCGACACAAAAACAGACACGCCTAAATTGATTCAAAGTTTTCTCAACCCTTCTCTTTCTAATATCTCATTAATACATAGTGTTTATAAAGGCTACTTAACACAGGCTACTTAACAAAGGTTACTTAACCCGACGGCAGAGCCGGGTACAGACTTTCCAAATTTTTCGCCCTCGATCGCAATTATGACAATTACATACAGTTAGACCTTAGTGCCCTGTACCTATACGTTTCACCCTGCGTATAGTAGCCGCAATGGCCCCCCTGCAAACCCAAAACCACTCCTGGCTTTTGCCAAGGATGTACGCGACGTCGCCTCCCTATAGTAGCCGAAGGAACTTCGTTCCTACCTGGTGTCCCATATCACCAGTGTTTTCCGAAGGGTTCACTTCTACCTACGTGTGGATCTAATTTATTAATATATTGTTACATATCAAATATTATTGTTTTCGACTTTACCAAACTATACAATGTTTTGTTAAATCTATTATGTGTTTTTATAATTTTACGTTGCGGCAGATATTATCATAAAACTTAATAATAAGTTGTTAATTCACTGATATTATATCGTCATAATCGTCTGAAATGTATACCATGTCCTTGTAGTCATAAGATAGTGAATCGAATGTATTTAAGGAAAACAGGAGGGAATTGTTTTAAAACGTAAATGTTTTCCTCAATACATTGAGATTGGGTATGAAATACTGGTAACTGTTTGACAGTGGGGAAAGAAGTTAACTATAGTTATTCGTTGTACTAAATATAAATAATTAATGAAATAGACATCTTTCTTTTATTTTTTCAACTTTTAATGCTTTATTCAAGATTTTACTTAATATTGTTTGATATGTGATATCTTGTTTTTATTTACTTAAATTAAAAAAATCACTATTTATTAATTTAGTTTAATTTAAGTTTCCTCAAACTGTGTTATTAAGTTTACAGATGTCTGATTCTCAATTTTGAATAAATGTGATTTAAAATAAAGATTTGTTTTCTTTGAATTATATGTGTAACACGGAAGAACATTGATCGCAAAACAAAATGGAAGACCTTTTGCAATCCAATGATATTTAAGAATTGTAAATATCGAGAGACTTCATTTTTGTATTATAGTGTTAGAGAAAAATTAAATATGGATTTCAACTTTTGTTTAGTTAGTAATGTATGATATAATGATTAGTTTAATAAAGCATAGAACTAGAATTATTATATTTAAAGAACATTGACGTCAGAAGTGAGTAAAAATGTTCAACTTCGATCTATTAATTTAAATGCAAGTAAAATTAATTTCTATGAAATTATCTCTATTTACTGTTGAAAGATAATATAACGATATTTAAAATAGAAAATGTTTAGGGAAGTGAGAGATGAGATGTTTCTTCATACAAGCAATAAACGTAGCAATAGAACCTACATACATGAATAAACAGTTACACAACGACTTCTGCATTCCAAAATAATCCTTACCTCTGTCAAACCTTTGTCACTTACTGGGCTGTATGGAGTCCACTTTTATTTTTAGGCCAAACTTATTTAAAAAGAAATGAAAAGTCACACGTTAGAATTAATGTGATTAAAAAATATATATTTAATCATTTAAATCAATTATTTATTTTTATATTGTATCAGCCGAATCAAATAAAAAGGTCAAATAAATAAGTATTAATTTGAAAACATGCTGCATGGTCAGCCAACTTCGATATTTTGTATAATAGCAACGGAGTTTTGTGAAAGATTTTCTTTCTGTGGTTTAAGAAGTAAGTGATTTATTTTGTTGAGTGAGTTATTTTTCTTTAACTGGTAAAGATACCAAAAATAGTTTTATTCTTCTTGAAAATAAAAGGTTTATAAAAATAAAAAAAAATGTCAAATGCATCTGCTTCTCGAGTCCTAGGAGACACTTGCACCCACTGTCCTCAAATTGTTTCTGTGACTGAAAAATACATTTATCCAACATAATATTAATTAGCTACATTTAAGCGTTGAATGTTATTTTTTTTTCCAACTAATATTTACTTTGCAGCTATACTGTCATTATATTTACGAAATGTTCTATGTCTACATGAAAACGCAGCTACTGTGGTGTATCATATTTTCATCATGATGTGTTATACGATGCCCTTGATGGGAGCCATATTAGCTGATAACTTTATTGGAAGATATAGGTAAGATTGTGTATGAGGTGGTTGCTTAGGCCAGACAAGGTATCTTTAAATGGATGCTAGAAGTCATAACCAATTTCAGATGATGATTTTATTTCAAACCAAATTTATTAATTATATTCATTATTATGAATTAGCCCGATTTGAGCCAGTATTTGAAATGCTTACGGTTTATGTAAGTATGTAGGTACCTATGTTATAATAAAAAAAAATATTCATTTAATAGTAACGAATAGGTCAATATCTTACATAATAAAAGTAACGACGGATATGAATGGGATTTTCTCTAAATCAGAATAATAATCGAGTAGATGTCACGAAATTACACATCCGTTTTTGTGGATTTCGTGAAAGTTCTTCAATACAAGGTTTGTTTTTCATTCCCACGTTTGAATTGGTTCAATCTTTTCTAGTGCTATGTATGTTCTATGTACCTAATGTCGATAACAAAAGTTTTCAAGTTTTTCATAATATTTTTGTATTCGTAATGAGTTTTGCGTATTAACTTGGTTTGAGTTTAAGTTACTTTGTTTTGCTAATTGGTTGTTAAATTGTTATTAATTTTGATAAATTTATTAAACGGACCATTATTGGGCAATAACAGTTCTATACACGAGTCTGTACTAAAGTTCAGAACGCCTGTATTTAGATTGTCCATTACTCGTCGACGGTACTGTAGTATAGGTACACATAGATACCTATAATGACATTGCAAAAGCAATCATGTCAATTATAACGTAGGCACTAAGTTATGAACAAAGTTAAGATTCAACCCGCTCTTGTAGCATTTAAGTTTTAACCACTAGGGGCTGTGGTCTGTCATCTAGTGTCAGGATTATAGTTTAATGGTCCATTCCAAGTTTTATTTTGACAAATGAGTATTGAGTAATAAACAAAATTTTGAATAATCAACGAATTATGTTTAATTGTTTAATTAATGAGTGTTCCTTAAATTTAATATTTTGAGCTTAACTAACTTAACATGAATTATTTATATATATTGACATAACATATTAATTTCAAAATATGTTAATAAGGCTTAGTTTATGTCTATAGGGATTTACACCTATTCTTAAATGTAAGAGAGGGTAATAAATGAATCAAGTAGCCTACTAACTACTACTACTACTTACTACGTAATACATACAATATACAAAATAATAAAAACATGCAAGGGATTCCACAATTGCTCTGAAACTATTATATATAACTAGTGCCTACAGATCTATAGACGAATTCGACTATAAACACCGTCATGGTCAGGTACCAGCTATGGACGGAACCTTGCTATAAATACTTCCAAAAACTCATACTCTAAAATAGCGAGCGAATGTAAGCTGTACTGCTGTAGGACCATAGTTAGAAATAAATCCAATATAAAAAAATCCAATATCCACTTCAACCGTCTAGATATAACAATCACTAAAACTTTACATCTTGTATAAGTATGTATCTTGTAAAACAGACAATATTTCATCTACTTATACTGAAAAAAAAAAATAGATCGACCAATTAATATTTATTGATTAAAAAATACAATATTATAATTTGATTATTATACAAAATTTATAAATACCTGTAATGTAATTAGTAAAAATAATAATAATAGGTACCTATTTTATATCCGGTCAATTGTAAAACACCTACATCCCGAGTTACAAAGAATAGAATGATTAGAAACATTTAAAGGAAGAGGGGGTATAGCGATTGGTTCCTTAGATCTTAAAGGAGAGCGATGACCTGTTGTTAGGCATTGATTATTTAAATCGCTCAAGTATATAAAGTAGTAGATAGTCCTCTAAGATAATAAAAAAATAATAATTATATGAATTCTATGCCCCAAAAATAATAAATCATAAGAGGTAATTGAAAAATAAAGTTACTTAACTGATCTACTCCCAGACATACATATATCTACCTTCATATCGTATTCTCGCGTAGAACAATGTCATTTAAAATTTCAAAACCCCTTATGCAATATGTAGCTACAACGAGTTGAATCCGTGAAATAGATTAAATTTATTTATTTCATACGTTCGTCTTTTGTTTATGGTTATTTGATTTGAGTGAAACCTCTTAGTAAGTTTTAAAATATTGTAAATATTCAAAAAAGAGAAAAGAACGCCATGTGATTAGTTTTTCTGGTATTAAAATGAATCTTCAAAGTTGAATCCTTGGGCGATTTAAAACTATGTTGTTTTGTATTTGGTGTTTCTATACAATAAATAAGTGACCACAACATTTACTGAAATCTATTGCTCACTTCAGATGTAACGATTCATTAATTCATTCATCACTGATTCATAAACAGCACTTTGATGCTTCACTTCAATCCCATTTGAAAAGAAGTTAACGCACACGTTAGTTAAGCTTCACTGACTATTAACACGCGGATATTCCCACATGTATTTCGAACTTGCTGTTTGATCCTGCGATTCTGTCCACGGTGTTTAATCTTTGAAACTGTACTTTAGCTAGAAACTATTAATTGAATCCGAGACTAGATTTTCATATCTTTTTAAAAAAGAAACTATAATATCCGCATTTTTTAAAACGTACTCTCTAATACTGGTTTAAAAAAAATACACATACTTCTACTTAGGACAATAACTTGACAAATATAGCCCAAAACCTTTACATATAAAATCAAATGCAATAATAAATATCAAATGTAATAAAATATGTTTTAAATCTTACTATTTCCTGAGATTAGAGATTAAAAAACAATAATTTAAACATCATTACCAATATTCATAGACAATATTTAAATCTTATTGTATTGGTCAATATTACTGACCTACTTAAAATTGACATCTTTATAAAAACCCAGATACAATCTCAATCAAATAAATATGCTACAAAATAAAATTAAAATAGAAAGTTCGGTATTTTTCTGAACCACCAATCGAATTTAATTTATAGCCAATTTTTTTTTTCATTTGTTTATGCATTTATTACGAGATTGTATAACATTACACTATAACCTTAAACTATAAAAAATAGATGGGTACGGTTTGCAGTTGTAACTTCCAAAAAGGTATAGGTTGCTGTCCTCAAAGAAAATATTACAGACAATATTACATCGTTCAAATAAATTGATTTATTATAAGAAGATAAAGTTATTTCATTAAAATATTAGCGAAGTTAAATGTTTAATTAAAATGTCTTGTAAGTAGTGGAAACATGAAGTGCATTTTGAAGCTATCTTAATTTAAGATCAAGATTAACGAATAAATCAGTTTCGGTTAATAGCAATAATTTAAAAAATCAGTATTTTTGCAATTTCAAACTTACCAATTGGAAAAAAAAAATTATTGCGTTTTGGGAATATCAAGGGACTTTCATCTATTTAAAATATTTAAGCAATATGTTCAAACTTTATCTACTTTATTTTTATCAGATAGAAGATTTTTATAAAATACTTTCATGAATCGTTTTTAAATACAGATAGAAAAGAATGGGAATTCTCTCCTTCGATAGTAATTATCCAACGGAAGTCCTGTATCCGGTGAAGGAACTATTCGCTACACCTCTCGTTACTATCTCCTACATACATATAGTGTAGTACCGGAGGTATAACAGGATATTCCTGAACAATACAATACTTTTTGCATTCTGCTAACGATATATAGACATTATTTAACAGAGCTTAAAAAGAAGAGGAAATCACTCAGCCATAAAAAGATTTCAGATTCAGATGTGAACCTATTTAAAATGGAATGTTGTTCTGAAGAATTCATTAAAATTATTTAGAATTTTTTGTTGAACATACAATAAAGTGACGATTTATTGTATATGAAAGATTCTTACAAAGCAATATCCGACTCTATCATTAAAGCATCATTGCGACAAATAATAATGGCACAGATTAAATTAATTAAAGTTTAGAGAATTTAAGGAGATAAATATAGGCTTTTTTTTTTAAAAATACTACTATTTGTTAGAATATTCTTTTTACAGTTACAATATAAATGTTTTCTTCTCTTTGTCTATTAATAAGTTCTGATCATCTGTTTATTCATTTGCGCATCTCAGAAAAAACGCTTCATGGATGTTGATATAATATCACAGAATATTTGATATGCGCTATATTTATTGTACAACGAAACTAAAAAATTAAATTTGTCACCATATAGGACACTTTTCACTCTGAAAAATTCACTTATTTGCTCCGAAAAATACAAAAAAAAGAAGTTTTTGGAATTTTAAGTGATCTATCATCACTAGCTTATTGTTACAGTTAAGACCGTCAAAAGATGTGCCTTCAAAGACTTGACAATATTAGCTAAGAATATTAGTGTAATCGACTTTTATCTGCTAACTTTTTTCCATCAAATCCATTCATGAAATAATATATGCGCCAATTTTCATGCTAAACGGTTAAGTGGTTTGCAAGTTCGCTTATATGATAAAAATGTTTTTTTTTGACGAATAAGTGTTTATCTTTTTCAGAGTGATACTATACTTTTCTGTGATCTATTTCATTGGAACAATTTTTATATGTTGTTCTGCGATACCTCCACTTAATCTTCCGCCAACGTAAGTATTTATGTTTATAAAATTGAATAAAGGAAAATTAATTATCAATAAGGCTCTTTAAAACAATAGATACATCTTAATAGATTTACATATTTAAATAATATATCTAAATATCTTGAAGTGCAGTAAGTTTGTTTAACTCTTATAAATATTTTTACTTCTTGTGTAGTCGGACATATTTTGGAGATGATGTATATTAAGAACCATATATATTGTTTAATTACTGGAATGTTTAAGATCTACATCAATTATTGGTCTGGCGCTGATAGCGACTGGGACTGGTGGAATAAAGCCTTGTGTTGCGGCTTTTGGAGGTGATCAGGTAGACGCACGACGAATTTATATACTGTTAACTTTTTTAAATAAATTAATAATAAAGTGTGTGAATAAGTATCTTTGTAGACTCATGATATTTAGTCAAATATTATTTTTGGACTATAGTTCTTTACTATAAAACTATTTCATAGTAGTTTTTTAAAATACGTTTCATTGCTAAAGTGTGTGTCGATTTAATAAAATTTTATTTACATCTTTGTTTTTTTTTGGTTTTGATAGTGTATTTTACACTCCTTTTATGTGTAAACTTCTGTAGTGGATTACTTGACATGTTGGTTTTATTTACTTTTGTGATAATTATTTACTCACAATGAAATAAAAAAAATACAATATGCGCAATATATTAAATAAAGACGTTCAACAGTTTCGTTTGCCAAAAGACACGCAAAGGTTGCAGCGGTTCTTCTCTACATTTTACTGTACCGTGAACTTTGGAGGGTTCATGGGGATGGTGGTGACTCCAGCTCTCCGTAGAAGCTATATGTGTTTTGGTGATGATGCTTGTTATGCCCTCGGATTTGGTTTCCCGGCGATTTTAGTACTCATATCCATTGGTAAGATTTCGTTTCCTATATTTGTTCTCGATTCTCTGAATAATCTTGATGTGATCATTAGATCTTATCTAATTTTAGTTTAAAACTTTTGTTTATTTCCAGTGATATTTGTGATGGGTAAGCCTTGGTACAGGATCAAACAACCTCGGGATAATATTACCATCAAATTTGTTTCCTGTGCGTGGGTAAGTGCAATGATTACTTCCTATATATACAATTACAATATATAGTATTAAGCGATTAGCATACATTATTAAAAAAAACTAAACTAAACCATTACACGATAGAGATTTTGATAGTGTAATTTTTGGTTTCGTAAAATAAAAAAGTATTCTCAATCGACTAGTAAAAATAAATAATAAAAATAATCCCAAAATTATTAGAACTAATGTACTTGTTATGTCGTTACTAGAAATAAAATATACCGACCAAAAAAGGGGATGTTACAGACGTTTATTTCATTATTTTGCACATTTTAATGTTTACTGCCCATTATATTTTAAAAATAATATTATATTATTGTTTATTTACCTTATAGGAGTGATCGAGGGTAATAAAAAAGCCCACTCGCTCATTGACTTATATTAAAAAAACAGTAGAAAATTATATTATTTAGGATGATTTATAAAAGGATCCTAAATAACTTAAGATAAATATGATTATATCCTTTATTGTACACCACATGAAATACTTAGACAATTACATATGTTGTACAAATTACGCCTTATCGTCCAACGGCGATTTCTTTCATACAACTTTAGGGTTAGAATAGACTCTAAGGTTGGTAGTTTTTAAGAGTGTAAAATAATTATGTTTTGATTTCACGATTTCGAAAACTGTCATAGTTTTCATAACGACAAAACTTGAACTGAAGGTACTGAACCATTCCTAGAATCGTTTTCACTATGCCAATACTAAATTAAACATTCTAATCCTGTTTTTGTCCTTTGTTAAGTTATTTTTTTTTAAATGTCAGAACAACGTGTTTCGAGCTCACTAGTTTACGAAAACTTGATACGTATTTGTACATTTCTATTAAAACTAATTTATTAGGTGTAAAATAATTTTACACCTAATAAAGTATTTTTTACAATACATTTAACTACAATGAAGTCCTATGTGACATTTTTATGTAAGATTGCTTTTAATTTGGGTAAAAATTGTAATCTTTAATGGGATTTTTATTTTTTAATCGATTTTATTTCTATTTTAATACTGGTACATCTTTGAAAAAAACCTATCTTTTCATTAGGAATATAGCATAAATAAGTTCTTTTTGTAACTTTATAGAAGAATTCCTAGGCAGTCTTCTATTAATGGATCGTACATTGTTAGCGCCAACGTCTTACAAGGCGACTTTGTAGTTCAATATTATAAAATGAAAGTTTCAAAGAGAATATAGAAAAATAACTCATTCTCTATAATTTATTTTCTATGTCATTTATTTATATTAGAATCTGTTCAAATTAGTAGTGCTCATATAAAAATGGATGACATTTGTCATTATGAGAATTTCGTTCTTAAATAATTCCATAATTTTGAAAAGATTCAACGGTTGATTTTGGGTGTTCAATAATAACATTATAATGATAGTATTGTTAGATAAGCTTTGGTAACGGTTTATTTAAATTAAATCTATTTAACAGAGAATGAAAGCAAATAATAAAATTCCTTTTAAAAACTGCATATAAATAACCTAATTCCATTCCCTAATTATACTTTCTTATGTGACGTGACGTCATACGTTATTTGAAAGAAATCTCCTGCGTTCATTATTCATACAAACATTATATGTACATTTCAGTTTTCCTTATTAACTTTTGTTTTGTTCATTAAATTATATACATATTGGAAATTGAACTATTTAAGAAGTTAAAAAAAAAACTTTCCTATTTGAGTAAAAGTATAAGTATATTGCTTATTATATGAATATAAGTTATTTTCTTTCCATGCAAAACAAACATCTTTTGCTCCGTGACTTAAAAGGAAAAACTTGTAAGCGTTCACCTCACTCTTTGAGCTGTAAAAAAATAGTTTTTCTTTTATATATGCCATATTATTGACAATATATTTTTAACATTACAACAATAAAGTAAATTTATAAACATATTATATTAAACCGTAATGTATGTATGTATACTAAAAACCACTGGTAAACTTATATTACATTCATGAAAGAACAAGAACTGAATAGCCGCTCATGTTGAGTTATGATACTTTATTTTTTTTGTTGATTCTTTCGTTGTTTGTTTCACAAATAAATTTTAACAGTTTACTGGAATTTAACGTTTTGTAAAAACAAATGTACTAATTGTCCTATCTTTCGACATACAGTGTGTTGTTTTGCAAATTGTAACAATTCCTTATAAGAATTTAATAAATAAAATCGTTCAATATACTACGTGTTGGGATGCAAAAGTCATAGTGAACGAAAAAATGTAGATTTGTCTTCACGTTCGTATTTGTATCTTGTAAGTTAATTTATATTTATGTTATTATTGAGAAAATAGAATAAAACTTGTTTTTAAATGTGCCTAAATTGAAAAGTTATATTATTTACAAACTAATAATAATTCTTACTCGAATCAGATTTATTTTATTTTATGCTGCTCGACTTGTTTTGACATTATTTTCATTATTATAAAATAATTTAAATCTATTTTCCATTTCACTGTATCCAATGGGAAATAATAGTAAGTTTGCCTAATGATATCTGCAAATCTAGGCGTTTCCTTGAGAAATCCATAGAACAGGATGGTAAGGATATGAAGATACAGTGAGGGGAAGGGAATCCTTCATCCGGCGCTGGCATCCATCTTATAAAACCCATTTATCATAGCCAATTTAAAGTCCATCTCCTCGGAATAGATTTTACTACTGTGTTTGAATTCGTACCAAACTATTGTTGTCATATAATTTTAATAACGTGAGTGTTTTTTTTTGTCTAGCTGTCTAATCATACAAATAAATTTATGATAATTTCATTACCACAATCTTAACACAATACAAACTGTTGATATTAGAATTTTATAATTAATAATATCACTCACAAACAATGGAACGAAATAGGAGCTGGTCAGTTATTATAAAAAAAAACAAAAATAACAAAAAAATAAAAAAAATGTGGTTTTCTTGTATTAAAAAAACCTATGTTAGGGGTATTTTCAATTTTAAAATATTAACACCTTCCCAAACCATTTCTCGTCACATCTATTTCATTCTCTGTCTACACACCAAACATGCATAAAATTTCAACTTCGGTTGGTTTAAGTCTTCCCCAGATAGAAAAAGTACTTCATGATGTTAAACTTTATATAGTAAAAAGAAGCATAATTAAATTATTTATCACTAACAAATTTTCAAGAGTTATAAGTTTGTTATAAATCCTTGAAGTTTATTCTTACGTTCAAATTGAATTTAAAAAGATACTTGCATAATACAACACTACAATTGCATATAAAATAATAGTTCTTAAATTTAGACTGTGACTGAAATCCAATAAATTTTTGGACAACGGAATATTTTTTAATGAATTTTACAAATTTATCATCGACATATCAAAGAAAAGAATAATTAAGGCTTAAACGCGCTCTTGTATCCAAAACTATACTTATGGCAGGGAAAATAGGCAACTACTAACTTTCTTAACATTTCTCACCATTTAATCTGGTTAATTTACAATATTTAAATACTGTTAAACTATATTCAATTGATGATGTTTATTTTTCCCAACCATGTGCAGAATTATTCGTATTCAAATTTACAATATTTAACGTGTACAAAATTTCTTAAAAAGATAACGTAATAAAATTGAAGATTTGTAAATAAATAAAAAATATAAAAATAGTGTTCTTCTAGTTTTATATATTAATAATATATATATATATTTTTATTAATTAATAAAATATTAATATTGATTTTCTCTTTACAAAAAAAAAACGTAATTAATAACTAATTTTATAATTCGAGCAAAATGGAAAAATTATTAATAATTATTTCTAGTTATAACATGTTATATTTACAATATTATCTTAAGCATAATCTCTTAATATTAAATTTGGAATATTTAAATTTCTCATTCACACTTCACAGATGTATAATAATATACACGAGTTTCTGTATTCCTGTCTTATCCCATATATAAATTCATAGAATCATGCAGATTCAAATTGTTAGATGTTAAGGTATGTTCTTCGGACGCAAAGAATACTCTGTACGGTTGGTGTCTGCCAAATTGCTATAACAGGAACTCAGTGTAGGAAGTGTGTTTATTAACATTATCACTGGTTTTGCAGCTTTTAAAGCTTATATTCATCTATTTTAATATTTGCCACTTTTATTCTGAATTGTTTCGAATTTTTTCTTCTTATTTTACCTTCCGGAAAAGTTTTTAGGGTTACGTCAAAACGAATATTATGTCTTTATGCTATTATGCGAAATTATAAGCTAATAACTTTTATATGTTATTAGCGAGTGAAGAGCGAAGCTTTGTTTTATTGGGTCAAATGCACTGTATGTTATCAAACTACTCTGTAATTACCAAACCGATTTCATTCAATTAATTTTATTCGATTGCTATGGTTTTGATGAATGTTTAAAAGCCAGAAAATGGTGATAGCTTATGTCCATGAGGAATAATGAACCAAAAATGATTTGTCAATGATTTGAGTTAAGTTAACGGTTTACATTAGTCAACCAATAATCTCGATTAGGAGGGAAACTTTATATTTTTTTTTAATGTAACAATTTTAAATTAGGCCAATCTATTTTTGACAGCACTCGCTTGACAATCTTTCAGAATGGCTGTCCGGTTTAGTTTGAGTTTAATTTAATTTTAGGGTATCAACATTTCTAACATCGTATCGGCATTTATCGGATTAAAATGTTAAAAAATGATTTCATTTATTACACAGTAAAAACACAAGTTGAAATATAATTTAAAAACAAAACATTTGTAACTTCTATTGAACTAAAAATTACTCGAGTGTTGCTACAAACAGAAAATTTCCCATTTATAAGCTATCGTATTAGAAAGGGAAACTTAAGACGTTAGTAATAAGATATACTATTCCAGGGTGTATGTTCCCATTCGTATTTCAACTTAAAGATTATCTCATAAAGTTTACATTCGACACATCTCAATACACTATATTATGTATAGTAAATATATACTATTATACTAGGGCCGCCACTGTGCACAGCGGATGTTGAGTTAAGCCCCCTTTTTTACAACAACAAATTATAACTAATACTAATCACTAATGAACTAATTTGCAATTTCCATCTTAACAACATCTCGTAATGTAAAGTGGCTATTCTCTCAAGTCTGCCCAAGCCACAAACTTACGCGTGCGATTTTAAAGCGTCCCATATGTTAACTCTATGGAACATATTTCTATCTATCTAAAAAGTACAATTTGGATTTATTTGAAAATTAATGAGTAAAAAGTTGAGCTAAGGAAAAATATGCTGTGAAAATGTTATTAATTTAGCTCAAGGGTGTAGAAGGAGTAGGCAAACGAAAAAAGATCGCGTTGACCGGTAAAAAGCTTTGCTTCTTAGCAATTATGGTAAATTTGAAGCAACATATCATTCCAAAATACAATCAAAATGTTAATCTTCTTAATTGATCCATATTTTATTAAAATTATTCTCAAATTTCCTTGAGTTTTGTGTATTTATTACTGATCTTATAGTATTGACTTGCTCTGTAAATATTATAGAGATTGTCCTCATTCAGTCATACATAGTAAGTTGGTTGGTTAAAGTTGACACGATCATTTGAGGATTTTTAAAGTTTTATGCATTAAAAAAAATAAAATACTCTTATATACAGCTCACAGACCAATTATGTAAAAATAGCATCATACCGACGTAAAATATGGGTTCATATATTGTGATTATAAGCTTTATGTTATTAATATCTGAATTATTTTTTTATCCAACAGTTATATAAAGTCAGTCATATCCTACAATTTTTAATATTAAATATTATTCAGCGGACATAATAAATTTATGTCCCGATCGTACTATGACAGCTTACAGATATAGAGTTCTGTAAATTATGTATAACCTAATAGAGTGGAAACGAAGCGGCCCAACGTAGAGACTATTGCATCTTTGATTTGAATTTACTACTACAGGGAAATAAATATTAAATAAATACATTTAGGAGATTTAAATATCTAGAAACCATATTAGAAAAATATATACCCAAGTTAAAACTACCTTCAGTAATTAAGTTCAGTCCCGAAACTTGTCGAAAAATGTTACGTTAGTGACTAAAAAGTTTTTTTGAAGTAGCTTTTGTAAGAAAAACTAACAAATATATATATATATATATATATATATATATATATGTTAGAAAAAGAATAACCTAAATTGGCACTAAATGTTAAAAGACACTGTCATCTATAACGGTTTATAAGTATGTTCTATTAATGATTTTTTCTTGTAATTTTCATAACATACTTATGTAATTGGACGGTAGTTTTTTTTTGTTAATAAAATTATTTAAAAATAAAAAAAAAATGACAAATAAAATACGTTAAAACATTCGTGTAACTAAAGAGGTTACTTAAAAAAGTTTGTTTTAATATTATAAATCGACAACCATGGTTGTTTATACGTTTGTGGCAGGTAATCTCTGAGTATACTAAATCGGTTCTAAATATTATATACGTAATATAAAGCTATATTAGCCACTTTGATAAACACAACTATTTTAAAAAAAGTATTTGGATCGAAATATGTATATCTTATAGAATTCATACTCGAGGTTAGATTACTAATTACTTTATTTGAACTTCATTTAATGAAGAAAGGACAAATATCGGTAAACAGTAATATGGTCTAAAAAATAACATTAACTGTTCGTTATGTAAAATTAAACTAGATTCAAAAGTGTCCTTACAGTTCCATAATATAATCCGTTATTTATTTTAGTCCGTGCGGGAACTCGTTAGGAACAACGCTTAGTAAAAGTTTTGCGTCTATTTTTAAGATTCCCTGACCTGGAAATTTGAGACGAGATTTTGTAGTTGTTCAACTCGGCACCAAATAATTGAAGAAATAATAATAATGGAATGTACTTTATTATTAACTTTTCTTACATCTTTTTTTGTGATACGTATATCACACGTATAGGTATCACAAAAATAAGCTATGGGAAGAATCAAAATACATTAATAATAATTCTAGTTTGTGAAATTTGTGATACAAAGCTTTTGAAATTTGAATTTCTAATGTTAATATAGTCACAGTAAATATTACTTTAATTTTGATTTAAGGGTCCCGTAAAAATTGTAAATTAAAAATAATAGCCTGTTTTAAAATTATTGTTGAAAATCAAGGTTACGCACTTTATATAGTTTTTTCAAAATATTTTTTTTGCATTTTATATAGTCTATATTCGTATTTCGTAACAAAAACCTCAACATATCCGTCTTGTACTAATTCGTCAACACTTTAATACCTTAATTTTTTTTTTTTATAAATATAGAATGTATAATAAACCAATTCGAATCCTCGACCTCCGGGAAACCGCCGCTTTACTAATTAAGCCACGCCTAGACGAAACGGTGGCTCTGCTGATATCGGTTTATTTTTCATCCTTATTACTTATTTAAATCAATAACAATGCTTTACTGGACTGCAAATTTTGAACAAAAAAAATCTTATTTATATGATTAAAGTTTAATTAATTAAAGTTTAATTAATTAAGGATAATTTTTCAATACTCTTATATAATTAAACCAGATAATAGACTTGATGTTTTACTACTTTTTCTATAAAATACCTATCAAAATGTATACATTATTAGATAGATACGAATTATGAGAGGATAAAATAAGAAAACTATTTATTATAACATTGTTCTCAAGGCTATCCTTGATCTATTTGAGGTCCTTGGTACTTTAAGCTAATGGGGGCCTAATGAGTTTTTTCTTCTCTAAAGTTAATCATAATACTATATTCTATATTATGTTATTATTATATTATAGGTTAGTATTATTATATTATAATTCTTCAGATACATTGAGCAATTCTCTTAACATCCGCTGTTGATTCTTAAAAAGATATGTTAATCGAACCTTATCTTTTATGTTTGAGATTGTCTTTGAACACATCCCATTCTTGGACACTAGTGATAAACTAGTCTATCCTTCTTATAAGTTTTTTTTTATCATTTTTATTTTGGAGATGCAGTGACTACAGTTATGACTGCAGTAAGATACGATTACGTATTGAAAGCTGCTCTACATTTATGCGTTCCCAATTTTGTTTGGTTTCAAAACGTGATACATTTCTGAAATATTTTTATATTTGGAACGAAAATCGATTGGTTTATACATATTAATTTAAATTACTAGATTATATTTGAAAGAGTAATGCATGTTTATAAAAGCGTAATATGTGTCTGTTAAATTATAACGTGTACTGTGAATGCTAGTCTAAAAATATGAACAATAATAAAAAAATACAATCAGAAAAGATCTTGCAAGAACACTAACGAAAATAATAAAACAGAGTTAAAGTGAAACAAATGTAGTTTAGAAAACTTCGTGTTTCCGTCTTAAGATAATGAATACGAAAGTCTTAAAACCTATTTATAATGAATATATTTATAGAAACAAAACAATATTATAGTCATAGTATTTCTAAAAAAATGTTAAATGATTATTATTTTTAATTACCCTTTGTGTAACATCTTCCTTATGCCAATTATCTCAGGTAGGCGCTAATGTCAATACACACCACTCTATGATATGACACATCATTTTTTTTTATCTATCGATTCTAAACAAGCTAAGTCTTAGATGTAAATTTCTAATTATGTAAATCAATTAGTTATTGATGACGATTTTATTATTTTATTACAATGTACCAAAAATTCAATTAATTATCAATGACGACCAAGGATACATATTTTTTTTACAATATACTAAGAATTCAAAACACGGCGGGTTATACTATGCCCGGTACGATGTTAATTATAATTTTAGCCAAATGAAACTGACAGATTCGCTGAAAAAACAGAAAAACGCATTTCGTGTTCTCGGGATATATCAAATATTTGACACGTCGAGATACAATCAAAACTAAACTAAAAACTAAGCAATTCTTGCTGATTATTTTTAGTTCATTTTGTTTTATCAAGGTAAAAAGAAAAAAACCAATAATTTTTTTTTAAATATTATCGCTTAAACAAAGTTTTTAAAACAGAACATTAGAACTGTGGTTTAAATATATTTTTTTTCAAAAAAGATTCACATTTATTTTTATAGCAATTATTAACATAATAATAGTAAAAAAAATAGTAAAGTAAATCGTAAATCTGTTAAAACCGTCTCTCTATTATAAGTTATATTCTAAAGTGTTATTGATGGCTCAAAGGCGATAAAATACCAAAGGGTGCTTGAGTACATCCATCATTTCAAATAGTGACGAGGAAAATGGTATCAATCAATTTCTCATTAATAAACAAGTACTATCCATTAAATCAGGACCCGTTTAAAGTGTTCTTGATATTAATTTTGTAAAATAGTAACAGGTACGTTATCTAGACGTGATAGGCAGATGTTAGAAATACAAATAAAATAAATTTTTAAATCTTTATTGTAAGCTGTACGTTATAGAAGCACTTGGGACTACTACATAATACGGACTTCAATGTTTACGTTTTGAATATATCGACAGACTAAAACCAACCGACATACTAATAGGCAACTGACAATGAAAAAAAAACTAACAAAACAAAAGAAAAAAAATAAAAACTTAAATATTAGGTTACAAATGAAATTGGCGTTTTGTATGGGAGGAACAAAAAGTCGAATATTTTTTATTATAATGTATTTAACTAATTAAAGTATGCACCAATGTTTTCTATATAGTTTTTCATCTTATAGCTAGTTCATTGATCTCTTTCCTAAAAAAAACCAGCCGGACGGGAATCAATAAAATCTTTGAAGGTGATTTAGACTGCTCTATCGGAGTTGAATTTTTTCCCTTACAAGAAGTTATCCAAATTTGAAAAAAAAAATATAATCTATTGGACCAAGGTTCGGGGAGTACATTAGATGCCTTAGAGTTTAGACATTCTAATTGAAGGTCTTCTAATTGGGTAGCCGTATGATGTGCAGTGTGTGGATGTAGTTTGCGATGGATCCGCTTCCACAATAACCTTCAATTCTTCATTATCAACGTGGGTCTTCGGCCGTCCACGGAGTTTGTTCTGCAGGCCGAAATTTCCAGAACGAAAACGTTGGAACCAAAAACGAACTGTGTTTTGCATAACGACCGCCACATTATTGACCCTTCGAGTCGTTTACGCAGCATTAGTGCCACGGTGAAACTCGTACTCGTTAATAATTTAAAGTTTTCCATTTTGTAAACTGACTAACGCAAACAGAAAAAACAGGAGAAAAAACCAAATTACTGACGGTCAACGAAACAAAAATACGTGTGTAAATATTTGAATTTCGAATTCCATACCAAAGAGGAGAAATTTATGATAAAAGTAAGAAAAACGTCAATTTCATATGTAAGGACGTAATATTTAATAAAATGAAAGTATCATCCATTTTCAAAGATTTAATTTGTTGTAAGAGAAAGTACTGAATAAATATAGGTAACATGCATGGGCGTACCGAGGGTGCGGCAGGGGGGTGGGCAGCTGCCTCCCCTGGACATCGTATACCTCTCTACTACCTTATATTGTAAATTAAAATTGGTATTTTACAATAAAAAATAAAAGCAATTAAGTTTTAAAAATTTAAGAAGGTTTAGAAATGCTTTCTCAGTAAGGTTATTTGGGGTCGAGAAAAGTGGTCTTTCAGTTGTTATAGATCTGTGTATTACAAAAAAAAAATAGAATTCTCTAGTAAACTATTAGCAAACACTTTTAAGTCTAAAATCTTCATTAGAAGCGAGATTCGTCAAAGATAAATCACCATTTGCTCTTTCATTGTTAAACCATGCTCAGAAAATTAAAATTACAGCTTCAAAGTACAAAAAAAAAGTAAAAAGTACAAAGTACTTACAAAAATATATTAAAAAAATCTTTTTTGAAAGCCAGCACAGAACTTGGTATCCGACAGTTTGAGCGGCTGGTCGATTGCTTTTTGCTCGCCATGAAGTACTGCTTCGCTCTGGTTATTATTCCTAGTTTCTTCGAGGCCAACTTGGCCCTTCTCACCAGGTGACCGTGAAACTGAAAATTGCTCAATATTACTAGGCCTAGTACTCTCAGATATTTGGCAAGTCATCGAGAGTGTTCTCGAGGAGCGGTGATAATGTTATTATAATCAGACACGTTAAATATATTTCTGGTACCAGTCAAGTTAAGCACAAGTTTGCAAGCAGAAATAGGAAAATGTAACGGAATCAGAAAAAATATTAGAGACGGTTTGATATAGTACACCTATAATTTAACCCCGAACCAAATGGTAAACTGTAAGCCCTAACAATTACCATTAGTAATAAGTAATTGATATGGTAAAATAATAATTAATAGTAATTATAATTAATAATATTTTATTAATTTATAATTAATAATATTTTATTAATTATACTTGTTAGTTTTATATTATTTTGTAATTTAATTTAATTTCATATATTTTTTTCGCTTCTTTTAATTATATTTCAATTCATGTATGGTTTTTGCTAGTTAAAGCACTTTAACGTGAGCAATGTTGTTTATTAACCTTCACTCATAGTATAGCTATTTTGACTCAAAAGCTGTTATGTAAATTAATCGATTTCTTTAGGTTCGTAGAAACATTCCTCTTTTATTAAAATATATTTGTTTAAGACATATAATAGGGAAAATTGAACTTTTTATGAAATATATTTTAAAACATGCGAAATATCTTGTTATCTACTATCACAATTCGTTTTCTCTTAAAAAGTGATTATTTTAATCAAAATTAAATAATTTTCCCGATGACAATTAAGTTTCGCGCAAAAACACTAGGTCACGTGATTTATACGAACAATGACGTCACGACACTACAAATACAACAATAATGTTTGTCTTCTCTGTTATTATACGGTTTTTATAGGAAATTGTTAAGAATGTGCTCTTATAAGACATATATAGTGCCAATACGCAAAAGTAAGACGGTTAGAAGTCCTGAGACACTGTTTATACACGTTCCTAAATGTGTATAACGTCGAAAACAATACATTAAGTTAGCACTACGAAATCCTTATTTAATATGAAATAACTCTAAGATATACCTACTTTAGTGAAGATCACTTTAATGTCAGTATTTTATTGTTGATATATTTCTTTTTTTTTAAAACACTAATTTGGTAGTTACATTATTTGGATCCAATTAACATTTTGAAGTTATGTTATGATCGAGTATATGAAAATAATACAATAATAATTTTCAATATATTTTTTTCAATACCAACAAATAATATCTTGGAAATGTGTACATAAATTCAGGATAGGTTCAAAGTTATCAATCAAGTTGATGTGTGACGTTATCGACAGATGGACAGATAGATAAACAGATAAAAATAAAATAAAAACTCCAAAACTAAGATCTATTAACTTAAAAAACTTACATTGTAGAAAAATGTATACATAAATAAAATTTCTGCATTTTTTTTATATATGTATTTATGATATATGTATTTTTATGAGATAGGTATTTATGTGAGATATTCTCAAAAAAAATAACATATGAGGAGACTTAAGATGAGCCGTGATGATAACACTATGCCAAATGTTTTGATGCTAAATAGATAATGTATCTAAATTTATTCAGAATACGCGTTAGTCGTTACTATTTAAGTAAATATTTATTTAATCGTTATCACTTTATTGTAGACGTTTTCAGTTTTTTATTCTTCTATTTCTTTTAAAGGGATTATTGTATACTAAATGATTGTATTTTAATTTTAAAAATCTAGCTCTATTTATCTATTTTTTTAATTCAAATATCATTTCTTATTCCGCTATATATTTATTTCACTACATATTTTCGTAACTAGGCAAGTATAGCGGCATTACTTACAGAAATTTAAATATAATTTTTGTGTTTACAATACTCGAAACAACTCACAAAATTAAGTGTTAATATATGTATGTATAATTAAAATATTTTTATTTAGGTTTTTATTTCAGTACGCATTTAAAAAGCGGTTAAGCTACGATAAACATACCGACGGGCCGCCTCTTGAGCACTGGTTGGATTATTCCATTGATAAATACGGCATAAAACTTGTATCTGATATGAAGATCGTATTTTCTATATTATATCTGTACCTTCCCGTACCTATTTATTGGTCCTTATTTGACCAACAGGTCAGTATACAAAGTTAAGGTGAATTTTAGGCAACTATTAACTATTTAATTTTTCATTTTAAAGTTTTTAGTAGAGTTTTGAATACCTATTATTTGTTTGAAAATATTTATAAACATGTATATTCATGTTAAACTTATTTAAATTTTAAATAAATTTATAATGAAAAATAAATCGACCCGACTCGAACCCATTACCGTCCCGTACCCAAGAGATTTATTTAAAATATCTATTATCAGATAATGATTTTGGGAAAAAATATATTTTTATCACAAATCTTTAAGCTCGTAAGCATGTGTTATAATATGTGTATATAAATGTACAATTTTATTAAAATCATAATTTGGGGTTAGGGATCTCGTTGGACTTTCCAAGCTTCTAGGTTACGAAGCGAAGTGTTCGGCATAACCTTAATGCCAGATCAGTTGCAAGTGATGAACCCTGCAATGGTTTTGTTGATGATCCCCGTGTGCCCGGGTGGTGCATGGCCACTGTTGCCAGACCTGTCTCCTTTGCATAAAATGTTTGCTGGTGGCATTCTGGCTGCAATGGCATTTATTTGCGCTGGTATTCTGCAAATTAGTATAGAGGTTTGTTATTTTCATCTATATAAAACATAGTTTACCAAACCTTATTCGATTGAAGTAAAATTCATACAATATATTTGTTCAAGTTTTGTTATGATCCGATATCTACTGTATTAGTCTACATTAATAAAATGATTAGTAATCATAACAAAATATGATGTTAAGTGGTAAAATGAAAATCACACATATAATATTGGTTTGTACAATATTTTGAATATTTTAAGCGTTCCACACTCCAAGTACCAGGGCACCATCAAACAGGAATAGTAATTATGAACACCCTAGCATGCCCAATTGATGTTGCTATCAGTGGGGAAGGCATGGCTCGTGTTGATCGTTACGGCACAGCTCTAATGACGCCACTGCCCAGCCGACCCTATACTATCGTGACTTCCTGCTCTCCTGATTGTGCTGGCAGGGTAATGAAAAAACACACAACTCAAACCGAATTAAAAGTTGTCTCAGAAATGGTTAGTACTAAAAGCATTAGCATAACGGAATAAGAACAAACTCTCTTAATAGATCGTTTAATCATCTTATCTTGATTATTTAGTATTGACACTTTATAAAGTATATGGCAATACGTTCGACGCTTTTCTATTATAAGCCATCCTAGAGCAGTTTTACCTCTATTTCATATCATTTTTCAAGCAATCTGTCCTTATCTTCTCCGTCCACAGTTCTTATAACCAACACATTCGTAGTGAAGTCTCGTTACATCCCTATTTACTTACACTTACTTACTTACTTAAAAGCTTTACCTGACCGCTAGGGATTACTTCTCATCTTATCAATCTCCGGTGCTACTTTCAAACTACCACTTATATATGCTTTTCAAATTTAATTTTCAATTCCACATTAGCATTTCATTCACTTCTGTTTTTCTTTCATAGACTGTCATTGAAATCCATATTAAAAGGCAGGTCTTAATTTCATATAATTTTCCCCTTAACTCTAAAATATCGAAAGTCCTCTAGAATTTTTTGAGAAATTTTCTAATAGATCACATAGATGTTAATAAAACATTAGTATTTAATGCCAAATATATTCTTCCTCTCAATCGCCAAAACCAAATATGAAAAATCACAATTTACAAAGGTTGTATGAGTTTTACAATGTACTCACGTATTATCAAATACGTACAATATTTGCGAAAAATCTATAGCATATATCAGAATTGCTTAGATTAATAATAAAACTACAAATATCTATGTAATGGTATAATGTATGTGTAGATGTAGTCAATAATTAAATCATGGCTTTCTTTAGTTTTATGTTGATCTCTACTTAATAGTAGATTGCAAAATAATTTTTGAAACGATTATAGCAAAATAATGGAAAACGGAGTTATCTACTTTTATTTTTGTCTTTTTATTCTATACTTGTATTAACTGAATAACTTCATGCGGCTTTACATATAAAATATATTTTGTTAAAGAAAAAAGTAAAATGATAAAAATATCTATAAAATTATATTTTTAATCAATCGAAGTATTTATTATACGATTATTATTTATGGATATTTCTTATTGGTTATGCCTTTTTGTAGGATATGATATATGTTTTCCATTTTGCTAGCAAAGTGATGTCAAACAAAAATAATTATTATTTTTTTTTTATATGATCTAGGGCAATGCTTGACTACATTCCACCTGATGGTAAGTGGAATGTAGTCTTAGATGGTAAGTCGCATTGCCCTAGCAACCTATTCACTCTTCTCTTGAAGACACCCACATTATATTTGGCCGGAAATACCGACGCAGGCAAATTGTTCCAGTCCTTCGCTGTACGCACTAAAAATGAGGAAGCAAAGCGCTTCGTTCGGACAGGTGGAATGTCCACAACAAAAGGATGGATACCTGCCGTGCGTCGGGACGTCCGGTGATGGAAGGGGGACGGGGGAATTAACTCGTGTAATTCCTGCGCACACTCACCAAAATGTATCCTATAGAATACTGAGAGGCTAACAATTTTACGCCTGTGTTCAAGGCTTTGGAGATCGGCTTCGACCAATTCGGGATCGCCTATAAGCCTCTTTGCTCGCCTCTCAATTGAGTCCAGAACCGCAAGATGAGACTTTGCGGCACCAGCAAATATGTGTCCACAGTACTCTACACACGACCGGATCTGTGCTTTGTATAAAACAAGAAGCTGTCCCGGTGTAAAGTACTGCCGAACCTTCGCAAGAACGGCAAGCTTTGCTGCTGCTGCTCTTGCTCTGGACTCAATGAATCGACCAAAGATGAGGTTCGAGGAAATCTCTAAGCCTAACAACTGAAGCCTGTCACTGTATTCCAAGGATACATTCTGGAAAGTCGGAGCCAAGGTGAAAGGGCTCCTTTTGGCGGTGAATAGACACGTCTGCGTTTTGGTGGCGTTGAACTTGACAAGATTGGCATTGCTCCATGCGGAGACTGCCTGAAGTTTGTCATTCAAACGTTGCACCATGGCTTCTCTTTCAGACTGTACTTGATCTCGACTAGCCCGAGTACTCGGCAGATATCTTTCTACAACTGTGCTGTCGTCTGCATACCCATAGATACCGGGCTTCAACAGATCATTAATGTGCAGCAGAAACAGAGTTGCAGAAAGAACGGACCCCTGAGGCACTCCGGCATTTATTGTCAAGGGTTCCGAGGAACACCCGTCGACAACTACTCGGAGAGATCTGTGGCTCAGAAAGTCCGTTACCCAGTCGATCAGACCAGGAGATATACCGTACGCTGAAAGCTTGCATATAAGGCTCGCATGCCAGACCCTGTCAAATGCCCTCGAGACGTCCAGAGAGACGGCGACCGCTTCTCCGTTCTTCTCAATGGCCTCGCCTAAAATGTGAGTAGTATACACTAGGAGGTCCCCAGTAGACCTATTACGGCGAAACCCGTACTGTCGGTCACTGAGGAGATCGTTACCTTCTAGGTATGCTAGTAGGCGCGAGTTCAATACACGCTCCATAATCTTGCAGAGTATGGAGGTGATTGAAATTGGTCTGTAATTGACAGGGTCGGCACGGCTGCCTTTTTTGGGCACGGGTTGCACATTAGCAAGCTTCCAGGATTTCGGCACTATTCCAGTCATGAAAGAGAGGCGATACAGACGTGTCAGTACAGGAGACAACTCAGCTGCGCATGTCTTGAGTAGAATGGCTGGTATACCATCAGGACCACTGGCTTTATTCACATCTAAACGACACAATGTTCTCCATACCTCTTTGTTAGTGATGCGGATTTCAGGCATCGAAATACCGCAGTGAGGAAGATGTGCTGGAGAAGCATTGCCAGTGTCTAGATGCGAATTATCAGCAAACAGAGAAGCAAGTACATTCGCTTTCTCTGTTGCTGTGTGGGCCAGGGATCCATCCGGCTTCAGCAGAGCAGGCAGTGAGGGTTGCCAGAAATTCGACTCGATCGCTTTCGCAAGAGACCAGAAAGCTCGACTGCCAGTTGGTCTGACAGAGAGCTTTTCGCCATTTTTAGCGATTCGATCGAGACGAGCCTTCCGCAATGCCTTTTTGTAGGATTTGGCAGCTTGGTTAAAGGCTCTCTTCTTCAAACTTACATCCGGAGTTTTGCGGGTTCGAGCATCAGCCCAAATGAGATATGCCGAATGTTTTCGGTCTTGAGCATGACCACATTCGGCATTAAACCATGGGCGAGCTTTGCCACCGATGGGTACGTCAGCAAAAGGAATAAAATACTCCATTGCCTGATGCACCACATCGGTTATAGCATCGGCGCAACTCGACGGATCCAAAGAAGAGAAGCAGACCTGCCGCCAAGGATAAGATGCAAAAAAGTGTCGCATCTCATCCCAATCTGCTGACTTGTGTTTCCATACTCGCCTAACACCATGAGGTTCAAAAGCTGGTGGGGAATATGTAAACACAGATTTCACCAGACAGTGATCGGAGGTTCCCAAGGGGGAGGTAACCTCTACACGATACCTGTCCGGACCAGTTGTCAGCAGAAGGTCCAGGCAATTGGCTGTATGGCCTACCACATCTGGTACCCTTGTCGCTTGCTTCACCAGCCGAAAGAGGTCCAAGAACAACGCAAATTTCCGCGCTTCTCTTCCAGCATGGTCGGTCTTCTGGTACGGGAACAGCCAGTCCTGATGACAGGCATTAAAGTCCCCCAGAAAGACGAGCTGCGCCGAAGGGTACTGATACAGAACCATATCTGCAGCCTCACTGAGATACTCAAATAAACGAGTTGTCTCCTGGTCACCGCTGTGCGAACGGTAGACACAGGAATACAGGATTTTTTCGTTTCCTGTGTCCACTAAAACCCATAGGGAAGAAAAAGTGGGGTCATCAAGGTGACGGAGACGCTGAATACAGAGGTCGTTCCGCGCGTACATACTGACTCCGGCCCGTGAGCGAAAGTTGTGCTCCAACGAGTAACCGGGATAATCCAAGTATGTAGCGCTCAAAGGACATTGTATCTGCGTCTCCGTCAAAAAGAGGCTGCTCTGTCTCCAGGTGGACAGCTAAAAGATTTGAGTGCAAACCCCTTATATTAGTGAGGTGCACTTTATATGAGGAGGAGTGCAACCGCTGTGTCAACTTGTTTCTTTTTTTTACCTTTTTCATAATAAAAAATAAATAAAAGTGAATAGGGATGGGAAATGGCAGTTGAACGAGGCGGTACGTATCAAACCCGACTTCGAAATTGGTGATGTCTTGTCGCTGGGAGGCTAGCCTGGAGACTGCGGGGACGCCCGAACCCCCCCCGGGATCGCCATCGGGCCTCCTCGCCTGGTCGCCAACCAGGCGAGGAAGAGCCACCCTGGGATTTTTCGCAGCTGGCGGGGCAGCCTTTCGTGGGTGGCTAACCCACTAATTGGGCCCCCAACTAACTGCGGGCGGCCAGCGGAAAGCCGTCGCTTCGGATCCCGCTACCCTCCTCGACTAGACACCCGACAAAACAAACACCAACTCGACGTCAACCGGTTCGCCAACGTACCGCAGCTGTTCAGTCCCATTTCCCATAAACGGCTTCATCGAGCAACGTGCCGAAACACGACTATGTCGCTTTGCGGCACGACTTTGCCCGATGGGTGGTAACTTTGCCGGCGACCCGATGTTATGGTCTACCACCAAGAAATGGTTTAACAAATGAAATACTTAATTCAAAACAAAGATACGATAAGATATAAATAAAAAAATGGAATTCCAATACCCACGTCACATATTTCAGATCAAAGAAATTAACCCGTTCATTAAAACTCTAATTTAATATGTAAATATCTCATATTTTATAATATTGAATTTTAAAATTGTTTCATTTTCTCTTGAAGTTTATGCCAATTATCATCGGCCAAAATTCAGATGATGAAATTTCTTACTACTTTATGGATCCCGGGCCCTATGTGAAATCTATGACAGGAAAACCAAAACTAAAGTATTTTTTTTATTTATAATAAATATATTTTCGTAAATAACTTATGTTAAATTAAATATATTTTTTACAGAGTCGTGTATATAGGAGATACTGGGCCTAACAAGAACGTGTCGATATGTGTTGAAACAGAAAAACGTTTGAGTGATATATATTACGTGTCAGATTCGCCTGTGGATCATATTGGAGAGTCGGCTTATATGTGTCTGCAAACCGGCAAGTAAGTGATGGAAATTATTAATGCTATTCAGCGCCTTATTACTATTTATTGATTTTATTAGATACTAAAATGAACCTTGGTACTTGGAACCTTTCCACATTAATTAAATCTGCTAGTTATACCTACCCATTAAAAACATGTTTCATGTAAAATTGAGACAGTTTCTAAATATTACTATTTAAAATACCATATTCCTATAAATCTTGTTTTAATGACCTTTTGATATATTAAATTATTATTTATTCCTTTATATTACATTTACATAAAGTCGATTTCTGATGGCTTATCATTATTTATTGAGTCAGTCCAGTATACAGTCTTACTTGATAAATCAAGTAAAAATAAAATATAAAAATAATCTACGATTTAAGATGTAATTTATAACGTCATAGTAATGAAATATATCCTAAAATTAAACGTATGCATAGCAAATGTTTTCGTTATTCCAATTTGTCCTTAGAATATAATTGTACCACCTCAATTTCTTAATGAGATGTATTTACAGTATGGTAAACTCCAACTAAATATACTTATATTTAATGTTGATTAAAAACAATAAATTACTGCTATTTAGATTCTCATGGCATGCAGATAGCACGGGGGGTGAAGTATCTGGTACAGGGCAAGGATATTTAAGAGCGGGAGGTGTGTATGTACTGTGTCTTCGAGAGCGGCTGGGGCGGCTGGACGCGGCGGTGCTGCACGCACCTAACCCACCCAACGAACTACATCTAGCTTGGATTGCACCCCAGTACCTACTCGTGTCTATGGCGGAGATTATGTTCGCCGTGTCGGGTTTGGAGTTCTCTTTCACCCAGGTTCGTTTTTTATATATCTGATGTAAGTACCTAAATTTAGTTATTCAATCCCACTTGTTCATCCTTTTAACTAAGATGTGTTTCCAATTTACAAAAGACTAAGTTTTTAATAGCAATATAGATAATAAAAAAAGTTGTACAAAAAATCTTCTTTTTTTCTCGTGAAAAAAGTGTTAAACTTTAAGCTCATGAAATCGCGCTACTCGATTAAACTAGGAGTCGCCTCCAGTCCATCTTACCAAATGCATTTTGGAGCATTTTGGCAGGTATGAAGATGTCGATGTAGATCCAAAGCGGCACAAAATATCTGCGTCTTCCGACAGTATCCTCTATTATTTAAAATTATCCCACATACAAGCAAAGGTCTCGATAAAGCTCGGTTTTAATTGCGAATATTTACAAAAGCGACGCAAACTGACAAATGCAAGAAACCATTGACCCGCAGCGTGATTATAGGACATAAAAAAGTGCCAGTTCGTCAACTTCAATAACTATTTGCTTGAAAGCTGTTGCTGAAGAGTGTCTGGCAAATAAAAGCATTTTTGATAATTTTTAAATAATGTATGAATCCATTCAATCCTAAATATAAATTTTGTTTCCTTTATAAAGGCTCCAAAGAGTATGAAGACTATCACAATCGCCACCTGGTACATGTCAGTTGCCATTGGAAACTTAATTGTCATTCTTGTGGCTCAGATGAAACTATTCGAATCAAGGGTATGCACTAAAGTAGATATTATTATTATTATTATTACGTATAAACTACAATGACCTCTTAATTTATTCAGGATACACTCATATGACCATACGTTATAAATGCATTAAAATAATAAATATCATTAATATGCAAATTTCAAATTTGTTATAATAAACATATAAACAGACATAACTAATGTTTAAAGTTTGATTGTATAATAATATTTCTATCTACAAAGATAATAATTAATTTAATAGTTAGTTAGATATTTAATAACAGTATTAATATAATTCAAATCGCAATCTATACGAATAATATTTACAGGCTGCGGAATTCTTTGTATACGCGATAGTACTGACGATTGCTATGATGGTATTTCTGTGGATGGCACAAGGTTTTTCTCCGAGAACAATGGAGGAAGACGGTTCCTCTACTGAAAGCCGCCCTTTGTTACAACACCAACATTCTAAGGTTTTTTTATTAATTTACTTTTTACTTGGCCGTAAATTGAAACCTAATAATATGTTACTATGGTTCTGTTCTTTTTCCACACATTTAATTTTTCATGGTCCTTTGTTTCTCTCCCCCACAACCACCGGTAGTCAGAAAATAATTTGGGTTTAATTTTTGACTTGTTGTCTCTGTCCTGAGAGCACTATGAAATTCGAAGTAATAAACAACGGTAAATTTTCAAAAGTAATATATGTAAAATCAGTGCAGCATTATTACCTTTTCAAGACAATAATTCGTATTCAGAGTGACGTACTTAAAAGTATTTTACCGTCACTTCAATTTCTACCAAATTTTGAGTCTACTAAGTACAGAATAGACAGGCATTCATACACATAGCAATATTTCATTATGCTTTTTCCTCGATCTGGCATTACAATTCCTTCTGCATAGTTCCAGCACCGCCGCAATGGGATCATATGTTTTTGAGACCCGACTTGCAGAACTGGTCAATGACCCCTACTTGGACTATCAGCAATCGCTGATATAGCAAGAGCGTTGATAGATACGTCTACGAAACAGTCTCCAAAGAACGCTGAAATAATGATACTAGGGGTAGAGAGATACTGAAGATATGACGGAGGCATGAGAGACTATCACTTCATAAAAAATTGCGACTTTTACAATTAGTTACCTATAAATCAGAAGGGATGAGATGAAGCTTCCAGCTTCCCAATATACTACTTGTATCCGCCTGTACAAGAGTCACGTCTGTCTCTGATCCTAGCTCTGACCTAACTTGTTTTTTGTAACATCTTCACAATAACAAAAGATTTTCTTATACCAATTTATGCCATAAAGTCCTTGGATAATTTCGGTATTGAATAATTTCGGTAGTGGTATCTGTTCAATGTTTATCTAAATTGCAAGGTTAGAAACATTGGTTAGGATTTTTGAAAGAAACCTTATAAATGTCACCACTGTCCCGATAAAAGACGATCATATATAGAATGCCTAATTCACCGAGGCGAACAGTGATACGGTAGGTCAGTTGGTAGAGCGACGGGACGGTTTCCCAATAGTCGCGGGTTCGAATACCTGCCCGTATCGGTTTATTTTTCATTCTATATTTGTATAAATTTAAATAAGCTTAACATGGCTATACATATTTATAGATATTTTCAAACAATATTCTTTGTTATACATATAATATTGTGTTAACAAAATTAAAAAATATGCTTATTTGTTCTGGTATATCTCATATAGTATTAACTGATAATTTTATAACATCTCTTTGACAACTTTACTACCAGGCGATAATAAGCACATCATCTCACAACATGTCATATTATTATTAATATACAATATCTTAAAATAGAACATAATTGAAATTAATGACCTAAATTTTAAGCCTTATAGTTGTAACCTCTGTCTGGTTGACTAGAGAGTCAGTCTTGGAGAGCCAAGAGCCAATAATTTTATACAAGCTACTTGTATGTTCTGGATGCCAGTTATGGTGGTTGTTGAAAAAAGAAGAAACTGTAACAGATATATGACGATTAAGAAATGATTTTTTTGGAAAAGGAATAGAAAGGACGCAACTCTATCATATTATTAGGCTATTTACGCAATATCTTCAGCAATAAACTAATTTAAATTAGTTTATCTATCTACGAAATAGATCTAGCTACGTACAAAATAGATTTAACTCAACCTTTGAAGCACTCTTTTCTTATTATTAGTTGTATTATAGGGTATTTACTAAACATAGGGTGCCCGTGTTTTTTATGATTTTAAATATTTTATAAGAGAGCACTCGGTGAAGTCTACGCTCTGTTTCGATTAAAACTTTTCACATTATTAAATTGACCTCTTGATAAAAAGAAGTGTAGTTCATTTTTTAAAATTAAATTTTCTATAATATTTTAGAGATAAAAATATAAATTTATTAGCAATGACTCCAAAACTTTATGTAACTTACTATAATTTAAGTTCACAAATTTACCGGTGCAATAAATCAGTACTGAAAAGGCGAAGTTGTTACAGATTTATTGATTTAAAAGTGTTATTTTAATAATGAGTCATATTACATATTATATAATGTTCTTTCGCATTACGGTTTGTTTTTACAAATATTTTACATTTAGATAATATCCGTGCACTCCATGACGACTACCAGTACGCGTCCTCACAGTGGTCCTGGTAGTAGCGCAGCTTCCTGTTTGGGGCGGATGGAAAGGTCAAAACTCACTGCGTGGCCTACTCGCGGCCTTATCCACGTGGGTACGCCCAGTACCAGCGATATTAAGGCTACAACTCTTGCTAAAGACTAACTTATATTTATTAACCATTTTGATTTTAAGAAAATATATTTTGAATGTTATTGTTTAATTTTAGTGTTAATTTCTGATATAAGGTTGTTGTTTAGATGAATAAAGTTTTAAAACCAATGAAGAAATAATTACATGTGTTTTTTTCTAACAAACCTAACCAAATTTAATTTAACTTTTTATACAATTATGTAAGTTTATGAAAATTTTTAAAAAATAATAAAAAGCAAAATTTACATTAAACAATGTATTTAAGTATAATCCAAATTTTCCTAATATCAAGGCTGAGGTGTTTCTAATAGCTTTGTATTATCTTTCTTGCCTAATTGCGATAGAAAATGTATTTATTTAAGTGTTTTGACTTATAATATAATAAGTTAAACACAAGCAACTTATGTGTTTAAGAAGTTAATTTACTTAAGCCACCTAACATCAATCAAATATATATTTGAAATTTGTTGGTAACGAGGGGGGGTCAAAAAGTTCACGGAATGAGGGGTATGGAGGGGGAAAAGGCAACTTTTTACTACCTGCACTAGTTGTGACACTCATTAAGAGTATAAATACTAAGTTTCAAAACAATTAGATCATAATTCACTGAGCTACACGTCAATCAACAAGTCAATCCGGAAGAACATTTTGCAACATGGAGAAAAGCAGCGGCGAGTTGAGTGTTGTCGCGAGTTTTTGGCGCTCTGTGGTGATCAAAAGGATGAAGTTTTGAACCGAATTGTGACTGGCGATGAAACTTGGGTTCATCATTATGAGCCTCAGTCTAAACAAGACTCCATGCAGTGGCACAAAAAGGGCACACCATCCCCGAAGAAATTTAAAGTGTCTCCGTCGGCTGGAAAACTCATGGCTTCTGTTTTCTGGGATTCAGAAGGAATCCTCCTTATTGATTATAAAGAAAAAAGTGTTTCTATAACTGGGAAGTACTACGCTACATTGTTAGAACGTCTGCGAGTTGCTGTGAGGGAGAAAAGACGGGGAAAATTGACCCAAGGTGTGCTCCTTTTGCACGACAATGCACCTGTGCACAAGGCGCAAGTTGCGATGGCTGCTGTTCAAAGAATGGGCTTCGAAATCTTAGAACATCCTCCCTATAGCCCAGATCTAGCCCCTAGTGATTTTTATTTGTTCCCAAAAATGAAAAAAGAGCTTCGAGGGAAGAAATTTTCCAGTGATGAAGAAGTGAAGAGCGCTATTTCGGCCTATTTTGACGACAAAGAGAAATCCTTTTTTTACGATGGTATTAATAAATTAATTGATAGGTCTAATAAATGTATTAGAGTTAAGGGGGAATACATTGAGAAGGAAAAATAATTTTGTGTTTTATTTCTTACTTTTTACCCTCCATTCCGCGAACTTTGTGACCCACCTGCGTATGTGATATATATATGTATTTGTGTCATAGCTTTTACCATAATTAAGGCGGAAAAAAATCCGAACATTTTAATTTAGAGGCAAAGTTTATAAATACAGTTTATATCAAAATCGATACAATTTTTTTAATATAGTTAGTAACTACCAGTAAATAATTTCATTCATTTATATTTCTGTTATTATATTAGTATACTAAAAATAGTTCTTTTTAATATACATTTATGTAAATTGTACATAGAGGTTTAGTTAACAATAAAGACAAAGGGTTTTTTTTTTAAAGGTAAGAATAATTTTGTTTGTAAAATATGTATTATTAATTTTCACCTTAATTATTTTCAGTAAAATTCAAACATCTCGTATAACAAAAGCAACTACCTATTTTCATTATATGCGAAACTTAATTTATATTTTGCTTATATTTCTAGGTATAAATTTAAATTCAAATATAATTTATTGAAAATCAATTAATCAACCAACCAAAATTACGATTAACAAATAATTATCTCATTATTGAAATTTTCGTTAAATAAAATTTATAAATTAAAATGCTCTTAGGGTGTAAAATATACAATAACAATATTATATTATTATTACTATTATTGATTACCACATTATATGTAAATTAATATATTTTTTAGATAATCAACAAAACTGAATGACTATAATTTTTGTTAAATCAATATTTTTTGAATGTGTTCTTACTTTTTCGAATTTGTGTTGTGTTTTGGCTTCATGAGTGAGTAGATAATAAGATTCCTAAATAATATATATTTTATATACTCGTAATGGAATAGCTATTTGGAAAATTTGCTTAATTTTGTGTAGAAAATTGGTACAAAACAGTCGATGACTAATTGTTATATTTGTTATAAAAATATTTTATAATTGTAATATTTGTTATAATATATAATAAATTGTTATATTTGTTATAAAAATATTTGTAAAGTTATAAAACACAGTGCTTGTTAACAATGACGAATTTTTTAATAAATCCTCAAGTTAATTTTAAATATGTTAAGAAATCATATATAAAAAAAAAGTGATATTTACAAGCGTAATTTGAAAATTATCTTACTTTTTATAGTTAATGAAATTAGAAATTAAAAGTTAATGTATTTAAGCATGATATTTGAATCTGTCGAGGGTAGTTGAGCACCAGCAAAGGGTCACAAGACCTTTTTTGCCTTTCCATCCCTGAAGCTTCTCTTTTAATAATATACAAATTAATGGGTTTTCTATCTTTACGGTTGCAGCTATTAAAAATATTGACCCCTTAATTCTGTAATTAGTCACTAGTAATCTTTAGTTTGTGAAACAAAGCTTAAATTTTAATTCAGGAAACTGATTTTTTTTTACACATGTACATTAATTATATATATGACTATGTTCTTCTGGCATATATATACGAGTAGTCAAGTTTACAACAGACAAATGTGGCTGTTTTATAAATTATTTGAATACACAGTTAATATCAAATCTATTTCATGTTTACGGATAATCAGTAGCATGTTATACAAAACATAATATTTCAGAGTAAATATTTCGACGGATATTACAAGTCTACATTATTTTTGAATGTAATAAACGATATTGGTTTTGTCAATTACATGTGATCTTTTAATAACATTTACAATGATTATTATAAAAAATAACTACTGAATTAACTCTTATTAACGTAATTATGAAGAATAATAAAAATATCACAATTTAGTGAAGCCACTGCCAGAATAAATATATTGAAATGTAAATAAAACTAATATAAAAGACGCCTGCCTGTTATATTCCCATAGATCGTGAAATCACTGATTTGACGATGATGCAATATATCAAGCATTACGCTTAGATAATCGAAACCTTTGTTTGTCCAACTTATTTTTCTATAATTCTTTTAAATAGAATTTAATTATTTAATTCAGTGTTATATCCAACTTTGAGCAAGAAACTCGTAGTTTTGAAAATTAGTTATACTTATTAAATATTCTTATACTTAGTCAAGAATTTGTGTTATTTTTTATCCTCTGGTTGTGATCGTTGTAATTTGCTTGTAAATAATTTCTACTCATATAAGGTATAAAAGGTACTTAAAAACTAATTTTAAAAGTATTTTAATTTTTCCTAATGTTTATGCCAATCAGCATTAGATAAAATAGTTTAATATTTGTTTATGGTTACCTATATGTGAAATCTATATCAAGGCAACTAAAACTGAAGTAAATAATTTTATTAATGAGATATATACCATTTGACATATCTTATGCTAAATAAAATAATGATTTCATAATAATAAGACTATTGTTTCTTTTTTTGTTGTTCTTGTTGGTGTTTTTTAATTTTAAGAATACCGAAAAGAACTTTTATTAACTTTTGCTCTATCTATCTAACTTTATTTCTCTCTTTCTAACATATATGTGTGTGAAACCTTTTAGATAAGTGACAGTGTTGATCTGTATTATTTAAATAATTTCTTGTTAACTGCAGTATTTATTATTTGGTTGTTATTTTAAATTGGTTTATCTAATAATGTATTTGAAAATAATAATAATAAATTGTGTTCTTCTCAACTTATTTATCATAAGCTAATTAAACAATAATATATCTTTATTAGCAGTTTAGATAAAGGTTTATGAATCTTACAACAAATATGAAATGTTATTATGTGATAGTAGCTTGTCATGCAAAGGATCGTATCATAAGCACCTCTGCTATAAAATGCTATTTAAAAATATTTTTCTTTCAGTCCGACTTAAAGCTTGTTTATTAATACAAATATTTACAAAAGAGATGCAAACTGCTGATTTAAGAGAGGGCTGACCTGATTACCTGCAGGATAGAGAGGTCCTGTGGGAGTGCGGCGACCGGCGACCGAGGGGTTCCACAAGGGTCCGTGTTGGGACCGGTCTTGTGGAACCTGGGCTACGACTGGCTGCTTCGCTGTCCGCCCCTCCCCCGGACGAGAGTGCTGTGTTACGCAGACGGCACCCTCGTCACGGCGCGCGGAGGGAGCTTTGCGGAGGCAGCCCGTCTTGCCACGGTCAGCGCTACGTTGGTAGCAGATCGCATAGAGCTGTTGGGACTGGAGGTCTCCGTTTCCAAGACGGAGGCCATCCTGTTCCTCGGCCCTCACTGGGGTCCCCCTCGTCGGGCGTACATCTCCGTCCAGGGTGCGTGGGTGCCGGTGAGGTCCAGATGAAGTATCTGGGCCTCGCCCTGGACGGTAGATGGAACTTCGGGGTCCACTTCTCTCTGCTGGCCCCGAAGTTAATCTCCACTGCAGTCGCCTTGAGTAGGCTTCTGCCCAACGCCGGAGGGCCGCAGGCTCCTTTCCGCCAGTTATACGCCGGCGTGGTGATTAGCATGGCCCTGTACGGTGCTCCCATATGCTCGACGACGAGAGGTCCTGGGTCGCTATGGCCTCCTTCTGCGAACAAGTTATTGCCGCTAAGAAGGCCGCGGAGCGGGACAGAGTTTAAAAACGTGACAACAGTGTTATAAGAAAAAATGCAAAAATGTTAACTTCAATAAGCTTGTGTTTGCAATCTTTTATTGAAGAGTTTAAGAAAAATTCAAGCTTTCTCTATAATTTTATTTAAAAGGTATTTAATGATCATTAAAACAAGTTCAATTTCCATTAGAGAGTAAAAAAAGTATGAAGCAACGCAATTCACTTGAAACTTGTCTGTTGTTATAGGTAATTCAAGTAAGTAAAAATATTCCAATCCAGGGAATGCATTCAATCGGACATAATTGTAAATATATCTTACACTGACAACCCTAAATTAATTACAAGCATATATTTAAAGTAAACCAAAATTATTATTATATGAATTAATCACAATTTTTATTTTTTGTAAGATAAAGGTTTGTAAGCTGCTGAGAAAAGAAAATGTGTAATTACAGTGTTAAAATAATATTAGAACCGCTATCAATACAATTTTCTTAACAATTTACGGAATTCTTTTACGCCGCGTGCTAACTCGCACTGTTGGTATTCCTGTGGATGGCACTTTTGTTCTAAAACAATGGAAGAGACAATTCCTCGATTGAAAGTCGCCTTTTATTACAACGCCGACACTCTAGGGATCTTTTTTAATTATTTACGTATAATTTTATTTGTTCTTTAAGAAATTTTGCAACTGATAATATAGAGTCATTTCGATAACTACACTCGGCTAATATAATTTACGTCAAAAATTAAAATGAACGGAAATATTTATTTGCTTTTATCCTATTTTTTAACTATAATGAAGAAAATAGATTTAAAATTATATCATATATAAAATAATCTCATTTTATATAAAATAAAACCAAGCAGGTTAGTCACGAACGTTACTTATTTATCATCTATTAATTATTTGAAAAATAAATATGAAAAATTATAAATTGTATTTTAATTACATTTGTTGTGATAGATGTTTCATTAAGTTGTATTACCTAAATATAGGGCGGTCATAATATTTTAAATTTTAAATCTATTATAAACGAAAACTTTTCTAAATTATCTTAATTGAGCTTTGTCTAAAAACATCTTATTATTGTTTGTGCTTTTGACGTTCTACACTATTTGAATTATAAGGCCATTCTTATTTTGTATAGAACGTCGGGAGCCAACCCCAATGGAACGGTTTAGCGGTAGAGGCTGGCTTCTCTTCGCGGCAATAACTTGCTCACCAAAGGAGGCTATTGAAACCCACCACCTCTTTCTGCCGATCATTGCGCGCACAAAGCTCAGCAACGAGAGGTCGCTGCTGTTCAAGGCTGCGCACTCCGCCTAGGTTAACAGGCTCTTCACAGTGGTGGCAGAAGAAGTTTGCCTCCCTGCGTGCGTTCTTTCAGGTAGTCCCCGAAGCACCTATGGCCCGGGAGTACCTACACAAGACGGAAAGTTATAATTTCTTACGGCTGATTGATCCAACTGTTGGGAGGTGACCGCCCCCACTGTAGTCATAATGATGGTCGGTATATCATACACCTGTAAAAAGAAAATCATCCTCAAAGTTGCGTGGGGCGCGATAACGAACAATTGCCTTATTTTTTTAGTTAGATAACGTCAATAAATATACTTTACACTTAGGAAAAATAAGGCATACAATAGTACAAATACAATTTCTTTGAATCAAATTGTATTCGAGACCATCTATTCACGAAGGCGTATTGAATGTAAGCCCGGAACGGAATTGTTCGTATATACATTTTTGCTTTCTAAGAATGGTAACTTTTATTTACAGTGTTTTTGTTAAGATAATAAAAAATCATATTATAAAATAAATATGTTATCGTAACGGAAGCTACGAGTACGTTAAGTACGGTAATTAAATTCACCAAAAAAAATGCTTTGAATAATGTGTTTGAAAGTTTTAACAAATCACGCTATTGGCCATAATTTTAAAGATTATAAAGTCGATTGCGTCTTGCAGAGTTAGGCTTTCTATTAGCCTTTGATTATTTACATATCAAGTAAAATCATTCTTACTTTGGATTTAGAGAGCTGCTAGCGGCAAGCGTTCGTGTTAAGAAGAGAAATCATGAGAGTGAATAAATTGAGTTAAGAATTTTCATTTACTTTTCTTTATTCCACATACTTATTGTTAAATTTATACACCAATAACACTAATTGTCGTATTAATTATGAAATTAATGGTTTCAGAATACTACCGTAATATTTATTTGGGATACTTTTCAATGATAAAATAATTTTATCATTAAACATATATTTATTGAATTCTGTTCAAATAATTAATTTAGATATTAAGGTAGTACATAAAAGAAAAATATTTTATTTGGTGCCAGACTGTTATTGATAAGCCATTATGTAACCTATTACCTGTCTATTAGCTGCCCCATGCCTTTAAAATTACAAGTAAATTCTCAATGAGTTTTGAACCAACAGAATTATATTACGGAAATTAATTAAAAACATTTGGATATGAATTGAATATGTATAGGAAACTAAGTATTATGAGTTCGTATTTGGTATCTTGGAGACGTGCTCGTCCAGGTGCTCGGTCACGAAGAATAGTTTCGTTCCTTAACCACTAGGGAAGGGAGCTTCAGAGGCAGGTGTCAGAGCAGTGGTTTCCAATTTCAATAAGGTGACTTGACCTGGGCTGAACAGAAGAAGTCACACGGTGCTAAATTATTGCTGTAAGGCCGATATCCCAAAAGTTTTAACTATGTTGTGTATAATTAAATATGTGTTGATTTGAAGTTTTAGAAATCCTTACATTTTAAATTTAAAAAAACCGGAAATACGACGTCATTTCCTCTTCAATTCTTGTTTCGCTTCTGTACTTGAACCTGTTCTTTTTTTAACATGATTATTTGATTTCGTTGATCTAGATGGTGATCATTGTCTTATCTTGGTGACAATTATATTTTCGAAGCTTGAATATAATTTTAGGCCGGTTCATTAATATTACTATGTTATTAAATAATAAAATAGGACCGCTAAGATAAAAATACCCAAGTTAAATCAATGTTTGTTGATATTACTGAAGTCCCTATTCCTACCCATAAATATATGATAAATTAAATTAAAAATAAATAAATGTTGGTTATGGTTAATTTTTTAATTAGTTGTACAAAATTCATACTCGTTCTTCCGAAAAGACGATTCTCATCGGCTTCTACGAATATCATGGCATGAAGACAGACAAACGACGATACAATAACTCGATCTATCGAGGTCGATAAAAGATATGTTCTTCAATATTGTAAATATTGTTAAGATAAATTATAATGAATGTGTTCAATTACGATGAAGTCGCGCGTAAAAACAGTCAATTTATAAATCTATATGACTGTCAGGGACATGCTATGCCATGTAGATTTATAACAAACAATGAACGAATTGGAAGCTAAGTTATGAATACAATTATAATAATCCTACGTATGTAAATAAATTACTTGTTTAATATTTATATTGTTCGCTTTTGCAGAATTTGATTCAAATATACATTTTCATAATATTTACTTCTTATTATTGTAAATTATGCAGTTTATTTGACGTCAACGCATCGAAGCCAAGACATTCAATATGCTAAAGATGATTGGTCGCCTCCGCTGACTGCGGATTCTCAAAACTCGTTGTTTGAAGTTACTGGCTACCCACTGAGTGGAGATATCCCGTTACTTAATCGAAAGGTATATTCCGATATTTTGACAAGTGGGAGTCTGAAATTGCCTAATATAGTACGTTATAACCATAGCCGGTAAGAGAATATATTTATAGCTAGGTAAATATTTGCGTTATACAGTTGAGAAAGGTAGCATACCTTTGTGGAAAAATATAATAAAATTTACAATATCTTATCAGCAAAGGACTTTTACGTTCTAAGTCTATAAAGTTAGTTATATTTCAAGTATATACTTTGACCAAAAAATCCCGGTTGCAGTATACCTACTTACAAAAACTATTCAACCAAAACTAACTAACTATTGATGATTCTATTTCATATCTTTTTAAAGAAAGTTAGTAGCGATGAACAAAAATATATTTCCTAATATTGATTAAGCTATAATATAATTTAATTTTTGTATATAATTTCCATTAAATAAATATTTAAATAATATTCGTATTGCAGATTTTTAAAGGGACTCGTGTCAATATAAGGGAACATCCATATATCGTAAGCATACGCCGACTTTACTCGCACTATTTAACTGGAACATTAATTACTAAGAATTTAATCTTGAGTGTCGCTCATCCTATATATGAGTAAGAAATATTACGTCTTTATAAATATAATTTATTTATTTAACTAAATCTGATGTTTCTAGGATAAATTGATAAAGCTAGCTTTTACATAAATAGTTCAAAAAAGTTATTGTCGTTAAGTTTTTTAAACATTTTTTATTTCAAAATTTTAGTTTGATTATTACTTTTTTAAATAATTAATATTGTTGATTAATTAAGAAATATAAACTAATTGTTGTGAAAAAATAACATTTTACATGTTACTAGTATTTACAGAAGAATTAATTACATTTGAAATATACTGTATACTTATAGATTGAAGTTCGCTCGGCTTTCACTGAAGTCAATTATTACAATTTTATGAATTGCAATGCTAAGATAATTATTAACATTTTATAACTTAAAAATAATATTTGAACTAATTATCAATATTAAAGAACTATAATAAATATACAACTTGTTAAGCTCCTAAAATGAAGCTGAAAATACTAAAAGTTCAATCAATACATTCAGCTATACATAGATATTCTAATATATATTATACCTACATATCTATTCCATGTATATAATTTGAAACCTAGTGTTGAACCAATCAGCCGAATATTATTGAATTGGACGTCTATCCGATTGAGTTGAATTGTAGAATTCCTGTTCACGAGCTTAGAGTAGTTGTTGGTGAAAATTATTCAGATAGAGGAAGTTCACTGTTGACCATCATATTGGTTGTGATACACGAGGACTTTGACCCCTACACACTCATTGGGGATCTAGCTATGATTAGATTTTATGAAGACGTTTTTTTCAAGTAAGTAACATAATTAAGTAATTACTCGTTAAACCCAGTATACAATGGACTTGTGTTATTTTATTTTAAAAGAAAATAAATTTGTTTTAATTATTTGAATTTAATATTATTAATAGCTCTCATTGGGAAAAGGTTTATTTTAAATTTTACTCAAATGAATGAGAATGGGACTTTAAAAAAATATAGTATGCTTTGAAAAAGTAAGTTCAATAAAACCCATATAAAATTAATAAACTCCACTTCGAAAATTGTAAATTAAAAGCACATAAAGAAAATCTATATAATTCTCATTAACTTTACATGTTTGTAAAGTTCATGTATTGTTCATGTAGGTATTGTTTTCATCCTGTTTGTTGGATGAAAACAATACAAAATGTTTGTTTTTATACATAGTACATAGATATATTTTACTGTTAAATTTAATATTTTTCTGATACAAAATATTTGTAATACTTTCTTTCAATACATATTTTCAGTTTAACAAAAAGTATCTTTATAAGTATTTATTTATTCATATGAACGTTCTTAGTGCTCTTCATTCCTTCATTCATTCATTAATTCTCCTTTCATAGAATTTTAATACGATAATGAGAAACTATTTAATTATATTTTAATAACTTAGCTAAAAACTTAAACATAACGTATAACTTCTTGTTAAGTTTACTATTCTAGTTAATTCAATAAGCGGTCAGACGCACTGTCAGAGAAGCTTCCTTGAGGAAATTATGTCCGAACCGCATTAATAGCAACTGCGACTCCGACTTCTTCTCTCTACATATATACACATCTAAAGGACACACATGTGGCCGTACTAATATCTGTGCAAGCTTTATCTAACTACATTGTAAACACGAGTCGCATCATTTTCAAAATTAGGCAAATAGATTTTGCTCTTAACCGTGTTTCGTGAGACGTCGAATAATTGAACAAAAGTTTAAGATGCTTCTGATTTTATTAAAGGATATTATTAATGACAAAATGAATATTTAACAAACCATCATTATAATAAAAAATTGTAATGAAATGAATCAAATGCAACCCATTTATATTATATTATTCATACTATGTATAAATTACATGTACTTAGACATATTTGATATAGAAGGACTGCTATCAACGGATAGTAATTAAGTAATTATATAATAAAGTATTATGTAATAAATAAAATACTAAGCAACCAGTAATTGGACTTTATAAAAATGTTTCTATCATCATTCTAACAACAAACAAAAAAGCCTTGTCACCATGTCCGACACATTCAATTTTGTTTTTCGTTTTTTATAGTGGTTTTAAAATATTTATCCGTAAAATAAATTCGATCACAAATATTTAGCGCGGTTATTTATCTCGTTTATTTATTATGAAGCAAAGTTTCCAGCAATAATTATTTAGTTAGGTAGAAAGTTCACTAGAAACTAATTATAATTGTGTTGTCTCTTCTTATCTCATCGTTGGAATAGTTGAATTAACGTTCCTGGGCTAACAAATATTTCTAGTAACCAGAAATTCAATACTGTCCACGCAAACAGAAAATTCCTCCAGAAATTCAATTGATCCTTTCTGGTAGCTGTTTGTATGTCTGTAAGCTACAAACTCAATAAAGTTTTAATATTTAAATTTAGATGGTTAATTGTATAAGTCGGAAGAAAGTTTTGATTGCTGGCTTGGCAAGGAACGATTGAATATTGAAGACTTTGATTTGTTCTTATTGCATTAAGAATGCAGTTCGAATTCAATATTAAGACAGTCACTATTTGTTAATGAATTGATATTATAATAATACTAGCGAACCCAGGCCGCTTCGCTGGGCTAACCCTTACTTTACCTGGTGGCGAGTTACATCAATGGACATAGCATATTCGTTTTCTTCGAGGAAACATACATGGTCATACCAACTCTTATGACAATCGGTTGAACGGGGCGGAAGTCTATATTTGACAGCGCCGCCTGGTGGCGAGTTACATCAATGGGCATACCATATAAACCTTCTCCGTGAAAAAATACATATACATACCAATTTTCATAATCATCGGTCCAATAGTTTCTGAGTTCATCGATTTCATATATACAAACATCCTTCTTTATATATATAGATAATAATATAACGGAACAAATTACACACACTGATTTAACTCCTAAGTAAGCAAAATAATTTGTTTGTGTCAAGGGTGTTAGACAACGATATAAATACCTAGAAATACGCATTATAAATACTGAGTATATATTTAATAAACGACCAAACACAAAAATACAGACATCTATGCTCGACACATACATGCCTGGTCTTGTCGAGAATCGAACCCGAGCCCCATTGCGTTAAATGTATAAAAAGATATCTTTGACTCCTCTATATCTTAACTCTAAAATCTCATAAAAAAAATTGGAAATTGGTGCGATGATAAAAAAAACAAATAAACGTTGTTAACAATCGTAATGAAAAATATTAAGTTGGACTACAATGTGAAAAATTTATAAAAAATATAAATTATGTTATAAAATATAAATGAATTGTGGGTTACAAAATAAATTTATGTAATACGTTTACTTAAAAAGTATTTTATAAAAAAACTTAAATTCAATAAAGTGATTATAGCACATCTCTTTTTAGTAGCTACTTTTGATAAGTAATTTATATACATATATATATATAAAATATAATTATACATGTTTAATAAAATATCATTCTTTAACCATATCATATAATTTAAAATTTTAAATGTGTTAAAGAATTCTATTTTATAAAACATGTAAGTTATACGATTATAGTAAATTAAAAAACATATTTTAAGTAAGTATTTGCAGTATTTGGGAGAGGAAGATCATTTATTTACCTCGAGGTTACCCAAATTCATGCATTCCTATACCATAAAATAATATTTACTAGTAACATGTTTATATACAGATCGAATATTAAGAGTATTTCGTTGCTGTCTCCTAAGGTAAATAAAACAGACATCACGGCTTATGTTACTGGATGGGGTCGATGTGATATAACGGTAGGCACCAGTTATTTTTAACTTTTATTCCATATACTGACTTATTGTGAGAGTATTAAAATAGAAGCAAAAGAAAAAAAAGAATAAGAGTTTAATGCTAATAAATATTAAAAAAAAAACTTTTTTGTAGGGAAAAGAGTTGTGTCTGCCTCGCGGTTCACATTATTATCCAGACGAAAAGATGGACCCGATGCTAAGAACTGTTTCATTGACGATTAATTCATGCAACTACTACTGCGAAGGATACAAACGGGTAACTAAGCTTTATTCATTTAATAAGACTATATTTGTTACATCAGTGTTTTATGCTTATATAAAAAAGTGATAGATGCTGGAATTATCTTAAAAATATTTTCTAGAGCTACTATGATTTTTTTTATATAATTTTATTATTTGAATATGGTTTGTAATGAGTAAAATTGGAATTTATAGTATTCCAGGTCAATTTTGTTAGTTTTTAATTAAATATTTTTATGTTATTTTATTGATTTTTTTATATAGTTATGATTGTATTTTTTTTATTTAAGCATGATACTCCAGTCCGCCGTGGGATGCTGTGCGTTGGACCTGCCCGTGAAGAGCACCAGACGTTTCCTTGTCTTGCCGTCCCTGGAGCCCCTCTTGTAATAAAAGGCAAATTGGCCGGTATTCAGTCTTGGGGCTTCGGATGCGGCTATCAAAATGACTTACCCCTTGTTTACACTGATATTACACATTACATCAAGTAGGTAAAATAAAATAGGAATTCTTAATTAATTGATTTTCTGCTTTTTATATATTATCTACCTACGAAAGTATATTTATATCTAAGAGTGCAGATATTATACACTATTAGAAATTTATTACAAATTTTCTAATTCTATATTCAAATTTATTTCACATAATATTAGATATAGTTCATAAAACAATAGCTTTTAATTATACACAGTTTTAATTCCAATTATAGTTACATATTTCATCATAAATTATAAAAAATATATTATTGATATAGATTAATATTTTATTGGACATTGAATGTTAATTATTTTTATATGTGAAATTATCATATATTTAACTATCAGTAGTATTATTACCATTATTAGTATTCTGTAATTCAATTAAATTGGAGTGAAACCGTTTAGAAATATCAACTGGAATACAATATTTGTTACAGATGGATTGCTCAAAATGTTGCAATAATTCGGAAGCTGTCGAAAAATGATTTTGCTCCGCTCTTTCAAGCAACCAAGTCATACATCCTCCTGGAATGGCTCAAGATATCCAGAGTTAATAAGCCAAAGCTTCATTTGCACCGAAATAGAGAACTACACTTGATAGACTTAGACGACAGTCTTGCAAAATTACAAGGAAATCTCTATGACATAAGGGACTTTATATTTCATAAACATTTTCAAGCAAGAAAAAAAGTATTGTACGATGAAATACAAAATTTATCAAACCCAAATGAAACCAGCTTAAATAAGCTTTTATCATACACGGTAAAACCGATTCCTTTCCTTAATAAATCCTCATTCGAAATGGTTCTTAAAGAGGAAGAATACAATAGTTCTGATAATGAGGATTAATTTGAGAGAATTATTAAAATATTTGTTATTACACAAAAAAATGCTGTATACAATAAATGTGTGTTGAAACATGTAATAAAATATAAAGAGGCAAGTCTGTATATGTTCTGTACTGTACTGTTTCATTTAAAAAAGAGTACTATTTCACGTTAAGTATCTGATGAATTGGTTTTCCCCTAAACAGTATTAGTTTTCTCCTTTACAATTAGAAACTACTCCTCGAAAATTAAATACAAAATTAATTTAAAAAAGTGTAAATAAAATAACTAGTAGTATATGGTATTTTTTTTATTCTAATCATTTTATTATCAAAAGTAGTTATTATATGGATTGAAAAAAGGCGAATTTGTTGAAGGTATGAAATAAAACATCAAAAATAATTCCATTATATGTAGCTGATCAATGTTTAGCAAATTACAAGCATTCCGCACAGAAACAAAGACTTTAGCAGAAAGCAGTTAGACATCAAATAGTTGTTAGGAAAAATTAGAATAATAAATTTGTGTTTGGTAATTGTATTTGTAATAAACGATAATAGGTGGCGAAACAGTATGTCTGTATGCCAGAAGCTATACTGATGATGATTATCGACGATCGAAAGAAAACCAATGGATAAGCTTTCGCAATTTCCCCATTAACGAATGAAGTCGATAATATATGGAATGAAACATTCATCAAGACCGGAATAGAACATGTATACTATAGTATGGAATTATATCGGTATGATATAGTAGAACAGTTTGTAGAGTGACGAGGGTGGATATGTCTTTTTAAACTTAGAAAAAATAACTTTACACGATATTACAAAAGCTCTCATTATGGTCCGAAATAAATTACGCGTGACGTTACTTTGAAACATAATATAAAATATGGCGAGGATAACAAAAACTCAAAACATTTACTAAATGATATTCATTTTGTTGATATTACCGTGATGAAATAATACACTAAAAATATTAAAAAACATTGCCAAGTGCGAGTTGGACTCCACAAAACCAGGTTTGTTGTATTGGAGGACCCCTTAAATATTGATCTTATTTTGATTTAATTATTATGTTAAAGTAAATATATGACTAAATATTCTGTAGATATTTCAAGCGTCTACCTACCTGTTGTCGTTATTAACATCAAACAAAAAAATATATTTTTGTATTGGAGCCCCCCTATATAATGATATTATTTAATTTTTGTTTTTGTTGTAATAGTGGTACAAAGAAAATTATTCATGAAAATTGCAGTTGCCTACTTATCACGGTTTACGAGATATATCCTGGAGACGAACAGACAGGTAGCAAAGTCTTAGTAATAGGGTTCCATTTTTATCCTTTGGATACGCTACCCTAAAAATATTCTGGTTTTAGATCTAAATAGCCAATTTCTATTTATAACATTTATATTTTGAAGACTATTTGTAAACCACTTGGTCACTTCCATCAATATAGAAGGAGAAATTTCTTTACGAATTTTGCAAAAGGATTATTCATCAACAAAGCTAGACTAAACTAGGACTAGATTCAAAATCCAATTAAATATCTTGCAAATGCCCTTAATTGCCTTTTATTGATTTAAACAATGAAACAGTCTGACAAGAGAAACTAAGACAAGGGTAAGAAAATTGTTAAAAAATAGTTTATAATAATTTTTTAAAATGTTAATTTGGTATCAAATATTTAGTGATGTTCTTCATCTTATGTTAGAACTATTGCTGGAAGTTTTGTTTATCATGAAACGAAGCTTCCAGTAATACTTCTCTTAGTTAGAGAATTAACTGGAAAGTCAATATAAGAGATAATTAACAGATATTAGTTTCAGGGAATTCAGTATTGTTCAAGCAAAGAGAAATTTACTGAGAAATTATAAAGGTTTTTTTCTTGTAGTTGTTTAGATTTCTACAAAATGAATATGGTTTTCATGTGTAGGTATGTTTTGTAGCTTTTGTTTTGTAATACTCGGTGTGATGTTAGATCTTTAGAGGCACGGGGAGGGGTGTTAAATTCTAAGCTTTGTTTTGTTCTTATAAAGTAAATAATGCAGATTAAAGACAGTATTAGTAAATGAAAACACGAATGGAATAAAAACATAAAATTATTTAGTTCAAAATGTTTACAAAACATGAAAATGTATACAATAAATATTTATATAATTTTACAAAGCATTTATTATAATAAAATGTAGCAACTATAAATTGAATAGTGATGATAAATACGTCCATATAATTAGTGCTCGCTATTTGTCGAGCTTAAAGCGATGTTCAACTTGCGCTTAAATGAATTATAATTTAGGACTACATAAAATAATTATCTTTCAAAAGACTATATATAGTTTCTAATGTAAAAAATAACACATTCATTTGATAAAATTTATGTGTTAAACATTTTATTTGTAAGAATAATTAGTATTACATCTTTTGATAAAATTTTTCGTTTGATTATTTTAAATGAATGTATTTAAAGAACAACTAAAATTATTAGTTGGTTTAGTTGAGTGCTTAAAGTACACAAAAATAAACTATTTATTTAAATGTAATAAATGGCAAAATTCCAATGATGTTTGTACGTTGAAATAATATCCTTCAATCAAATGAATTCCGAAAGAAAACAATTATTCGAACATACATGACTAGAAAATACACACAAAGGTAGCGTTTTGTTTTATAAATAACATAGTTTCAAAAAACACTACAATTATACAAGCCATGACTCATGTTTTCGGAAAAATTAAAAGTTCGCATTACAACTTCTCCTCTGTTATTAAACATGGCGTCGAAACAACGTCAAAACACAAAACAAATTCAACAAATTGAACTCTATGATATTAGTGTTGTCACTAGAATACACATATAGTTTCTAATTCTAATGTACAGAAGTTAACTCGATATTTAAACTCATAATCGTAACCTTATATGTATTGACTGTCATAGTAACGTATTTTAATAAAGTTATAAATATTATAGTAAGGCATTTTAATAAAGTTTATAAGTTAAATAGTTATATAATAACAAGTATTCGGACGCGTTTGTTAGTCGTAATCGGAGTCTGTCTATTTCCACTTGAGCACTTTAGACAATGAGATGAACTTTGGTTAAAATCTCGTACCTACAAATTCATTGCGTTACGTAGCGTAAACCATTAATATTTTCAGGTAATTTATTCCTCAAATAATAAAGCTTTGGAGTAAGTAATCTTCCTCATGTGACATTAACACGTCCTGAAGCTTTTAAGACCGTCAATGCTGTTGCAACTTATTTCTGCAACAGTAGTAGATGAAGATCGCTTATTATCAAATAACCCAAATACTTCTTATACCATAAAAATCATATAATTAAAAGCATGCCAACAATTTAAAACATTCATATAATATTAATTATAAATTATGAATACACTTTTGTTATTTAATTAACCTATGTCTAGACCGAAATTCTTATACTTAAAAACCTCCAATACCTCTAATAATTTTAAGTTTATAATATACAAGTAACGAATTGAAATACTTCTCTAAAGTACATTATTTATTTTATTTTTGTGAAAGAAAATATAATCTGGAAATAACAATAAAACAAAAGATAAGGTACAAATACTTAGTACAAATCATGTTATATGAACACAACTTGAAAAAGATAACGAAGAAATTCTAACAGAGATAAAATAAAAACGTAGGTGTGTCTCTACATAGAAATATAAAAAAAATCTTCAAATATAGAAAACACCGATAGGAAAAATGGTCTCTTTTACCATGCGTTTAGATAAATACTGAACGAACAATATATGTATTTTTGAAGCTTCCCGTTTCTATCATGCTGTTTAACAACTACTAACAAAGTACTAACTATGTTTACAATATTACCAGGACTCATCGCCTTCGCCTCTCATTTGCCTTTCATTAAAATAATGTATCCTATTTAACCCAATATGTAAAATTTTATTTTACAAACTTACAGATACATATATATCCTCGGTATATATGTATCGTATCATTTTTCGTATAATATTATTAACAATGTGGCTAGCAGACATACTACCAACATATTAAATCACATTACACGCTGTTTGTTAATCTGTGTGCGACAAATTGATGTAGAGACAAGACCGTTCTAACCTAACTTGCTCAAAGAGGCTCCTCTGACACGCTCTCGATACACTATTAACCTGCTAATTGAATCAGTGTATTCAATATAGTAGCAAAGTAAGAAAACTACTACATATTTTTTTACACTATCGCATTAAAATACTTGCAAGAGTAAACGAAGTTCATATGATTGATTAAATATTATGATTGAATAAGCTATAGTTATTATTAAAAATATGTATTTTGTATCAGCAAAAATTTAAATTAACCAGTAAAATAACACAAATAAATTAAAAACATTTTTACCGATGGTATATTAAAATGGTGTTTCGTATTTGATGATTTAAAAACGTAATTACATTTATTTTGATTAAACAAACATATTTTTATATTTATTAATTAATTTATTTTTTTACTTTTAGGTCGGTGTCTGTTGTATTAATATTTTTTAATGTAATCTTACATCCATTTTAATTGATCTGTCTGTTACTGGCTACTAACTTAATTCTATGATAGAGGTTTAAATTTAGAAATAACTTAATTATAAAATGGCAATAACTTTATATTTATGAAAAATATTTTTGTAACTGCAATAAGTGACACTAAGTCTATATCACCGTAATACGAATTTATTTAGTTATTTATTGTCCTTTTATTGTATATAACATAATGCAATCTTAATGCCTGTTGGTAATTTCTTCACAATATTATTTGTAAATGGTAAAAAATTGTGATACGTGTGAATGGTATAGATATAATTCATCTAAAAACATTTATATTAACTAACATAAGTTCTAAAACCTCATTATCTACTTAATCCCCTGAGATTTCCATCTTGAATCTTAAAATGAGAACCTCCAGCGACTATCCATCTCAAAATAAAAACCCTTTTTTAATATGTCATCGAAGAAAGAATGCGTAACTCGGAAAAGCGGCATGTTAAACTAGCTCGAATAAAATAAAACACGATATATGGACCGAGACTAACAAGTCTAATCTTTTAGATGCTGTTCGTTACATCACGTAGGCTGTTCATCATCTTAACAACGCGACGCAGAATATCAAACATTTTGAACAACGCATCAACGCATCTTAAATGTCAACTAATAAAATTTTAATATAACATCAAATCAGAAAATTGGAGTTAGGCAGATTTGAAGTATTTGATAATCCTTATACGTGTCTCACTAGCAATCCGGTGACGTTGAAATATCTTTTTTATATTTAAAGGGATATTTTTATAATCATAATACATTAAAAGTGTACATTAATGTTACATTTCTTATACTCAGTCTGGCCATAAACACGGTTCCGATTAAAAATAAAAAAAATATAATAATAATAATAATAAATATTCTTTATTGCACACCAAAACACAGAAAATATAAAAAATAAAAAATTATAAGAAAACAAAAAAAAAATGAAAAAAAAAAAAAAAAAAGTTAAAAAAATAAAATAAAACATGGTGACACAAAAAGGCAGCCTTATCGCTGAAAAGCGATTTCTGCCAGGCAACCTTAAGGTTAAGGATATGTTATGAAACAAATGAACAAAACTAATAATAAATACTATTTGAAATAAAACTATTTTTACGGATTTATCTCGTGTATATTGAATTAAATTTTAAATTTACATTTTAAATCTAACCCGACGTTTCGAATGCTTTGCAGCAATCGTGTTCACGGAAAGACGAGATGGAGGTGTCTGTCAGTAAGTCAGTTAATTAGTCATCTACCTCCAACGATTTCTAAGCTTCCGGGCATACAGTTCAGGATTCACACAAAACGCACTAACAGTATTTTGAGGTCTTACAGTGCGGTCACAGACATGGGATTTTATATTTTTCAAAAGTGGGTCCCAGGTGTTAGATAATCCCCAACCATCTTCTCTATTAAAATTAGGATGGTTTTTAATTTCAATAGCCTCATGAACCATTCTTGGAATGTAACGTTGTTCTTTAGCGAGGATTTTAGGTTTATCAAATCTTATATAATGATTGGGCTTGTCTATGGTATGTTCACACACTGCAGACATCGATGTACGCCTTTGCTTGATATCCGATATATGTTCCTTAACTCTTTTACCGATGCTCCTCTTTGTTTGACCTCTGTATGACAAGCCACAATCGTAGTCAAGTTTATATACTCCAGCACATTGTAAAGGAATATTACTTTTGATAGGTCTCAAGAATTGGCTCACTTTCCTTTGAGGTTTGTAGATAGTTTTAATAGAAAAAAGGTATATATAAGGACTGTATTGAAGCCAACGGACACCACTCCGAATAAACTTTTTATGTTTTTAATTGTTTTATATTTGTTTATTAAACTAACACATTGTAAAAGTAATAAATGTTATTTGCAATTATTTTTTTTTCTCTGTTACAATATTTATGGCAAGACTAGGCATATATAATTTTTTCTGACTAGTTTCGATCTCCATGGCGAACTCGCGGCTTGATTAAGACACTACTTCTTTCCAAATGCCATCGAAACAAGTTTGGCAAATTTCGATACAATTGTTGTGAATATAGCAGGCAAATATTTATATATTTACAAAAGTTACACTTCTTTTTTGAATACAACTAACCTAATAGCTGGTCTCATTATGAGAAAGCTAAAATGTATAAACGAACAATTCACTTCCAAGTTAACAATGAATACGCTTTTGTGAATGGATGCTCTTGGATATAAATTAAAAAAAAATATTGTATTGCTGTATTTTGTTCTGACTTGGTAATATCGAAGTACGAAGTATACTTACTGACGTTACATAACTTACATACCTTAAAATAAACAAAATGAACTTTGATTCACTTTCTTCATTATTAAGAACATAAGTAAACAACAACCTCAACAATATATATTTTTTAATCTAAAATAATAAATATGTGCTAGTCTTTAGCAAGGGATCATTACGTACTTTCAACGTGACTGAAGCCGTGAGTAGTCCACGCAGCAGGTTTCAATTTTTCAGTCAGGTCCAAACAAGAGGTTGCGCTACTGCCGGGGTCTTTGTACGGAAGGTGCTTGTTGTCAGTATCTAGGCCACGAATGTTACCCACAGTGGAAAATATGAGTTTAAACAATGTTCTCTTATGTGGCACAAGTACTTAAACGCATTATATGTTACAATGTCTCTTTCAAAATACTAAATTAATAATAACTTCCCGTATTTTTACTATTGCACCGATTGACGTGTTTTACACAATTAATGATTTCAATTGTTCAGTTTTGCTTTTGTCGCTAATAATTTGTGTTTTTATAGCTAAAATATTATAGAACATGACAGAAAAAATGGGAATAAACTTGTTTTTAGCGAGAAATTAATTTAATAAAATAAAACTAATTTAGATTTTATCTATAAATCAGTTAAGGTCGTTTAATAATAACAAATATTTTAATAAATGACGTAAATACAGTAATAACTGCTCACTATTAACCTTAATTAATACTATTGTAATCTTCCTCACTTACATTAATTTCGAGTTGGGATTTATTATTAATGAATGGAATCAGTTTTGTCATATATGGTAAAAGTTTCAGGTAACGGGTTTCATTTTGCTTTTCTAAATTTAATATATCTTGGTACAATAATATTTTATTTATGAATTTCTTTATTAAAGTTAGAATCCCTTAAGACATAGAGTCCTTATTGTAGTTTTGTAAGACTGTCATGTAAGTTTCTCAGCTGCAGTTCCCTGATTATAATCCCTTGTTAATTTCGACTTAGTGAGCAATTCCAGAAGGACTGACTTGGTAAGGAAAGGTATGACTTGGTTGTTTCAAATAGCTTCCGAAAATTTAAAAAATTAATCATTTTTCGTAATCCTACTGTATAAAAAATAGTGGATTGTTGTTTGATATTTTGTTCAGTTTAATTCCGAATTCCTGAAATCTGATAACGCAATAGTATTTAACGTATACTATATAGTTAAAATGCAAGTTATTCGCAACAAAATGTAAATCATATTGTATGTTATTTAAAATAATTTATTAAATATGTACGTTTCAAGTTATTACTATTTGGTATCTGAAGTTTTGGTTTTAATAATAATATTATATCAAATAATTTAAAATTTAAATACTCAGGACTCTATAAAGATTTATATAATTAATATTTTCGTGTAAAGTAGAAAAACAAAGTGGAGTTCACTTTTGTTTCCTATATTTGTTGGTTTTGTATATTTAAATTACGATTCGCCGATATTCGACCGTTATCTAAAGTGTTAATATTTATGAAGGTTTGGATTAAAACCTCTATGCATATATTTATTTTTGATTTTTATTCTAAAAGGTCAAGTGACTAATCAACTCTGTGCGACTATTTGACATCAGACAAATATACATAGAACACTCAGAATAATAACTAAAGCAAATGAGATTGAATATGGAACATGTCAACGTTTACGTTACCAACGAAGAAGTGTGTGTAATGTTTCGCATCGCAGTGTGTGTAATATACTTATAATTGATTTAAGGCCAGGTATCCCTACAAAACGCATTGTTAGAATTCGTTTTTGAAATAGTAAACATTGAAATTTAAATCTAAAAAAAAATATTGTTAATTTTGAGGATATATTGCAGGGAATGTTCCCGATGAAAACATGATTTAATAAAATTGGCTCGATAGAAAAAAATCACAAAGTTACCTCTTTTCCGTCTTTTTATCTCCAATTTTTCGGTTTTATTTCTAAAATAAGCGATTAAACATTATGGGTCTTTTACCAAAATAATGTTCATTGATTTCTCGAGGCATTTTACCCGATAGTTTTTTTTTATTCAATCTCTTATTTTTTTAATTAATTATTCAAGCGAAATTCGGTCCACAGATGACAGAGAACTCGTCAGTGTCTCGCGAGACGTTAACAAAGTAAGACGTGTATCAAAATTTTGCAGATGCAATTGTGCGATTATCATGACATATATTATGTCATTCCCCAGTTTACCACAGTCTAGCTTTTTCAGTAGGTCCAAAGAGAATAATAAAAATGTTAAAATTGAAGACGTGTCAATCGAACATTTTGCAAAATCATGAATAACTCTCAAAGTAATCGAATTAAAATAGTAGATCATTTGAGACGTGGTTAGTTTACAACTTTATATCACTAAAAATTTGTATAAACACCAATATACACTCCGAGTAGGAATCAAACCCGCGACCGCAGATGCAGCACACGCACCATTAGACCATAGTGTTTTCTGTAAATTACATATGTTGTCTCTCTGACTGTCGATACATTCAACGAGAACTGGCTGTTTAAGCAGATACATCTAGTGCGCGACTTCGTGGTCACGCACCAGATAGACGTCCTGTTAGTACAAGAGACCTTTCTGAAGAAATGATAAATGATAAAGAAGGTTTTTTCCAACCTGTTACCTGTTGATGACAATTACTTTTTAAGAGAATTACAAGAGAAAGCACGCCACAATAATTTATTTAATTGTAATGCAAGTAATTTATGTTTAGTCGATGAAAGAAGAAATGGACTGATATCGTCTTTTAAATTTGAATGCAATATGTGTAAAAAAAATTATATAAATATAGAATGAAAAATAAACCGATACGGGCAGGGATTCGAACACGCGACTACTGGGAAACCGTCCCGCCGCTCTACCAACTGAGCTACCGTATCGCTGTCCACCTCGGTGAATTAAGCATTCTATATGTGCATTCTATGTGTACTACCAAGTAAAAGGCCAGTTACACGTAACAGAACTACAAAAGTGTCTTTTGGCAATATGGGCAGACGAGAATGAGAAAATATACACACAGTTCATTGAAAAAGATGATTTATTTTGGGACACTAATATGAAACCAAAATTATTAACATTTTATATAAATATATATATATATATGCAATTTATATGCAAAATTTTATATAAATATATAGAAATGCAAGAGGTATGCCCATACGAGACATATAAATTCAGAAGGAAAATATGACTGATACAACTAACCGTAAATCTAAAAACCCTGATAAGGAATCAATATCGGCACAAAATATACGCCGATTAAATTTTATTCAGTTTTAAATTACTTTAATTAAGAGTTACCTATTTTATTGTGATTATACATAAACATAATTTAAATTAAATATATAATTTGTTTTATTTTTATTCTACATGTACCACTTACACTTTATTTATTTACGAAAAGCAATAACATTATTAGCACATAAAAATATATTAAAAATGCATTAATATTTTGAAATGAAATAAATTATTAAACATGGTTTAGTTCTAAACTGTGGCGACAGGATGACGTCACGTGGTCGCTTTGTGCAATGCCCGCTGCGAACGCGCGATGTACCTATATTACGCGGGCGGGGGTTGCACTGAATGCCTACTTTTGCAGGGATACCTGGCCTTAATGTATTAAAAGTGCATAATTATTTTAAAATATTAGCGTTCTGCACTTCTTCTACACATAAACTAAAAGTATGCCAAATTTCTAACTCCTTCGTCCGCGCAATTTTCGTAAAAAGAGATCCAAAGTTTTTGCTTCACGTATTTATATATAGATATGTTATATTGCTTGCACTGGTAAGCAATGGGTGCTACTAAGGCGTTTGGAACACCGCATCTGAAGGTCCAAGACAGCATAACAGCTAATTTGATTACCTCTTATTTATTACAAGAGATGCTCTACCAGATCTAAAGATGGTCTTAAGGCAAGAAAATGACGTATGATCCTCAGGGACAGTGCATGCCCTGTCTGACTCCAGTATCTTAACTAAACAAATAAATCCTAACTGTAAGTATAACTTTCTAAATTTTCTTATTTATAAGTTGTGACTTCATTAAATTTTCAATAAAACTTTATATGATTTATATTTGTCTTAATCATATTTTACAATTTTAGAATAATAAAAAAAATATATAATTATAAAATTATGGAAGGTAATTAAAAATATTACTCCGTGAAAGTTATAATTTGGAAGTTTTATAGAAAGTTTTATAATTTGAAATGAAAGATAATTACAAATTGTTAAATACAATGATTATTTTCTTTAAAGATAATTGGGCAGCGAAATTTGTTTCCCTCAAATTAAAAAGATATAGAATTTTAAAAGATTGTTAAAAAATATATATATCTGAAATTACTTTTCTTTTACAAGATGTTTTGTATTTTACTGAAAATAATTAAAGTTAAAATTAATAATAAATCTTCATAAGGTATAAAAAAAATATTTTCTACAATTTAAGTGTCTTAAAACTTAATTAAATTAAATCTTTCTAAGGGCATTAAGGTAGTTAAGAAATCGAAACCTGATTTAAACAATAAGAACATTTAAGTTTTTTTCTTACTTCAGTCTAAAATTAAATATTTGCTTATCTGATGAGAAAAAGAGAATGGGCGTACCTATGTCTAAAGAACAGTATTTGTTTACCTTAGTAGTAAATAAAACATATATTTAAGGCTAATAAGATTGGTATAGTATTTTAATTTAATATTTATAATGGGATAAGATGGTAATAACTATACATATAAAACATACAATATATTATGTTACTTATTTTTTGCGGTTATAAGAGATTGAAATGAGAAGATTAAAAAGTAAATACACGATTTGTTTGCTTATTCAGTACTTATCTGGTCAAATGATGTAAGCGACTACTTGAATGTTTATCTTTCCCTATCGGTGCTCGCCGAATTGGAAACCTATGTATAAAAATATCTGAACTTCCCTTTTAGTTTTGCTAGAATTTTTAAATTGGAATCATTTTAACCTATATTTTTTAACTTATATTTGTGAGGAGATATTTCAAAGCTATTTTTTTTGCCAGCGAATAAAAAATAGTAGTATTGTACGGATAATATTTAATACGGATTTCTCAGTTAGTACAGTTATTTTATATTGGGATGGATTCATTAAAAAATGTTAGCTAATTAATTTGCCAACATTTAGTTTAATTTGTATGTTCCTTCAGTGCTTCGCTTTTAAGTTATTTAATTATTGTGTATATCTGTATTGTATATCTGTATTGTTTTTAATTACCCATAAAAAGGTTATGTCTGTCTAATCGGGGGTCTTCGTAGAAGTTTTCCATCCTATATGGAATCGGACAAAGAATTATAGTAATTAGGGTTAAGTAATTAATATGACTAAGTAGATTTGGTCTGATTGAAATATTGCCTGTCGGTAATTATTTAATATAATTATAACTTATAAGTTTATAGTGTACTATAAAAGCGATGGGTCACGTATACGTGAAATTAAATTACTAATATGTTTTCAATTATATCGCATAAACTTACTAATTTATTACTTACTAATTATACTAATTTCTACAAGTAAACTGATAAACATTTTTTTCATTTTTATATCTAAAATTAGATTGTTATCAAATTCTTCTAAGTTATTAGAACAAATAAACCAAAAGCGTTTCCGATTGCAGAAAATTGGTAGGGATGACATTGAAGCTTATAGAGAAGTCATCATTTATTAGTGCTTGTTATAAACACATTAATTGAAAATAACAATATTTCAAGTAATGAGTATATTTATATAATGTTTAAAAAATATTTTGTAAAACAAATCAAAAAGTGTACAAACCTCTGTGTCTATTTTGTTTATTGGTTCGAAAAAAGGTTTTTTTTTTGCTTTCATCGTAATTCTTTTGAACGGAGAATACAAACGTTATACACAACAGCCTATAAAAAGCAATTAAATTTACCATAATCAATTTCTTCAAGAAAATTAATTTCTTAAACAATAATTAAGAGGTCTTTTGTTTTAGTGAAAGTGTATTATTATAAAAAAATAATTGGTCTTCCGGAGTTGAAAAGATTGAGAGCCTTAAAATTCAATTAGCAGCAAAATCTATTGCGTTGTAAAATATATTTTGATTGCAATGGTTTCCTTACCAGATTCACTAATACTTGGTTACTTGGTAATAGGTTCTTACCCTTTTCGGATATTCATTTTACATGAATTGATTGGAATGGTTATATTATGTTATAGTCACCCGATAAACAAAAGTTGGCACATTAATAGTTTCTACATTTAAAACTACAAAAATAGTAAAAATTATAAAATGTTTGTTAAATAATTTAATATATTCAATTAATAGATTACTCTGAGTATTTTACGAGACAGACGGCAAGTACTTATAGATGTAGGTATTATAAATAAAATTAATGATTTTAGGATTTTTTTAAAGAATTTAATTTAAAGATTCGTTTATGTTAAATTATTTTGTAGGCTACATTTTATGTCATATTTTATATCATTTAATAACAAAGTTTTTAGTAACTGTTTATATATATATAAACAGTTACTAAAAACTTTTTTTTTTTTTAAATAATAAATAGGACAACTGTTTGTTTTTTAATATACTGCCCTAAAAATGGCAACTTCTTATATGCCACTTGGTAGTCCCATATATCCCAGTCCTCATCTTCTTGGCCGCCGGGTATCCGTATGGATATGGAATGGATTATAACGTATATGGATGACTGTATACCTAATGGATTATTATAATGTATTGTCACTGAATTCTCTTCTTAACATAATTGTAGCTAGAAACCTTGCTTAACAATAAATTAGAGAGATTAGTTACATATTTCTTTTCAAACTATTCTCCAAAAACGAAATACATAGTGAACACTTATCTTAAGTTTTTTTTAAAGTTTTTGTTGGATTTCTATAAAAAAAAAAATTCATTAATATTGGATTATTTATTGCTCTAAATATTCAACAAATTAAGAATATAATGTTGAAATAAATTGTTATTGCCATTTTTTTTTATCTAAAGTAAAATGTACTCCTTAAAGAAACATTCTTATCAAAGCGTTTTAAGTTTTATTATACTAATCCATGTTATATAGGAGAGAAAGTATTAGCAGAAAAACAAAGCTCGTATACAATGCGGTTAGCAAACAAGATTGCAACTTACACTTTGGTAGGTACTGCAATATATTTAACAACAATTTACATAATATTGGTTTATATAATAATATTACTAAATAACATACTAATAAGTTATTTTTAATTTTACTTATACAATCTACAGCTAATGGTACGAAAATTTTTTTAAGTCAATATTTTGTTGTTTTTGAACTCAAAAAATAACTGCAGAGGTCAAAAACTAGTATTTTTTTATGTTAAATTTATAAAATTTGTAATTATATCATTGACGCTAGTGGCGGTAATTATAGTGGCATATATAAGCATGAGTTACAGATTATGTGAGATAAACAAATTTGAAATCGTAACCCTTATTGCATTATATTCCAAAATATTAATAATAAAATCTCCACCTATAATTAACAATCTAGATAATGATAGGCTATAAGATTAATGAAATAAATACAATAAAATTGTATTATTCTATGGCATTATAATGTTCTAGAAGGACTGTATATGAATATATAAATAAATGAATATAGTCACATGACAGAGTAAGTTATGGTTATTTATTACTTAACAAGAATAATTAACTACATACAATTTTATCATATCTAGATCTCTGATAATCGTGTACTGTTTTACTGAAAATACTAATGTATTCAGAGTGACGACCATTATGACAATTTTCACTATCATCAACGCTGGCTTTTAAATGGGTTTCAACTTAAAAATATACCTAAAATTTTATTAAGTGCTCCCCCGTTTATTGGATTGTTTATATTGGATAAAAGTCTACTCTAAAAATTTTGTAATACCAACACATGCGAGACAGCCGATATGGCCTTTGGCAAAATATCGATAGTCTTATCAAAATAGATTTTATTTTTTTTATTCAGATACCTTAATATTTCAGAGAGGTTTTTTATACAGGTCAAAATCCAATGAAAAGGTTTACCTCATACTGCTTTTGACTATCACTGCTTTAATTTCATCACTTTTTGTCATTTTTTTCTTGTCTTTTCTTTTGATTTATGCTATTATATTATAGTTAATGTAACATACTTTTTACTAATTCTCATGAGTTTTAGTTATCTGACGCTGCATGGTTATCTTCCCAATATATACATTTAGGTATATGTTTCAAAGCTACGTCACGATAATTTTTTTTCAGGTTATTTTCATAATATAAATAAAACACGAACTGAATATTTCTTATAACAGTAGAATAGTGACACCCGAGATTAAATTCTTACTATTTTAAGTTCCAGTAAAATAATAAAAGTAAAGTCTGCGTATGCTTACGATATTTGGATATTTCATGATATTGACACAGGTCCCTTAAAAATTCTTCCTTAAACAAAGAGCTTATGGATGTAGAGGAAGCCCGGGCAAAGTGGTCACCCCGGGCAAAGAGGTTACCCCGGGCAAAGCGAATATTGCAAATAACTCCCAAATTGTTTATTGGCCGGCAACCGCTTTTTCACAGCAATGATCGCCAATGGCCGCTCCTTGCGAGGGTAGTGAGCGAACAAAGTGTGTTTTTAGGAAAAAAATAATGATTTACAGAAATAAGTGTTTCGTTTACAACTACAATACTCTTTCTGACATGTTCCTTGTTATAAGTAGGATTTGATGCACGATTATGTTGCTTTCAACTATCCGTAGACGACGAGTGTAAACGATTTTTTCTCTCTCTGATTTTTTAGTACTTTGGGATACTCTCAAGAATGTCCCTGAAGGGCAAAGCGGATTGGGCAAAGTGGATACCGTATTCGTATTATAGCATTTTTTTTATGTTTCTATAATTCTGGATGTTTTTAATATTTTTTTTTATTATAAAAATAATAAACAAAGAATGCAAATAGTTCGTATTGTTGCAACAATGATTTTTTATATGTTCCTTTAATTTTCGATTTTTTTTTCATTTTTAAGTTTTCTCTTTTGTGTTTCTAATAACTCCAATAATTAGCATTGTAGCCAAAAATATTTCTTGAATATCATTCTTTAATTTTTAAAGGTTACTTTATTTCTAATGTTTAGTTCCATTATAAATAATGTTGGTGTTCGCTTTGCCCTAGTACCGTAGCCACTTTACCCGGGGTCCTGGGCAAAGTAGATATTTGTGCCATATTCGAAATCTGAACTTAATTTAACTAAAAGTTTATTTAATATTAAAGATAACTGTTATTGCATTATGTAAGTTTATTAAATGAACAATGATTATAAACATTTGTTTCAATTTCTCCATTTATAAAAAAGGTATAATAATCAAGTAAAGCTGAAGGTATTCACGTTGCTCGGGTTTCCGCTACTATAAGAAGAAGAAATAGAAGTTTAATACGGCATGAAGTGGATTACTTACTTAGCTCTTAATATAAATTGAAAGAAAATCAGAAGAAGGATAAAAATCTTAGTTTACGAGTCTTTGTTACGTTCCAATAAAAAAGAGGTAATTAATTAATTTATTAAAACCGTTACATTAAACAGTTTACTACTACATAGGTATATATTTTAGAATGTTGTTATCAGTTCAATTATTTTTAAATGCTCTGTGTGGTGAAACACGTTATATATTATTAACAAATATTAAATAGACTTGATATTACTTATGTATTATTATCATTTGTAGACTTCGCGCGCTTCTGCCCCCGTAATGGAGTCCCTGCAGCCAGCTTTTATCGAGCGGCTGGTGAAGGGCTTGTTCCCGAGTTCCTTTGGTCACTCTCCTCCTGTGATGTGCCCCCCGATGAGGGGGCGGGCGGGTTCTATCCCGCCAGTTACGGAGGCTGAGCTGGGGGTCGCCTTGTGTCGCCTGCGAGCCCGTAATACGGCGCCGGGGCCGGACGGTATTCCAGGGCGAGTTCTCTGCATCGCCCTGGAGTACTTAGGGGGCAGAATCCGGGAACTGTTCAATACCTGCTTGCGCATTGGACAGTTCCCGATTGCCTGGAAGTTGGGGAGATTGTGCCTGTTGCGAAAGGAGGGTCTTTCTGACGACAGTCCCTCCGCATACAGGCCAATCGTGTTGTTGGACGAGACGGGAAAACTGTTCGAGAGAATCCTCTCCGCCCGTCTCGTCAAACACCTCGACGAAGTGGGTCCCGGGCTTTCAGACGTTCAGTTTGGCTTCAGGGCGGGTCGATCGACGATTGACGCCCTGAAGGCTTTGAAAGACGGGACCAAAGAGGCTGTGTCCGAGGGGGATGTCGTCCTGGCGGTATCGCTGGATGTCGCCAATGCATTCAACACCTTGCCGTTTGAGACTGTGGTTGAGGCACTCCGGTTCCATGGAGTGCCTCCTTATCACCGGCGGCTGTTGAGGGCTTATCTGCAGGACAGAGAAGTCCTGTGGGAGTGCGGCAACCGGCGGGTCTATCGGCGTAGCGTTAGCTGCGGGGTTCCACAGGGCTCTGTCTCGGGCCCGTTTTGTGGAACCTCGGTTACGACTGGCTGCTCCAATGTCCTCTCCTCCCGCGCATGAGGGTGTTCTGCTATGCAGATCACACCCTCGTAACAGCGAGGGGGGGTAGCTTTGCGGAGGCGGCCAGGCTGGCAACAGTTGGTGCTACGCTGGTGGCGGACCGTATAGGGCTGTTGGGACTCAGGGTTTCGGTCTCAAAGACTGAGGCCCTACTGTTCCACGGCCCTCGCCGGGGTCCCCCTCGTCGGGCATCCATTTCCGTCCAGGGTTCGGAGGTGGCGGTTAAGGCTCAGATGAAATATCTGGGCCTTACCCTGGACGGCAGATGGGGTTTCGGGGCTCACTTCCATCAGTCGCGGTGAGGGTGATCAGGGGGTACCGTACGGTGTCGTTCACTGCGGCGACACTGCTAGCAAGTGACCCCCCCTGGGAACTCCAGGCGGAGGTCAACGCTGCAATGTACTGACACCGGGCCGACGCTCGTGCCAGGGGCGAAGCGCCTGAGGTGGCTAGGATCAGGGCAGGGGCACAAAATGTCCTGATCCAGCGGTGGAAACGAGAGTTGGAGTCTCCGGCCGCCGGTTTTTTCACTGTTGGGGTGCTACTTCCGCACCTCAAGCAGTGGGTGGACCGGCGGCACGGGACTCTGACGTTCCGCCTTGTGCAGATACTCTCGGGGCACGGATGCTTCGGGGGGTATCTGCACAAGGTAGCGAGGAGAGAGGCGACCCCCTGTTGTCCCCACTGTGGTGAGCCACAGGACACGGCTCGTCACACCCTGGAGGAGTGTGTGGCGTGGGACCGCCAGCGAGAAGAGCTGGCGGTCGTGGTCGGCAGCAGTGTCTCGCTGTCGAGCGTCATTCCAAAGATGCTCGACAGTGAGGACGTTTGGGTCGCCATGGCCTCCTTCTGCGAACAAGTCATTGCCGCAAAGGAGGCCGCGGAGCCGAGCCGGCCGGGTCAGGGAGCTAGCCTCTACCGCAGACCCGCTCCGTAGGGTTAGGCTGGGAAGAAGGAAGCGGGAGTATGCCCGCCGCTTCCTTCCCCAGCCGTAGTGCCTGGGTGGGAGAGGGGGGTGACCTCTCACACTCATTATAGGCCTACGAGGTGAGGGTGTCCCTAAATTAATCGGGGCCCCTCGCAGGGGGTTCCGCCGGGGCGTCACGGTGAGTGCGAAAGCGATCCCGTGGCGTTCCACTATGGCGATGAGGTCAACCGTTGGTTTTTTAGTGGGTAGCCTTAAAAATGGCAGCGTCCTCTATGCTGCCGGGTAGTCCCACATAACCCCTCGGCCATCACCTTCCTGGCCGCTGGGATGATGCGTAACGCATTTTTCCAACGACAAAAAAAAAAAAAAAAAAGGCTTCGCGCGACCGGCATTGTAAATTGTAAATGAATCTATGTGAGTTTAAAGATCCGAAGATATTAAATATTAATTAGGTTTTTAGACCAACATTTCCATAAAAAATTATAATATTGTGGGGCAATCCAGATTTCTTTAATATATTTTTGTGATTTTGGAGCTGTTAACCCACTTTTCTCGTCCCCAACTAACCTTCCTGAAAAAGCATTACTAAACCCTCTTCAATTTTTAAAACTTAATTGGTTTTATTTTTAATATAAAAAAAAAAAAATTTAATTTACAATAAAAGGTAGTAGAGAGGTATACGATGTCCAGGGAGGAGAGGGGGAGGGGCTGCTGCTCCTCCTTGAAGCCTGACTATGTATGTATATATGTGATATCTGAAAAACTTATTATTGACTCATAAAATAACGTGAAAACAATTAAACTTAACAATGAGTGTCACCGTCAGTAATTATCATCAATAATATAAGATATGTAAATTCTATACATATAACCAATTTACTGTAATGTAAAAACAATAAATTATTATACAATAATGTAATTGTCAATTGTAACCAGAAAGTTGAAACCTGAAATGAAAACCCTGTCAGAAACAGAAATGATATTATTATTTGTATTTTATGATATCAGTATATCAAATGAATTATAATTAAGCAGCAAATGATTTTGCTTAAATTAAATACTTCAAAAACATTTAAAAATTTGAAATAAAGTTTCGCATAGCATTAAAATTTTAAACTGCTTTTGTTTCACGAGATGTTTGAATTTATTTTAGTGTAAAAAAAAAGTGAAAATTAATTATGATTTCTCAAAGAACTTCAATGAATTACATACGAAAAAAGAAAAGCTCAATAAATTGCTATAATTTAAAAATTACTTCTTCTGGTGAGCTCTGAACACGTTAGTGACTCAAGGTAGTGGGGCGAAAAGAAAAGACAGAGGAGGTGGTGTAGAGTTGTATAGACACTGTCGAGAAAACAAAATTTTAAAACAGATTTCAGAATCAGAACAATTAAGTTTACGTCACACTTCAATCTCAAATTAAAAATATATAATTTTTTTATTTAAATGCAAAGAGAATTGGAAAATAATTCAATGAAAATAAAGTGTGCAAATGCTGAACTTATTTCTTCAAGAGATCTCTATCAGTATCTCTATGTTAAGAAAGAGTTTTCATTAATAATTATGTATTCTGATTAATAACATAAGAAAAGATACAAAATAAAAAAATATATATAAATTATTTGTGTACTGTTATTACACGCATAGATTTTCAACGTTTGACATTATATGCTTACATATAACATTGTCATACACAAAAATTATATTTACATATATATATATACTAATTTAAGTTTAGTTATATATGACCATTGCATAACAATTACATATCTAAATATATTTACATATAATATACGTATATATTAATGTATACGTACTAATTGAAAGATAAGAAATTTATGATAAAGGGGAGAGGAAGTGCTGCTTCCATTATATCTTGAATTAGCTAAGGGATGGATTTCCACAAAGTCTATGTTGTATGTTGTATGTATGGAAGAGAGAACAAAAGTTAAACAAAAGTATTAGAATTAGAATAAATCGAATCCTTTGAATAGAATAACTTGTTTTAACTTTGTGTGTCTTAGTTTATTTAGACTTACTAGTAAGACACAGTCTTCCATTTTTTGTTTTCTGAAAATTTTTATTTTATGATTTTTAAATATGTATTTTTTTATGATTGATATTATGGTAGCATGATTTTGAGTGCGTTAGGTTACATTGGTTCCGACCGACTGCGTTACCATGGCAATGTCAAATATTAAATAATATTATATTTTAATCATAGTCTGCCCTGACAGTTAGCGTTGCGATAGAAATAAGAAAAATATTTTAGTACTAGCGGCCTGATACGTGCTTCGCTACGTAAAAAGTGAAATTGAAAAATATATTGGAATAAATTAATTTATTCAAACAAAAAATCTTTATTTACATATTCATACGGTATCGATTGGTCAAATTATGAGAAATGTAGGTACATGAAATGACGTTAGATATTGTGTTAATTTTTTAATGTATATATATATTTTAAAGTTTTAATTTTTTAAATTAAAGACGCATGTACAAGACAACGTTTGTCCGGTCCGCTAGTATACTTATAAATGCTTAATAGCTTAATCTTAAATCTTTGGCGTGATAATGCATAATACATACTCATATAATACATATCATCATTTTATTTTATATATATTCAAAAATGTCACATCATAAGAATTTTTATTCAGATATTTATTTTCGTTTGATCAACTAATATCTAATAATAAACCTGTCTAGAGAAAGTTTCAGATTGGCATAAAATGAATTTCGTTCAGTTTCATAAGTTACAAGTTTGTGCGTTTATCACTTATAAAACCCGATTCGTTGTATCGACTCTCTTCGAGAGCGTTCTCAAGAGTGTCTCGTCAATTTGAGTACTGGGCCTTGACATTTCGAGCGTTGCTCAATTTCATGCCGGCTGGAGAGCAAGGCTCGATGAACTGTATAAAGAGCAAGTCCGGCCACGTTTCGGCTGTTAAGCAGTTCGGATTCGTTTCGGGTCACGCGCTCTATGAAAGGTCTTCCAAAAGAAACTTTGTTTGAAGTTACAGGGTTTACATTTAGTGAAGAATTTTCACCACTAAATAGATATATGTAGACGGATATTGAAATAGTAGTCCGAAATTATAAATGATTATAACTTTATAACTCGTAAGTAATTAAACAGTAGAAATGTTTTATAAAAAAAAAACAATATTTTCAGAAATAATTATCTTATAAAATATTCCTACTCACTTTAACCTTTTAAATATATGCCTACCCTGAAATCTCAAATATAAAATCAGTTTAGGATAATTCAAATATTTTGAAGGCTAGGTATGATTATGGATTTTATTCATATTAGAGTAAAAATTGTTTAGATATAATAGAGAAATAGACTAGTATTTAAAAAAGGGAATATAGTCCAAACAAACTAAAGTTTACCTCATACTGCTTTTGACTATCACTGCTTTAATTTCATCACTTTTTGTCACCTTTTACTTGTCTTTTCTTTAGATTTATACTATTATATTATAGTTAATATAACATACTTCTTACTAATTCTCATGAGTTTTCAGTTATCTGAAGCTGCATGGTTATCATCCTAATTTATACATTTATATATTTCAAAGCTACGACACGATAAATTTATTTCAGGTTATTTTCATAATATAAATAAAACACGAACTGAATATTTCTTATAACAGTAGAATAGTGACACCCGAGATTAAATTCTTACTATTTTAAGTTCCAGTAAAATAATAAAAGTAAAGTCTTCGTATGCTTACGATATTTTGATATTTCATGATATTGACACAGGTCCCCTTAAAAAATCTTTCTTAAACAAAGACCTTATGGATGTAGAGGAAGCCCGGGCAAAGTGGTCACCCCGGGCAAAGTGGTTACCCCGGGCAAAGTGGTCACCCCGGGCAAAGCGAATATTGCAAATAACTCCCAAATTGTTTATTGGCCGGCAACCGCTTTTTCACAGCAATGATCGCCAATGGCCGCTCCTTGCGAGGGTAGTGAGCAAACAAAGTGTGTTTTAAGGAAAAAAATAATGATGTACAGAAATAAGTGTTTCGTTTACAACTACAATACTCTTTCTGACATGTTCCTTGTTATAAGTAGGATTTTATGCACGATTATGTTGCTTTCAACTATCCGTAGACGACGAGTGTAGACGATTTTTTCTCTCTCTGATTTTTTAGTACTTTTGGATACTCTCAAGAATGTCCCTGAAGGGCAAAGCGGATTGGGCAAAGTGGATACCGTATTCGTATTATAGCATTTTTTTGTTTCTATAATTCTGGATGTTTTTTAATTATTTTTTTTTATTATAAAAATAATAAACAAAGAATGCAAATAGTTCGTATTGTTGCAACAATGATTTTTTATATATTCCTTTAATTTTCGATTTTTTTTTCATTTCTAAGTTTTCTCTTTTGTGTTTCTAATAACTCCAATAATTAGCATTGTAGCCAAAAATATTTCTTGAATATCATTCTTTAATTTTTAAAGGTTACTTTATTTCTAATGTTTAGTTCCATTATAAATAATATTGGTGTTCGCTTTGCCCTAGTACCGTAGCCACTTTACCCGGGGTCCTGGGCAAAGTAGATATTTATGCCATATTTGAAACCTGAACTTAATTTACCTACAAGTTTAATTAATATTAAAGATAACTGTTATTGCATTGTGTAAGTTTATTAAATGAACAATGATTATAAACATTTGTTTCGATTTCTCCATTTATAAAAAAGGTATAATAATCAAGTAAAGCTTAAGGTATTCACGTGGCTCGGGTTTCCCCTACTATAAGAAGAAGAAATAGAAGTTTAATACGGCATGAAGTGGATTACTTAGCTCTTAATATAAATTGAAAGAAAATCAGAAGAAGGATAAAAATCTTAGTTTACGAGTCTTTGTTACGTTCCAATAAAAAAGAGGTAATTAATTAATTTATTAAAACCGTTACATTAAACAGTTTACTACTACATAGGTATATATTTTAGAATGTTGTTATCAGTTCAATTATTTTTAAATGCTCTGTGTGGTGAAACACGTTATATATTATTAACAAATATTAAATAGACTTGTTTATTAATATATTTATAATTGACTTATGTATTATTATCATTTGTAGGCTTCGCGCGACCGGCATTGTAAATTGTAAATGAATCTATGTGAGTTTAAAGATCCGAAGATATTAAATATTAATTAGGTTTTTAGACCAACATTTATATAAAAAATAATAAAATTGTGGGGCAAACCAGATTTCTTTAATATATTTTTGGGATTTTGGAGCTGTAAACCCACTTTTTTCGTCCCCGACTAACCTTCCTACATTTCTAAACCCTCTTCAATTTTTAAAACTTAATTGGTTTTATTTTTAATATAAAAAAAAAACAATTTTAATTTACAATAATAGGTAGTAGAGAGGTATACGATGTCCAGGGAGGAGAGGGGAGGGTGGGGGTTGCTGCTCCTCCCTTAAGCCTGCCTATGTATGTATATATGTGATATATGAAAAACTTATTATTGACTCATAAAATAACGTGAAAACAATTAAACTTAACAATGAGTATCACCGTCAGTAATTATCATCAATATTATAAGATATGTAAATTCTATACATATAACCAATTTACTGTAATATAAAAACAATAAATTATTATACAATAATGTAATTGTCAATTGAAACCAGAAAGTTGAAACCTGAAATGAAAACCCTGTCAGAAACAGAAATGATATATTATTTGTATTTTATGATATCAGTATATCAAATGAATTATAATTAAGCAGCAAATGATTTTGCTTAAATTAAATACTTCAAAAACATAAAAAAAATTGAAATTAAGTTTTGCATAGCATTAAAACTTTAAATTGCTTTTGTTTCACGAGATGTTTGAATTTTAGTGTAAAAAAAAAGTGAAAATGAATTATGATTTCTCAAAGAACTTTAATGAATTACATACGAAAAAAGAAAAGCTCAATAAATTGCTATAATTTAAAAATTACTTCTTCTGGTCTTCTTCTGAACACGTTAGTGACTCAAGGTAGTGGGGCGAAAAGAAAAGACAGAGGGGGTAGTGTAGAATTGTATTGACACTGTCGAGAAAACAAAATTTTAAAACAGATTTCAGAATCAGAACAATTAAGTTTACGTCACACTTCAATCTCAAATTAAAAATATATATATTTTTATTTATATGCTAACTTAGCTAGAATTTCAAAATAATTCAATGAAAATAAAGTGTGCAAAGGCTGAACTTATTTCTTCAAGAGATCTCTACCAGTATATCTATGTTAAGAAAGAGTTTTCATTAATAATTATGTACTCTGATTAATAACATAAGAAAAGATACAAAATAAAAAAATATATATAAATTATTTGTCTACTATTATTATACTCATAGATTTTCAATGTTTGACATTATATACTTATATATAACATAGTCATGCACAAAAATTATATTTACATATTATTAATTTAAGTTTAGTTATATATGACCATTGCATAACAATTACATATCTAAATATATTTACATATAATATACATATATATTAATGTATACGTACTAATTGAAAGATAAGAAATTAATGATAAAGGGGAGAGGAAGTGATGTTTCAATTATATATTGAAATAGCTAAGAGATGGATTTCGACAAAGTATATGTTAGGGAAGAGAGAACAAAAGTTGAGTCACAGTCACAGCAAAACTATTAGAATTAGAATAAATCGAATCCTTTGAATAGAATAACTTGTTTTAACTTTGCGTGTCTTAGTTTATTTAGACTTAATAGTAAGACACAGTCTTAAATTTTTTGTTTTCTGAAAATTTTTATTTTATGATTTTTATATGTATTTTTTTATGATTGATATTAGGATAGCATGATTTTGAGTGAGTTAGTAAGACATAAGTTAGTGAGTGGAAACATTTTTTTATGTGGACGTTTAGATGAAAATATAATAAAAATAGTGTTTCTATCTTTTGTTCTTATTGTTAAATTACGTTTTCGATTGTTTCGTAATTCAGTTTGTTAATTTAAATTTCCTGTGTAATGTGTTATCGCTATTGATTTAAGCAACTCATAACAGAATCATTTTCTATCCCTCTCCTGTACGTAATTAATTATATTGTTCATTACGCTTTAAGTAGTAAAAAGTATAAAATGTGTTTTTTATTTTTTGTAAATGCATTATACTACAGAAATAGCTACGTGCTGCGAAGTCCTTTTAAACAATATATACTTATAAATGCTTGCTAGGATATCTTTGGCGTGATAATGCATAATACATACTCATATAATACATATCATCATATTATTTTATATATATTCAAGAATGTCACATCATAAGAATTTTTATTCAGATATTTACTTTCGTTTGAACAACTAATATCTAATAATAAACCTCTCTAGAGAAAGTTTCAGATTGGCATAAAATGAATTTCGTTCAGTTTCATAAGTTATATGTTTGTGCGTTTATCACTTATAAAACCCGATTCGTTGTATCGACTCTCTTCGAGAGCGTTCTCAAGAGTGTCTCGTCAATTTGAGTACTGGGCCTTGACATTTCGAGCGTTGCTCAATTTCATGCCGGCTGGAGAGCAAGGCTCGATGAACTGTATAAAGAGCAAGTCCGGCCACGTTTCGGCTGTTAAGCAGTTCGGATTCATTTTGGATTCCGCGCTCTATGAAAGGTCTTTCAAAAGAAACTTTGTTTGAAGTTACACATTTAATGAAGAAATTTCGTCACTAAATAGATATATGTAGACGGATATTGAAATAGTAGTCCGAAATTATAAATGATTATAACTTTATAACTCGTAAATAATTAAACAGTAGAAATGTTTTATAAAAAAAAAAACAATATTTTCAGAAATAATTATCTTATAAAATATTCCTACTCACTAAAACCTTTTAAATATATGCCTACCCTGAAATCTCAAATATAAAATCAGTTTAGGATAATTCAAATATTTTGAAGGCTAGGTATGATTATGGATTTTATTCATATTAGAGTAAAAATTGTTTAGATATTATAGCGAAATAGACTAGTATTTAAAAAAGGGAATAAAGTCCAAACAAACTAAAGTTTCGGAGAAATTTAAGTTTTTTTTTCAAGAAGCCTTTTGGATTTTCTAAAATTAATAAAGTTTTAAAATGTATATTTTGCAGCTAAATTGTATGATTCGAAAGGAAGTATTGATCATTGACTTTCCAGCAAAAATCGGTAGACTTTGTTTTGTTCTCTGTTTTGTTCTATGTTTTGTCTCTTATAAAGGCCCCCATTATGTTTTTTTTAATATTTTCTATGTAAAGAAATCGGTCAGTGTCAATTTTATTATATGTATAGATTTGTTCGTAATCTGTACGTTTGTGCACGCTAATCTCAGAAACGGATTAACCGGTTTGAATGCAGTTTTCGGGAATATCGTCATGGCCTTCCCTTCAGTGTTTTTTTTTACATAATATAGTGTTTTTTTACATTAATCGGTTAACAAATAAAGAAGTTAATAATTTCTTATTTTCGTACCATTGCGGTAAGACATTTTTCCAAAATTGAAATAGTGGTTGTCACCTCAAAAAATAATTATTATTATTTACAATAAAAAAAAATATCTATGATTAAAAATTACAAAAAGATAAAATATAAATTAGTAATACTCTAACACGCGAAAACTTACTAGCCGGAGTTAGATGAAACTTTGAGAGGGTACGTTTTATCGAAATCTATTCGTATCTTAACATTTAGTCTTTATTTCATTTAAATCGTTTGAGAATTTAAAAAGTTATGTCAATTTATGACAATCACGTAATAGGTACCATGCAAATCTTATTCTATACATGTAATAAATCTGTAGAGGAGTGAGTAGCTTTTGTACATTGAAAATATAAAAAAAATATATCAGGAGTGAAGTGAAAGTGAAAAAGTGAACTAACAGAATCCATTTTCAGCATTTTTTAAAATCTTTGTCTGTTTATCTATCTGTCTTTTAGTTGTGCAAACAACACGAAAAAAAAATATTTTCAAATATTCAATATTTCCTTTATATAAGCAAGAAAACCTAACACAATGTCTTTTTCATTTTGTTTGTTCGTCTGTATGTCTGTATGTATGTATGTTTGTGCACGCTAATCTCAGAAACGGATTAATCGATTTGGATGCAGTTTCTGGTAATATATTGTCATTTTTCTTTAACAATCGGTTAACAAAAAAAAGAAGTTAATATTTTCTTATTGTCGCGCCATTGCTGCTTACCAGTTTGGAAGTTTATAGTTTACATTTTGTCAAAATCGAAATCTGCGCGTACGAAGTCGCAATCATAGCTAGTGATATAATATAATTTGTAAGACTTGCCACCTGTCGAGCTTGAAGCGCAATTAAACTAGTAGTTTAATAAAATATTCAGTGCAATATACATTTATTTACTATCTGTGAAACGACTCAAGAGATAATAACACAAGACAAACATTCCATACAACTATTCAGTGTACTGTGTACCCGCTAATTGTATTGTCGTTGGAGTATGTTGTACTATGACAATTAGTCATATAAAATTAGTGTTAACTGATTGTTATTATTATTATTATATAAATACAATGTTAATAGTATTTCATTGGTTGTTCTTTATGTATCTAAATATTTCGGATATCACAGCTTGTGTTACAGTAAATGAGAAAAAATACAATAGCTTCAGTACTTAGACGTAATTACTTTAATTATATGAATAATTAATGACAATATTCGTTATTTCAATTACGTTTTGTCCAGTAAAGTATAAGGTATACAAAATATAAGTAATAATAAGTAAGTGTAAGTAATAATATGAATGCATGTTATTTTAAATGACACTTAAATAACAACATAATTATTTTTTGTTGAGTACCTACGTGACAAAACCTGTGAATAGTATAATTTAAAAATATATGTATATATTATGTATTTTTTAAGGTTTATTTTTATTCTAAAGATTAAAGCATTTTTTTTTATTTGTGATGTCGCTGATAACAGCTAGTACATAATAAAATTGTTAATGTTTATTTTTCCATCATTGTATGCTCTCAATATTAAAATCTGTTTTGTACTCGTATGTACCCGATTATCACAAAGCAGTGCGATAAATAATAACAGGACCCTGGGGATGTATAATTTAACATTCTGTAATTTGTTTTAAATATATATTTTTGGAGCTTATTTGCAAGTGAATAGTGAATATTTTATACATTTATATTTATAAAAATGTATTTTTTTTTGGTTTTAAATATTTTTTTACAAATTGTTCTTTTTTTAAAGTAGTAGATATCATATTTTATGAATTTTAAGAAATTATGAATGGTCTGAAACCTAATATGCTGAAGCAAACCTTTTTTTTTCGGAAACACAATGTTTTGCAAATACGCTAATGCAACATGAAAAAAATATATATTTTCGAGCTTAGGTAAAAAAAATGGTTCCATAAAATGTTTTGAAAGAACTTCATTTCCCGCTCTTTTGTACTAAATACTAATATTTAGAACAGAGTTCAGCCTAAGCTGAACTCATTTGTACAGACACATTGGTTGCAACATTACCTGGGTACTGCTAAGAAATAGGATAAAAAATAAATAAAAAGGTTTTAGCACATGGATTATCCATAGCGTGGTAAAAAGTAAAAATCAGTCAAATTAAATATAACGAAGAGTCTGAAAGAAGAAAACACGAAATGTTAATGTTTTTTAGAAAAAAAAAATACATATTCTATTATCTACGTATTTTGTTGATAATTTTTTTATATACCTATTTATTGCTCGTGAACTACGAATGTCATAAATACTTTCTAGTTTACAATTTGATTCAAAAAATATATTTTAATTTATTCATCATATATTTTTATCTTCATCCAGTATTTTTTTTTCCAAATAGTTTCACCATATATTTTAGGCATCGAAATTTAACATCATTAACTGAGCTATTTAATGTGATATTGGATTTTCAACTCTTAAGATAAAATAATTTTAGCTCATTAAAATATTTTTTCTGAATAAATATATGTACGTAGTATTAAATATAAAATTTCAGCAGGCATTTAAGAAGCCATTAAGCTCTTGTTAGAACCGACGGGCCAGCTCTTAAAATTGGATTTAATTAGTATCGCAGAGCCAACTGTCTCTGACATGAAAATATTTTTTTCTATACTATATTTGGTCCTACATAACCGTGCCTAAATGTAAACTTAAGTAATTAAAAATTAAAGAACATAATTAAATTAATTTAGTTATTATTTTTTTTATTTGAAAGATATCTATTGTTTAAAATTGCTTATACTAAAATAAATAATGATTTCCTTCCGTCTTAAATAAGTTAAAAAGCCCAACAAAAATCCATCGATATGGGTCGAAAGACAAAAGCGGTTCAGTGATGTTTACTGTGCGACTTGTCTCTCGAAATCCAAAAATTGTTGAGTCGGTTTACATGTGGCTGCAAATAGGTAAGTAGGCGATTGTAGTATGTTCTTATTCCGTATCTTTTCCATTTCAGAACACCAAAACGAATCTTGGCATAAAATCTTTCTCTCCCCGACAAAAAAAAATCGATATTATATTACAGAATATATAATTATAGAGTGTATAATTTCTATAATATCGGTAGATATTATAGAAATATAAGTTTACGAAAACCTCCTCTGGTTATATTATTTTGTAGAAAAAAAAACCTAATTCAGTCAGATTTAAAGCTTGGAAATAAATACGGATATTCAGAAAAGCGATGCAAACTGCTGACAAAAGAGCGCGCTGACCTGATTTACAATACTTACGGGTTTAAGAACGTGACAACAGTGTGATAAGAAAAAGTACAAGTACGTTAAGTTGACTAAGCTTATGCAAGATCTTGCCGAAGCGTGTACCACAACAAAAGCGTTTTCGATAATCTTTTTTTAAATTTAAGATATAACTCTAAGCATCAAAGTAAGTTCTATATTCTTTGTAAAGTCTTCATTAAATATGAAGACTAATACCATTGTTTTTTCGGCTATTCGATGTCGATTGACTTAATGTAGTCAACGATTGACATCATCATCAGTCAACCGACGACCACTGCGGGACTTAAACCTCCCTAAAGTGTCTCCAATAAGGACGGTGTTGTGCAATCTGGTCCAATGGCCTTCCCCGACACAGCGTTCACAGTAGGTAATAACGTGTACGCGTAAGCATAAGTGACACCACACAACATGTCTGTATGTTCACCACACACCGTCTATACCGGATGCTAGTGTCCAAATTTCCTTAGCTTCCCTCCTGGCTAACGACGCCCCGAGCCAAGGTCCGTGTCTCAATCTAAGACGCTGTCGGGACGTCGTTCCCCATGAGGGCCCGTCTGTCTCCCCCCCCTTTTAATGGTGGGTCGCCTGACCCACCCGCTCCCTCAGTGACGCTGTAATAGCCAACAGGGCTAACAGTATAGACATAAAAAAAATAAAAAAAACGGTCCAATGGCACCCTGTGACCCTTACTAGGTCGTCTGTCCATCGAGTGGGGGCTGACTCCGTTGTCTCTATTCGAAAACCTTATGGCTCCAACAATACAATTGCCACCTGGTGAATGTCAGTGGCTTTTGGAAATTTGAAAGTTACTCTGGTGGCTCAAATTAAAATATTCAAATCCAAGGAAATTATTTTCTTATTCGCTTATTATATAATACACGTAATTCAGATATAACTTACACTAATATCCCTGATAATATAATATTATCCAATAAAATTTTAATTATCTACAGCTCAAAACGATTATCATCATGATAAATAGATTTAATTAATTATGTCATTACAATATTAAGATAATCCAAACCCGAGGAGGAGAGGATTTATTTGTACGGGGTGACATGTTATTTACTATTACCTATTATACAGGGCTATTTGCAATTAGTTGGCCACCTCCACCTGTTGCAGGCAGCCTCTCTACATCAATCCATTTGTTTTACGACTTTTTAAAATTAATAGTTTTAAAGATTTAAGTTTTTCCATATAAAAAATATTTATTGCCTTTGAATTGATATTAACTCCGAGTGTAGGTACGGCGCCCGGGCGTTGAACTTTTAAGAACGTCTTAAGAAATACCGAGTATTAAGTTATTAGAGGGAGCAAAAATTGTTTTGTTTCGTTTTTTCTGTTGTTTATTAAAATTTGTAAAAAGTCGTAGAACAAATGTTGTTAGGATTGCTGTAGAGAGGCTGCCTCCAAGAGATGGCCAATTAATTACAAATAACTCTGTTTAGTTTTATACATGCATTATCGGCAAATAAAAGAAATGAAAAAGTAAAAAAAAAAAGCATTCGTTTGTTTGTTTGTTTAAGTTTGTATGATTCCACTTTTTTTTACTGTAATGAAAGAAGTAATCAATTTAATTATATTATTTTGAAAACACAACCTTTGCTGATTTATAGATTATTAATAAATTTTAAAAAGTATGTCATAATATGATATATTAATTTATGGTGTGACTTGAAGAACTCTTCTATATATTTTACATGTTACATGGTATTAAAGGGTGGCTATTATATTTTATTAAAAACTTGCTTTAAAATTTATTTTATTTAAAAGGGTGGCTATTATATTTTATTTAAAACTAGCTTTAAAATTTATTTTATTTAAAAGGGTGGCTATTATATTTTATTTAAAACTAGCTATTGCCCGCGGCTTCGCACGTCTTAAATTCGTAGTAAAACAATTCCCACTTCCCTTTTTTTGTATTGGCTTCTATATGACTTATTTTAAGTGATACCTACAATCAAAATTACGATATCGGCAGACATCGCTCACTGTCAAAAGTATATTTAAAGTTTTGAATAAGGATACAATATTAGGTACTGTAATTATTTTTATACCTCTCTTGTTTTTACTTAAACGTCCATTTAAATAGTTTTTAAACAAAGTACTTAACAACCATTCTAACCATTTATCACACTTACAGGTTTTTATTGAACATAATCAAAATATGACCATGTAAACTTGAGGAATTCTGAGCTACACAGTCGACGTTATTTTCACCATCAACTTTCAGGTCTAGTTTTATAAAAAAAAATCTATTTTAAATGATAAACATTTAGTTAGCTATATGCATTATTAAAATTTTCAATACTCAACATTCATCAAAGCCATTTTTGAGACGGTTTGCATGGTTCCATACCAGAGTGCGCCGGTAGATCTGTAATATCTTCGAAAACATTTATTTAATTTAAATGCTGTAAAGGGCTATATTGTTCCATGTTAAATGTAAAATGTATTTAAGTTACTTAATTAGATAAAGATTAAAGCTGTACTACTTAAAATCGCTTCGTAAGGAGCCTATTATTTTTTGTAAAAAGTAAAGTATAAAAATTTGCTATTGTGGATTATCCCTAAGAGATAAACATATACCACCGCGGATTTTCTTGTAGAACCTTTAAGGAAAGCAATACTGAGTACATTAGTTGGATCTATCTCGTAGAGTTCAGCCAGCGTTTCCATTGTAAACGCAAAACAATGTGTTTGTTTACAACTTCGCATTCGAAATCTTGAAATTATCAGGTTCTCTAATATATTAAGCATATTATTATACATATAAACCTTCCTCTTGCATCACTCTATCTATTAAAAAAAATGCATCAAAATCCGTTGCGTAGTTTTAAAGATCGAAGCATACATACATACAGACATAGGGACAGATGCGAAAAGCGACTTTGCTTTATAGTATGTAACTTGCTGTGCCTGCGACTTCGTACGCGTAGTTTTTGATTTTGATAAAAAGTATCCTTTGTACTTAATAATGTATGTAAAAAATTTAAACCTTCAATCTGGTAAGAAGCAATGGTACGACAATAAAAGATTATTAACTTCTTTATTTGTTAACCGATTCTTAAAAAAAAAACAAAATATAAAGTGAATCCCATGCCTATATATTCCCGAAAACTGCATCCAAATCGATTAATCCGTTTCTGAGATTAGCGTACACAAAAATACAGACATTCAGACGAACAGACAAAATGAAAAAAACATTGTTTTGGGTTCTCTTTCTTATACAAAGGTCCCCCTGTAAGAATTTTTGAAAATATTTTTATTCGTGTTGTGTGCACAAGTGAAAGACAAACAGATAAACAGACAAAGATTTAAAATTTTCAATGTACAAAGACTACTCCTCTACAGTTTTATTACATGTATAGAATAAAATTTTCATGTTACCTATTACGTCATTGATATAAATTTTCATAACTTTTTTATTTCTTAACCACTTTTGATGAAATAAACACTAAATGTTAAGTGAAGGCTGTGATAATATAGTCATAAAAACCGCATTCAAATTGGTTAAGCCGTTTCTGATATTAGCGTGCACAAACATACAGACATACAGACAAACAAACAAACTGAAAAACCATTGTTTTGGGTTCTTTTGCTCTTATAAAGCCTATGTTGTTTTTTTTTAATTCCATGTACATGAATGGATCAGTGACAATTTTATTATATGTATAAATATTTTAGTCGAGTAAAGCTGGCGACTTCTAATCGCTTTATAAATTAAAGATTTTTATTTTAATTAGTTTTCTCTTGTTAATAACATAAGTGTACTCCCTTTTTACATTTAATTTTGTATAATATATCACTAATAAAACCAACGTATATTAGGAACAGTAGAAAAACTGAACAGTCAAAATATATATGTTTTTTAAATATCTACCCGTATTTTTATATACTCGTAAGTAGTACATCATGGAAACGAAATGAATGGACAAATGGCAAGAAAGAAATGGAGATTTTATAAATTTTAATATATATAAAAAAAATGTGGTAAAACCTTTTAATAAATATAGAATCTAATCGACTATTGAATCCCTGCCCGTATCGGTTTATTTTTCATTCTATTAAAGTTTCAACTAAGTTTAACATATCTATTGATATTTTCAAAAATGTAAAAACATTATAAACATGGTTATTATATACCTCAGGTTATGTGCTATGTAGTCAGATTTCCAAAAATACATCAAAACAATTACTGTGATAAATTTTGTATCCAAATCTATTTGTTCACGGAGTACTGTACTGATTTTAAGGCCAATAAAAAATTACACATATATTTACCTATTTTTCCTTTCAAATCATGAGAATTACTGTTGACAAGTTTTTTACAAATAATGGTTTATCCTCCGTTTAAATATACTTACTTTGTTTTTAGTCAGTCAGCTATTTCTCTTTTAATTTTCAGTATCAATAAATATAGATTATATACAACTAATATTTTAATAATTAATATACATACTGTTGATAATATAAAAAAGTGATTAAACGTTTACGCTTTAATTAAATTTTACCTTCACTATACTTTTAGACAAAGGCTCGCTCGGATTTTCAGTAATCGATATTTCGGCAGCTTTTGTTGTAGTCTGAAATAATTTTCTCGTGACGTCATTTTAAATTATAATATATGAAGTGGCGAAGATAACATCGCAATCTCAAACTTTTAACATTTACTAAAAACTAACAGAAACAGAAAAAAAAGAAAAGACTCACAAAAATATGATGAAATTAAAGCGTCAATGAGGGTTGATTAATTGATTGATTGATTGATTGATTGAATAAAGCAGTTTCATGGAAGTCAGTTTCAGTCATCATTCAGAAATTTTTATATCAATGTGTCTTGAAATGTTGTATACTTGAGTTGTATACTTGAGTTGTATACTTATTTAAGTACTTATTATATACTTTATATTTATAAAGTATATAATAAGTAGAGTTAAAATTTTATAAACTCTACATTTACATAGAATTCAGGATCTAGGGTAGAATGACTATGAGTTTAGGTTATTGAAAAATGAACTAAATGATTATCATTATGATAAACTAAGATCTAGATATTATATATTTTATGAGTTCAATAATTTTTCTATCGATTAATACGGTTTTATGGTGAGTATATAAAAAATATGTATGATTTATTAAAATTTAAATAAAAACTTATATTTATATTAAACAGATAAAAAAGTAAGTGGTATCGTTTTATTTTATGTTCCTAATAACTTCAGAATTAACATAGTATTTAAATAAATAAAATTTTTAATAGAAAGGATAAATAAAATCAGACAGTTTGAAGAAAGTGTACCAATGTTGATTTTCTATATTTTAAAGTATGTTAGTTACCTGACGTCAATAAAAATATCTTCCACTCCGGTTTTATAAAGTAAGACACACAAATATACAACACAACATTTACTTTTGATAAAATTGTATTTGAGACCATCTATTTACAAAAGACGTATTGAATGTAAGCCCGGAACGGAATTGTTCATCGAATTTTTGCTTTCTATAAAGAAGACTACTGTTCACGAGTTAATTTTAAAAAAGAAGTGTAGTATTTACATATAGTTTTTATGCTATAGTAAGAAAAAAATACATTTAATAGTAAAAATTAATATGCCTTGATTCGGGCCTTTACGTTAATTCAAATTTGCCTAATACTAATTTATTTGAAATAGTTTGTTTTAATTTTTTAACAAATTACGGTTTTATTGAGTGCTATGACAATGTGAGGCTTTGTTTAACCTTTGATTAGTTTTATCTCAAATAATAAAACATAATAAAGTGAGTAAATAAAAGGTATACAATTCCGCATAGTGTAATTGAAAGCTTTTAATTTAAATTGATACATTCTTATTTCTAGGATTAAATTAAAAAACAATAAATAACTCTCCATTTGGATTTTATAATCAACTATATGATGTCGGAAAATAGTTGATTATAAAATAAGACAAAAATAGTTTTACTTATAAATTATTAACGGAGGTTACAATAAGGCAATGATATTCATTGATTTATGTTACTTTATTTATAATATATATAAATTTAATTCATGTTCTTTCACAAAATTTGTTCGGTGCTGATGTTTTTGAATAAGCATATTCAAACAACTTATATGTATAAAATCTAATTTATTTAAGTTATCTAATAAAAACTGGGGGATATTTGCGGTTGCTAAGAGGTCTACATTATTTTCAAGGGGATGTATTTGTGCCTCATTTACATTTTTTTAAATATATACAACACAAAGAAGCTTAACTGTAACTTTAAAAATATTCTCGCTGATTCCGCTGTCACATCTCGTTCTCTTGAAGGCTCGTTTTTCTTTCTTACAGGACATCCTACTTCCGCTATTTTCACATTTCAATTCACACACAAAACTTAATGTATTCTTTTTTTTTTAATATTAACTGACCGCAATGTATAAATTTTCAAATCTATTATAACGAACCAATGCCATTTATTCTCCATAATCATTAAATTAGACAACCTTAGCTTAACGGTAATCCAGGCTGTGTAGATATAATTCTATCTAAAACTTTACAATTCAAGCAAGATTTGAAACTAGATTTAAACGACTATTCCAAGTTTTGTGAGCAGCAGGCCACTAATAGGCAGTGAATATTTTCGAAGCATTTCCATGGAATTGCATCTTCAATCATGATACTTCAGTAATCTTTGCACTTCTTTGTCGAGGTTGTATAGCTGAGATAGTATATAAATTAAGGACTTTTAGCTTCTGACCTTCAAATTTCTTTTAGCTTGACACATTAATTGGGTTGTTCTAGCTGACCTTTTTTCACTTATAAGGGGCCGTTATTAAAAACAAAAAATAATTTTTAAATTAAAAAAAAAGTAACACGAGATTATAACATATGATACGTTTCTCTCATAAATCTCAAATTCTTGAAGCGTAGAACTAATACCATCCCCGTAGATGCCGATGATATACTCATTACATGTCATGATGACCATCATAATGTGTCTTCGTCGATGAAAAAGCTTGTTACTTTAAAAGTAATTTACAACTAACACTGCTTACTTAATAAGATTAATTACATTATATTTTTTGGTGTCCACAGTAATATTTTAGGACATTTTAAGTGTTTTAAAAGTACATGTACGAAAATCAAGAATCTATGTATCGTAAGTATATACTCTACTTCCGTTATTTAGCTGGATCATTAATTACTAAAAAAAATATCCTGCCCGTCATTTACCCGAAATGTGTTAAAAATATTAGATTTTGACAAAATAAATATATTTTATCCGTTTATTAAAATTAGTAATATTTCTGAAACTAATTGATTAAATACCAGTTTGACATAAATCTAACAACAAAATAGGTCTAAGCTTTTATTTAATTTGGTTTAGCAATGATTTCTATTATGAATAATAATTATGATTATGAATAATAATTAATATTAACATTTTCCTATTGAATTAATATATGGTTGATTAAATATGAAATGTAGATTAAATGTTGACGGAATAATTGATTTTAGCAACACTATTTTATTGAAAAAGACTCGCTTTGATTTTCGGTAATGGTTGTATTGACCGCATTTATTTTAATCAAATTTATATTTCTAAATATAATATTTAAGCATTTTGAAAAATATAATATTGAAGCTACTTTTATAATGTTGGTAAAACTTTAAGCAATATATATTCAGTGGTCTCGATCGTTTTCGATTTATCATTATATTTACATATTTTTCTAAATATTATCACACCTAAAATAAAGTAGGCGATCGTTAGACAGCTGTAAAGAAATTACGAACTAGCATATTATCATTTAATTTTCACTGTTGATACGAATCATTGGAAGGAGTTTTAAGGAATTACTTTTTTCATTTTATATTTGTTGTTTGATGTGAGTACCTACTATTATGTTAAAACTTGTCAAATATAACATGTCGGTTATAATTTATTTCGTGTATTTTTGTGTAAAATTAAAAGTCGCAGAAGAAATGTTGTTGGGATGGATTTAGAGAAGCTGCAAGAAGTGGCCAATTAATTAAAAATAACCCTGCACATTATTGTTTCTGAAAATATTATTCGTAATAGTATCTCTTTACTCTATTATTTAACCGATAGTGACTGTATGTATGTGTACCTAATCTATTTTTCCAATGTTTTTAAAATAAAATTGCAATGAACTAAACAGTTTTTTTATTCCTTTATTTCGGGAACATTCATCGATAGCGTATTCTATTGTTCAAATCTATAGGGTCGAATTAATTAAGGTACGTAAAATTTATTTAAAAATTTAAAGTGTTCCCATTTCACAGTTCTTGCTGGATGCTAACAGAGACGTAGGGTATATTAAGGAAATACGCACATAATAATGAAATAAATATTTTTTTATTTATTTTTTTAGTGCCTACAATATTCTAAGTTTTACTCCAAATTTATTTAATATAAGCAATATATATTTTTGTTAAACCTATATTATATTTACATTACAAAATATATTATCTTATAAACTAAAAAGGATAATATTCAATACACCTTTATTTGAGGAAATAAATTACGTAAAAAGAATGTAATTAAACAAAGTCAAAAGACAGTAAAATAAGTAGTGAATAATTCAATATTTTCGGTATTTAGTAGTAAAATTAAAATAAAAAACAAATTTGGGGAAACTAATTGTTAATTAGTTTTAAAAGACCGTGTAGAAATAGTCTAACGTATGTCTTAGCAAGATTTTAAAATATAAATTATCATTAGTTACTAGTAGATCTTTGGCACGATTGTGCTTAACAATTACTGTAATAATTTGAATTAATATTTGTTTAAGAATATCGTAAGGTGTCTTTTATGCTTTTTGAAAAACAAATACTTTTATTGAATATACAATATACAAATACTTTTATAGAAATTTCTGTTTCACCATTCAAATTCAGATTTTTAATAATCACCGTTGGTACAGTGGTAAATACAGAAAGATTTTTAAAAGTGTACAATTAAAACCAAAAATTATTTTAATTAATAGATTAAAGTAAACTTTGTAAACATAGTAAACATTGAAATTTAAATCTAAAAAAAAATATTGTTAATTTTGAGGATATATTGCAGGGAATGTACCCGATGAAATCATGATTTAATAAAATTGGCTCGATAGAAAAAAATCACAAAGTTACCTCTTTTCCGTCTTTTTATCTCCAATTTTTCGGTTTTATTTCTAAAATAAGAGTTTAAACATTATGGGTCTTTTACCAAAATAATGTTCATTGATTTCTCGAGGCATTTTACCCGATAGTTTTTTTTTATTCAATCTCTTATTTTTTTAATTAATTATTCAAGCGAAATTCGGTCCACAGAGAACTCGTCAGTGTCTCGCGAGACGTTGACAAGGTAAGACGTGTATCAAAATTTTGCAGATGCAATTATGCGATTATCATGACATATTATGTCATTCCCTAGTTTACCACAGTCTAGCTTTTTCAGTGGGTCCAAAGAGAATAATAAAAATGTTAAAATTGAAGACGTGTCAATCGAACATTTTGCAAAATCATGAATAACTCTCAAAGTAATCGAATTAAAATAGTAGATCATTTGAGACGTGGTTAGTTTACAGCTTTATATCACTAAAAATTTGTATAAACACCAATATACACTCCGAGTAGGAATCAAACCCGCGACCGCAGATGCAGCACACGCACCATTAGACCATAGTGTTTTCTGTAAATTACATATGTTGTCTCTCTGACTGTCGATACATTCAACGTGAACTGGCTTTTTAAGCAGATACATCTAGTGCGCGACTTCGTGGTCAAGCACCAGATAGACGTCTTGTTAGTACAAGAGTCCTTTCTGAAGAAATGATAAATGATAAAGAAGGTTTTTTCCAACCTATTACCTGTTGATAACAATTACTTTTTAAGAGAATTACAAGAGAAAGCACGCCACAATAATTTATTTAATTATAATGCAAGTAATTTATGTTTAGTCGATGAAAGAAGAAATGGACTGATATCGTCTTTTAAATTTGAATGCAATATGTGTAAAAAAAAATATATAAATATAGAATGAAAAATAAACCGATACGGGCAGGGATTCGAAGACGCGACTACTGGGAAACCGTCCCGCCGCTCTACCAACTGAGCTACCGTATCGCTGTCCACCTCGGTGAATTAAGCATTCTATATGTGCATTCTATGTGTACTACCAAGTAAAAGGCCAGTTACAGGTAACAGAACTACAAAAGTGTCTTTTGGCAATATAGGCAGACGAGAATGAGAAAATATACACACAGTTCATTGAAAAAGATTATTTATTTTGGGACACTAATATGAAACCAAAATTATTAACATTTTATATAAATTGCTTGCTGCCTGAAATCATAGACAGTAGAAATGCAAGAAGTATGCCCATACGAGACATATCAATTCAGAAGTAAAATATGACTGATACAACTAACCGTAAATCTAAAAACCCTGATAAAGAATTAATACCGGCACAAAATATACGCCGATTAAATTTTATTTAGTTTTAAATTACTTTAATTAAGAATTACCTATTTTATTGTGATTATACATAAACATAATTTAAATTAAATATATAATTTGTTTTATTTTTATTCTATATGTACCACTTACACTTTATTTATTTACGAAAATCAATAACATTATTAGCACATAAAAATATATTAAAAATGCATTAATATTTTGAAGTGAAATAAATTATTAAACGTGGTTTAGTTCTAAACTGTGGCGACAGGATGACGTCACGTGGTCGCTATGTGCAATGCTCGCTGCGAAGGCGCGATGTACCTATATTACGCGGGCGGGGGTTGCACTGAATGCCTACTTTTGCAGGGATACCTGGCCTTAAGCTTAGATTCAGATCTAATTCATCAGTACAATCAAATGGTATCAGTACCATCCTCGTATACTTTTGACACTTTCATGACATTTCATGATGACCAACCAGTAACAACCAACCAACCAACAGCAACCAACAACCAACCAACCAACAACCAACCAACCAACAACCAACCAACCGAAACTTGATGTAACAGATGGATTAAGAATGTGGTGGGATTCAGTTCCTCATAAATTGCTTACTAAATGTAGACTTTTGTGAAAGAATGATAAATTAAAAAAATACCCGGCTGAGTATGTTGTATAAATAAATAAACAGTAAAACCTAAAGTCATGGAACTTTTTTCTATTAGTTTCATCTAGATCCGGCGGCAATAGCCTGTCTATACAATAAAATAAAAAAATATATAAATCCGTCCACAAACGCCGGAGCAATCGCGTAACATACACACAAGCAGCATACAGGCGAATTGAGAACCTCCTTTTTGAAGTCGGTTAAAAGTTGTAAGAAACGGATGTCTATACATTATACATATTGAAAAAAAAATAATGTGAGAAGTTTAGAGCAAAAAAGACAGAACAATAGTTTTTAGAATTTTGTTTGCCGTCTGTGTGTTTGTTTGTAAACGTATCATATAATTAACTACAGCATGAAATTAATTTCAGCTTTCCCCCTTGTTTTGTTACAGATCTAAATTTGTAAGTTATTTTTGTAATAATAATTTAATAAAACTTATTTAAATTGAATTCAACTTAACATTTCCTGAATCCCTTGTAAGGTAATGCAAAACTTTGTGCAAAATTTAATAAGTTATTAAAATTGTAATACTTCCCGATCTGCAAAATTAAACAGAGAAGTTATTCGTTTCGCCAGCTTTAGTCAGTGAAACTGCAAGTCGACTTCGGCATTTGCTTGCAGTTATGATAGTGATTTGCGGACTCTACTTTCTTGTATTAGCTATTAAAAAAATATTAAAATAAAATGATATCTTGCCATGTTGAGGTTATTACCATTTTACATAAATATGCAATGAAAAATGGATCGATAGAGACGATGATTTCAATCATTTTTTTGGTTGTGCCATCTTTTGAATATGATTCTATAATTATAAGTAATAATAAGGCTTTTCAAAAGAAGCCTATTATATAAGTCTTAACAAAGAGGGTATAAATACAATACTAAATTCAATGAAGTGACGATACGGTTGCTTATTGGCTAAACGGACAGTGCGGTTTCTCAGAAGTCGCGCTTTGGAATCCAGCCCTTAACATTATCTTTTTCATTGTATGTCTGTTTGTAATATATAAAATAATTTCATAAATATTATTTTTATTACGGTTTTTTAGAATAGATTTTGTATTATTACAGATACATATAAATAGCTTGACGTTTACGGCACTTTTACACGTAGTGATAGAACGTCGTGTGTTCTAGAGAGTACTGTCATGTCAAATCTCTCCTTGAATTATCATAGAATTAATATACATAGAATAGATGAGCTATAGGTATTCGTATGAGCGTCAGTGAAACGCAGTTAAATAAAGATGCAAGATGTCACACTGTTTGTCTTTGTCTTATTACACATGGGCAAAAAAATATTCATGACGCGTTTTTTAAATTTTTAATTTTTAAAACATTTGTGTATTTTTGACACTCCTTTTTGAAGACTATATTGAGTCAATACGAAAATATTTGAAAATAATCGTATATTATTGATACTCAAATTTAATCTCACACGATGAAAATGACAACTTAGCTTTCAGAATATTAGTAAAATTGACAATTGCTACGAATCACATTCGAGACGACGACGACAAAGCACGAGATTTCATAAAAGTAAGAGACATAGGGTTTTTCGATCTACCTATCTCTTTTAAGTTCGATGGTGACATTTAAGGCTGGCTTCCCTACTCTATGTATAATATCTCTATGTGAATTATACATACTATTAGAAGTATATATGTAGCAACTGTACCTATTTATAAGGAATATGTAACTAGTTCTGGAACATATTAATTTCGAAATAATAGATATGGATACGATATAATAAACTTCATCTAAAGAAACTAATATTTAAATTGTAAACTAAAAAATAATCCATGTTATTCAATCGTACTTGAAGAAAGAATATAATAGTCTCTTCTTCTTGGAACTTTCTCAGCTTTTCTAAGGTATCTTATGCTTAGAATTGTTTGCAGTTTAATTTGCGAAGGATGCAGTTTTCAGAAGCCTCTCAAGCAATGCAAACTGTGGTTAACGAAGAATAAAAAGAAGATAAGGGTATCATGATAATGTTTTTAAATTGTTTGTAATAATTTGAATAATATGTTTTTTTACAAAGGATTCAAAAAGAACAAAGACTGTCATAATCGCCACTTGGTAGATATCAGTTGTTATTGAAAAATAACAATTAGTTATTCTATTAGTTCAGATGAATATATTCGAATCCAGAGCATGCACTTCATTGGACATAACTTTCGGTATAACTTATCTACACTGACACCTTTCAAATGGGTTCTTGAATTATATATATTTTTTATTGTTAATCCAAAGAGTTAGTTTTATAACAAAACTTTTTATAAATTTTTTGATTAGATGTAATTAAAAAGTTATTTATAAATAATAAAATATTTTTGAATTAGTTCCAAAAAAACGATGACAGCGGATAAACTTTAGCTAGTTTGATGACACAATCTCATTCATTATTATAGCTAACAGCTGTAGCTGATACAGTGTTTACGTCTTTATTGAAATCTTGTTATCATCGTTAGTTTATTGATAAATTTATTAGAAATATCGAATCTCAAAAGTCATCATGCTTGTTTCGTACAACTGCACTGTGTTAAAATACCACAAAATAACTCAGCAAAAAGTGTTTTTAAATATGCCATGATATGCAAAACATCAAACCAATAGTTTCAACTAATGCAACGAAATAATTCTAAAACAAAGTTTTTTTTGTTGTGAGGATCATTTTGATGTAAGTTATGTAATTTATCATAAGAGTTGGTAATCTTTATACTAACATTTAAATGTTATGCAATTCAAGAAAACATAAAAGAATAGCTAATAAAGTTTTTAATATGGACTGACGTCTCATCAACACTAATTTTTATTAGTCAATTTGTATCAAATGCCTTAGATTTTATACTACTCTCTAGTTTTTTATTGCTTTTTATTGTCATATCGTACTATCAGTCAAACATATTAATCCTAATAGCGATTTGTTAATGTACATATTGTAATAGCAGTTTTGTTATTGTAATTATATTCAAATTACTCTGATAATTATTGTTCACTTTTACCTAAAAAAAAGATATAAAGAACTACTTTTATTAGGTACGCCACTAGGCAGAGAAAAAAAAATATTTTTTTAGGATATTTACAATAAATTTACAATTCAAATTACAAAAAAATAAGAAAAAATATACAACATAATTTATTTCTGTAATAAATATTAGATTTTTCATTTTCAATTCGATTATTTTTCATAAAATTTACCAAGATTTAGCAGTTCGAACTTCTGCTGAATTGAGCGGAGTATCTTTTTTTAAGAAATCTGTGATCACAATTATATCTACACTAGGTATATTATCAAAATTTTCTTTTATAAATCCCTTGTCACACATAATGGAATATTTTATTTTCTTAAACATGATGTTTTCAGATTTATGACTTCTCAAATGATCAAAGCTGGCTTTAATTATTTACGGGTAATAAATTAGTTTCAGAAAAAAAATATAATAATATCTAGTATTAAGATAATTCGAGTTATTTGAATAAGCGTACGAACTGGTGCATTGTACGTATTCCTGTGAATCGCACAAGGCTTTGGTCCAAGAACAATGGAGGAAGATGGCTTCTCTGAAAACCGTCCTTTAGTAAATAAAAATAAAAAACACCAACCATTTCTTCTGGCGAATAAATAAAGTGAGTTAAGAGATTCTTTAATTTATACAAAAGTTTTTAAATTAATATTTTATTTTCCTCTACTTTAAAACTGATAACTCTCTGTTACTTTTTAATTATAAGACTTATGTTGTCAAAATATTACTGGTATTGATTTGTTGACACTCCAAGTTGCACGAAATAAACAAAATCATCTTACCGCCCCGTTGGTCGAGTGGTTAGCGCAGACGCCTAACGTGTCACGGCGCAATGGGGCTCGGGTTCGATTCCCGGCGGAGACAGGCATTTATGTGATGAGCATAGATGTCTGTGTTTCTGGGTTTGGTCGTTTATTAAATATATTTTCAGTATTTATATGTGTATTTCTATGTATTTGTATCGTTGTCTAACACCCTTAACACAAGCAAATAATTTGCTTACTTATGGATTAGATCAATGTGTGTAATTTGTCCTGATATTATTATTATTATTATAATCTTCAGGGAAAAATTTCAATAATTTTATCATTACAAGTTATTCATTGATTTAGCTGGATTGAAATTAGTAAATTGGTGATAGAACAAACGTACTAGTATCTCAAGTAGGACTAATTATTTTTATACCAGAATATTAGTTACAAATATTTATAAAATAAGTAGGAGCTTAATGATTATCTAATTTATTTTGAAAAACTGAATTACATACGAATAATATGAATATGACGTATGTTAAAAATAAAATAGTTGCTCAAGAAAACGAGTATTAAGAATTGGTATTATTTATTTATATTTATTCAACTTTGGAACAATAACTGAAATCATTTGTGAACGACAAATTGAAGAAAGGGTTTTGATACCACACTTATCGGAATAAACCTTTCTGCAGAGAGACTCCCTAAATTAAAATAAAAGCTACGAAGGTTTCAAATGCCCTTTAGTCGGAGAAGAACAACAAACTCTTTTTATTTCTTTATTGTAATCACTGTTTCACGAACATCAACATTTGTGATGAATGAATGAATGAATGAATTTTTGTGATCATTTCGATTTGATGGCTTAATGGTAAGTGAATATGTTAATAATTAATTTAGAAAATAAAAACTACAAACATAAGTGCAGCACCCGTTTACGAGTTAAATTTATCATGCAACCTATTCCGACTTGTTCTGGACAAATGTAATTTCTAAAAGTTTTCCTCTGATCCCACATCAGATTTGCTTGCTTGTGGCAAAGCACCTGATTTCCTCTTATTAAAGAAAGGAAAAGAAAATTAAAAAAAATAAACAATTTAGTGAAACAATCTCAATGATCTCTTAGCTGGTTAAATATTTATGTGCAATTCAGAAAATATAGTAAATTAAATTACAAGGTCCGTATTCAGTTTATCAAGTATATTGAGAAGTAAACCACATCAATTAAGTCTGTGATGGTAAGGGATGCCTAGCCAAATACTGTAAGTGTATAAAAATGTTATTTGGTGTACTTTATATAAAAATGGTATTTGTTAAATAAAACTGTTACTGTATATAAAAGTGTTGTTTTTATATTTTTAATTCAATATATCTACATTTTTAAAAAATCAGACACTATCCAATATTTTAACTCTGTTAAAATATTTGTCATTTATTTGAGTCATTTGGCTGGTCAATTTATTATTTCGTTACAAAATTACAGGGTTATAAATAATCTGTATTTATTTAGTTATTGACATGAAAGTCACTCTTTGCAGAATACCCTACGTTTTTAAACTGTAATGTTATTTTTATAACTTGTATAACACTGTCTAGTTATTTTTAACTTCACTTTATATATAAAATCACTTAATGCATCATATATGGTACATGCATGTATGTGATGAGCATATATGTCATTAATAATTTGTAAAGAATTCTCTATTGATTTGCTTAAATAAAGAAAATGCAATATTATTATTAATTAATCATATTTTATTTTATTAATATTATTTTTAATTAATTAAAACGTTTTTCCACCTGTGTTGTGATAATTTATAATTAAACGACAATGATTAGCATATTTGATATAGATGGACATTTTGTTCATATTAATTTAGTATTATTTCAGATATAAAATATTATGCAAAACGTGATTAAATATTCAAATATCATAAAAATGTTTTCGTTATGATAATAAAGTTTAGTCGCCACCTCGGTCACGCTATTTCTTTTTAATAGTGGTTTTAGAACATTCATCCGAAGATTTATAACATTTGCTGATTTTCTTTTGTTTATTATGAAGCGAGATTTCTGAAAATAATAATGTAAGATAGTTTACTAGAAAGTCTATAAGCATTACCGTTTCCTGTATAGCTACGTTAGAATGGCAGGAACTAATTTCCGGGTTAAAAGATATTGTTGATATAGGTTCAATATATTTTCAATGTAAGTGCATCATTAAACTAAAATGATTAATTAATTTTAAAATATAATTCGATTCACTATAGTAGTGATATATACGTTCATGTAAAATAAAAGCGTTTTAATGTTAATTAAATTTATATTGAAAAAAAATATACAAGTACCTATTATCTCCATTCGATTACTCGACACTTTAAATATATATATATACTAGTATATGCAGTTGTAAAGATAATTACTTTGTCGTGTATGTATATTAAACCAACATAATTACTAATATAAAACTGGTTGTAATACTTATATACATATACACGTATAATCATCAAGGCAAAAACAATTTAATCAGAATCAACTTTACAACTCAATAATACTTTTTTTAAATTACTAATTGAACTTTATCGCGCTAGACGTTTATCAGCTCCAAGAACCAATTTTTGAAAATAATTATTCCTGTTTACTTAAACAGAAGACACCAGGTGTCGATTATTAATTAAGAAATTAGTTGTGACGTCATGGGCAGTTATGGCTTTTACATATAGTACTTTTTTCAAAACATACATTCGTAGTTTTTACAGTTAAGTCAAAGTAGCCATTAAATAACCCAACGACAGCTTGTTTTACGCTGTTAATTTATGTTGGCATGTTGTAACAATATCCGTGGATAAAATCAATTAAGTTAATATCGGAAATGTATTTTAATATTAAAATTTAAGTCAAGATATACATAAAGATAGATTTTTATATACTTTTATTTTGTTTTGTTTAGTATCTAGCTTTAATTAATACAATTTTATAACCCATGGCTTGTGTCATCGGAAAAATTAAAAACTTTGTATAGCAAGTTTCCCTTTGTTTTTTAACATGACGTTGCAAACCTGGAGAGAATGGAGTCTAACGAATTTAAATTCTGTGATATTATTGTTGTGTGATGTTTTGTTATACTATAATATAACAAAACTATAAATAATTCAATTTATTCTCTTTTAACTCCCGACCCAAAAATAAGGGTGTTATAAGTTTGTCCTGTGTATCTGTGTGTCTGTCTGTGGCATCGTAGCAGCCAAACGAATTTGAGTTCGGTTACTTTTAATCGATCCTAGTCCGTCAAGATGGTTCTCAGGTATGTTTAATCGAAATAACGACAGTAGTTTCCAAGATTTTGAACTTTTATTGGTGCTGGTGAAAGATTCTTATGCAATATTGATAGTAAACTCCTTAACAAGTGGAAATTAGTATGTTCGCTGGTTCATTTAGTATAATATAAAAACTAGTAACATAAGTTTAAAAAAGCAGGTAAAAAATAATTTTTTTTTTTTAAAACCCTCGATAAAAAAGTCCCCCTGACACAACTACTTCAATAAGTACAGATTAATCTAATTTTTATCCCTTTTAGAAGGTCTTTTTGTGTAGGGGATTTTTAAATTTAATTTTTAAATAAAAGCAATTATTTAAAAAAATCAATATTAATTAAATTAAAATAGTTTTTAGCAAAATTGTAATCGTAATCGGATTTTCAGTTAAGCACAATCTTATCCCGACCAATTGGATGCTTGGTCACCAATTGTCCGGTTCTCAAGGATATATTTTTAACCCTTTTTAACCCAAAAAGAAGTTAGTCGACCCCGGTTCCACCTCTGTCGACAATTACATATGATCTGAGACATTTCTTATTTTTCCTCCCTAGGTGTGTAATATACTATTAACGAAGGATGTTGTTACAACATGCAGACACATAAAAAGCATACAAAAGCATTGTCCTCGGATAGTTGAATACTGAGAATTACCCAGAATTGCGTTAATTGAATTATTCACTTATTAATTATTTTGATTTTGGTATTAAGACTATTTTTTTTATACTACATGAAGACATTACAGCAAATTTTTAATAAAGAATTAATCAGCACCTGGGTTCTTCTATTTTTCCAAGTATAAATATACGAGAACTATTAAGTTTTCCTTATATTTTTTTCCCTGATAAAAGATCTACTATGTAAAACAAAAGAAAGCATCATTAATTTGAACTTTTATACTATTTTAATTAATATTTCCATAGCTACATTAAATTTCTCTACAATATAATTTATGTAGTTTTTAACCTTTTATTTCTTTTATCTTGTTCTCAATTAACTAACTACTGCTACTATTTACTTAGACAAATATAAAGTATTGTTTGAAGCCCAGCATTACTTCAATCATCCCAAAATCTATGATTTTATCTTACTACTAAACCAAGATTCACAAATTCGCGTCGACAGGGTTAAGCTCATTTTCGTATTTTGTTCAAAGTGTAGATCTTTTATTGCGGCTAGAAATATAATTTTCTTATATAAGTTCTCTTTTTTATAATCAGTTTTGGTTCTCTACACAATGCCTATTTTCCTCACCATCTTCCTGTCCACAAATGCTCAGGAACCAGGAACCTGACTGATCCGTCCTGAACTTGTATTAATCATTAAAGCTTTTTAAAAATAAATCTCAAGACAATATCTGGATGTAACAATTCTAGATTTTACTTTTATTCGTGAAATAATGCCATGCCATTTTTAACTTTTTAAATTTTCGCTCCAGAATAGTTTTTTTGTACGAAATATACGATTGTACGAATCTAGAAAAATGTTTATGTAACCGTCTATTTCAAGTTCGTTACAAATTTATCAATATGAGTAAATGCTTTAATTTATTTGGAAATTGAATCATTAATAAAAAAAACAAAGGAATAATATTTAATAGTTCGTTAAAATCATTAGGAGAGGAATCATTAAAATATATACATTAATGGAACATCGGTTTGCTGGTTAAAAGAATTGTAAAAAATAATAAGAAAATGTATGGCGAGTAATTATTTATTTTCATTTTAAATATTTTTAGGAAAATTATAGATATTCTACACTTCTTATTATTTGTACACAAAAACATCAGTATGTCAAGTTTAATATCATAAAACCCAATTTGGTATAAAAAAGAGTGTAGTAATTTTTATTGATTAAATTACAAATTTATATTAAATTAATATTATTATTATATTTTTACTTTTTACCTTTTATCCACGAACACGTTTTCTTTTTCACTATTAATAAATATTTATTATGTTCTTAACATTGTGATTTAAGATTTTAATATGCTTAAAAAATGTTTTTTTGTAGGAATCTTAAAAAACTATTGTGTCCTCTTGCAGGGTTATTGTTTTTTATTTTATTTTTATTTATTATTTTTATAATATTAAAATTAATAATAAGACAATTATAAAAAATAAATCTACCAACATCTACGTATAAAACTTCCTATTTTTTCCTACCAAAACACTGTTGTAGTGGCCTACTACTTTTTTTATCTTTTCACTCATCTCGAGCAAGGCGCACACGATGGCAAAGTTATATTAACACAATTCAATTATATAAGTTTTTCAAAACAGTTAGGATTGAAGTGCAAATAATAGAGTCGAGGGATGCTGTGCTCCGGCACTGCCGTAAAAACAACTGGACATTTTCTTGCATGACTGTCTATGGAACAAGTCTTATAATAAGAGACAAATAAGCTGGCCTTTCGTTTTGGACTTCGGAAGCGACGATCAAAATGACTTCCTACTGGATATCAATTATACTTACTACAAATTAAAACAAGTAAGTAAGTTGTAAGTAAGTAAGTTGTTGAATTTAAATTGAAATTGTTTACGCATTTATTTAAATAGTACTGATAATACCTACTATAAATTTATTGAAAAATAAAATGTGATTTTCCAAAAGAGTGCAGATATTACACAATAATATTAATTGAATGAATCCTTATCGAATCGTATATTCATTTCCAAATTTCATTTAATATTAAAATTAATAAAATAAAATCTTCAAATAGCTTGCATCGTAAATTATTTGAAATATTTTTGCGTTATCAAAATTCTGGAATTCCTAATAAAATGAAATGCATAGTATAAAAAAAACATAAATAATCAGGGCTACTATAATTACAATTAAAGAAAAGTACAAGACGAGTTTTTTTTTTAATATGCATTGGTTGCTCGAGTGGGCTAATTATCTTACTAATTATTAGATGCAAATATAAAGGATACTTTAAAATTTTACCACGAATATAAAAATAAACTTAATTTAAAACAACAAACCAGGTAGGTACGTTGGGTACGAGATAATTATTTTGGAAATTATGTAATTTAACATTGTAACATATTTTACAGATTTTTTTTACGATATAATAAACTTCTTAAATAACTTTTATAGACATTAGTTAATAGATGTAGTCAATTAATTTACAAAATATAAAAACATAACAAAACAGATTCTAAATAAAATTCTGCAGAACAAGATATTGTGTGTTCCAGAGTTAAAGGTCATTGCAAACCAATATTTGTCAATTAAAAAAGTAAAGGTACCTACAGATTTTTTTTAATCTTTAGCATTAAACTTCAGCTAAAGATACTAATATTAAAATAATACCTAACTGCAAATAGATTTCCACGTAATTCAAAGCCACATTCCATGTTATTCATTCATACCTGTTGAAGAAAAGAGATCTGTTTATTTCTTGAAATTTTCTCAGCTTTGTCATTCTAAGGTATTGTTATGCTCAGAGGTATTTACAATTTAATTTACAAAGGGTTCAGTTTTAAAAAGCCTCCCTAGTAATAATTTGTTGTAGAAAAATATTTTATACTCATTCTGACTTAAAGCTTGGTTATAAGTAGAGATATTTACAAAAGCGACGCAAACTGCTGACGTAATAGAGCGCTGACCTGATTAACAATACTTAGGAGATTTAAAAACTTGGTTACAAAGTGACAAGAAAAAATTCCAATTTACGCTTAAAATAATTTTCAGTAAGCTTAGCTTGCAAGCTCTTACTGAAGAGTGTTTTCTGAATAAAAGTTTTTTCGATAATATTAAAAAAATGTATTATGTTATCGTATCAGTAAAAAAGTTATATTTTCCTTACAAAGCATCAGAAAAGTATGAAAATCCACTGATATATGGAAATTTAATTGTTTTTCTTATGGCTCAGATGAAAATATTTGAATCCACCCTGGATTCACTCAATCAGAGATAATTGTAAATATAACTTATACTAACTTTCTCAATTAATTGGTGAAGTTATTCAAATAAATAAACATTGTATTAATTACAACCAGATGATAAACACCAGCTAATAAATATAAGAAATTTTAACTGTTTAATAATTTGTTCCTACTGTATCAGGAAAAAATTATAAAAGTATCATTAAAGTATTAAGATAATTAAAACACCAATCGATACGAAGATTTACAGGCCATGGAATTCTTTGTGTACGCCGGCATGGTAACTGGTGCCATCTTAGTATTCCCGTGAATGGCACAACGCTTTTGTTCTAGAACAATGTAGGAAGACAGCTCCTCTATTGAAAGACACCACTTATTACAACAATGTTTTTTTAATATTTATCTCAATTACTTTGTTGCTTAAGAAATTTAAGCGCGGTAAACGTAAACTTACCTGTATTGTTATAAAAACATTCAGAGCAAATACGAGACGGGTGAAAATAAAAAAAAAAATGTGTATAATTTTGTATTATAAGTTGTATTACAATAATGTAAAAATATTTTTACGAATAATAAGAAAGCGAAGAATAAATAACAACATTTTTTTAAAGAATGTTACTTTGTTTTTAATTTATATATTTTAAGGTATCTTACATTTCGAAATCACGCATACAGACACAACAAAAAATTTAAAAAAGGAATTAACCCTAGAGCATCCGTTCACAACAGGAGTATTGAATGTAAGCCTGGAACGGAATTATTCATTATATACCTATACATACTTTTATTTGCTAATAATGAAGGGGTTTGTAACTGCCCAGTGAATAATATGAATATTATATTATCATGTTGTTACATTTACTATGATGATTACTTGTTACAATAATGTTTTATTTAAGTACGTATTACATGAGGTATCAGGTAAATTACAGGATAATATAAAAGACCCATATAGAATAGAGTTTTATAAATCTAAGACTACTCTTGCTTAGACAGATTGAGTATCTTAGTATATTAGCTTAAATGTAAAATTAAAACAAAAGATAAGAAATTATATTTGTATTTTTATTCTATTTTCTTTATCATGTTTATATATCTACCTACTGAGAAACCCTTTTTTAATAATTGTTATTTTTTTAATAGTCGTAAATGTGGCACCGACTTTTTTAATAAAAAGATACTTTATAGCATACCGTGTCGAATGAAAAGCGACGTTAAAAACAACAAAGTACATAACAAAAGTATTTTTAAACAAAGGTTTTAAATCAAGCACCGATAGGGAAAAGTAAACAATTAATTAAGGACCTGTTTATATCCGGATAAATAGAGAACAAGCAACAATTCATGTACTTTTTTAATCTTGCCATTTCAGTTATCTTGTTCTTCGTCTACTAACAAAGTATTGAGATAAACTTTATTTACTATTATTTGTATGTATAATTCCCTACTTTTCGCTGAACCCCAATATTAATTCGCGTTCAATTATAATGCGATACTCTTATCAGCACAGAACCTTTATTTTATTCTAATACCCTTTGTATTAGATAAACAAAACAAGTTTAAGATAATTTTATTTCTTTTAAAGTAGTGTATATTTAATGTAAAAGAAATAAAAGGAAAACTTATTTGTTTTCAGTTTTTCAACCAGCTATCGTCTTCTAGAGTACTCGCAGAGGCACCTTCATAAAGACCTCTAGCGCTCACAAGAGGAAGTTAGGCCACTTTCAGATAAAGAGATTCTAGATTATACTAAATAGATAATGGATACATACAATCTCAACTATTTATTTAATATCTATTTAGTTAAAAAATATCTTATTTTACTAAATATACGATTGTTTTTTGTAATATAACACTGACTAATCATATGCTTTAAAAAATCGAATTATTGAAACGTCTAAAGAGATCACGTATAGTTTACAGCAAAAAATTGTATGTATATGTATTTAATATTTAGACGAGTAATATAAAGAGTTTTTGGAAAAAATACACAATTAAATATAATAAAATACAGACAAAATAAAATTAACAGTATTTCTTAACCAGTATATGATTTGTGTTATTGATTTTATTTGTCTAAAGCCTTTAAGGGAAATTAAAATGATAAAAAAAGTGTTTTAATTCCTTTATTTGGTGTACATTCATTGGTAGATTATTCTATGGTAATTTATAATCAAGACATTAAATCTATAAGCTTGAATTATTGTAGGTACAATTAATTTGACATTTCTAAGAAAATTAACTAAATATCCATTGAGTCCCGAAGAATGAAGCACTCGACGGATGCTAGCAGATTTGACAAACTATTTTATAAACAATACAATAATATGACACATTAAACATAGTTTCAGGTGTACTAATGTTAATTTTCGTAACGTAAATTATATTAAGGAAATCAATAGAAAAATTATCTAACTAATAATTTAGGTACAGTAGGTACTTAAAATATTTTGAGAGAATTTCACTCTGAAATTATATTATATACAGACAGATTAACGTTCTTATAAAACTAAGATATATTTACAATAAAAAGAAACAAATAAATAATACATTACCTTATAATTATTAGCACTGCTATATAAACTAAAGAAAGATCTATACAATTTTATGTAGCATTCGAATAAAATAATAAACGTTTAAGAATGTAATGATTTGGTTTAAAAATTAGACTCAAGGCAATAAAAACGTGTGCGAATAATTCGGGAACATACAATATTTAAAAAATCCAAATATTGAGCAAATCTAATCAATGATTAGTTTTAAAATCATTATATATTCTATTGAAATAGCCAACCGTATCATATTAGAAACATCTATGTACTACGACGAACTTTTAAAGATTATATAATTATCAATGCTTACTAGGATATCTTTGGCATGATTATTCATAATAGTTACTATAATGATTTAAATTTATATGCACAGAAACTTGCGACTATATGAATTATTATTAATTAAAATATTGTAGGATTTAAGCGCAGCGGTATTTGCGGAATAAACGCATTTCACTGGTAGCAACCGCGATCCATTCGTTTCTAACTGAGTCGAACCAAGTGAGGCCAAGGTTGTACTTTCCATTGATATTTACATGTTGGCAGTGAGAGAACCACCAGCCTCCCTCGTAATTAGCAGCGCAGTGGGTGTTAGAGATATCTCGATCATGGTCAATGGCTGAAAACTCCATATGATTCTGGTACTCGAAAGCATCGCTGGCATTACCCCTAAAGCCTTCCACATACAGAACGTAGCCAGTATCAGCGCTTCCAACGGAGAAATTTTCATACTCGGCATACCAAGAGCTGCCATAGATATCAGTCATATCAATCCTCATCGAGGAACAGTTGTCAGCAGTCAGTTGATGCATCGATTCTAAGCCAAGCCAGAATTCAGAAGCTGGGCTACCAAAGCCATGTGCGTATTCTGCGAATTTCCTATTAAATTCTACGGATCCGTTGTAACGCCGCTGGACAAGGGTGCTTCCATTAACACAAACAGTTTCAACAGGGGTATGGCCAGGGTTGATTAGATAAACATCCTCGGGTCCAGACACGTTGGAGCAATCCCTTGGTAGTTGGTCCACTAGGTTCTCATATTCGCGTTCCAATGGTTGCAACTCTTTTACTTCACCCATAAGTTCTGGCAGAGGTATATCCGCACCGTCGACAAACATATCAGTTTTGTTAGATTCACTCTATAACAAACCAGAAAAAATATATTAGATCTTATTTCATTGTGTACTTTTACATAAATTTATAAAAGTTAAATATTTATCATGTTAAACGTATACGTACTGTAAAAGATACATGAGAAATTAATATTCATATCATTGTATTATTAACAAAATAATATTCGAGCTAAACAAAATATTTTAGCAGATGCATTGTGATAGTTTACATCGATGCGTTAAATTGCAAAGGGATGGGTTGCATACAGAAACACGTATAATCGGAAATCACGGTCTACTGTTCATCAGAGTTCGGTGAAGTATTATTTTATTTACGGTGAGATGCATTAAGTGTTATTCATAAAATTAAATATCTCATTTATACAAACAAATTTTAAAACGTTCAAACACATTTTTTAACCGTTTAATAAATAAAAAAGACACAATTAAAAATACTTTTATTCTTACCTTAAGAATATGATCATTAAGGCGGTAATAATGTTGCTTGCTCGACTTTTCTAGACCAATCACGGTGTCGTTGATACTCTTGATAACCAGGCGATCCATCTCAGCTCTGTCGATAGTATTGCTGACACTCACTGCAATGGCCTTCACCGATTGGCGGAGGTTCTCTTGATCTTCTTTTAAATAAGAAGATTGAGCATTGAGCTAGAGAAAAAAATATATACGTACATTAGTCATCACAATGTTATCAACCGAATATTAAAACAAATATATAATTATTGTATTCATAAGAGGTAAGATATAATATGTATAAAATTATCAAAATGTACCTGGGCAAAACTAACATCCAACTTAGATATCTCCTTTCTGAACTCGGGAATCGTTTTATCGGCTTTGTTCTCAATGCTCTCAACGTCCTCACGCAGTTCCAGAATGGAGGCGTGGACTTTATCAAAATCAGAAACTTTTTGGGACACATTGGATAGCTCGTTTTTAATGGATTTACTTTCAATGGTAAGGAAATCTATTCGCGCTGAAACAAGATTCCAGTTGGCTTCTTCCACGCGGTCCAGTCGGCGTTGCACGTCAAGGATTTGGGTTTGCAAGTTTTGTTGGTATTCGTCCAGCTGGTCTTGGCTGTGAGCCAAACGAGATATTTGGGCGTGCACCATTTTATTGTGGCGGTACTTGTGGCCTCGCTGATGATGCAACACTCCCTCGCGATCCTCGTAAGGCTCCAAGACTTCATTGAAGCTGTCCATGTTTAGTTGCTTGAATTTGATCTATAACAAAAAGTATTATGCTATACTTTTATTTCACGTATTACATAATCGAATATATGTGCGTTTAAAAATATACAAATCTAGAGACAAATGAGTAGAACAATTTATTCATATGACTAGATTATTAAATACACGACTTTGGTAGTTGCTACTGCATTAAAAAAATGTTTGTATTGTTTGTTTAAAAACTGTCGCTACAACGAGATGGAAATGAAACTCGAAACAACAGCATATTAAGATAGCGGCAAAATATGAGGGGAATATTCATACTTGAAGCTAGACGTTTCCAAGTGTGACGTCATAGGGGAAAGCAGGGAAGCTATGAATGAATGATTTCCTTTCTTTTGCGGAGGTTAATCTAAAACGTAGTATGCATATTGTAATGAACAACTTCGAAGCTAAATTTTCGAACTATTTTTAATGTCTAAATAAATTGACTCTATTTCAATAATCATAATAAAATGTCTAATTCATTAATATTTAAACAATTGATGACATTAACATACGAATTATAATGTTCTATAATACCAGAGTAGTAAGATTAATTATTTTTAATGCTATTCTATTGAGTTCCGTTTGAACAAATACTCCTCAGATATTAAATTGTTAATTTGTTTCTAAGTAAGAAAACGACCTCTTCATTCTAATTAAAAGTTTAATTATTTGCTTTACATTACTGATTGTAAATGTACGTGTATACAGCAGTGTCAGACGGCTTCACTGAGAGAACATAATACTCCGAATTCATTTCTTAATGTACAGCCCATGCGCATTATAGAAGATTGCTTTATGTATTCTGTTAACTATATAGGTGTCTTAGAAAGTCACTGAGACATAAGGAAGTACATTATCACTGATTTGATAGATTGAAACCTAACAGTTCCAGAGAACATTAAGTTTTAGAATCAAATTTTACAGAAAATTAGGTATATCAGTATATCTAATACGATAACATACAATCCGATATATTTACACATTATAAAGTTATACTTGATTAAATTAATATATAATATATATTCTTGAAATAAAAAAAAAAAAAACAAAACTTTCTAATACTAATTATTACAACGCGTTACCGACTAAATTGGTGGTGCTTTTTTTTAACATAAGTTTAGCTAAAATCGGTCGGCGCAGCATCCGTCTCATTCTTCCGAATTTATAAAAATAAAAGTGTGCTGATCCAAAAGTTTATTCATGACACGGAAGCAGGACCCGTTTTGGAAGCCGGTATCTCATGAACATCTCATACCACAGCGGCAGATGTACGCTATTTATAATTAAATTATTTATGCGAAGAAAATAAAACGGCAAACATATTATATTTATAACAGGACGCTTACAATGCCACAGAGATCATCTTGGAATGAGACAAACCAACAGTCAGATTAGCTGGATTTAATACGATATTTGTTTAAATTACGTAAACAAAGCAAAGCAATCTGTATAATTGTGTGCATCCGTTTTAAGACTATAACAACATACATTTTACATATTTACGATCTATGTATTATTTACTCTAGCTTTTCCCACGATCAAAGATAAATATAACTAAAATCATATCATTTTGTATGCAAAATATATAATATATAAATGAAAAATAAAACGTTCTCTAATTAAAATATGTTTTATCGTCATTTTATATTTTTTAAAAAGGTACAAATATCTTGTATATAAAGAAACTAATTTAAACTTGCTTGATAATGTATTTATTTTATTTTAAACAAAACATCACAAAATTTAAACTGTTGCTATGTTACGTTTGTACGAACCTTTGAATCGTAATTACCCATTGATATAAAAAGTTCCGTTCCGTGATTGAACCAACGTAATTAGATACAACAGGACCAAATCAGCATTGAGAGCAACGATTTGCAATCGTTTAATACTCTCACTCCTTTTAATCTACGTTGTGTCAATTCAATTACCTTCTAACGATAAAAGTTAACTCGTCAACTCGACGCGTTTGTAGTTGTTAAAACTTTTATGTATTCCCGACAGCCTCCCACTCCCAGATTTAAGCCTATAAGTTAAATTTGGATTTCTCTTTTAGTTACTAAAAATGTTTTCTAAAAAGATTATTAGAAATATCTTACGAAATTTAAAATACAACAATAAACAAGAAATACCTATATTTATTTTCAAAACGTAATTATAGTTCTGTTTATATTAATATTTAAATATAATAATTTAATACTCTCAATTCACATAACAGATAATAATGATGTGTAGGTTCTGACGATATAAGTCACTTCGAAGCAAGATTAAAATTAAAATGTATCTAAAATAGTTTTAATTTACAATTATCATTTCATTGTCGTGACTATAAATTACTGAATAATATCACAATTAATTGCACAAATAATAATGTTATGGAATTTAAAATGTTATGGAATTAATAAATGTTACTTAACCATGTGACAAAAAGTTAATCACATAAGTTGATTAACGACTGCCTCGGATCAACTTTCGTGTAAATTATTTGGTACGGTGTGAGGTCCCCAAACTTTTTGTGCCCATTAAAGGGATCGATTGAACCACACTAAGCAGTTTCTCGCAAACTCTCAGCCTTATTTCTCACGGTTCTCCAATGTTTAAAGACACAAGAATAATTTCGTAAATGGCGTGAATATACGAACAAACGTGGTAAATAATTGTATATATTCGTAAATCATATTTAAATATAAACTTGTATTTTAAGTCTATCAATCTATCGTCATAATTTTACATATTTTTTTTTTTAACCATGTTATTTTTTGTCAATTAACTTTACTCAACCTTTACTTATAGAATTGCCATATATAGAATTCTATAATTCCTAAATATAAGACTTCAGTTGGAGTTAATAAATTAATTTAATATTTTTATAATGTCCCAATAGGTATACCTTCAATGCGAAAAAGATCATCCAATTTTAAAATACAAATAATAGGTATTAAGCGTTTAAGTTAACAAAAGGTATTTCAAGTGACGCGCCCTTTGATCGGTCGTGTTTTGTCGTTTCCCAGCATGTCATTGTCCGACACCTGAATGGACTCGTCGTCATACAGGTGCATGTTATTTGGAGAAAGATTTTTCGATAATAATATCCGTTTATATGATTTTTAATGCCGTCTCTTTAATTATAAAGTAGCTTATGTTAATTCAGGACCCTCATATTGACCGGTAAAAAGTCGCAGGCGCAACGGTTAACGACGGTTATGTTTAGTGAGCGTAAAGAGGGGCCACCTGTTATTGGAAATAAGCTATTTACTCGTGCTTTAATAATAATATGTTTTATGATTACTATATTTTTGTTTCGTAAATGAAGTATTCATATGTGTAAATCAACTGTTATAGCAAGTTTTTAAAAGGAGTCTGTCTTGACGTTGAATTTTTAAGTGTAAATGTAAAATATTGCAAATAATCATCTATGTGGATGTATTCTACTTTGATCTGAGAATGTTAGTATCTTTACAAATTATTCAATAGTCCTAATTTTCTTTCCCAACAAGCGTTTACTTCATTTAAGTATAATAATACTGAGTATAATTTACAAGTATGTAATTAAAAAGGCTCAAGCTTGGCGCAGTAAACTATTTCTCGCTTCGAACAATAGTAAGCATTCGATGAGTGGCACACAAATTGTATTCTAAGCGACTTGAGTAGCATCGAGAAAACTAGTACTCAAAAAGAGGAATAGTTTGCTATTTTATCTACAATGAAGTTACGTGTTAAGTAACACTCAATAGTGTTTCATTGAGGTTAATGACTTTTAGATATAAATGACTTGACTAATATATATAAACGACTTGACTAATATATATAAATGACTTGACTAATATATATAATTATTTTTCTCTAAGTATACAACGATAAATATAGAGTAGGTTTATTTTCAGCTTAATTTGATAGTAAGTAAAATAAATTTGTAATTCCACGTGTAGTTTGCTCTACGTTGCAGAACACCGCAATGGAATTTACAGGTCGTTAAAGTAATTCCACCGAGCGACACTAACCTAGAGTTAACTCGGTACTTTTTGTTCCTGGATAACTTTTATTTTGCCACAACTTAAAGATATGAGAAAATCTTATTTGTTTAACTTTTGCTAAATAATATTTTTTTTACGAATTTTCTACGATCTTAAATAGGAATTTAATTATACATATCTCTGTAATTATTTTATTTTGTGATATGTATACAGTTTACCAGATGAAGCTAATTAATCGCTTACTGACAGACATATAATTCGACTCAAGTTATATAATTCGACTGTAGACACTATTTTGTTAAAAACGTTCTTTGAAATTAGTAATAAAAACGTTTCATGTTTCTAAGTACTTAATAACAGAAGCTCGACTTAATTAACACGTAATTTACTTTCATGTTTAAAATAGATATAGCACTAAGTACCTTACAAAACGTGTATGGAATAATATCTTATATACAAATAATAAATATGTAGTATTTAAGTATGCTGTATAAGAAATTTACTTAGAACCCTATCACATCAATAATAAGTTCTTTTTTATGTCTGATAATTAAATGACAGCAAACATATAATTACTTATTTTAATCCAATACAAAAATACAGCATAGTAAGGCGTCTTCTCCAAATTGTCTTAAAAGTAAGATACGTACCTCCTTTGAAATTTTCGCAAGCTGGGTGCGAATCTCAACAGTCGTAGCTCTTATTTCTTGTCCTTCATACTTGAGGCGACCAACTTCGCTATCCAGCTTATCAACCCTGGCCTCCTGGGTGCGAGCCAGCTGGGACAGGTCCGTGGTTTCAGACAAAGCACGCTTCAACTGTGGACAATTAACAACCTGGTATTGAATTCTGTTTTTAAATATAGACATAAATAATAGGTTTACAATTTTAATTTATGTCAAGTTTTGACATTTCGTTGTTAGTAATTAATTAAAATACGTGTATTAATCACTTTGTTAACATCCATAAAGATTACATTTCAATAGTAGAAAATTAAACAATCAGGTTTAACAATATTAAATATTATTTTTGAGTTTATAACTGTTAACCAATGGAAACACTCCCTTGATCATTTTACTTTTTTTAATATTTGTGAAATGCTTTTATCAGCCAGAATTTAAAATGTGAATGCGTTTTTCAATTCTACTCTTATGTGCTTGCGAAGTAAACAGCATTATTCCTCTTACCTCATTACGGATCGTCTGAAGTTGACGAAGTAGTACCGAACTATTAATGCTTCGGCTTAGTTCCCGCATCTCGACGCGAAGTTCTTTCATGGAACTCTTAGCCCATTGAAGAGTAGCCTGTTCATTGCGAGTGTGGTTATCGGTGCACGGGGTTGCAGTGTTTTTCCTGTAAGAATTATCTTATTAATATTTCTTTTTAATTGTATAAAAATTTATTGTATCTTTATGTTATATTTTTAATGAAATAATTAATGTTTATGTAATGAGGTAATTTGCTTAGAGATGTTTTAACGTGATTTAACGTGTATATAGTGTCTAATACACGTTAATTACATCGTAACATTGATATTTATTACTAATTGGCCCAAAAGTCTATTAATAATTTCTACTATTATGTTGAATAATAAAAGGTGTTTCAATACAAATAGCTTTATTCAATTTAATTCAAAGGCAGCGTTTTTGGGTTTATCAAAACATTCATACAATTATTTTTTTTTTTACATTCATAAAACCGCACAAGTTATAGCATAATTGACACACGTACTATTAAAATAAATTATCTCCTGTTATTAATAAGCAATTATATGTATCTCAATAATTTATTAGTACTTTCATATAATACCGCAATACTGTAAAGTACTCTTTAATGAGTAGCGTTGTGATCAGAGGGCATAAGAGTACAGGATGTTACGCAAGAGTGCACCAAGCGTGTCTCCTCTGCACCCCTTTATTATACATTAATATTAAATAAATAAACTACACGCTGTTTTAACATTTATAAACGAGAACATGTTTTAACCGACATCAAATATAAAGCCAACCTTTCAATACAGCGGCATAAATGTGTTTTGGATAGTTTATCTTTTAAATAAAAAAATGATCCATGTGGGACAGTCGGGTGCTCGAATATGTTTACAAAACTTATCTCCAAGTGATACGATAAGATCTGATACGATCAAGTAATAATATTTTTTCTATTGTAGTTCGACCGCGCGCCGCACCCATTTAGACCGGTATTTCTTATCAAATTATGGTAAAATGACAATTATCTACCGATTCAAATGAAAGTACGGATTATTTACAAATTTTGTTGATACATTTGGTTACTTAGAACATATTATTAGTATTTTATTTATATGTTATAAAAGCGATTGAAAGATTAATTGCTTTTTACGTTTTAACCAATTACCATGAATTTTTTCCTACCCGTTTGGAGGGGTAAAGAAAAATATACCTATAAGAGCAAAAAATAAAACATTACTATAAAGTTATTTTTTTATCCCCTTGTAACATAAAAAGGCGATTTAAAAATAACTTTTATAGCGTCGTCTAATAATAAATATATATTGTTTATGCATACAGTACAATACCATAGTGAAGTCTCTTCTATACGCTAGATTTATATAAAATAGTATTAATTCCAGTATTATATAATGTCCTCATTTATTATTCAAAATAACCAAAGTCATTTTCATTTCAAAATTAACTATTAGATTGTAAAGAACATACAGATAATTAATTTAATTAATAAAAATAAAATGATATTGTTTCCCAATTATAGAATTTAACTTTTCAGAGAACTAATTACTTGTAAAAGGAATACATATATCTATTATTAATAACTACGGCATACATTATGAAGTTAGTTTTCGCGAGTTACAATGTTATGCTTGAAGCTTCCTTTTACAAAGGATGCGTTTTAAGATAAAAGATAAGATAAAAGAGTAGGAAGAAGTCTTCAACTAGCATTATTGAAACACTGTTCAGTAAACAGACTTTTACAGAAGTACTTGAAGTTAATTATGTTGAAGACATACAATTTTAAACTCGTAACTATATTATCCTGTAAATTTAACAACATGCTGTATATACAAAAATAGCAAAAGATGTATTAAGGACCTAATCTTACGTAAAATCTTAGATGTACATAATATATATATATTTTTTATCTTTAAATTTTTATACAAATTACATTATATAAAAATCTCATCATAACTTTATTACTGGATGTATATTGGATATTCATTAGTAGTAATATTTTATATAGGAAAGGTATGTTAATTATGTGATCTGTTCAAGCGATTGCCGAATTCGATATTGACCGTATGTTATTAGATGAATCTGCACCTGCCCTTCGAATGACTTCGAAATTTCTGACCCAAATTTTGTAACTCTCTATCGAATTCCAATGTATCAAAGAGCTTACAAACAATGAAATATATGTTTAATAATTTATTGTTCATTTTTTCCTAAATTCATATTTTTTTATACGTCATTTTAGCCGAAATAACAATTTTATTAAAGCATTTTACCGCCCTCGGCAATATCGGATGTGGGCTGGCAGTACATTACTTCCGGTCGGAACATAAATAAACATAATACAGCCAGATGTTCACCCCCATCACTAGTCTAAAAAACTGACCCCCATCAAAGTAGAGCCCACATCGCGTGGAGAATAGTATAATAATCATTTTAAAATAGATTTTTCTTTAAAAAACGTACATTATATCACCTGACTAGTGAAGTGTGGTTAATTTATCATTAGAAACTGTTTTCGTAATCTTATTAACATTGAAATGAGTTTTTAATTTAGATTATTAATTATAAAAAACGTGTCAATCTATTAATTTAATGCAAGTCAAAAACAAAATATATAATTATCAAAAGTCTTGGTACCTATATTTATCTAACGTTAAATAAATATAAAATTGGAATCGCTATTAAAGTAACGCAGTCCTTACATTAAATTATGAAGGGCATATTATTTATACAAATATAATTTACTTAAAGGCTCCAGACGAATAAGGTATTATTTTTAAGGCAGTAAAAATAACTACGATATATCCGAAATCTCCCTGACCTTCATCCCCAATGGCACTGAATCTTCAGTAATAGAATATCTATTTATGAAGTTTTATAACAACGAGTATATATTCTTTTCAACTATATACGTATATTAAGTTTAGTATAATAAATAAAAGTAACTAAAGTAGATTCTAATAATTTTCGTGTTTACTTTTTTAAAGATATTCAGTAACCTCGGCATAACTATTTTGTTATATTTATTGTAGTTATACACGAGTAGTATATATATCCTACTCGGGTATAACTACATTGGAAAATATATTGCAATCTTTTTATTAGTAAAGTCCGAGCAGGTGTTGAGATAAGGTTAAGAAATTTTAGCCCTTAGAGGCAAAGTGATAATGCTATAAGTCTTACTAGACCCCCGTTTCACTGCCGATAAAAATAAACCTGGGGAAAATAGATCAACAAAACCTAAGCACACAGCTGGCGTTGTTGCATTCCAGTATGCTAAGCCATTCGGTTACTATACTACTGAACACTTCATTTTTGTAGTTTAGTTAAACTCGTTATACCAGCTTTAAGACGAAGCTTAAGATCTTGAGTAGAAGATTAAAACTGGGAAATTTATTTTGCAAAGCTCAAAGCACTCTATATCACTGTGGAAGTTGTAAAGTAATAATATAGGGGCCTGATCACAGCGAACACGATGCGCTAAGTCACCTCTTAAGTTGCCGCGTCTACTTGGGCAGGTGCTGTTAAAATACCAACCGTACGATATACAATCACAATTAACGTAAAAAATATCTTGCAGCTGATTTTAAATCACGTTTTTTTTTACTATGTTTTGTAATTAATATTGTATAAACATATTTGGTATCTTATTTGAAGATTTTAATAAATTACAATTGGGATAACTGTAACTTTGATTCTAAGTGTGATGTTGGGGAGTGCATACGTTTTTGAGGACATATATAAATTCTTTATAAATACGATAGTTACCAATGTACCTGAATAGGCGTTTTGGAATAGTAAAAAAAATGATCTATGATGTTTAAAAATGTGACTTTTTTATTATTTCTTATTAATTTATTTCAAGAGTTTAATATCAAAGATCATGTGGTTATTAATATTGTTACAATTTATATATATTTTAATACTCAATTTCACGGCCTTGTGCAAGGCTAATAAGTGCAATTAAGAAAACAAAGTAAGTAATTATAAAATACCTTACAAAAAACAAACTGATCAGATGACCTGGTTCTAAGTAAGGGCACTTGTTTCTTGGCTGCTTTCAAACACCACTTCAAACATCTTAACATTATTTTATGAAACGTTGTGAGATTTCAGAATAGAGAACCTTAAACGCCTAGTTAACCTATTAAAGATAAGGAACATTATAAAACACGCGATATTTCTTTTTAAAAAGATCTTGATGACAGCACAAGTGGTTCCAAAGATTTTGTTTCTGGGAAAAGTTTGTGTTTTAAATAAGATCGATAAGATTTTGATAATATTTGAGAGAGAAAAAAAATCTCTATATATATATAATAAAATAAAGATTATAAAGAAATATTTTTCGTTATATTTCTTCTGTAATAATAAAATTATTTCCTCGTCCTACTTGTAACTTTATTTACATTAGATAACTCGTAATCAAACTACCAAATAAGTTGTATTAGTAACTAGAATTAATATAAGATAACCTATATTTTTTGGAACTTATAGTTAATTCAAGATAGGTTTATCACAATTTCGTAAATACTACCTAAAAGTGAAAAAAAACTTCTTCTCTCAATCTTCTTAAGATCTTAAACTAATTATTTAATCCTTAAGTAACTAACTGACTGCAAGCTCTACATTTATTTTTATTTTCACAAGTTTTGGGAAATCAAACTCTAATACATTGTTTAATGAACTTAAGGTTACATTTCTAATTAAATCAGTTACATTTTATAGATCATTTAATCCTCAGGTAATAAAATTATCCAATTTACGTTATAACAGAATATTTCAGAATATTAAAAATAAATCGCTGTAGAATTTACAATAAAACTTTGCTTAGCTTATTTACGTGGTATAGATTTTGTCGAATTCATAATTAAAAAAACTTCGCATCGCTTTCAATAAATCGCTTTTATTATTATGTTATTAATATTATACTATTTTTACAAAGTAACAGTTCTGAATATAAAATATACAGCTAATTTCATTAATATTGGATACTTCAAAGGATATAAAACAACGGATGATATAAAAAAAAGAAACACTTAAACTTTAACGCGACGCTAGCATATCGAATATAAACAATAACAAAACTTACTTGAGTTCTTCAATTTCCAGGTTAAGGCGCAAAACATCAGCCAGGTGCAAAGATTTCAGGGTCTTAAATTGCTCGCTCAGGAATTGCAATTCTTTTTTAATGTCAATTTCGCGAGCATTCACCGTCCACAAACAAATAATAAGCGCACAAAGTTGAGCGAACTTCATCATTACGACCAAAACGAACGTCGGACGGAGTAATTATAATTCGCGGATCCGACGTCTGTGTCGCTCTGTGGTCACGACTGGAATGAACCGCGGCCTGCCTGTGCCCACAGCCTTATTATACAGAACGCAGGGTGCGCTTAGTAAGCGCAGATGCGTTCAACAGTTGTTCGACGCCGAAACCCGCAGTGAGTCTGTACCTGCACCTACAACCATGGTTATCCAATATACAAAAACTAGTTTTTTATTATCACTTCAAAACATGAAAAAATAATTGCCTAAATTGTTTTATCATAAGATACAAAATACTATTTTTTTTTATTCTAATTCATGGAAATTTAATTTGATATTAAAAATAAAATCTATCATTGCATAAATTAACACGAATCTTTAAAGTATGCAATACTTATTATTATGTATTTATAAATGTATTTATTTTTACCGAGATATCGGTGCAACAAAGTGAGAGCCCGTATCTATTACTTAGCATTTATAATATAATTTGGTTCTAGTTCTAGTTCTTAAGTCTGTAATCAGCACTCTTAAGTTTTTAAAGAAGCTGGGATTTGTCGTAAGACTATAATAAGTAGTATATTAAGTTGGCCGGAGGCTTAATATCTGGCAACCGCTTCTGCCAGAAGATTAGTTAGAAAATAGAATGAGAGGTACTGTGCCAATTTCTTATTGTAAAATAAAAAAATCGCTAAATTTTCGTTTACTTAATAATGAACGCTTATTTTAAACTACAATCTGTTGATATTTATACTTGTAGTGCATTTTTTAATTAATGAACGCACTAGGGCAGCAGAAACACGAGCTTTTAGTTTGCATAATTTTAATTTGATTTAAATGAAACTCATAATGATGAGATTTATTTACCATACAAAAATATTTGCATTAGACATTGGCGCTATGGATATTTTACAGATCATATTAAGAAATGTATGTTATTATAAAACAAATATGTATTTTATATAAACTTTCACAATTAATATTCCAATTCCCAACATAAATAGTATCAGTAGTTAAACAAAATTATATTAAATTTTGTTTACATTTATCTGCAAAGAGAATCAAATAATACAAATACGCTTTGACTGCTACGAACTCTAAACAGATCTCAAAATAGATCGTATTTTATATTGAAAATACCTTTGGTCTTAATTACAATTAATTCTCATCGAGCTTAAGTTACGAGAAGCAACATGATATGAAACCTTTTATTTTCAACATGCGTTCTCAATATTCCACCTCATTGACCAAAATGCGAAAACAGTATGGCATGCATGGTGCATGGTGCATGGTGCATGTTGCATGGTGCATGGTGCATGTTGTTTTTAAAATTAATAACTTTATATTGCTTACAAACAATGATATACCATTTAATTTTATGGTAAAATAATACTTAACAAATTTAGGGAAAAAAATTGATCCACATTTATTTAAACAAACAATATTTGCCTTATACATATTTAATATCTACATTATTTTATTTACCAACACTATTATTGTGAACTTTTTGAAACTACAGCAAAAGCGTAGAGCATAAAATATACTTTTAGGAGTTTGTTAAATACACTATGATTTTACAAAGTTTGTGATCACAGTATATACTCAGGATAAAGGCCTCTTCTAGGACCAGATTAATTTTTTAAATGAAAACTTTGGTATTCGGAAACTTCGGAAATAGTCCGGAACTTAGTCTTCTAATTTGTTTCGGTACCATATCACGATATTCGGTACTATTAAATAAATAAAATTGCCATCTAGTTTCTCTAACGTATAAATAAGTCAGTAATAATTAATCTGAATACTAAGAAAAGTATAATAAGTTATTAAAAAAACCATTAAAAGTTTTTATTAGTGATCACTTGTGTATGTAAAACGTGTTTAATTAATTCAAGTTAACATCAACGTGTGGAGTTATGTGACGTCTGGAAGTGTTATGTAAAACTTGTGAAGAGAAAGTACTCTAGATATATTTTGGTAAATTATTTTAAATACGTCGATTTCAACTTACGACTACTACTGTGTACTGACTCAATATTACCGCTTGCAATCTGTTCGCAAATTATCTTGAAAATAATAACTAACAAAACGAAATTTCAGATTTTTATACAATGATCTTATATGAATATGGAATATCTTATGGTTGCAATTATCAAGTAATGCTAAATATTATTTTTGATGTCTTTGATTCTCATATAACGATCTAAATGTCCAACTGTTTGTTGAGCTTTGGTTAATCTTTTGGCTTATATATGTTTCTGAAGATGCATATAATATATAAACACAATCAATAACTTACTAATGCTTATAATACCGGTATTAAGTTCTTTACGATTAATCTGTTTAAAGAGTTTTTTTTGTTAAAAATGTCATACTAAGTAATTCATTTGGAATGATTCCTGAATGGAAAGGAATGGGATGAACCTTATAGCCCTAACACTGTTGATTTTATATTTTCACCTTATTATACTATAATATTATCATAACTATGTTAATGATATTTTAATAACTAAATTTTTTTTTAAAACTAATCCAATCATTGTCACAAGGGCTACTTTGACCTAGATACTCTATAAGAAAATTAAAGTACTGTATTAAAGCTTATGAAGTTTAATTTATGTATGAATATATTTATGTATTTATGTATTATAAATGTATGTATGTAATTTTCACTTCTTTACCAGAATTTCCAATTGATAATACCAGACATTACGTAGAAATATTTATACATTTTATTGTTCGTAAACTATTCCGAACGGCTATGTCAAGTCCGATGGGGCAGCGGCAGATATCTGCAGCACGTTTTCTATAAATAGATATAGAAAGGATTTAACGGGTATAAAGTTGCCCATACGTGACCTTTTCTAGGTTTTAATCGGTTGAATGATTGCCCTTGCATTTCATTTTGCAGCGATTCTAGTTTCCAGACGGGTCGTTACATCACTATTTATTATATATAATGTAGTAGATATTATGCACACAGCAGGTATTATATACATAACACCTACTATTAATATTAACTTATATTAATCAAGGTGTTCTCTATTGGTTGTTGTGATTTTTGACTACAAAAATGCCTTATTTTCTGTGTACCTATTCTTATTTTTTCTGACAGCTGCCTCAGTGCATAGTTCAAAAAAGTTAATCTTTTCAATGATGTCTATATCTGATAGCTTTTCTATCTGCAAAAGTCACACATGCCCGTCGAAAGAGCACTCTCGAGATGAGTTCATCGAAATGAGAAACGTCACAGAGTAGATACGAAACAACAGTGCACTATCTTGTAATGAGTGCTTAGGTTAATTTAATGTTCTAAATTTTAGTTAAACCTCCAAGAATTCTATATATTTTTATTTTATACGATTTTAACCACACCTATGAATAAATATGTATGTGTTTAAAAGTACCGTCTATTAAACCCGCTACGTAGCAAGTAATCTATCTCTACGTAATACTTCTACAAGACTCTACGTAAACAAAATATATTCATAGTAAACTTAATGTTTTTACAGCATTTTTTAAAAAGCAGAGTGTTTTATTTATGAAAATTATAATATTGCTTTATTAATAGTATATGGTAAAGTAGGACAAAGTAGAGCGGCTCTATTAAAAGGGACAGAGACGACAGGAACGTTGTCCCAGAGGTCGCAGGTTCAAGTCCAGTTCGTAATGATGAAGTTGTTACTTTATATACATTTATTACATATAAGTTTTTATGTTTACAATTTAATTTCTTCAAGTTCCTCCTTTCAAAGTTCAAACCTGACGTTAGTACTTACATATAAACACACGTAAATACCTACTTCACATCTGAAATGTAAGAAACCGCGAAGGAGGACGTATCTGAGTATTTCGTTCGTTTCCGGTGTTTAATTATGCGTGATTCGCTAACTTTGATAGAAAGCAAATTTATTTATTTTTATTTTATTTACTTGTGCTTATTATACACATTTTAATTTAATTTTATATACATGTTTATTTATGTCAGTAAACACTACATACATATTAATAATATGATATGATAATTATATTCGTACAAATATTTATAATTGTGAACATTATAGTTAATAAAACTGTTTATAACTGACTAAAACTTTTTATTTATTTAAATAGCTATGACTTAAAGGAAACTATTGTACAAAAATCTTTGTAAACGCTATCCTATTCATTATAAAACCATTTATGTTTCAAACGTGCTAATGTTAATATTCTATAAAATATCGATTTTTTATAAAATATTAACGTCAGCACGTCAGCACTAAGAAACTTACATTCGAATATTATTATTTTATTAATAGGTAAAATAGGTAGTATAACTCAAATTATATTAAAAAAACATGCGAAAACCACTTATCGATTAGTTGATAGCTTAATATATAACAATAAATAACAATTTTATTTGTTACGCTTATTTTTGGGTAAGCCATTAGATATTTTGATTTTTGATTTTTGACTTTATTCTTCAAATACAAATTAATGTTGCTGTGAATATCCTCACAAATCTTTTAATATTAAGTAAAATTAAATTACGTGAGAATACACAAAACCCACAGTACTGTTCCCAGCATCTCAAATGTTGGCAACATATGGACACTATAAAAGCCAGGTGAATCCAAATTGCAAGCTACAATTTAAATTTCTTTTTATTTATTGTATAAGATTTAGTCATACACTATTGCTATTTAATAAAAAGTATATAAATATAAAGTATGTATATGTATAAGTATGTTAATCCAAAATCTATTCTCATTTTCGTGCCACATACGTTTACGGTTCATTTATTACTATTTATGTTGTTTTGTATACAACATACGAACAAGTAGCTTAAATAAAAATGATTAAAAAAAAATCAGCCAAGCTCATAATCATTTTATTAACCTATCCATTATAAAAGTTTGTCTCCTCAATCATTGTAATTAGATTAAATATATTTCACAGTAAATGGCGCGTCACATTGAAAGTAGCAAAAGTTCATTGTTATAAATTCTAATAACGCAGATATGTCATAAAGAGATAGAGAATATTGTAAGCCGTAAAATACGTTTGATGTTGACCAGAATGTCTAGGACATGCAAATTAATATTACCGATTGCTGTCGCGAGAAACAAAAGTTCAACTCTCGCACTATTGTCCAATGAAATATTAATACATCCTGGAATATATGACAAAGCTTTTAGAACTTTATTACTCACATCTTTGACGCTTTATAAAATGCTAAGTTAAATGATTTTATACATTATTATTATATTAATATCATAGTGTTTAGAAGCTCTCCCATACATACGTTTTTTTTTATTTTAAATCTTATTAAAAAAAGATGGACTAATGTTTTAACTTGTGCTCCATTTTTTAAAACTATTAAATTTAGGGTACAGAATTACTTATTGTATATATAAACGCCTCTGAAAGAAGACAGAGACAGGTGCAGATAAATTTGACACGTTTTTAATTTAAATATCCAGTTCTGTTTAATCGCGATAAAGATAAGAATATTTTATTTTAATATAATATCTTGCTTAATATATAAATAATATATTAGGCGCTATTACTTACAGAGGTTATTGAAATAATATTCCGGTATATTCGCTTTTACCTTTTAAATATTTGTATTAAATTATAATACCTAAAGTAATGACGTCCCAAAAAATATTAAAATTGAGTTAATGAAATTGATAAAGCAACCGAATATCAAAATGTACATTTCAGCTATTTGCACAATGTTATTGCAATAATTGTTAAATATAAATAGTTTTGTAGTTTCGATTTTTAAAACAAAAACTTAAATAACAAAGCTCGGGTGACTGGATATACAAAATGCTATAAAAATATATTTTAAACAAATAAATAAAAATATGTGTGTCAATATATTTTAGCAGGTATCATCAAGCAGATGGCTTAAGTAGAATCCATTTGTGAGATTCGGCACTTACGCAAATGACTGAAGGACGCTGCGGTGCGACTGATGACCACGAAACACGAAATACTAAATGAGAGTCCTGTGATGTCTGAAGACACTACCAAAAACAAAACTTTACAAAGTGTATACACAGCTTTAGGCACACTCACACATATTACTGTTTATGACATTATATTATTATGTACAGGATGAAAACTTTCATATAAAGTTCAACAATATGAGTACGAAGTATCCAATTTGGTCACATATCCTGTAGCGGCGAAACTATTTCTATTCGAGAAACATACGAACTCGACAATTTCAGATTTGCTAACTGTGTTTTCTGAATAGTTTATTAGAAATATGTAAAGTTTTGTGTATAAAAAGTATTTATGTCAAAGCACTAGACCACATCACAGACATCGTAAAGAGTTCCTCTCTTTACAAAGAAGTTGTAAAGAGAGGAACTCTTTACAACTTCTTGATTTAAATATTTCTAACACTGTTGGTGTCAAAGGTGAATACTCTGTTCCTTTAATATTCATTATAATTTTGTACAAAATAATTTTAAAAGTAGGTAGTTAATCGGACTTTTTATCAAGAATATTATCAAAATAAGGTATTACACTTCGAAAGTAAATGTAATAAATTCGTTTAATAACAAGACAAATACCCATTTTGCAAGTTTAAGATAATTATACAGCTTTCAAAAGTATGCAAAATAAGCAATTACTTAGAATCCCAACCCATCTATTATATTATCTTATAAAATCTAAGTACCATTTATGTATTAAGACAAATTTGTACAAATATCAAACGTATCTAGAACAAAATATTGATAAAAAAATATTTAAAAGAAACAAAAAAGTATAGTACATCTACAAGACACAAAACTACAGTAAAAGACTGTTTTAAATTGTCTTGAAATTTCTGAACCAAACACCTTAAAATTCAGGTGAAATATTTTGAGGAAATTTTGCAATATAAACTTATTTCAGGAAATTTAACAAGAAATCCATTACATTATTAACACATTCCATTTATTAGTGAACTTTTATTTTTGATACAGAAAGGTTTTAATACTTGACACTAACGTAATAGCTTTCCGGGAGGGAGTGTGTCAAATCCTGCAATTCGAGTCGAATCCGGGAACTTTAATCTCCGTTCACAAATAGATACAGGAATTTACTATGAACCAGAAATTAAAGCCTCAAAGAGATTCGAAGAGCAAAATAGAAACTGTTGTCTATTAGCTTCAAATTTCTAATATCGGAGTTTTCAGATAACTCCGATTGACTTGAACCTGAACTTTGTAACGAGTTTATCAAATACGTATGCCAATATATATACCTACATAATAATGACGTACTTATTACAGTGTCTCAACTCGATACGATAAATTATTTTGCAAAGATATGTTATTTCTACAAAAGGTTTTAAGTATGGTTTGCAAAGCCCATAGACATTTTATGTCTATGCGAACCTATTATTTTAAGTCTAACATTTTTATTTTTCTTAAAATATATTAAACCAAAAATCGTTTGGTTGTAAAAATTTAAATAGCAATTCTAAAATTACCTACACTTTAGGAATTTACAAATAATTTATTTAAACATTATCAATTTAGTCGCTTGAAAGATAAATGTTATTTAGGTTCAGAAAATGTTATACTCAGATTATTTCAAGTAAGTCAAACTGATTATGTTTATAAATAACAAAATAATTTAAGTTAAAATACTCTTTAATATTTCAACTTCACTTTACATTTTATTGCAAAATGGCGGTAAAAATTTGCAATTACTTATATTATTTATAAGCCTCATGAGAGTTAATTTGTTAAAAAATGTATAATATTTTGACGACGGAACTTTGATTACAATAAATTAAGAATTATATACAACATATACATATTTCCTCAGAAAATAAATGATCAATTTTGATGTATTAATCTTACGTTCTGCTTAAGTCTTATCATTCAAATAAAACTGTTACACAAAACAAGCTTCGGTTTAACCGATTGTCTTCATCACAGTATAAGTAAGCACTGTGATTTATATTTGGAACTTTGTTTCGTTTGTCAGATAATTGTAATTAGTTCTTCAAGCTATCTTACGCCATGGACATAAATTGAAATTATACAAATTGTATGACGTCACCAATAGTGAGCCACTGATGGTCCCTTACTTAAGTCATGAAGTTCCATACTGAGAGCGTTAAGGGAGTCAGAACACTTTTAAGGAGAACTTAAGTTGAATGATGGTTAAAGTGCCTCAAAATTGCTTTGAATGTTTATAGACTTGCAGCTGTTCTTAAATTCAAAAGCAATAGATTAGTGGTGCCGCGTGCTCGGATACATTTAGGCCGAAACACATTGTTATTAGTGACAGCTGCAAGACACGCTTCTATTAAAAAATGAGCACAACCGAATGCGTCTACCTGAGTAGTTTTTTGGTTTCCTTCAAGCGATGCCACACGGTGATAAACACCCGTGTATAAAATATCTAATTTCTGGTCAATCTAACTTTTGAATTTACTTAATGTTAACAGTATAAATGAAAACAATATAATACTAATGGACATGATAGGAAAGTTATTTGACTGCACCTTAGGTACATAATTTAAGAAAGACAAAAAAAAAATTTACTTGCTAAAACTTTTCATATGTATTAATTTTAAAAAAAATTTGGAACAAAATTGAGTTAAAATAAAAAAGTAATATGAACTGATATTGTTCTTAATAAAACACATAATTAATAAAACTCCTAGACATTAAAACATTAAAGAGAACATGGTTTAACGTGACAATTTGAAGGTTATAGTAGTAATAAAACACACACTACACTATGTATACCTACTAAATTAAAACCAGATGAGTTGGATGCTGCCTGTGATACAAATATTAGGAATGCAATTATGTTATAATTGTCATAGTCGGCCATTATTTCCTATTTAAATAATGTTATACATTCATGAACTAGCGGATAATATTCCACTAATTTAGACTACATTAATTTTAAATATACCATTTAAGCTTTGACTATGTAATGTTTTGTAAATTGTATGGATATTTAGTAATAGTATTTATTAACATTATTTTTGAATGTGTTAAAATAATTGTGTTATTTTAATAATATCGTATAATAAAACAAAAATAAACTGAGTTTTTTTTTTTATTATATATATTAGAGATGCGCCGGATTTTCGGTAAGTATTCGGAATGCGGTATATTCGGCATTTTTCATTTTATTCGTATTCGGTAAAATTATTCGGTTTTGGTGCCAAATATATTCGGTTCGAGTATTTATATTTATTCGGCTACATGACACGGCAAAGAACTAAAAGACAACTAAGATTTATGTCATACTAGCGAACCCAGCCCACTTCGCTGGGCTAACCCTTACTTTACCTGGTGGCGAGTTACATCAATGGGCATAGCATATTCGTTTTCTTCGAGGAAAAATACATAGTAATACCAATTTTTAGGACAATCGGTTGAACGGGGCGGAAGTCTATATTTGACAGCGCCGCCTGGTGGCGAGTTACATCAATGGGCATACCATATAAACCTTCTCCGTGGAAAAATACATATACATACCAATTTTCATAATCATCGGTCCAATAGTTTCTGAGTTTAGCTTCAAATCAATTTTTTTTTAAATATATCAAGTGAACGTTATTTTTTTTATGATTGCTAACTTACAATTAGTATTTAGAATAGTCAACATTTATTTTGAAACTTAAATCGTAATTTATTTTTAAGTTTCAAAACAATATTTTTAAACAAATCAACATATTTATTCATCTAGCCAGCAGCCACACGTAACGTACATGTTAGAGTTAGAACCTCTTTATGACAAAAAATCAATGTAATAGGAAACCGAATAGTTCGACCGAATATTTGGTTCGGTAAAGGTTAAACCGAATAGTATTCGATATTCGGTTAATCGCATTGTTTGGCGCATCTTTAATAGCTATATATGTTTTAAGGTGACTGCTTTTTATAAAGTACAACTAGACCAAATTCAAAACCTATAAAGCGAATTCAGAGATCATCACTCGTCGACTTTAAAATCCAATAAAAAGAGAAAATATACAAATTCATATGCAAGGTAGGTTGTTACTCATATTTATCGTCCTGAATCGTATACAATTACAAACTCTAAATGGCTTCTTTTGGCCGCCTCTCTTACAAGCCCCTGGACGAAGTCGCGACAGAGGCGCAGGCGCATATGTTGAACGCATCTGTCCTATCTCGTGCACGTTAACAAAGTAGCGCACGAGTCATACTTTCTTATAACAGGGTGTCGTATTAGTTACGATGTTGAGATTTTGATTATATTATTACAAATATTTTTTTTTCTTTTTACTATTAAGGAATATTATATTTAAAAAAATATATCAGATCACTACAATCTTAACACAATTAACTGATTCTAATTAGTTATATAATTTGGTTTGGTTAATTTGATTCTATTATAAAAAGACTCTTGTGTAATAAAAATTATAGTGACATGTCATAATTTAATTCCTCATAATTTTATAAGATTCTAGATCAACTTTTGGCCTACCAGTTTATCGATGAACCACAACCTGTATATTGATATCGGCCGAGATCACGGCGACACCTGCGCGCGCGCACCTGCTCGCCTCTGATTCGCCAAAAACGAACAGTCGGAGTCATCACCTGCAGCGCATCGATATTCTTGTTTGTCGAATATCAACTATCGATATTAATACGTATTAAATTATATAGGTATCTTAAAAACTTTAATAAAAACAATAAGTGATTCTAATAAACATTACAGTTAATAACACAATTTTGTCATATATTACATTTATTTACAGTAAAATTACGTTAATGTGCACGAACGATTTTATTTCTCATTATATCTTTAAAACCATTTTATTATCTAGGTATCTAGATATATAGTACCAATAATTTACATCGAGAAAATAAGTTGCGTGTCCGCAAGCTGTATGTAAATGAGTTCGCATCAAGTTAGGCTCATTATGTAGGTGCTTTCGACTTTCGTTTTGATACACAAGGCGAACCAGCAGAAATATGTTAAATTATTTCTCTACAAAGTTCATAAAGCAACAATTTATTAGCATTTTTTGATACTTACATACGTGAAGTATACATCGATATTCATGTTTTGCCAAATGAATAAAAACTTTTAATACAATATTTAAATGCTATAAGTACTACAGTTTTAATTGTTTTTACTAAATAGTAGGTAATTACAAATTATTGAATTATTTATTGGTTTGCTTTTTGAAACCAAATTTATGTAAATAAGACCATAACAATGGTAACAGAAAGGAAAAGAGGTGAGTGAATCCGATTAATCAAATAATACTCAGAAATTTGGTGTTAATTTTTATTCAAACGGACGGTGGTATTTATCACAAACGTTACACTACACATAATATATATAAACTCTTAACTAATATATTGTATTTACAAAGTATAAGATTCTAGTTATATATGTAAGAATACTTATTATAATTGTTATACTTTTCAATATAATTGTATTACAAAGTAATATTTTGTGTCATAAAACTTAATTTACGTAATGTAATAAATTGTTTTAATACTACATTTGAATTCATTAACTAGATACTTCATAATACATATAAGGATTATATTATTATGCTGAAGTTAAGACAACTATTACTGTCATAGGAGCCTTTTATGTCTGACAGTTATTGGCTAATTAAGAATCTTCAAACTAATTGCATTATTTTTCTACACACTGTTAGTACACACATAGTAACGAGCTTAAGGCAATACAATATAAGGCACAGATTTTATAGGCTTTATAAAATAATGTATGTAAATATTTTAAACTAGACGCAACAGCTGTAGCTAAATCCAAACGAATGTATGACCATCTGTCGGCATATCGTCAACCACAAAAACTTTGTATAATAATCCAAGTTATATATAAAATGTTATAATTGTATTTTCATAAGCAATATATGAATAAAAGATAAAAGTATCTGCTAATTAAATACACTCTTGCAATTCATCGCCACTTGCAATTCTTCCAACAGGATCAATCAGACATAAAAGTACTTGGACTATTTTAAATGTGTTAAAAGTAATCTATACTTAAAACAATACGACTACAGAATGTGTTAATTATAATTGCAGATAACTCTTGCTATTGGGACTTGTCAAACTCACTGCGAAGCGAATGCGTTGCGAGTTGTTTTTATTTTCAAATGTGCGGTGAACCGTTTCCGTAAACACAAAACCACAGACGAGAAGGCGAAGCGAGTTAATTGCATTATGTAGCTGATTTTGTATGTATTACGTCAGACGTTTTTATATTTGTTTATAAACTATATTACACCCAGATGTATTGTTATCCAAATAAAAGACACCGAAAAATTTTAAATGTTTTAAAATGTTTTCAAAAGTAAATTACTATGCGATATATAATGATTTCTTTACTTGTTCGGTTCACTATCTGCCCACAGTACAAAATGTCGACATCGGTTCGCTTCGCTGTATATTTGACAAAGCCCTTACAATAAACGGTATACCTCGTAAACATGTTATTTTTTCAATGACAGTACTATAGTAACGTACTATAGTATCATTAACTTAATTTTAGTCTTAATGTACTTTTTTTAGTAATTAATGTTAATTTATGTTATTCAATAGCGCATTAACAGTTTATTAAACTCGACTAACATTTCCGAATTCTGATACAAACATCCTTCTAGACTAATAGTAACAATTTGATTGATGTAGTATCAAAAGTGGAAACTGTTTCATTAAAATAAACTCATTAGTAGTATTATGTTATTAATTTGGAATTATAATGACAGCTAATATGATTGAAATCTATTGAGGAATGTTTTTAAAATTAATTAAATTTACAATAGTACATTATTTGGGGCATTGAGATTTTATTTAATTGAAATTGATTGGGATATGTACAATGTTTTAAAATTTATTATTAGTATTTATATATAAAAAGTATATTTCATATTGAACTGGGAATAAGTGTTTGTTGTATATAAAAAAATATATAAAATCTTTACTAACTACGACAGAATCAAGCTGTACCGGACGCAGAAACGATTCAATACTGACAGGTGGTAGGTAACATCGTGTGCCGGAGTAGGTACCTACACTATAAATAAACAGTTTTGGGGCTATTTTTTAGATCGCCCTTGATTACAACTCGTATAGCCTTCCCTGTGAATAATTGTTGAGACGCTGCAGGTGGTACTACACGGAAATTAAATTTTAATGTGATCATTACAATTCTACATACCCATATTGTAATGAAATGTAAAATACCGACCGAACAAGCATACCGAATATACGTATAGGTATAAAGATGTATAATTTCAGATAAATCTTTCATTTAAAACTGTTTGCGAAGAGGTGTAAATTGTATTAAATTTATAAATGTAATTACAATCAGCGTCTATTTCTGTTAATATTAGATGATTGAGCAGCGAGATGTCAGTGTCGATATTCCAATTATTTTCCAATAAGTAATATACCCCGACTACTGCCACGATGAATGACCATTGCTAGCGCTGTTAGGAGTAGATGTTCCGGAGTCGTTCAAAAGCGAGTCATCGATACCGTCTTCATCGTTTCCGACTTCAGCGGTGTGACGACAGAACGGACAATGGCCCTTCGAAATGACTTGTATCTCGTAGTCCTCCATATAGAACAGCTGGAACAATATATATACAAGAATGCACTTTAGAGCGATTAAAAATAATACAAAAATGTAAATGTATTATTTCGTTTGGCGTGTTTCAATATCTTTACAATATAATTTAGTTAAGTGTACCTATGCGGTTCTGGTTTACCAAGCGGCGATTAACCCAACGTGTTTAACCACAAGCGGGTTATATTATATGTAATTATTTTAAATTTTCGCCCATACTACAAATGTTTCGACCAACATGTAAATTACAGTAAACTCTTGTTTTAGTTACTCGCTATACCGCGAACTCGGCTTTGACTTCCGACCACGCGTCATCAAAATATTATTGCTACCTCGTAGGTAAATAAAATAATAGATACACTATTAATTTCTATAGCTATACATGTCCATTTAAGTAAAACACTTCTGAAAAAATCATCAACAATGAAGATTTAAAAAGAATTCACAATTTTGTAATTATATTTATTTTCATAATATTAAATAGTAGATATTAGTTGATGGGATATTTTGAATAGGGCTCAGTTAATTCTGAGAATATTTATTATTATATTTATGTGTCGCTCGCCGCTCGCTGTAACGTGGTTCAATTTACAAAGACGATGTTGTTTCCTTTACATATGCATTATATTAGGTTTAATGTATTTGATATATTGTAAAATTACTGCGTAAAGATCCTAATTAACAAGTTACGGCTCTTTCTATTAAAAAAAATATTTGAATTGACTTCATTAATACTTGTTTTACAAGTATCAGTAGTAGCAGTAGTATCAAAATGAGTAGTATTTTTTAAACAGGCAGGTGGTGTATTATTAAGCATAATTCAGTTAATTTAATGCAATAAAACAACATGCGGGTTGAATAAATAATACTCGTCATGTCTCAATCTGCTTAAAGTTGTTATAATTGAAGATACTATCTATATGATGGTAATATCAATATATTTAGCATTACACCAAAAAGTTCATGTAATCAAAATGATAATATAATATTTCATTGCAGTAATTATTTTATTACAATTATCGTAAAAGAATTCAATTTGTTCAAATTTATAAAAAAGCTTGGAACATCAGCGAGTTAATTTTTGTTTTTATTATCTTTTTTGTTGACCTTTCTTAAAATAAATCATTATTTGTACTTATCTTCATTATATATAAAAAATATATATTTTTAATGAAGTAGTTAATGAAGTTTTGAGAATTATGTTATAGAAATCATGGTAAACACAAAGAATTCTTTAAATATAATTTTTCACTGTTTTTTTACATATTTTCACCCTTGTTAAGTGATAAGTACAAAATGGAAATGACAAAAACTTACAAAGAGCCAAATCACTCGATATAGGAACTAATATTTTCAATTACTTGGGTAAATGACAATTCTGTTAAGAATGTTAATTAACATGTAAAAGATGAGATTGTCGGAAGTAGTTGTCTTGAGATATTGACAAAAGTCAGTTATTTGAGAACGAGCTTGTCCATCATCATTAGTACCTACTCACAAATGATAATTATAGCTTGTATCTCAAGCTGTAAGTAATTTCGGTACAGATCAACTGTACACCCACGAGGAGATTCTTTTCACTTAATTTGGCTTTAAGAATGATGTGGGTGAGTCCCCTGGTTCCCGATATATTAAAAAATTGAGTGCCATAAAAAAATTGTTCCAATTCTAAAAAGCAACTATTTTATATATGCAATAAATAACCAACCAATAATTATAAAATACACATATTTATATTTATCTGTTTCATGCCACTCAATGAATTCGAAGTAGACATATTTTTTTTAAAGTGATGTTAAATATCTATAGTAATAAAGTTTGCACTGGTTATATTTTTAGCCTACGATTAATAATAAGAATTTACATTGATATCGACAATTCCCTATAAAAATCCTAGATATATGAAGGGAAGCTGCTAGCTTTTGTGCAATGGAGTGCTAAGCAATGCTCAATGACTTGAATTATAGACTGTTCTAAAGTTATATGTACCTATATATAACTTTTTTTATTTTTTATTTTTTTTATTTATTTATAACTTTTTTTATTTATTATTTTACATTGCATCGTTTAATTGTTGTTATACATTTTTTTGTGTGCAATCCTATATATTTTTTCAAACATTGTACAGAATCAGCTCATGTGTCAACTCTTGGCATAACAACGCCTTTACTCAACATATTTGGAACGTAGACAGTTTTTTGTTTTTTGTTTTTGTTTTTATTTTGTTTTATTTTTGTGTTTGATTTTTTCTTTTTATTTTGTTAATTGTGTTTGCCTACTGTGGCAGCATTAGCACGAGGCGTGAACTGAAAAGCAGCTTTAAGCTGTGATCATGTCCTTTTCAGTAGCATCTTTTGTTTTATTTTTATAATAAGTGTAATCATTTCTCATTGATAAATGTATTCTTACTCGTGTATGCTAGTTGAATAAAGCTCCTATTATTATTATTATTATTATATATATATGAATATATAGACACCGTTATAAGGAAAGAGGATTCAATTTGATTAATAATTCAGAAAAAAATATTTAAATAGAAACTATAAGAAACATAAATAAACATTTATATAATTATTGATTCTAACAATAAAAGGGATATACATTTTTTTAATGGCATAAAGTGAAATAAATAAATAAATTTCCTACGTAATTGTAATTTATGATTTTAACAATCAAATTACACCTATTCTTCTAGAGTATTACAGAGACCTATTCTTCTAGAATAGTTAATAATATTATAATTTTATACTTTATTGCACAGCACAAATAGGAAAGAAAGGTTAAAAAAAAGTAAAACATTAAAACTATTGATGGATATACAATAACGCAGTCTTATCGCAACGTAGCGATAAATTTCAGTGACGGTTAGATAGATATATATGTATAAAAACAATAAATATTTTACAAGACGTGCACAATAACCAAAAATATAGATTTAAAAGGAAGACAATAAAAATATATTCATATAATAAATACATATATAAAACTGGAAAAAAATATTACACGTTTGAGCAAACTAAATTCGACTAAAAAGTATTGCCCTAATAGCGTCAAAAATAAATTAAGTTAGGTAGGGTAACGTCCCCTAGTAGGTCGCGGTCTACTGCGCGAGCGATCTTATCCACTATGGCGGGTAACCTTAGTGAGGTAAATTGGAGTTATAATAGGTAACAGAACACAACCCTGTTTTCCTCTAGAACCCGCTTTAGACTTCTCTACCATACCAAACCATGACCACGAATAACAAGGCACGAAATATACGTTTAAAAAATTGCTACCTCAAAAAAAAACCATATATACAAATATCAGTAAAACAATAACTGAAAAATATTGTATATGAAGAACTTCGAAGTGTTATAGAGACATTGCACAAGTAACGATAAATAAAAAATATTTTAACTTACATTGTAGCAAGATGGGCAAGTAGTGACGGGTATTTCTGGCAACATGTTGCGGTAGAACACGGGGCGGAGTGGCGGGCGATTCACTATCACCAAACTAGCAGGGTTCAACCTCAGTAGGGCCAGTCGACTACATATGACGATACCTTCGTCCTCCTATAACAATAGAATAGAAAGATTTGTTGCTTTTTTTAAAACAGGAAACAATGTACAACTTTTGTTATTGACTTTCGAAATTATTGTTTGATCCGAGATTAAATTTACTCTTAGATTATTTCCTGACCACTAAATGTACAGATCTATAGAAACTGGCTTAGTTTCATTTTAGTAGATAAAAAATTGGATCAAGATAAATACATAGACAATAAATAATCCTTGATATATGAGAATTAAAATCCATTGTATTTACCTCTTCAACCTTATCAAGGAACGGATCAGCATAGTCAATGTCATGATCTATTTTCAAGATGTCAGCTCCTTCTTCATGAGTTTTGTCGCCCTCTGGTACCGGCATACGTTCTATGAGATCCATTGCTTCTTCAAATGTAATGCCTTCCGCCGGCTCGAACTGAACCAATGGTAGTACCTCTGAAAAATAATACTGTTTAAGAAAGCTGTTTCCAGAACTGATAGATAGATCACATCACTACAAACTCTTGACTACGCATGTATGAAACAATGTATGTGTGAAGGAAACAAATACGATAATTTCGATTTTCTTTTTCCTCATATTTTTAATTATTATTTCTTTAAATTATTTTGTATTATTGATGTTTAAGCCCGAGTCGAGTTAAGGCCCGTTGTGTTAGTTATAATGAGATACTACCTCCAGACTTGATAGACTGACCAGTACGTATACTGATGGATGGATGCTACTCTAAGACATAATACTTTTTTTTCTGCTGATAAAAAATAAAGAAAAATTCTATGCATTATAATTATTGGTTTCATATTGATTTTGATTTTGTAGCATTACGCGCCGAAAACTTGATAATTTATGGCATAAACGTAAACGCCTCATTAAGAAAACTCCTTATTTTTATCATAAAAGTTTAATGTTAATAATTTACACAACACGTTTAAATAAAATATCAATAATTATAATATAATGGAAACCAATAATCTTTAATCTTTGGTTTTAATAGTTTTGATCCAGGTGAGATACTTATAGCAAAAAAAATATTGACGAGGACAAATTTTGAATTAAGATAATAAACCTAATAATAGTGATGTACCTAATTGCTGGATATGTAATTACAGATTTTTTATAATAACTGGCAATACTTATAATATACTTGATATAACGTAAGCCATAAAGTAGTGTCTGTAATGTTTCGCATTGTGGTGCGTGTAACAATTTTAATTAATTTAGTGAGTTCGCTTCGCGTATTAATATAACAATAACATATTAAATAGATTGCCTTCGAGTAGTAATGTTCCTTCGTTTATAAAAATACAAACACGTTGTGGTATTATTACTATAATGTTTATCAATTATTGTTATATATCTGTTAATACTTAAAACAATTAACAACACATGCTGTATCTTTTTTAATTGTGTTTATTATAGAAGATCGAAATTATTTGCTTTTTGACTGATAGAGACTAGAGACATCTAAGATGAATTAACTGAATTTATTTTTATGTCACATAACAAATCATTTCTATGTATGTTTTTATTTCTATCTTTGTTATTATAATAATATTATAAACATCTTCGAATCATATGAAAAAATAATTAATCAATAATAAAGGCTGACTTGTTACCAACTAGCCTTTTCCATTACAATCGTTCAACGAACGCCCTTTCTTTAAATCCAAATAATATTAGAACTAAACATTTTTAAAAGTCTTTTTTAAATATTTTTTTAGCAATTCCATGAAATAATTTTCCATAGTTAGGTCATAGATGCGTCCTAATTGCCGGTCAACATAAGGGATACTTCTCAGGCCGACAAAATATCTCGTTTTCACAGGTTTGAGGAAAAAACTGATCTGGGCTATTGTTTATTATGTAAGTTAATATATAGAATACTTTCCATTTCAGAGTAAAATCATATTTTCTGAGAAAAGTATAAAAAATCGTTTGGGCGATGTTTACAATAAGTATATTATGACTATTATGTGAAAAGTCCTAAATGATTTTTATGAATTGTAGTGTGGTGTTTTATCATTTTATCTAAAACAACAAATAATATGGAAAATTACCTTATTTTAAGACGCATGTTAGAGGTATTTTCAAACTGTTTATTACTAAAAGTTAAATATATAACTGTTAACTATGTCAGTCATATTGATATTGGTCATGTATAGACTGATGTTGAAAAAACCCACCTATATTCAAAACAAATTAGATTTGTAGCACGATTACGTACTTGCCATGGAACATCCTGTTTTTAATAATTGGTTTACTGAGTTTTACATAAGTATTATGAAAATACTTCTTGTTACCTGACGACTTTAGAAGGAGTGTTGTTATTCAAATATTTTTATATAAATAGAAATATAGCCAATTATGCTATTTCTATATTTCCTGCTACAGCCTTAATGGCGTAAAGGATTTTTACGAATGAGGTATCGGTAGATACGTCTAGATGTCGCAAGTGACACTGGGTATATTAAAAAAAGGAAAATGGTCGATTTTGAATGGCATATTGTGAGGTCTAAAAATTATGATTACAAGATAGCGATTTCGTGAAATAAAATCTAAATAAAAATAAACTAGCTATTGCCCGTGATTCCGACTACGTAGACTGTAAAAATAATATTTATGTTATGTTCCTAGCCATAAAAATATTATATTTACAGTGAACGGAGTCACGGGTAACAGCTAGTATATTATATTTCTTGTAATTTATGTTTATTTACATAATTCTTCTGTACGTGTATTTGTCACTGAACTAACACTTAGTCCTATCCTAGCTAAAAATCAATAGTTTGACCGGGTTTTTTTGTGTTTTAGGTCAGGAGGTATGTTTTACCTAAAATTTATATATACATATGATTTGATTTGATTTACCATGAGTAGCCAGCGACTGAGCCAGCACGTGTTTGCATCTAGGACACGAGGACGCCAGTGGGGTCAAATGACGTCGACAACGCCAGCACAGTGGCGCCACCTCATCAGACTCAGAGCCCGACCCTGAGCCACCTCCGCTCTTGAGCATTAGTAATTCCACGCCTTCCTGGTACCACGGGATAAAGCTTAAAAATTCGTTTAAAATTTGTTATGAGTAATAATTAAAAAGATGTGAACTTCATACCTGAAACTTAGAAGGTACTTGCAGACCTAGTATCTTATCCAACATCTGACGCGCCAGAGTGTTAGCATTGAGTACTTTAGCTTGTTTGGCTAAGCAGAGGTATAGACAACTGATATGGAATTTAAGAAAATTTTATTTGCAAATTTTACAAGTTGTTTAAAAAAAATGTCGTAGTAAGAGAAAAATATGTTTAAGATCTTTCCTAAAAAAGCAATCATTATTTTTTTTGGATGAGTTATAAAATAGATTATTATTATTATTTTGTAGTTTTAGTTATTAATATCACAGATACTTTAAATGTTCTTTAAGTTATGTTTAATTAGATTTCAAAACTAGGTTGATGCTTGACTACATTCCACCTAATGGAGAATGGAATTGTAGTCTTAGGTGGTAAGGCGCATTACCTTAGCAACAAATTCACTATTCTCTTGAAGACATCCACATTGTATTGGGCCGGAAATACCGACGCAGGCAAGCTGTTTCAGTCCCGTATATTCAGTATATTTTACATATATTTTTATAAAGGATACAACATAGACAGTCCAGGCGGCGGCTCCCCCTCCAGCAACGCCAGCACGTACCTCGCGGCGTTCAGTAATGCGTCCGGTTGCGACAATGAGAACGGTTCGTGCACGCAGCGGTGTACCGCGTCATATGCGTGGTACATCCGGGACAGACGGTCGTTATGAGCAAACTGATGGAGCAATGTATTCTTTTCTCTGTTGATATTATTGTAATTGTTAGTATTTATATACCCAATTCTATTATTTACTAGCTGACTAGTCAAAACTTCGTTCTGCCAAGCAGTTAAGCAGTTATTACGTATTTATTTTATCTTATGCCCATCTCCTGGTTCTTAACTACCTCTTCACCATTTTTTGCCAAATCGATTCAGTCGTTATTTAATTATAAATAATGTAACTGACACGAGTCACGACATACAAAAAGTAAGAATTGAGATAAATAAAAAAACAGAAAAATATTTCAAATTTTGCTTATAAATGCTTCAAAACATTGAAGACATAATTTGATGGCGAAATTTCACTTAAGAAACAACAAGACAGCGGCCATATCATATCATGTATAATCATGTAGGCGTTAAATATTTCTGTGAAGAAATAACCCGGCTTATTCAATAATAATTCTAAGAATAATACAAACTTGTAGGCATTAGCTGCGGAATCCAAACATTGTGATGCTAGTAAATGGTGCAAGTATCCCGCGTCACTGAATCTTTCTTCAGCCACTGCATTGTTTACTAGTACACTGAACACTCGCAACGCAGTTGCAGTTTCTCCTGCCATGTGGTATGCTGACAACAATATAAAATATTATTATAAATTTGTTGCAGAATTTGATTCTTCTACTTCCACATACTTGTACATCATTAGTACTTTATATAAAAAAAACATATAATTTAGTTCCCAACAGTAGTATAAATTTCTAACATTTATAGTCTTTTTACTATTTAAATATGCTCAGCGAATTTGCAATAAGCTTTTTCCAAAACAATGTGTTTTATTTTAAAGGATAATTAATGTACTTAAATAGTTACAAACGAAAATAATTACGTAAATATTTACGTAATAATTGCGTACCCATTCTAAAATAGTTCCTATATAAAAATATCCATATCTCATTTTGAAGACATAATATTAAATAGCCTTACCATGATTTTTATTAAATTATTATAAACTGAATACTGTTTATAATCTAGAAACCATTTTGTTTTTGTAAACAGAGAATATAATTTGTAAATTTATTACATATAATTTGGAGGAAGGTGAAAATATATATTCTGGGAAATAAGCTATTTTTTTAAACGACAGGAGTTAAGTATTGCATTTGGCGTGAGAATGGAAAAAGTACTTGTTCCGGGAAATAATATAAGTTGTGAACGACAGAAGTTAAGTGTAGTTACTCCATACAGACACACACAAACACACTCCTCTTTTAAACATTATACTTGAGAAAACGTAAATTAAATGATAAGATTACCTTTTTGCGCTTCGACAAATTTATTTTCTTGCGCCATGCGGTGTGCGTACGGCAAGTACACTTCACGCTTGCACTCTGCGTGTTCACGAGCGAGGGTGAAGGCTCTAGACCAATCACCGGCAAGGACTGCCAGCTGAGACACTTTCCTGTTACCAATTTGTTATGTTTAAGTTTTTGTTATGGTACAGATAAAGATATATTAAAGTAATAATTTTTTTGAACTTATAACCCAGCCCCCCACATTTGAACCGAAACGCCTTTAAAACAAAGGACAAAGCCGGATTCTACGCTATCTTTTAAATATACAAATACATGGTCAAACCTCTAAAAAGAATAAAAATAATATTAATATTATGTACTTATTGAAGTCGTTGCGTCGGGGGACCGCTGTACGTACGAACACCATGGTCAACGTACGTTGACCATGGTGTCTATTTTACGAAGTTAATCATCGAGGACTTAGAATTATACTATTCGATATCGTGATTTCTTTATTTGTCGTGGTAACTTACTTGCATTTTAATTTCTTACTTTATTACGCAGATCGATAGGTCAAACTTATAACACTCCTCTTTTTGAGTCGGGGGTTAATAAACCGACACGGCCAGCGATTTGAACCCGCGGCCTCCAGGAAACCGTTCCGTCGCACTATCAATTGAGCTACCGTATCGCTGTCCGCCTCGCCGAATTAGCTTTCTATATGTGATCGTCTTTATAGGGACGGTGGTGACATGTATGAGGTTTCCTTCGAAAATCCTAACCATTGTTTCTAACTTTGCAGTAAACATAAACATTGAGAAAATGCCACTACCGAAATTAATGAATCAGTTTATATTTCTTTTATTATGATATCATAGTTAAAAGTAACAATAAAACATTAATATTTAAAAATATATAAAGTCATCACTTCTATACTCAATTGTTCTATCTATACATCTATATCGATGTATACATATAATAAAATTGTCATTGATCGAAATCTGCACTTGAAATATATTAAAAAAAAAATAATGCATTTATATGAGCAAGAAAACTGAAAACAATGGTTTTTTTATCTTGTCTTTTTGTCTGTATGTCTGTATGTTGCACGCTAATCTCAGAAACGGGTTATCCAATTTGGATGCAGTTTTCAGATGAATGATGATTCATGGTCATTATTGTAATAGCCTTCACTTAACATTTAGTGTTTATTTCGGTTATATAATCGTTTAAGAAATAAAACAGTTAGGTCAATTTATGTCAAACACGTTATATTTACCATGCAAATCTGAAGAGGAGTAGTCTCTGTACATTGAAAATATTAAAAAAATATATAACTCTCATCTCTAATCATCATCTCTAATCTCAGAAACGGTTTAAACGGTTTGGTTGCAGTTTTATGGAATATATAGTCATGGGCTTCACTTTACATTTAGTGTTTTAGTGTTCAAATAGAGAAGTTAAATAAATAAATAATAATATAAAAATAAATAATAATACCCTTTTAATAAAGAAAAATACGAAATCAGTCTACTTACTGTTAAAAATGATCGGTGATTAAATAAAAAAGATAAAAATAAACTAAAAAATTACTCCTACATGCAAAAACTACTTGACGGAGTTTGATGAAACCTTGAAGGGTTAAAGTTTATACATGGGTATGTACAAAGGGTACGTTTCATCGAAATCGAAATCTACGCGTACGAAGTCGCGGGCACAGCTAGTTCCTAATAATAATAGCAGTTTATATTAGTGTCTTTGCTTATGGTGTCGCGTTACGCTTATCGTGTTTTTTTTTAAATCAACCCAATCTTTCTGGCAATTAATTTAAAACCGGTCTTGCGGTTTTAAAATATCAGGGTTATAAAATATACTATCCCATTTATGAGTTAGCCACAACAGTTAGTGAGACTTAGGATATGGAGATGAGTGTATAAACAGTTGTCGGTGATTCAGGCGTATATTAAAAAAGGAGTACTGACTTGGAAAAACTGTTATTATTTTGGATTAATTTAAAACAGAGCAAAACAAAAGGTTACTACAGTCCACCTAATCTCAATGTTACGGTTTTACGTTTCATAATTTTGAAGTTCAAACAATTTTGTATAGGACGTAACATACAGATATCATATATTTTGATGTAATCACAAGATATACAGTTCAAATTCTTAAAATAATACAAAATAACTATTTTATACCATAGTTTTTGTAGACAAAGTAAACAAAATCATCTAGTTGATTCATTTGACGCAGTGTTGCAAAGTTTTCAAAGTTGCTAAGAGCTATCTTCAATCCAGTTTTCTTAATAATTAACTTTCAGCTTATATTATACACATCATTAAAATTAAGTATGCGTAACATAACTTGGCACGTATAAATAAGTAAATATAGAGAATTGAATAGAATTAATAATTATTTATGGAAGTCACCGATTTATTTGACATCATCTCTATTATTTATCTGATAAACTGTCTAACGCTACTTCTTAGATGAACTATAGATATACAAAAATCACACTTGCCCATAGCATAGAATTTGACGAGGTTGAAGTAAGATTTAACTTTTGTTCGTAGATTTACACAGAAACCTAAATTCTGCGATGGAGGATGGTTTTCTTAGGTAGGCCTTTTGAAATAATAGATATCTAATATAAAAATATATAAACACGCACTACGTATTACTAATGAACGGTAAATACATATTACATATATATTTTACTTTAAAGCAACCAAAGGTATTCATGTAACATTTCATATTATAACATTCTATGGTTAAAGTTCTAAGTAAAAGACCCTTGTTACTATTAATAAAAATAACTTAACATAGAGTAAAGTATCAGTCTATAATATTGCTGAAAACAAAGGTCTATTCCAATAGCAAAAAAAAAATGAGTTTAACCCATCTCAAAACTCCATCGCAGATCATAGATATATGTTTAGATTTTCTTAAGATTTTTTGATTTACCTTTAGAAACCATATATACAAATAAAAGTTTTATATTTCTTCTCCTACACCAGAATGTTAATAAGAGGAAAATAAATAAACCATTAATTCTTACTTATAATCTCCAAGTCGCTGGTACACGTCCCCCGCGGTGGGGAACTCACCAGCTGTGACCAAGGCCTCTGCCAAGTGACGCAGTGATTCACTGGAGCCCTTGTCCATTTTACGAGCTAGTTCTATTAACCTAGAAGATTTATATTAAATAGTTATAAAAGTGGGCTTATTATACACTAAATATATTTTTGATAGAAATAAGCACATATTAGCATACAATATTAATTTTTTTAATAAACAAGTTATTAACAAAAGCTTAATAAAATCATTTTTAATAAACTTATAGATAGATCGTAATTGAGCACGGAAACCTATGTAGTATAGATAATACCAGGTGTACACTGCAAACTTTTTATATAATATAATTTTTTTATATAGTAACTTAGGGTTACCATTTTTAAATATTTTACGGTTCACTTACATATCTCTTCGTCCACTCTCAGCCAGTAGTCTAGCAGCCCTGCGCACATCTCCCGCAGCGAGGTACATCTCAGCTGCAGCCCGAGGCTCATTCACCCGTCTTGCCCATTCCGCCCTTTGACGAGCTAGTTTGGTCACACCCTCACCTTCCCCTACATATTCCTGTTAAATAATATTGATAAATTTAATTGAAGCATTTATTGTAACTTTATATACAAATATAATCTATATCTTTATATACAAATACAAATTACAAATATAATGTTTTAAATTATATTAAGAAATAAGAAATATGTATATGAAGAATTATATTATCTTTTTAAGATGCAACCTGGGCTACTTTGGAACGGACAATATATTTGTATTATATTACCATATCGATTTATAGTTGTACACAAATGAAACTGGCAAAGTAGCCAAAAACCTATATGTAACATCAAATTTAATTGAAGCATTTTCACTACAATACTATTATAATGGATAGCGATACAAGAATAATAATTATGAATAAAATTCTAAGGGATAACATTTTTGTCACTTAAGTTCAACATCCCAACCTTAGCCCAAGCCCAAACAACCTCCATAACTCGATGACCATCTGTCATAATTTTCAAACACGCCATAAAACACACAATCAACAATCACACAAAGTATACTATCACCGAAACAAAGATCTAGTAGAAAGGTAGAGATATTCTATACCTAATGTCATAACATTAGGTATAGAAAAGGCTACTGACACTTTTTTCACATAGATTTACGGGTCTTGGCTTCTTAAGGACGCGTTTACGGTTATGCCCAAAATTATCAACTTTTTGGTACATAATGCTATAAAATCCAACTTAATGTAGTGAGACCAATAATTGCAACGCATAGAATGATTTTTAATCTTTAGTGTTCTCAGAGAAAATATTGTAATATTGTAGTTTTTAATATTAACAAAACGATTTTCCGTCACGTATTTTACGAAATCAGGAGGAGTTTAGGTACATTTTTGTCGTAAATATTACAATAAATTTAACCATAAAAAATATCTTAGCTAAGAAGACATACTCAACTAACAATGTGTGAGAAAAAAACCCTAACTAAGGTTCGTAATGATATATTACGTAACTTAGTTAGGGTTTTTTCTAAGTAAGAAAATAAATAAGGTTTTTTTCTAAGTAAGAAAATAAATTAAAATATTTCTAATTTTTATCATCTATCTGTAGTTACACATTAAGTTTCCTGATGGATGGATGATACAGGATCTCCTAGACGAATAGAAAGATTACATACTCATCGCTTCGAGCTTTTTCAAATCACTCCATCGAGTCTGATGGTAAGATCTCATCGAAAGCAACAAACCAAGCCCATACTCAGCACACCAAGCTCTATTTATCTAGATGACCACTAGCATCCATCCATCAGTACCCCTTCGGGTACATTCCATCAAGCCTGGAGGTAGTATCTTTTTATGATTAATACATCAGGCCTAAACTCGACTAGCCTTGCTTTTTTAGTCTAAAAGATCAAGTAACAGCCACTGAACAAGTCAGCTATTTTTAGGTCACAAAATAATTAATACGTATATCATATATGTAATAATAATTTGTAATTTTATCACATGTATAATATGTACATACTTAATCATCAATTATATAAAAAAATAATTTAAAGAAGTAATAATTAAACATTAAATATACGACAAAAAAATATATATATCGAAAGTATCAAAATTGTTTCATTCAAAAAATATTCTCGCACTATATATGCGCAAGTGTGCGTATACGAGATTTGTCTATGTAGTGATGCGATTTTCTACCTATCAGTTTTGTAAACGCGTCCTTAATTCCAGGGTAAGCCAAGTAAAACAAACTTTCTTAAAAATATCGAATACTTTTTACAAATTTTACCTGTGCTTTGTTAAACATGCGCAAGTCAAGATACAAGGACAGCGCCTTATCATCTCTAGCCGCGGTGTGGAATGCGTGAGCCGCTTCAGAGTACCGTCCGCGATAAGCTAGTACTTCTCCTATAATAACCTGACGTTTCTCGCCAGATTCTAGACGTTCCTTTGGAATATAAAATAAAACATACATGCAGTAATAGAATTTCTGAACCTGTTTAATTTTGGGTAGAATAAGAGTATAAATATTAAGAAACAAAAAAATATATAGAAAAATAAAAACTCATAAATGTTTTGTTTTTAGCTAAAGATTTTAGAACAATATTTCATTACTAATATGCTAGTGTAGTTGTCTCACCTGTAAATGGTCGATAAGAGTGAGAAAAACGATATTCTCGCTTCTCTGGAAGGCCTTACGCGCTACTTCAAAGGACAGCTCCTCCAAGGCCGCGGTGCCAAGTCTCTCCCAATCCAGGGCTGTCACTCCCAGACATGCCACCGCGTATGCCTCACTGTTAGGTTTGAATATTCATTATTTATTTTTTAAATATTCTTTTATTTTTATTTGTAAAATGTACATTATCATATCTGATATTTATTTATTTATTTATTTATTTAATCTTTATTGCCCAAAATAAAAGATGAACAATAGGCGGACTTAATGCAACAAGGCATTCTCTACCAGTCAACCCGAGGAAAAAAACATTATAAATAACATGAACAACAAGACGGTAAAACTAGAATAATCAAATTTATACTTAATTTATATTACTATTACAGTTATAATATTCATTATATCCAAACATACACACATATATACATATATACATATATACATATACATACATACACAAAAATACACATATCTATGTTCGATTTTCAGATTTTACTATATTTAATAGCAGCATTAATTATGTTCGTATTACTACCAATTCTAATAAGAACACAACAGTAGTGCGGTGTTTTTAGGGCCGTGTTTATAGTTATGCCGAAAATTATCAAGTTTTCAGTATGTATTGCTACAAAATTAAATTATAAAAAAAATATATATAATAATTTATGTTATAAAACAGATAGAATAATCTAAGCAGAAAGAATGTTTCTTTATATTTATTCCTTAAAAAAATAGTTTATCCGTTATTTCTTTAAACATATTCATAAATACTTAATTTTGATACACACAGCGATATCCACCTTAAGTAAAAGTACACATGTAAGATAATCTTACTTGAACATTTTCTGTTGTAGATACTGATGTACGGCGTGAGACAGCGGCACCTTTATAGTTTGCATCAAGTTGGCTTGCAGACAAAAGACACGGCCTCCCTGAAATAATAACATAATAATTATTACCTTTGCTACTCCTTAATTTTAGGTATATCTTGCAAAATTCACTCACACAGACGCGTGTGAGAATATATGCCTAGAATTATAGTAAACTCTCTTGGTTATAACAAACAAACGCAAGTTGAAACTATAAATATCTGACTAATTTATACGTATAATTATATCATATTATTTAATTTATATATCTAGAAAAAGGCAATTAAAAAAAATATAATTTTTAAACATTGATTTTGTTTAGATTTTCATATCTTCAAAGAAACGTCAAACTAAAAAAAAACATGTTTCGATGTCAGCCTGTTGGTTCTACTTGACACTGACTGATTGACTAGTCCAAAGATGTTGGGTTCGATTTTCACACGGGAGAATACTCTGTGTGATCCATAAATTGTTGTTCAATGTCTAAATGTTTGTGCCTGTTATTTACTTTGTGCCTGTTATTTACTTACATTCTTTGAAAACAATCTTTTGACACAGAGATGTTATACTTTAATGCAGTTGTTCTTTTAAAAAACAACAATAAAATATAAATGTATAAGCATTACCTGAAAGCCTACAACGGAGCCGGCAAGCGGTTGTGTAGCGGGAGGGAACTGTCCCGCCTTGATAGATAAGACACCGGACCCAGAGAGACACAGTAGCTCTTCACACCAGGAATTCCAGGATACTGACGATACATTCTCTTCCTGAGATTTAATAATATTTATTATATTTTAAACATCATAAAGAAACCAATTCAAAGTTTTGTACCATATAAAATCACGTCAAATTTATTGAAACCCTATTAAAGGTAGACGTATAAGAAATTAATTAATTTTATATTTTACTAGATAGGTAGATGTTACAAATGATATATAAATGCTTAATTTTCGTTGCGGAAGGGAAACCTAAAACCAATAATTATATTTATATTAATAAACCTAAACATAGACGTCGACTTTGGACGACCAAGGGAGGGCACCGCCTATCATCCCGCGGTGTCCGAGCCTTATGCCGGAAATAGTTTTTCGGCAAAAACTCATCCGAAAAACCCTCCTTTCCTTGGAAGTTCATAAGTCGAGTGGGCCAGATGGTATCTCTCCAGTTGTGCTACGAACATGTGCCCCTGAGTTGACACCAGTGCTAACGCGTCTATTTCGGTACTCTTACTTAAAAGGCGTAGTCCCGGTCTCATGGAAGCGTGCCCTTGTCCATCCGATCCCTAAAAAAGGCGATAGCTCGGACCCAGCTAACTACAGACCTATCGCCATTACCTCTCTTCTCTCCAAAGTAATGGAGAGCATTATCAATAAACAGCTCCTAACCTACCTCGAGGATCACCAGTTGGTCAATGACCGGCAATATGGCTTTCGCCATGGTCGATCGGCTGGTGATCTTCTGTTGTATCTTACACACCGTTGGGGAGCTGTTATTGAAAGCAAGGGAGAGGGTCTGGCAGTTAGTCTGGATATGGCGAAAGCCTTCGATCGTGTATGGCACAGGGGGCTTCTTTCGAAGCTACCTTCCTATGGGCTTCCCGAGAGTTTATGCAAGTGGATCACCAGCTTCCTCACTGGGCGGAGCATACAGGTCGTTATCGATGGTTTTTGCTCGGACCCTAAGCCCGTGAACGCTGGTGTACCCCAAGGCTGCGTGCTATCCCCAACTCTGTTCCTCCTGCACATCAATGATATGCTGGATATCTCCAACATACATTGTTATGCGGATGACAGCACTGGGGATGCGGTATATTCCGGCCGTGCAGGTCTCTCTCGGGAAAACGTCGACGAGTGCCGAAAGAAACTTGTGTCTTCTATAGAGACTTCCTTGGGGTTGATCTCTGAGTGGGGTGAACTGAACCACGTACAGTTCAATCCCCTGAAGACACAAGTTTGCGCGTTTACCACTAAGAAAACCCCATTCGTCGTATCACCGCTCTTCGAGAGCACTCCCCTCATTGCCTCGCCAAGTATCAGAATACTGGGTCTCGACATTTCGAGCGATTGTCAGTTTCGCGGTCATCTGGAGAGCAAGGCCAAGTTGGCCTCGAAGAAATTGGGAGTGATTAATAGAGCGAGGCAGTATTTCAAACCTGGCCAAAGACTTGCGCTCTATAAAGCGCAGGTCCGGCCACACATGGAGTACTGTTCTCATCTCTGGTCAGGATCACCCCAATATCAGCTTCTACCATTTGACCGCGTACAACGGAGAGCCGTTCGGATTGTCGGGGACCCGGTGCTCTGCGAACGGCTAGATTCTTTGGCATTGCGTAGAGACGTGGCTTCCTTGTGCGTCTTCTACCGCATCTTCAACGGGGAATGTTCCGAAGAACTATTCGATCTGATGCCTGCCGCCGAATTTCATCACCGCACAGCGCGCCATCGCCTCCAATATCATCCTTACCACCTGGATGCGTGGCGATCCTCTACTGTGCGGTTTTCAAGGACATTTTTCCCACGTTCCACTCGCTTGTGGAACGAACTCCCTTCGGTGGTATTTCCAGATCGATACGACATGGGTACCTTCAAAAAAGGCGTTTACTCCTACCTACATGGCCGGCAACACTCTTGTAAATCCTCGGATGTTGCAAGAGTTCATGGGCGGCGGTGATCACAAGCCATCTGTGACCCGCCAGCTCGTTTGCCCTCCTCTAACATAAAAAAAAAAAAAAAAAAAAAAAAACATACAAAGAAATTAACATATATATTGTCATTAACATAAAGTTGTTTAAGTCAAAGAGTACTTAAATTTTCAACTAAAAATCTCATGAACTAATAATTTTTGAGAGTGAAATTTGTTGAATCAGCTACATTGACTAACATAGGAAATGCTTAAAAATATTAATTGCAAAAAATAGCTTATTAAATTGGCTGAGTATCTTGTATTTCTAAGTAATTAAGGGACGAAATTAATAGCGGGATCTATTTTATATGCTAACCCCATTTACTAAATTTAATTTAGATAGGGTGCATTTTATTTTCATTGTATCATTAAAATACGAACATTACATTTTCTTCAGATTTACCGTTGTGCTTTTATTGATGAGAATTTCCCGTAAAGAAAATATATATTTGGTGACAACTATGCATTCAGATTTAACATATTCACAACGTACTCAAACTTTAAAGGTATTTTTTTTAAATTTATGAAACTTTTACCTAATACATAATTTGTCAATATGAAAAATGCAATATCTTTACCTATCAGCATCGTTCATAAACATATAAAATCCAAGCTTATATCCAAAATAAATAATAATAAAGACCAGTATTTTAATGTTACTTAATCCACTAATTTATAGTACCGTATCTATAAAGATGATGTACCGAATAAAGCAAGTCTCCCCCGGGCAGGCTGAACACCCTGCATACAGAGGCCTCGTCGACCACAGCGAGGCGACCTCGAGAAGCGCTCACGTCCAGACATCTTACACTGCCTGGAGTCTGCAGAATCATCTTAGCAACCCCACTGTTAGGTTCCACTTGCCATATCTATTTGTAAATAGATTTTAAATGGTTATATATTTATAAAGCGCTACATGTATACTAAATGTGCTCGTTTTATATTTTGTTTGTTATTACATTTGCTAAGCAGCGATGCAATTGATTAAAATAATAAAAATCTACTTATTCTAGATTTGTGTTTGTAGGTATAAATAATTTTAAGAATTATTATATGAAGACATACTTGTTTGCAGAAACACATACACTTTTTATCATTGCAGGAATATCGCAGAGCATAACCAGATAAACAGACACAAATAATAAAATGTTCTCACATAATAATGAGTATCCTCCTTATAATTATTATGAACTAAGTTTTTAGAAAGTAAATTTGCTAAAGCTTTTAACTAGAATACAAAAATATGGTAGTACAAAAAATCATTCGAGTGCAATTATATAAATAATAATAATAATTACAGATACAACATATAGGTATGCCAATAATACTTATAGATATAACATAGCATTTAAAAAAAATACTAATAAAGTTGATATTACAAATTATTAAGCTCCGTCGCTTTTAAAGTTGAGTTTTTACTAAAAAAAATATATGACAAAACTTATTCACACTAAAACCATTTTTGTGTAATAAAAATATATTTACCTGTCCATTTAACAATCCTAAAAGTAAAACTTCTTGAAAATATAATGAAGTAACTTTCACATAACGAATTGGTGTTGGAACAGTCCAAGACTTTGGAAGTTTTGTGCCAATCATTACAAGCTTTGTGTCCTGGAAACATAAATTGTTTAAAATATTAGTATTTTTGTTAATAATGAATATTTTTGTTAAAATAAAATATTTTTTTAATTTTAATTTTAATTATATAAGAAATAGATCATTTAAATATAATAATATATATAATATATAAGTAAAGACTTATAATAGGTTCTGGAATACTGAAGATTATTAAAAATTTTAATATTTTATATCCACCTGACATAACATCAAGGATTCGCTAGTGGCCACCAATAACGAGCATTCTGACTTCTGTACAAGCTTTTCTTTAACACGATAAAGCATGCCATCTGGGTCACTCTGCTCATACACTACTACCCTTTCAGGTAGCTGTACCTGTTAGCAATAATTAAAGATATAAAATAATTTTAATAAAATGTATATAGCTTATAAAGATCAAGCCACAAAGAAAAATAAGAAATATGCTGTTTTAAGAATCAAAAAATCCCTAGAATCTAAAACCTTCAATTTGTCTTTCTATATTCTTTCCCCATGTCTTATTATTTGTATTTTATAAACAGGCTCAAGCTAAGGATTTTATTTTATATTTTTATATCTATTTCTGCCATTAACATGAGCAGGGTTCTTATTTATGCTCCAAAGGGCTCTAAAGAAGATCTCGAGCTTGTCAAGTCAAGTAATGTAATTATTGGGCTCATTAGTTATATGTCCATACTTTATGAACACACTTGTATATTCATGACTACCCCGATAGTTTCAATTATGAAAATAATGGACATTATTTTCATTGTTTTTTAAAAAAGGGTAATAGTTGTGATAATAAAGTTAAAAAACAAATAACTCTTAGTTAAATTTTCCTTACATACATTCACTTCCCTATTGAGTTCTAGACAATCTAAAACAATCATTTTCTAAATGTTGCCTTTCCAAAAATTTCGATTGCAAATAAATTTAAAAACCCCAATTATAATATATATTAACTGACTTGAACAAGAAATCTCTTGTGTCATGTGAAAATTATTTGATTACCACCATACAAATTGGGACAAGGGAATTATTTTATAAAATATAATATCCTGTTAATTATTATTACTAACAAACAAAATATTAAACATTGTAATGGTATTTTGAAAAAATACATTTTCACAGCAACAAGATAGTCATATAAGAAAAAACTTACTGCCAAACGATGTTTGTAAATGGCTATCTTCTGCACTCTATCATGACACTTTATCCGGACCTTACTCCCAGTTGTTAGGTGTTGTATGATCACATCTGTCATGTTTTCTCTATATGCATATCTGTCACGAAAGAGTCCATGAACTGTGTTGAACACAATTTGGTAACACCACAGAGTCCCATCTTGACAGGCTACTGCCTGTAATATATTTTGGAAATGTTTATTAAATATTTATTACATATAGCAGACAAATGTTCAGGTTGAAACTGATCCTGTTGCGTCCCATGCACGCAATGAGGTTGATTATTTCGTAGTTAAGCAAATATTTAGTTAACATATGAACTAAATAAATATTTAATGAATGAAGTAATGATTATTATTGTACGTAAATTAAAAATATACATACCAGTGTGTTAGATATTGATGAAGGAGCAACACACCAAACCCAATCCAAGTGAGTAGTGACAATAGACACTCCCTCTGACGTAAGAATAGCCCAACCTCCTAAACCACCAACTAATATTAAAGATCCTAATATATTTATTGACACTGCTGAGAGTTCTAAAAACAAGAAGAAAAAAATATGTTTTTTTAATATATTAGTTTAAAACATATGTATTATTAAACTATAGCCTAAATAAAATTATTCATAACAAAAGAAAATTTTGCAGATAAATTGAAGAAGCTATTGTAATAATATTTTAGATTTGTACAAAGTGATTTAATTAAATAATTTATTGTTTAGATTTAATTGTTACCTATATTTCTCTCCTTCAAAACAGGTTGGCCCATCATATCATAAAAGGATAGGGTATCATTCCAGTCTGTAACCAGTAGTGTGGTTTTCAAGAATGCCACAGCCCAGACGGCTGCTTCTCTCATTATCTTTGTCATTTCATCACCCACCTGAATAATATATATTTATATATTATATTGGTCAAATATGTAATAATGAAAAACATGTACAATAATTTGTTTTTACTGTATTATGTTGATAGCTTTAACATTTTACTATTTCACTCTACCTTGTTACGAATAGAAACTACACCACTGGCAAGTCCAATTGCTAGGTATTGACCACTTGGTGACCATGCACAGCTGGTAATTCTGCCAGATACTCTGTACTTCTGAACAGCTTTGACATCAGCTGACCAAAATGCAAAATCTGAGAGTGCACATGATGCTAAATGATAGGTCACTGGATTATAAGCTAGACATTGAATTGCTTCACTATGCCTGTAAAGTATATTATTATTGAATATTAATAGTTCCTTGGTAATATTATCTTCTTAAGAGCATAGCCTTATTCATGACCATTTTATATTGTTTTTGCTAAATATTACTTTTCAATCATTTTTATCAAACTTATTTATTTTGTGCACACACTAGGTTTAACTTATTAATTTCAGTCTTTCTATGAAAAGACTTGTTGGAAAATATTTTTGGAATAATAAAATAAATTTTATAGTGATTCCATTTAATTCATAAAATATTTTTAATAAAATGAACAAAAATAGTATAATGAACTAGAAGATACAAATGGTTGTAGGGAAATCTACTTTCAAAAAATCTATTTTAATTATTGCAGTACAAAGAATACTTACGAATATTTTAGGACTCCCTCCATTTTAGATGTCCATATGATGACATTTTTGTCAGCACTACCACTTGCAAACTTTTTACCATCACTGCAATAAGCAACAGCATGAACCAGTCCTTTGTGAGCTTGCAGCAGTTGCACAAGAGATCCATCTCTAGGATCATAAACCATTACCTTCTCTCCAGCGCCCACTACTAACTGGGTACCATCTGGACTAAAGCATATTGCATGTACACTGGAAGTATAAGTAAAAAAAAAGAACTTTTGATGTATTTTACTTGATTATAATTTTAAAGGCCAATTGAATTTTGAATTATCTTATCCTAAGTAACTAAATGCATGGTTTCCCCCGCTTACCTTGAGAACTCGATTTTATCAGCTTCATGGATTTTATTTACCCACTTAGGAACAGTTCTCATGTTTGATTTTTGCAAAGGGGCCTTTTCTATTGTTATGTACTATCGTAAAGTATTATATCTTCATGGAATAATTAATATTTCAGTTGACAACGGATTCTCAAAAGTGTAAACAAACAACCAAAAATATAAATATCTATGGTGATGATTGGAAGTTCTTATCTTAGTGAATATATAGCGCCTATAACATTATTAACGACATAAAGAAATAATTGAGAAATCAGGATTAATCATTTGTATTAACATTAAACCTAAAACCAAAGCGTACATATTTATATTTTAAATACAAATGTACTGTTTAACAGACTATTTGACAATGACAAGTGACAACTGACAACTGTAATTTGACATCATTCATCTGTCTCTATAGATAGTAGTGAAAAGGAGTCTCCTTATAAAAAGTGTTGTATCTGCCACTACCTCTAATATAGAGGATTTGGCATTTTCTTTAAGATTGCTCGGCGGCCTTATTTAAGTCTCTCTGGGAATGCGATTTGGTGGGATATCCGCCACCTTTTGGATAAGTGCTGGAAGATATGGAAAGTTGTAATTGTGAGTTATGACCGCAAGTAGTAAAAAAATATTTGTACCTACACTTATTTACATTATGCAGTTATGTTTTTGCTTTGATTTAATGTTACAATAAGATTTTAATACTATATACGATATAAGTAGAACGAACGTCATTAGATGTTATGTGGATAAATATCAATATGGAGTGCAGAGATCCTAACTATTAAAACTGATGCTAAATGATATGGGTTAATTATTAATATCCAACCTTTCGAGCAATTAAATCATAAACACTATATCTAATTTATAATATAATATGGGTATTGTACAATAACTCCACGCATCCAGACGGTGGAGATGATATGTAACCGGTTGTAGTAGAAATCAGATCAACATCTCTTCAGGACATTTCTGTAAATAGCTTGGGATATTAGGACCAAAGAGGAGAACATTAATTCATATGAGATTAAAATTTATAGGAGGCCAAACGAGCAACACACGAGTAGAACACATAGCAACCAGACGTTGAAGAGGTTATTGTAGCCGTTAGCTTACTGAGCGAGAATAAATATTGACGACAGGAATTAGATAAAAAAAAAAGTTTCCCTAAGAAAGTCTAAATGGAAGATTAAAGCTTTTCGGACACTTGTCGGCGTTTTTCTGACGGAGTCCTCAAAGGCCAGACATTCAACATAAAATTTTGGGAATATTTAACATACCATTGTTAAAGGAAAAGAGCCGCATTGTACAATGTCAGCATTCATAGGCTTTTAGTTAGAGCATAAAATGTCGATCATTCATGTAAGAATCGTCCAGGTACTAAAATTGGTGATCTACTTGAATAAACTCTTGGAAAGCCCATAAAAATACGTTTTGAAAGAAGCACCTTATTTTATAGATCTAAAGCTTTCGGAATATTCAGACTAACTGGCCCTCTCCCTTACTGTTGTACTGTATTACTGTACCTTACCGCCAGCCATCGTATGTAAGGTATACGAGGAGATCACTTGTAGATGGACGTATTATATTCCAGATCATTGATCAACTGGCGTGCCTCTGACATCCCAAGAGATGGCGCTTGATAATACTCTGTGTTACTTTAGGATTGTGGCAATAGTTATGTAGTTAGCCGGGTTTAAGCCATCGAAGATTTTTCGGATTCGGATAATGTATCCGATCAGAGAAGACTTTTTATACATTATACACCACATGTGTATAAAAATGGGCACCAGTGTCAAATATACCACTCTCTCGAGAACAATTCTTTATATAAGTGCTAAACTTTCCCTCGTTGCATTTTATACATTTCACTTGCATAACGTCCTTTTGTTTCCGCTTTCTGATTTTACCTTTACGATACAGTTATTTTTTCTTCGAGGCCTTTCCAAAGATGTTTAATTCTTTCTATCCCTTGCTTCTAGAAATAGCTACCTATTGCTTTCTTACCCATGAACTTTTTCTCAATACATATGTGCTTTATGTCTACCCCTTTTCGATTCAGTCACTAACGTCTACGCTCATCTAATTTGTAAACGTATTATTTTTCTTTCAGATCTTTTTGTACAGGTAACACCACCATGTATCTTTTTCTATGTTTACTTTTCCTGTCTTCTCCCCGAAAACATCACTTACAATATTCTTCATATATAAATCCATTTATTCCATTAATCAATTGTTGATATTTCTTTCATTCTATGATTGTCGATTTTGAATTTGATTGAATGTTGGTCACATTTTTCGATGAAACTATTCACAGTAACCAGATCAAAACCAGTGGCTGCTTGCACTAATGATTCTGTCTATTGGTTTCTGCACCCAAACCCCAACCTCTATTCACTCATCTTCCATTCCTTCTACCTGTTCTACATGCACATTAAAATCTCCACCCATAGACACATCCTTAATTTGAGGGATGGCCATCAGAGTAGTCAAAGTTCTTCGTTAACTTCTCTTTCACTATAACATCGCAACCATGAAATCATCTTTAATAATTTTAACTATTTTTCGTATTTGTTTTGGTAATTTTACAATTAGTGCTTTGTACACTTGTAACATTTATACATCTCTTTTCTACTAAATTTCCCTTGCCCTGTCTTCCAGTCATCGATTCTACATTCCATCGTGATGCGATAACCCTTGTCCATTTTCCACAGGTGCTGGACGCTGAACTTGCGCATTCCTCTTACTTGGTACGTTCTAGTTCACTCACATTTGTATCATTATGTTATAACTTGTTTGACAAAGTATTTTATGCCAGACGTTAACCCTCCTTGGAAATGAGGGTGGTCTATTTGGCTCTGCCGACAACGAACGGCTTATCAATTATTAAGGTCATAACCGGTTTCGTTTTTATTTCTGCTTCAAAAATCATTAAATATCCATAATATCTTGTTTATTTATTTTATTTATTTATTTTTTAATAAGATTAAAATAAAGAAAAGAAAATAATATATATACCTACATATTATATATTATACCGTTTTCCAATGAAAATTTAAAAGAAATAGTTAGGAAAATGTAAGTAGGAAATGATTTTAGAAGATGTTCTCGAACAAAATTTTTGTAAGAGCTCTGTGTGGGGGTAGTATGGGTAGTTTCGTATGTTTGCCAGGTATGCCTAGAAAATATGGGAAAACACCTATATGCCCTAGCGTTCTACAGTTGTAAAACCTAAACTGTAAAGAAAAAGTCCCTGTTATACAGTAGGATGGCGGGGTTAAGATTCATTCATGAATGACGTTTTATTTCATGTGTGAAAAAACGGATAATAATATCTTTTAGTCAGCCTTTGGTGTGACACAGTATATGATGTTGCGGTATGTTTGTAGATATATAAAAGTAAAAAGTTTAACAATTTTTTTATCAATACATACTTAAATATATACATATATATATATATATATATATATATATCTATGTATATTTATTGTGTACATATTTGAAATTTACATAAACACTTACATAGACACTTAATTACGAGTCCTACTTGCTATATTTCCTATGAAAGAGAGTGTCGATTAACTCTTGCCTTGAAAAGAGTTAAGAGAAGGATTGCTATTCAGAAAACGCCACTAAGAGTTCCAAAGACGGTAAAGGTTTTATTATAGAATATACATTTGAAAAAACGAAGACGAAGGTGGAGAGCGAGCCCTTGAATTGATGTGTAAATTCAGATATATAACGACATTTGCGAAATCCGTATAAAAAACGATTGCACAATTTTATTACTTTCTTCAAATTTATCAAGTAGCTCTTCAGATGCATCTAAGTAGCAGAGGTGGGCGTAGACGAGAAGTGAAAGAAGAAGAGTTTGTGCTAGCATTATATAAATTTGTAACGGAAAGAAATTCTTCAATGGTCTGGTAGACTTTGGAGAATAATTAAATGATTTACTAACTTCATAAATTTCGGGTGCCCAAGAGAGATGACGTTCCATGATAAGTCATAGGTCTGTTAATTTCTCAGACAGAGTTAAAAATGTAGCATCGTAAATAGTTCTCAGTAAATGTGCAGTGTATATTTTTTGTGTAATTGCCGACTACTCATAAAAAAAGAATGGAATTTTAAAAGATTAACAAGGGGCAAGGTCCTTTGGGGATGCATAATGGTATATGTGGTTTAATTGAGAAGTAGGTCACTACCTATCAGTGACGATATCTTCTAGTTATAAAAGGGAGTCATAATCCAGTCCAGGTAAGCGTATGTACGGGCGTCGTACTATGTGTAAACCATATTATTAACATGTGGGATGTTCCTATCAACTGTTAGCGCTCCCGTTACCTTTGAGAAATCTGCACAGATAATATCTCAAATGGCCAAGTCCAATGAGGAACCTGCAAATTTTAAAATCCTATGATAAACATAAGATTTTGGTGGTCCCAACTTAAATATTAAGTAAAAGAAATTTGGTCGCCAAAAACCAGGGACATGAAGTTGTCTGTTGTACTAGATAAGACCAGAAGCCCATTATAGTAAGATGTCACAATTAGTATTGTAATTAGTTGTCTTTAAAGAAAGAATCAGAAGATGATTGGGCTCAATGATAGATTGAATAAAGATTGTAGGATACTAGTATTGAAATAACACATTATTACGAGATGTGCGCCAGACACAATTTTTAAAATACTATTTCTAAAGAACAGCTTAATCAACCCCCTGGTTTATTATACTTTCTCGATTGATTAAGAAATTCTGTAGGACTATTTAGAAACTCTGTAGAACCTTAAAATTTCAACTCTAGGAACAAATACATGCACACAGGTGGAATGTCAAGGAAATGGAATGAGAAGGAGAGATATATTTATTTATGACGTTTATAAATTTTATTAACGCTCGCAAGTGGTAGGCGACGGAAGAAAAGAGGACTTTTCTCTGTTCGATTATTTATGATGAGCATGAACCCTGAAAAAGGCAGAGTAGGTATATAAAATGATAGTTTTAGCTCTTGGATATAAGTATTGCATGAATTGCTATTCATTGAACACTATTCTTTGATCATTTTGATTTGAAGTTAAACTGTGATTAATTGTGCAATTATATTTGAAAGAATAAAAAAAATCAAAATACCCCAATATATTTCTAACCGATGTTTGTTAGAGAAGATGTTTTTTAACAAAAACCACTTTACTTATTCACTTCTATACAATCACTTGTTATCAGTGTCTCTTTCACTTTTTTATTGGTTGATAACACGCTTTGATTAACAACATTTCTTTCTTCGGAGAAATTGATTGCTGCTGTTAAACCTCCAGGTGGCGAGCTATGTCCTATTACTTTTAATAATATATATATACCTTTGACTTTCAATCCCTTCCAATGTATCTTTACCCTGTAATACGAAATGTGGATGATTTACAACTCATTACACCAATCCCAGGCATGAAAAGTACCGGTATTTGTTAGTGAACGTATTTTGTTGTTAAGTTATTACTTATTTATACTATTTTCGACAACGTTGTTGTTTGCTACCCGACTGTCCGACAGATCACTCTCTACAATGAGCCATTAAATAAACTGGAGCGTCTTCATAACTTTTGTGTATAATATTTGCTGTATGGTTTAAATAAAATTTTTGATATTCGTTTTTCACTAAAAATCGGAATTGGATCAGATCGGACAATATCAGAAAAAATACTTCTGTATTGGACACGAAATGTATATGCTAAAAATATGTATTTCATTATGTAATTCAAGAGAAAATTTGCTCTAGACATACCTTCACTGTATTATCCCAATATCTGGAAAAAAACTATTATTCCTATCTATTTTACACAGATTATGTCTTCAACTTCAAATTCACGCATGTCTTCAAAAACCTGTATTTAAAAAGAGCGTTTAAATAGTCAAAGACCAAATCGTATAAAAAAACAATCAAGATTAGAATTTTTCTTTTAATAAATAAAGGTAGTCAACAAACGGTATAAATAAATACCCAATATCTACTTAATGAAATATCATTATTTTTTTATAATTTTTTAAATTTATTATATACATATTAGCTATTTCCAGCTTGTAGGTCTCCGCCCTCCCCACCCTTTACATCGCTATAAAAGAACCATTTCTCATCCCTTAATATTTGTTTGAAATAGTGCAACTTATACACATTCTTACGCCATCATAGTTGATTAAGCTTGTTATAAATATAGAATGAAAAATTAAACCCACTTTTTCAATCTTATTATATAGTAACTATATAAAAACATTGGTTAGTATTTTCAAAAGACGTCAGACCGACGGGACGGTTTCCTAGAGTTCCAGATTTGAATGTTGCTAATGTTTTCGTTCTAAATTTATTTATAATTTCTATCCATAAATTTTAAATTTTATAGTCAAAATATCGGTAACTTTGTAGTGTCCCCTGGATTTTAGTTGTTTACCGATGTAACCTAAATTCATCAAATTACAAAAAATACGAATATAGAAAAAAATAAAAAAGATGGTTTTGAAATTCGTGTCATGTAGGTACTGAATATGCATTTTTTTTTATTCAAAAGTCATTACATTTTTTGCCTCTATACCTACTCTGTGTATTCGTATAGAATAGATCTAACGTCTTAAAGCGTCAAAAAAATATTTTCGGATATAAACAAAAAACTTAATGTTTGTTGACACAGATTATTTTACACTTCCGGCCATTCGATTTCTTTCCCAGGTCAAATAGCCGATTGGTTGCTAAATGTGTGCGACATAAGTAAGAGAATTAATTATACGATGAAAGATTTAAGCATTTACAAGTTAAGCTTATGTGCATTCATTGTCAATCTTATCTAGGTAAGAATAAGGTATACATTTGGTAATAAGCGTGATATCTCCTAAGATTAAAAAATGTTAACTACTAAAACTTTATTAATGACGTGTGACATTTGAAACGCTACTGTCCGCCCCTGACGCGCCTTTTATTCATAAATTAAATAAGACGCAAGGGTCTGAACTATGATAGGAAAGTTTTTACTGATATTACCATAAGATTCACATTTAAAAGTTTCAAATGCAAGTTTTAATGGGTTTTGTCTTCTGGATGACATTAGTAGTTTTCTTGAAAGTTCCGCCGGCAACTTTTTTCTCAACATACGACAGACAGTCTGTCGCCGTTGCCGGATGCGAGATAGGCAGGTAGCCAGATTTAGATAGAGTAGATTATATCTATCTTTAACAATCTGTTAAAGCTTTAGATTAAAAAACACATTTTTTAAACATAGTTCAATATAAACTTTTCTTATATTTACAAATTTAACCGCGCGGTTAATTACTAGTGACATCATTCTATTTAAAGATTTTTTAAAAGTTTTTTTTTAACATTTTACATTAAACACCTACTTATGTAAATGGAGTGTCAAGTAATGAATGCATACGTTCTGTTACATAATATTATTAAACACTTTAATATGTCCAGATAATTCTTTTTGTGTTAAATTTTCTTTAAATATGTTAGCAATTTAATACTTAATTTTTTATTTAATATATGTAGTATGAATTATGCATTAATACGAACAGGATTCGAACCTGAGACCTCTGGGAGTCCGTCGCTCTGTCATGACACCTATCGTGTCATTACCCTTTTTGAGCATTTTTGTATTCTTAATATTTATTGTCTTTATAAGGATGGAAGCAACACATATTATGTTTCTTTCGAAAATCTCCCAAATGTTCCCACAATAAGAAATTAAATTGCCAATACAGCAACTGAAATTTATATTTCTCGAGTGAAACATTTTTTTCTTAATTTACAGTGATCTGTCTGTTGGTTTAGCAAACACTAAATGGGGTTGATAATACGCTCCGTTAACTTTATCCGTCACATCCTGTGTCACAGAACACAATCCATTTGGAAATTATCCGGTGCATCCCCTTAGGCTTTAATTAAAATGTAAATGGTAGACCGCTTTTTAAGGGTGGCTATCACATGAACACGGACCGCTCCAAATTTTGAACTCGGGAAAACGCTCGCTGAATTTATGAATTTAAATTGTCTTATTAAAATGTTGCTTTACATTTTCAGTGGGGATTTGGATTCAGGATATAATTTAATATTACTGAAGAGTTATTTAAATGTTTTAGAAAAATTAGGATATTTATGATTTTCTTATATTATATTATAAGTATTATATTTATAATAACTTTCAATACTATTTAAAACTATACCTATATATTTTTAATAAATCATGAATTCTATTCAAGCATTGTAGTCAAATACTACAATGCATTCCAAAATAAATTTATGTCAAGTGTAGTTAAAAGAGTTCATCTCATATCGTATTATGTAGAATCGTAGCCTCAAATCAATATCTTGTTGCTGGAAAGAGACAGAACGGCTTTGAGGGGCGGCCCATCAGAATCCCGCCCCTTGTACCATTACAACAACCCCTAGCTTCTAACCGCAACGTATTTAACTATTCAATGTTGAGGACAAGGGGATATTGTATGTATCTATATGATGTATCTTACCTGTACGTTATTTTATCTACATACCTTCGGACATTATTTGGCTTAAGTTTTTATTTAATATCTTTAAGCATATAACAGTATAGGTGTAATTACCTGACTAAAAATTTACTAGAGTCTGAGTAGTTAATATTGAAATAAAAAATATTTTTTCCTCATTATATTTTTTTATTATAATCAACGCTTCCTCCTAAAATATTAGAAACATACATTTTCTTTCCTTTCTATTGGTTCTAAACTTTTACTTTATATTATTATTGTTTTTATTATAAATTGAATAAAGTTTAGACAAGAAAAGGACAAAGTTAATTAAAATTCATAGTTCTCAATGAAAACCAATTTAAAACAAACAGCTACAACATTATAGGTAATTTTATAGCTGATATAAACCTTAGCGATAAAAATTGTGTATTCATCACACAAATAATATATTCTTTACTTAAGTAAGCAAAGCAATTGAAGAATTATTAAAATAAAATTTAATGATGACAAATAAAACATTTGTGTCTGTTCTTTTAGTCCTATGTAAGTACCTTTGGAAATAATAACTCTTTTTTATATAGTCTTAAATTTATAACAAATTCTTTTAATATTCTCAACTACTAATGTAATAATGTGATGAAATAGGTACATTAAATTTCCAAATCAGGTATCTACAGGTATATCACTGTCAGCACAATCTTGGCACAAAATTGTATCTTGACAGTTTTAAATGTTGTCTATAATACAGTAGCTAACCAATTTACATAAAAACTATTCCTACATTGAGATCACTATCATTCATATTATCAATTTAGATTTTGCTTTCAATATTAGGTATATAATATGATAGAACACACGGTAATTCAACTATAATATACAATATAACGATAATTAATTCTATATAATGATAGAATTCAACAGTAATAAGAGATCTAAATAATAAATGTTTAAACGTTAAATAAATAAATAAAAACAAGGAAACTTCCGGAAGTTCTTCGGCGACCGTGACCGATAACAATTTTTGTGAGTTGACCCTGCTCACAAATAAAACGCTTAAGTAAAATACGTAATTTTTATCAATATGGAATTCCTTACGTATGCATGCTAAAATGCCTTTACTTATTCGGAGTATTTAATTGATTCATTGAAAGGTCAAGAAAGGGCTAGAGTCACAAAATATGTCTTAAATTTGTGTCCGAGGATGGTAATACCCTTATATACCTCGAACGATATGATCAGGCATTTTACTTGGGTCAAAGGTAGGTACAGATCTAAAGTCCATTATACTGTAGTGAGGATTCTTAAAAAGTTATAGATTCTGATAATTCTTGTAGGTACAATATCCCGTTTAAAGAGAAAATAACAGATTAGAGTCCATTTTTTTCCAAGTTTAAGATGTATAATGACGAAATGCGAAATAGATAAACTGATAGTGTTATCTAGATAAACTGATTTAAGAATTTATCTTTTTCATTACAGATATTCTAAACGTTGTCAATGGATACTATTGGCATTGGTACACAACTGATAGGATGAAAGTTAAATTTCTTTTCATGAAGGCCGAACTCGTAATGGATGCAATACGAAATGTTCAAAGAGTTGACCATTTTAAAGAGGACTACACCATTTCTACCGTATATGATATAGGGCAGATGTTATACTTTATACGAAGCAAGTTCGCAAGAATGGTGCGCGTGTTTATTCTGTCAAATGAAAATAATAAGAAACTTAAAAATTTTCATCTGGTATAATTGAAAAAAAATTTTTATTTAATTTTTAATTAATCTATATGGCAGTATATCTACATAATAAAATATAATTATAGTTTTCTTGCCCATTCAGATATCTATATACAAAAAATAATTCAAAACGTTGGTTTTAGCCGTAGAACAATTGTTTTTCTCTTTACTGTGTGTAGTCTTTGCAACACGAAAAATATACTGCAAAAGAAATCATTTAACTAAAGAGGTATAATGTTACATACTTTTCAGCATTTGCCATCTTTGAAAGAAATTCATCATTTAAGCATGGAAATTTATAGTTTAATTGAAATGCTAGAAGAGTACGAGGCGGGATCACATAAACGTGTTTCTCAATTGCAGCGTCTTAAAAAATCTAAATTCTCTAAAAAACTAGCTGGAAAAATGGCTCAAAAACTAACTCCAGATATGTCAAGTTTACCACCGAATTTTCTAGATTATCTTAATCCAAGATTATTACGTCAAAAACCCATAGATGTACATAATACATCATCTGCTAAATGGGGTCCTTATCCTAGAAAACGGAATGGAGCTTTTCGCAACAGAATGCAAGTAAGTAAAGAAAAAGATTTTGATGGTGCTTTTGAATCTGAATTTGAATAAAAAGATCTAGAATACATTGAATGTATATTTTTTATCCTACCACAGGATAACTTACATAACTTACATACATACCTTACCATACCATACATAATTGCTTAGCACAGAACATTAATTTCATGTCCCAGAACAATTAATATTTTAATTAGCTTATTACATATGTATGTAAAATGTACCTACCAATCAGCTTACAACGGGTTTTATGTAATGCATTTAGAACTTACTATGCAGTTAATGTTTAATTGTTTATTTTAAATAAACTCAGCTGTAGCACTCGAAACCTGGAGGAAACAAAAGCACTCAAACGCCTTTATGCCTTTTCGCCCGCGTAGAGTCACTAAAAACGGAACGCGGGGATACATTGGTTTACTTTTGGTTAAGAATTTGTTATTGTAAGCCATATGGGCGCAGGGCGGCTCAGGATTTTTTCTGTTACGACGAATTTACAGCAATCGTTAAACAATAGGACACATGCTGACGTGTCAGTCCATCTGTGACGTATACAACCTTCAGGGCTTTTGTCAGGTCACGTCGGGGTTTACTTTAGTAATTATTATAAATCATAGCAGCATACTAAGCGTGGTAGAGGTATGTCACACCTATAAGATGATTGTAGCTTCTTGTTGAAGAAAAATACAGAGTACTTATTAATTTAAAATTGTATCACGACATATATAGTATCGTCCAACAAATTTAAAAGACTAAAAATAAATTTATATTGAAGAAAAATAATTTCTTCTAGAACACGATAAAACAGTACCTACATTGTTGTATGAGATCTGAATCTCCCAAAACAGCAAGAATATAATAATAGTAATACCGACACTTCATTTAAAGTACCAAAAAAAAATCTGTAACTAATAATAGCAACATTTTATAAAATTTTATTGTTATAAGGTTAATTAATTTAATTGTAGCTGGTGTGTGTTGCTTCTGAAGAGAAACGAAACAGAGTAAAAAAATGTGATAGTCTATCTTAGCAATAAAATCAGTTTTATAAACTGTTCTCTGTTCTTCAAATTAATTGTTTTTAAATATGATTATATTCTTACCAAGAAGTACAATTACATTGTATTTTATATTTTCTTTTTATAAGTGAAATAAAAAATGATCCCGTAAATTTTAAAAATCATGGCTATATTTTAAAATATCATGTTATTGATATTGTTTATAAAATTAATCTGCTTTATAAGCAGGGTATAATCCTAACAGAGCCGAAGTAAAGTTCGTCGAGCATTTATTGGATATCGTATTATTAATATTCTGAGGGAGCCTGCCTGCGGTCATCAGCGGCTCAACTCAACTCCGCCTCAAGAATCCACTTAGTGAAGAATCGATACCTAATTATGCTCAATACTTCTTCAGCCCCGATTAAGTTTTATTCTATATTTTCTAGACTCTTAGAAATGATGAAATATTATTCAATTAAATTTAAATTGAAATATTATCAGTTAACCTTCGGTTAATTAGATGCCTATTCCAATTGACGTTTTATGTCAAGTATCGAATAACTTCAATAGAATTAATAATAAATAATAATATAATAGAATAAGCGAGTCCATTATAATATACGAGATCTTTTTTCTGTTGTCGTACCAAATAAAATAAATAACATTTAACCATATAATTTAAATAATATTACGGTCGGAAAAAAATAAAAAGATAAAACTTTCCACTAGTTATGAAAATTACTATTATATGTTAAGGTGTACAACACACTTTCTTAAAAGCAGTGGATCCCATAATAAAAAAATATTTAGCAACAACGCATTTCAGTTATAGGTAAATTTGAACGTGGGCTGAGTCGTGACGCAGCGACATTATACTCATTCAGAAGACGACCTTAAAACGAACAAAATAAGAGTTAAATTGCCCAAAGAAGATCAGTGGTACTCTATTACGAATGACGTGGATCAAATCGACAATAAATGTGGAGTATTTACTTTACATTTACTCTTTAATTGTGCCTCGCGACGGCTAGTGATGGACGCCTCGGTGCCGTGACCAAGCACATTTGACAGCCACTAGCTGTTATTTTATTAAATTACCTTGAACCTTGTGTCATGTGTGTCTGTTGCCACCACACACATACAGGGTTAACATAGCTTACAACTTTCCACCAAATCTACTAGCTACTATACCTATTTATTATTCGTAATAAATAGTTTTATTAATATATAAAATATATAAAATATAACTTCTGTTGTGTTACCATGATTTGTATAGAATAAAGATAATGCAATAAAACTAATAATAATAAAAAAAATATAGGTATATTAAATAAAGATAACTTTTATGACACAAGTCGAGAAAACCGTGTACCCAATGTTATTTTAAATATTAAAATATACAATTTCATACTGCAGTAATAATTAATCCAACGAAACCAAAACTTTTTGAAAGCTATTGTTTAATTTAATATACATATTTTGTATTTAAAAATAACAGAAAACTTTAGAAGGCAGACAACAAAGCCGTATTTCAGAAGGTATGGAGTATAGGGTAAATGTATTTAGAATATATGTACATAATATAATCAACGTTGGCGTCCGTAGATACCACAATACGTTCACTAAGAACAAGGGAAGGGAAACGGTTCAATAATTGCGAATGGAAAACGCATGCGCGGGTTCCCTGGCTACACACCCTAAGCCTACCCACGCGCATTATTACTGTATCCTATAGTGCCTTCGATATTATATTATATTCTAGTACCAGAAAAATACAAAATAAATGATTAATGTTGTAGATAAATAACCATATATATATTTTTTTTCAATATCCAAAATATGTTGTGTAGATTTGTATATATATATTTTGAAGACCACAAGATTTTATTTATAATAATTTAATTAATTATTAATCTCTATCTATCGTCTCTATATATCTAACTAATATATAAAACTAAACTTTAATATTTTAAATGTCAATTGTTCATTCCATTGACACATTCAGGGGGGTCTCTTCAGAAAATAGTTGTAGTACTTCACGTCATTCACATTCGATTCATAAATTGCTACTTTTTCTGTCTTGTCATGGAAATATAGACCTTATTGTATAAGAATAAAATTAATTTTGTAACATACTTGGTTTGGAGGTGCCTAACCAAATATATATTTTTATTTTTATAGAGCACAACAATGGAGGTTTTTATTGGCCGTTTTGTAGATCAGAAACTGTCATGAAACGTTTAGTCATCCCTCATCGGCTGTGTAAACATTGAAAATTAAAAGCTCAAGGAGAGTGCTCTCTAATATTAGGTGTAAAGTAAGGGGAAATTAAACTACCAACGAAATTGACCATTTCTATATAACTCTTTAGATATATATATATATACATAAACACTAAAAAATATATTAAGGAATGTAATCCACAGGCCATCGGTACGAAAAAAAATATTTAGATGTTTGGTTTTTCTACAGAATATCTATTAAAAATATAAGATTTATTCCCTACATAACACTTATCTGGGGCTTGAAATATTGGTTCTAAAACTTTTACCTACGAAACTAACAGTTAAGGTTAAGATCTATATTACGAATTTAATTGAGGTTCGAGACAGGTATTTTAGATTAGTTATCAAATAATTATATGAAGAGGAAGTCAAGATTAGAGGGAGCAACACATTTCTTTATCACCGGAACACTAAAGTCATTTGAACAAATAAATCTTAATCTTTATTGTTAAGGCGCGTCGCAATAACACTGACTCGTAAGTTCGTAGCTACAATGGGAATTAGAAGTACTGGCCATTGTTGCAAATTGGGCAGTCCCTCGCCTGTAAAATCACCGTGCCACATTTGACAGCGGGCGTTAATAAAAACATGACGAAATGTCAAAACTGACCAGATTTAGTTGGCGACAAGTGATGATCATTGTTCGGCGGCCATTGAAATCGGTGTGGGCCTTCTCGACACCTACGTCGTGGTACAGACGACGTGAATGCGGTGACAGTGTTTGCTCATCGGATTGTCCGATATAATCGTCGGACTCGAAAATTAAGCACGCCTCCCATTCATGAATTGTTAAAGTTAATTCGATGGGAACGTAGACGTTTTAATAGTTGTGTAATTGTTATTGGATCTTGCATACCCTTTTTTTATGCACCTCTAGAAAGCTTTAAATATAGGTAAATTTTGTCCTTTTAATAATTAAATCTAATCTTATTGATTAAGATTATGTAGTACATGAAAAAAACGACAATGTAAAATGAAAAAATAAAAAAAACGATATACAGGGAGCAATTATTTTAATAGAAGATTAGGCTTTGATCCACGCTTAAGACACTGAAATATACGATGCATATTGAGAGAGCGGCGCCGGCGCACGTGGCTATGTTATTGCAGTGTCGCGGCTAATTACTGATTTATAGTTAGAAGATGCCCGAGAACGGGTTGGGGCAAGTGACGAGCGCCTGCCTAAGTTTGATGTTCACAATATATGTTTTTTTAATTCCCCAATTGAATAGAGTAAATAATTTATTTCATTTTTTAGTTTAGTAAATTGATTTGATATTTCACCTGTCCCAAGTGTCAAACTTTAACCTTACAGTTTTGTACGTAAATACAAATCTATATGGTAAGTGATCATCAATAATATTCATTTCAATTACCGGTTATTGGAGATCATATTTTTTTTTCAAACCATCTGTTTTTTCATGAGTTGTGCATTAATATAGTTTCAAGTATTATATTTATAAATGCCTAGTTCATTTTTAATAAAAATTAACGTATCTCTAAGCAAGTAGCTAGCTGGGCTTAGTACGAATGATCTCTTTATTATGGCTGTCCTTAAATTAAAAAAAAAGCTATTCTGGTATACAAGTTTTACGCTGAAGATCTAAACAACATTCAGATCAAAATACTTTTTGATACCCTTTTCTCTAGGTACAAGATGCCGAAGAACCTTCCGCTTGAGGTTTGCTTTTTGGACTACAAATATATGGAATTTCAAAAAGTCGATTATGTAAATAATCGTTATAAAAGTATATATGGAAATACTTCGTTAAAAACAAATAATATTATTGATTCTCATTCCAATTATAAATTGATGATACTTGTATTGGAATACTCTAAATTTAATGTTTAATATTTGACTAGCTGTTGTTGGTGGCTTCATTTGCTTGTATGTTGTTTATTATTCGTTATATGAAGTTCAAGTGGAATAGTAACAAGAATATTGGCCGCATTTCTGGTACGACTTCAACACTTTCTTCTACAAACTATTCAAATATGTATGTATGTATGTACGTAGTTTGTAAATTGGACTCAAGAGTTCCGCCATGATCCATGGTGACACTGTATTTTTTAGGTCCGGCTTCAATTTCTTGTATAAAGGTTTTCAATTTATTACTTCATAAGAAACTCTATAAATGTTTAGTCAGAACAGACTTTCCAACTTTTATTCCCAAAATTTGAACTACTCTTTAAGGTAGTTAAATAATTATTACCTACGATAGAAAAAAAATACAACCTTGAGCATACAAAGAAGAGGCTGTAATCACCTGTAGCCGCACTTCACTCTGATCCACTCGACATCTAATTCAAGATAACAATTTAGGTGCTATTTTACTTATCTCATATAAGTAAATATCATATAAAAATATATCATCTGTATTTTTCAAATTCTTAAAAATATATATAATTGTATTTATAACATGTTTAAATTAACCAGAGAATAAATTAAATAATATCAAAGAACAAAGATGATTTATAAACGGAGTTAGCAATTTGTCAAGGGGTATCAAATAAATAAAAATATTATTTATCTGAAAGTAGTTAAACAAATACACTCGTGTCGGCCGAGAGTGAGTCGGCACCATCTTGTTTGTCTTGTATATTATCCATGCCGTCTAGGAAATCCTTCTTGAGTTTCAAACTCAAAAGTATATTTATTATTTATTATCTGTACTACTTATATAATATATTGTTTGTTTTAACGTATTTGATTTAGTTTCAGTCATGAACTCTTGCTAGCTATTTCACTCAGCACTAAGAATAGGTTTTCAGCTACAGGAAATAGCTAACATTTATTATTTTGATTGGTAGAGATTTTTTTAAAGAAATTTTATTAATGAGTTGACTTATATCAGCAATGAATAGGTTTTGACACTTCTTAAAAATACAAACTCAGATATTTACTGTGTGACATTAATTACCTGCTTGATAACTTTATTAATAATCAAATAAGGTTGATACAAATATGCTATTATAGTTATTTGTCCTTGGAATTTGAATGAGTTTATAATTAATATTATTATATGAGTATATGACACAACATGCGATGTTTGAATGAATGATTTGTCCATAAATACTTATATGTTTTGTGATTTAAAAATAATTGTGCATATTCAAGGTTGCTATACAGCACTGCAAGCGTTTTAACGAGTGGATGAAGTCTTGTCAAAGGTTAAACATTGTTAAAAATCTAACCATGTGTTCGCCACATTGTACCGCTGTGGTCTAATAGAATGCCAATATTTATCTTTTGTTCGTACACATCCTATTGTCTTATTTGAAATTTTAAGATACATTTTGATAAAATATTTTGGTAGAGATAAATAAAACCTGATTAACATTTTGACTTATTTCAAACTTGAGAATTTGTTAATACATTAATAATTTGTTAATATATAAGATTTTACAATAATTTTAAATGATAAAACAAATAATTTGTTCACATATAATTATATTTTAAGTAGAAACATGTAATTAAAGTCACTTTTAGTCGTTAATATAGAGGCGTTATTTCAACAAACGTTGAGACAGATAAGCTGTTCTTTTCACCGATTTCTATATTAGGGGAGTTTTGTTTACGTAAGGGTTATTTGTGTGTGTGTATTTAATGTTAAAATAAGTCTACCGACCGAAATTAGGCGTGGAGGCCAAATCCAAATTGCAGCTGTTTGCTTAGAGCCGACGGAGTATCGATTAAATGTAACAAGACTACGGAATAATATATTATATAAAAAAAGGAAAACATTAGAACCTACAACAAAGAGTAATATTTGAGAAACACTAATACTATTATTATTAGATTTATAACTTATATGAAATAACTGTGCGCTTAGCAAAGATTGAAACGAGTGTTGTGAAAAGCGAAAGACAAGTGTCTTAACAAATTAAGCGCGGTGATGTCAATCAATTCATGAAAGACTTTAGAAGGAGGGTTTTTTTTCTCTTATGTTTTGGCCAATTGATTGCGACGCCTTTGAAGTTATTATTGCAGGTTCCGGTTACGATTTTAAAGCGCTTAAGATGTCAACGCCAACCATTCGCACTTCCTTGTAACGACTCAATAAACTGGATATATCTAAAGGATTATAATTTATTCTCAGTTAGAGCACTGCGTCAATTCAATTCCGTTGAATTCGGGCCAATTCGCTCCTCAATTTCTTTTCGTAGTATTCTTAATGTCAGGTGCGATTAATTAGACGGAGTGTGATAGCCGTTTGATCAATGAAAATTGATGACAGATAGATTGCAAATTCGCTGAATTTTCCATTAATAAGACCTTATAAAACGTTTACTGGCAGTTGTCAACACCTTACGGATATCCGCTAATAGGTACTGGATATGCAAGAGCGTTTGATCTTTAACTACTTTTAGATGGAAGAAAAGAACATTTTGGTAAGAAAATTGAAAATTTTAATGGTACGTGTAGGCATGAATACAAAAGTGAACTGGTTACACATACATTTATTTCACAGTGAGAAAGATAATAACACCTCTGACTTAAATGACCTTATAAAACTGTATGGATATTATTAAATAAGAAGAAATGAATAGACAGCTCATCCCCATCTCATTTATTGATAGCGGACTCAATTGAACGTCATTACAATAGCCGCAGTGTAAAATATGTTGATCCGCAGACAGTTTCGTATTAAAACCGCACCGAAAATAAAATTGAAAGGGGTTGCGAGCCGTGGTGAGGCGCGATAACGCTGCTCCAGTGGTGCGTGAGCGCTGATCCATAGTTGCATGCGCTTTGAACAAACCGTGAAATGCGAACAATGTTAACAGAGGGAACCAACCTGCAGTAATTCCCGCATTGTGAGGCGCAGAGCGGGCGCCGCGAGCCGCAACCCGACGCTGCACAACCTACTACTTACTATCTATCGCCACTTGTCACGACGCTCTGTGCACAGAATGAATTTATATGACTTTAGATTTTTTCTTTATTCAAACCTTTCCCATTTAGCTAACAAAGCTAGACTTTTTAGCATACTCAAAAGCAGTATTTTTTGGATAGAGTTAACAAAAATGTATTTTGTGAATTAGTATATATATGAAAAAAATTAAGAACCTAAAATTTCCTTCAAATATTTTCGATTCACAAATGACCATGTTTTGGCCCATGCTTTGATAATATTTCTATATAGTTGATTATTAAAATCTTAATTTCAAATTATAATCAATATTAATAAAAGGATAATTAAAAATTTATTTATATTTATAATAAGGAAAAGTGATTGTTTACTTTTCAAATGACATGAATGGTGTCCGTAGGGATTCATTAAGAAATGCAGTTGGGAAAAAAATCTCAACGAATAAATTATTCATTTTAGTGTTCATTGATTTTGAACCTTATCCCTTTGAAATATAACACTTAATAATTAACTTCAGTGTTAAAATAAAAAACAGGGCCAAGCGGACGGGATGAATGGTGTCAAAATGACATGTCAGTTTGATTTTTTTTGCCATTTTTTTTGACAGCTCCGCCTTGTTGACATGGACAATATGGATCTACATCCGAAATTCAGTCTGTACAATATTGATTTGTTTTAAATTTACAAAGTACAGAATAAAATGAAACTTAAATGTTGTAACATTTGAGACGACAAAATAGATATAAAATGATGGTGTTGCTGATTTTAAGATCTGCGTTTAATTCACAATAGTTATTTTTATTAAATGCTTCTTTTTATCAAGTTTTAATTTTAATACATATTATTCGTGAGCTAATCTACTTCTTATAAAAAAATGACAAAACTCTCACGACATGGGCCCGGGGCTACCTGAAAAGACCACCAACAAAAGCTTAAAATCGCTACACTATCGTAGAAAAATTGAATTAAATCGCAACATTCCGAATGACTTAAAAAAACTAGTGAATAAAAACGTTTTGATGCTTCATTTTTATATTGGTATCTATGTTTTAAGGCGGACAATGGTAGACTGGAGTCGGCCATCAACTATTGTGTGTGGGTAATTGTGATATTGTTAGTTTTTGCGGATTATATTGAGCATGGCATTGTGGAGATTGGCTCCAGCCCGGGGGCACAGCGAAGCACGAGGTGGATTATTCGCCACATTAGCCTTTGCTGCGGATTCCATTCTGCCATTAGATTATCCCGACCTGACAATTGTTGCGCATTTCGAAGTTTCTTCTTTATGATCGATTAATTTCCAATATTTGTACTAGATTTAAGATATAAATAATAAAAGATAAGCGCCTTTCAAATATATAACTATATTTTATGAACAAATTGTTACTTAAAAATATGTTTACTTAGCTATTTGAACGTATATACAAAAGTGAAGTGTAGTGGTGAATTGATCGGTCGTTAGCGGTAACCCCGGGAGCCGTACACGATTGTTTTGAATAGCGCGGCAACTGCAAGCCGCATTTTCAGTAATTTATTATCCAATCCAATATCATACACACGTAGATAATAGAACATTATTTAATATAATTCTTACTAACATTATATCACGAATTGAGAATTAAGAAGGCCGCCATTGAGAATGTCGTACAACATTTTACGATCATTAATAATTAATATTAAAAATTACACTCCAAAAGAAAGACATAGAAAGGTGTAGATTGTATCTTCACTTCGGTAAACGACATAATTTGGTGTATACGATTTACGACTTCCAGATTGCGTAAAAACACGCCTATAACAAACTAAACAAACACAGGCGCGCGCGCAGCCGTCTATAAAGCGCAAGTTATCTACATTTAATTACATTCGGTATTTTTGTAAGTATAGACGAGACCGCCGGCGACGTGCGCTTTGGTGGCCACCTTCCGCTACAACATTGCGGTTTCCACAATCCAATCCACAACAGGACGATCAAGCCGCTGTTCTCTTCCTCTCTTAATGCTTTGAGATGACTTTTATAGTTTAATATTAATACCAAACTGTTGTTCTCATCTGTGGTATAACAAATATTTGTATACTTAAATACTTGACTGTTGTTACCATAATATCTTCACTTACTTTAACTAGATAAAGTGATTGAAGATTATTTTTACACATTAAGATTTTTTCACAAACACGAATAGGATACCTATATAATATATTTAAATTAGATTTATTCTAATAAACAAGAGTTATCTCATATATTATATAATATATACATATTTTCTTATAAATTTAAACCCATTTAAGATTAAGATCTATCCAACATACGCTAGTTAAAACCATAAAATATTTCTATTTAATAAGATTTTTGTTAATCAAGGTCTTATTCAGAATAATGTTTGTTGTTACAACACAGAAAATTTTATGTGATGTTATTTACAAGGAAATCATAATATTGTATTTCAGTTGATCTTTAATAAGTTAGAAATATGATAGATCTACTCTTATTCCATCTCACCCCTTCAGGATTATCATAACAAAATAATATAAGAGAGTCTATTTTTCTGTCTGTCACCTCAATTGTTAGTAGAAAATAATTATCAATGTGTTTATTTTCTTTAAACTGTTTTACATTTTCATGAATGAAAAAAAAATCATATGACTAAAAAACAATCTACCAAGTTGTTAAATATGTAAGTGACGTTTCAATTTACACTGGCTTGATGGACACCAAAAAAATGGAAATAGAAATTGTTTTTTTTTTTTAAATACTTTTCAAACAAGATAATTGCCGACGATGTCAGGAAGGGAATGTTATATAAATCGCTAAGTACATAGGGGAGAACGAGCAAACATTCAGTTATAAACCATTTTCAACGAACGCCCAGGGCGGCATTGGTCGAAAAGAGGGTTGGCGGGAATAGGCTAATATTTGCCGTAAGGGCTGAGGAGCAGCCGACTAATTGTTCTTTAAACACCACCGACCCACCCTTCACCAAACATTTTGAAAATCAATTTACCGAAGTCACCAGTTGTGGTATTTGAAAAAAAACTCAAACACACCATTAATGGAACTTAAAAAAATATCAGAATTATCATAATTACTTAAGAAGCAGGTGAAAAACTTATTACATTCATATAGAATTCTTATTCAGAGTCACAGACTTTCAGGTTAATTAGGTATTCACGTTAATACTTGAGTGCGTTAAGTAGGTACCTACTCGTGAGTAATATCGAATAATATTTCTATTACACAATATTATAAGCAACAATTAATTTCCTCCACGATTTGATATTTTAACGAATATTTTATACAAAGGTTGGAAGCTTACAACGAAACAAGTATCTTTTAAAACACAGAAGTAGGTTAAAGTGCTCCGATCGAACGCAAATAAATCACACGGCAATACCTGTATTTGTCTGATCTATAAAACTGTTCTGCTTACAATAATGTTATAAAAGCGGTGTTCTATTTATAAATTAACATGAAAAATGGAATGTGAAACCATTAGAGTCGGGATGGTTAGGACTGATCGACGTTTGTTTCACTGTCAGCATTTCTATTTCTGCCGCGTCTATTTGTCACTCGCGTCTAATTTGTGTTCATGTTGAAGTAAAGATTTATTGTTACACATCGGATAAAATTATATCATTCTTCTCTTTCTTGTACAACATTATCATAGACAGATTCGACATTAACTTTATACTTAAAGCGTAAACCGAAATTGACACTAAAAAATGTAATAGCAGGCTATAAGCAGCTTACACAACGTTATTAAATTAAAAATATAATAAATTAAATGTATTACAATAATTTTTATCTTATAATGAAAGTATGTATTAAATAGTAAACCACATAATAGAAGAATGAGGGTAAACGAACTGATCGCCATTAGACAACTGAAACGTTTCGAACATTACACAATCGGCCAACGGTTAAGAGTTTGGACGACGAAGAGAAAGAAATTAAAATAACGAGCGGCGCGGCTCAGGTCCATATGCGCCATGTCTTGGTCTACCCTTTCTGGGGCCACTATTTTTGTAATGACAGTTCGCAGGCGGGCGAGCGTCCCGGCCGTTCCCGGGAAACACCTAATTGTGCTGCTCTGTTTCGATTCGATGAATGAATCGATATTAAAATCGATTATTCCGTAACTCCAACGTTCTATGAGATTTATTGGCGAGGAAGTATAAATCTTTTAACACAATACATCCTCGACTCAATTTTCTTTACCGATTGTTTGATTTATAGGAAAGGTTACGGATGTACAGTTTAATGTAAATAACGTTCAATGGAATGAGATTCTTAAATATATATTCTTTTATTTATCGTAGTTTTCAAATTGCACAAACAATACACATTTTGTGTTTAATACAATAGAGTTGGATATAGATACGTTATATCGTACGCTAGTATCTCTTAGAGGTTAAAAAGCTTGTAAGGTATTTTATATTTTAGTGCAATTAAAGCCGCCGATAAAAGCTAATTAGAAAACAAATTACATGCAATACAAGTAACTAGAAAAATATTTTTAACGTTTATACCCACTTATATTTTAAGATATTATAAATAAAGTAATTAATTATCATAACAATAAGTAATTAATTATCTCGTTTACTGGATATTTGTTTTAAAATAATCGTATATATGCAGAAATAATAACAATTTTTATAGTATTTGATTAACTTTTTTTAACACTATTGTTTAATATTAAACTAGTTACATATTGAACAACCAATGTCGTCTAAAGATCTCACGGTTTCGTAAACGTTACTAAGTCAAGGATTAATGGTAAAGTTTATTTTAAAACGCCTTTATTTATTTACTCAACAAGTGCTTAGTAGTAAAACGTAAACTAAAACTAAACGAAAACGTGTGCGGCGTTACCCGACGCGAGAATCAAACCTGACTACTGAGTAAGAGAATACCTATATGTCATATTATCGTCCAGGCGCGTAAGTTTAAATTATTTGAAGTTAAATACCGTTTTTAGGTACAAGCATGCATATTTGTCCTAAATACAGAGATATCAGTTATTAGTTATTGATAAAACAATAAATGTGTCATCATTATCATAGTTTGTTAAATAAAAAAACATTTTGTTCTATATCTTATATCATCGTCAGCCAAAAGGAAGGCATCCAAAACACAACGGTGGCCCGTTTCGTGCCAAATTAGACTCGATAAAGTAAATATTTATCTAAGTTTCAATATAAACGCAGGAGGTGAGATAACCGTCAAATCAAATTGCTTTTTCGAATCGGCTGCGGGTGGTAGCGTAGTTTCTCGGATTTCCGATAAGCTTTTAAAGTTTTAATCTATGAACGAACTTATACGTTTAAAACTTTGCTAATGAATGTCTGTGTTAAGGGAGATTTATGAAAACTTGCTTCTTATTTAATCTGAATGTAAAATATACTAAATATGTTCATAATTATCATTGTTGGATATATTTTTAAGGCGATAAATAATATAATGCCCCGAAATTATTTTTATTTATCTATAAGTTTGTTGTAAGTTTAACGACTACTGAAAACAATGGTACAAAACTTATTAATTATTCTTAGGCTTATTCTTAATAAAACTTTTTCTTCATTCTCATTCTAAATCAAAAAAATTCACAACTGTAAAGTTGTATCTAATTAAAATTTTAAATCAATCTGAAATCGCCCAGAAAACAACTCCATTCATTGAATCAACAAATAATCCCTCCGGTATTGTTATCAAAAAGTATAACAATCACAAAAGAAGATGGTAATAGTACAAACCATAAAAAAATCAATGACTACACTTTATTTAGTTTAAGATTCAAATTGCATTACAATTATTGTAAGCAAGCGAAGTTTATTGAATTTAATGTCATCAGCCATTTCTGCTGATCTCTATTAGTTGTATATGTCAATTTCTTCCATTGTCTTCCATCATCAGTCATCTCAGTGGAGACTTACTTCTTGGCCATATCATTTTCCACTCATTCTTTAGTTTTTTTTTATATCCATTCACAGTCATTCTTGCAACACTTCTCGTTACATCCTTTTATTATCCGCATTACGCAAGATAAACGATTATTTCTCATTTTTTCTATCATCGATACTATTTTCAAAATATCTTCTACATACTCAGTTCAACTTTATACTTTCTTATAATTTAACGTAATGAATACTGTTAATATAATATATATATATATATATATACTAAAATCTTATTAAGGAAGGTACTAATGAAATATATATAACAATATAATATTTTTTCAGGTCCTGGCGTCTCAAATATAGTATTATAGGATATAGATTACATTTTTAACATTAATTTAACACTGAATTTTAATCGATTTCATCCACAAATGATAAATTTAATAATTTTCTTGTCTTATACAAGTTTATTTCAAAATGTACTTGTAGAGGGTAACTTTTCTAGTCTATCTACCTCTTATTAAGAATCGATCAAAATTGTATGACATAGCAAGTGATGGCAGCCATGGTTGGTAGATGGGGCGTGCCCGTGGGGTGGCTGGGTGAGGGGAACCCACTATTTTTCAGGGGTTCGTTTCCTGTTTCATATCATTATTTTCCTTATACATATTATGTACGGTAAAATACATTTAAAGCATATTTAGTTCCGAGTAATTTAATGAATTTGTTAAGCTTACACACTAGGCAATATAATATAATTATTCAAATGTACAAATTGAAATTTAATTGTAGGTATTTATAATTTTATATTTATATTATAAACTTCATAACTATATTGTTATGTGTCTAAATGGAATACAATTGCGTTGAAAGTACTAATTATCAACAATATTATTATAAATTAGAAGCCCTTGCATCTACAGCTCTTGCAAAAAAATGTTTATAATTTAACTTATCTTGTATGAGATACGGCAAAATATATAATAAATTAAATATTCTCCATTCTTCAGGAACAAGTTATGTACTCTATGTAGTGGCTGTTTCTAGCGACTTCATCCGCAAGAAAAACTTTACGGTGTCTGTGGTGGAAACTATAGAATAAACTCTGACAAAAAACATTCTAATATAAGACTGCAATGATGTGTCAAAAATTCTTGTGCACATTCAAACACACATTTCTTTTTAATTTTTATAGACAACCTATCACGTGCACAGTCATATGTGCACACTTACCATCAGGTGAGCCGTGGGCCTTCTTGCCACCATAGTGGTATATAAAAAAAGTATGTTTTACCTACACTCATTTTTATTAAGATTGTTATGACCGTTTTTGAGATCAGGAAATATATACACAGACGGACAACCATAGAACGGTCAGTTATTTTTTTAAATAATCTATCTTAGTTCAATGACTCAAAAAACGAATATTTGTTACAAAACGTGTTCAATACATATGTATAAGTATATGTACAGATTTATAGCAGTGTAGATTTAGATATAATAACTTTAGTGCACATTCTAGACAAAGAACTGACACATACATTTATTCAGATATCAATAAACAACATTCAACAGCACAATCCATATTTTTCAAGTTTTCCGGTCTATTTGCAAAAATTATATACACCTTGTACGAAACATGACACAACACTATTACAACTTAACAAAAAACATTTCAATCATTCGATGCTCACTTAATGATACATATGGTAATTACTGTTATTTGTAGAGATTATAAATGTATTTATTTCTTACGATCTAGTGTATCATTGTATGAATATATTTTTTACAATAAGACAGTTAGAAGAAGGAAGACACTGACTTCTTAGTAAAACATCTCAACACATCACTTCTGACAGAACCTGATTAAAATGTTAGGCATAATAAAAAATAGCAAAATAAAATCCTTCCTACATATAATATTTGTGTAATTTTTCTACGTAACTCATAATTTTTAAATAATTGTTAATGATACCTATTTTTATATATTTTTTTAATTTATTTTAATAAATTCTAACGCCTCACAGTTATTTAATATTATGATTAGGTTTTTTTAAAATAAAATTAAAGTTTTTTAACATCACTCCTCTCAAGTCCCATCATATTAGGTACATTGTTATTTAGTATTTATACTCAGCTAACATTATAGACAAACTTTTTTAATTATCGTAATAGTTAACCAATCATATGAATTAATAAAAACTAAAATATTTTACAATGCATGCAAGTTTTTGAGGTTTTAATTTTAGTAGCGCGCCATATTTAACGTCTTAAATATCGGTGCTCATCACTGTACCGTCAGTCGTAACTTATGATGAGGATTATTTTCTTATACGTATGATACATGACTGCGTTCAGATGCTTTCCATTCCGGTGCACTGAGACTATTAGAGGCATTGGATAAACAAAGGATTAAATTATCGCGTTAAGACAGAGATAATCCATGCAGATGAGATGGTTGTTGACCTTCGATCCTCTACGAACGCTGTCTGATTCATACCGAGATTGTTGTTCTTTACATTCTCATTGCCTCTGAAAACGAATTCGGAAAATTAATATGTCAAATTTCTTGATTCCTTCACGAACCAATACTTTTAAAGTCGAAATACTCAGTTCACTTCAAGTAGTTATACCTCACTCTTTTATATCTCATACAAACAATTGTATTTTATTTCCCTATTTTATTATCGCAAGTACATTGAAGTTTATTCAAGCTTGAAAACAAAATTGAAAATATATTAAATCAGTGGTATACAATAAATTACTGGCGGTTACATACTAACGCAATGTTTATACTGAAAAAATAAATTATCATCAACATTGTCGTAAACTAAAGCTTAAAGTGCTAAGGTAACTTACGTTCGCTTGTCGTTTTTGTTTGATTTAATTCTAATAACTGTTTATTCTGTAAAAACTTTTATAATATGATTAATTTATTTTACCTACTCCATATTCTTGAAATATGGTTTAGTAATAATATAATTATTAATAGTTTTAATATATTATATAGGTTATAACAAAAAATCTTTTAATTTATGATTTATTTAGTTTTATATTGAACGGCTTATAGAAATTCCGGAAGTGTGATATTTTCAATCTACGAGTAGGTACCGCGTCAAATAAAATACTAACGATTTATTGTTTGTATTAGACATTTAAAAATTTGAAATAGCATTTAAAATGTTTGTCTGTTGATCTTTGTTTGTGCATCACCTAAAGACAGGTGTTTATATCCTTTGTGGGTTAACATTATGTTTTGAATCTTTTTAGTAAAAGATACTTTTTTACGAAAAAGATTTATTTTTATAAAAGTATAGGCCATCATTATAATAAATATTTAATTATAGGTATTTTGTCAAAGTGTATTGTGATGATGAACAGTTTCTTAATGGATGTTAGTGTCAACCAGTCTACCAACAACTAATTATTATTATATAAAACTTTACACTATATTAATACTATAAAGAAGAATTTAGATGCTTGCCCTTAATATGGCTTTAGATATAATAATATCAGAAGTTTCGACAATTTCGTTCTTCACTAAACTTGATATTATCAAAAATCTAGTTCTTCATAGATGTGCCAAGGTAATGTAAAATAATCTTACCTGACCGACTGACTTACCATTTAAAACAAATAGCGAGTGTGCCAACATCAACATAGGCGTTGCAGAAAAACAATAAACAGGGCGCCGGTTCATTGACCGATACAGTAGCGCACTCTGCCAAAATAAGCACCCCTTGGCTTCACCAATTATAATTTGTATTAAGTGTGAGCGATATTTTATATCTTAATTCAGCCTGATACTTTACATTAAAAGAAGTCAAATACTATTTTAGTCTTCCTAGTGATCTGTCAAAAATCTTATGTTGATAAGATATTTGGAATAGTAAAGTTTCATTCAAAATAGAGTATATTTTGATTGGTAAATATGATTTCCACGTAGTATGAATAAAAGAGTTGATTATAAGCTTTTAAACGTAAGGTCTGAGATGTCAATGAATATGTGGGTGGTAGACGTCAACACACAACAGACAGAACGACCCTCTTGAATATCTCAGTCACCAGTGCTTATGAACCTTTTGTGGACCGGGTACAGCATACAAATAAGCCAGATTGTGGGATCTACAAAATTGGTGGGTGTCCCTGTATTGTAGTGATGTAGGTACCTCGGCTCCTTGAATCGCCACTTGTATTTTTTAGTTAGCACCGGAATGCGATGTCTAAATCGATCTGAAGTGCCACTACTCGATGTATCGAAATGATTGCGATGCCCGCTGATGACGTGCTTACTTTATAACGTGGGATGAAGGTTTTAATAAAAACTTGTTTCAGCCAGCGACTTGACTTCATGACACAATTTACCTGTTCTCTTACCTCCCGTTGCTTCCAAACGATACCATAGACAAACGCTCAGTTGTTTTATTTTCTTGAAAAGCCTATCAAAAATATCTATTTGAAATAGTCTATAAACATATTAGTCATGTTCTGATTTTTTATAATTAGTATAAGATGGACAAATCATCAACATGGGCAGGAATATATTGAATACATAAATAGATAGTAGGTCAGTTGATACAGCGACGGATACGGTTTTTCCAGGGATCGCAAGTTCGAGTTCTGAATGTGTTGAGGAATTTCAGTCTAAAGTTATTTTAGAGTTCCCATTTAAATGATATTTTGTAAGTAACATTTATCTAATTTCTTACTGACATACCTTATATATGCTCAGATGTAGGTAGGTACTTACGGATGACGTCATGACCTCATGCATACAGATGTACGAGGTCATCGAAACATCCTACTTTATTCTATTCGAAGTATCAGGCTGCTGTATATAATTAAAACAGGGTTTAAAAATGTAAATCATTAAAAACATACAAAAGTTACGTTATAATAATAATAATAATAATAATAATATGGGGACAAATTACACAAATTGATCTAACCCCTAAGTAAGCAAATTATTTGCTTGTGTTAAGGGTGTTAGACAACGATACCAATACATAGAAATACACATATAAATACTGAGAATATATTTAATAAACGACCAAACCCAGAAACACAGACATCTATGCTCATCACATAAATGCCTGTGCTCTGCCGGGAATCGAACCCGAGCCCCGTTGCGCCGTGACACGTTAGGCGTCTGCGCTAACCACTCGACCAACGGCGTTGACACTTATATTCTGCTTAAACACTTATTAAAAATATATTTGATAACACTAACAACGTGAGCTCTGTAAAATAAAAAACTTCTTAATAAGCTACATATATATTACCATTTTTGGACATAAATAAATAGATACAAAATTATTATAACTATAACAAAGCAATTCATCGCAATAATCTTCAATTGTCACTTCTTGGTAATTTTAAACTGATTTTAATTACGAAGGTAAATAAGATTTAAGTATGTAATATAATATTATCTAGAATTACTAATACATATTATTATTTACTTACTTCAAAGAGTTTATCTGAGATAAAACGCTCAGTTCAGTCAGTTAATCAAAACTTCACCTAAAAGTGTTTTTTATTTATTTATATATAATATCTTGGACTTAATTAAATTTATAACATAATTGCTATGGGACATCCAAAAATGTTTTTATTGAGTCATGTTAACAGTTAGATACCAGAATGTTATATTAACTCCTTGCCCATTGAAGCTATAACTTTTTAAACACTTGAATACTGAAAATAAAAATTAAATATTCATATTTAGTACAGTTATATCTATTTTATTTTATAATAGAACTCAAGCTTCAAATTAATAATTGTTCTATGAGTTGTAACGGTAAAGTAACTCGAAAGTATAAAAACGGCAACTTGATGGGTTTTATTTATAAATACAACTTACAAAATTATGATAGATTTGTAAATGTTTATTTTAAAATAGAAAATTATTATTGTTGTGGCAAAAAATAATCTTATTTATGTAATTAGGTACTGAGATTTAAAAAATATGAAATAAATAATAATAAAAAACATAAAAATAAAATGACCAAAAGTTTAGGTATGGATAAATTAACCAGTAAACTCCAGCAAAGGTCACTGCAACGGATAATATTTATTAATTAAAAATAAAAGTAGTTTTTCAATATATTTACTTTATTAGGTGTATTTAAATGGAACCTACGTTTCTACTTTATATCTTAAAATCTACGTTATCAATGTCTATTAAACATAAACAATAATATTTTTACATCAGAAGTATATATTCTAACATTCTAGATTATCAGTATAGAATGTAATTAATAAATACTAAGTAAGATACTATTTAAGTTATATGAGGCTATTGAACATTATTACATATCATTTGCCTTAATAACTTTTCTATTATGTATAATTTAATCTAATTAATGACACTTTTTCATTTATTACTCTAAATAGAAAAGTGACGATGTATTTGTAAATTAATGTTTACAATTGTATCAATAATCCATTAGGAATATTTACATGTGCTGTATCCATAGGTCATAACATTCCACTACTTACAAATAATTTAAATGTATCTAATTTAATTAAAGGTTTGTAGAAAAAAGTTGAAAAGCTACGTATTTTAAATGTCATGAAAGCTCTGCTAAAACTTACTCTATGACAATAATTTTCACTTAAAATGTAACAGATAATTGATACATCTATTAACCATCATGGTTCTATATATTTAAACTTTAACTGAAATTACCAACGAAAAGACTAGAAACAAGATTTAGTCTATAAAGCTATATTTACTACCTTACATTAATATAAGAACTAAGTATGTTAAAATATGTACATAATAAACATAATACAACAAAGTATTCGCCACATATAAAGTCTTTCACTAAGTACATGAAACAGGCCTCATTGCAGAACGTCTTTCACTGGCATCGTAGAGCTTACATAGCACTTTCAATCGTAACTACTTTAACATTGAAAAAGTTGTGATGTTGATATTGTTTTTGAGACATGAATAATTTATATGATTGCAAATAAAGGCGACAAAGTTCTGTGATAGCGCTACTTTTTAATTCACTATTACTGTCAGACGATTACACATAAAAGGCGTAATAACTTATAAGCCAAATAAAGGAATAATTTTCATTTCCCTGCAACTCGCCTCCCGCTTTCATCGGTTCGGTCTACCTGGGACAATAATAAAAATAAATACATTTCGATGTTTAAAAAGTGAAATAATATTAACCTGAAGTGTATTTGTTTCGTATCATTCATGAAGTAGGTACTTAAATTAATGAAATTATGTCAAAACACCGAAATAGGTTCTTTGTACGATCAATGTTTCGGAGGTGCTTTATAATTAATGTTTTTCTGCTTTTAACTGTACTTACCTATGGTTATTAAATATTCAATATCTTTAATTTAAATTAATAAATTCTTAACCGTTTATAGAAATATATAGCCTATATTTAGTTTTAACGGAATACCTACATGTAGGATTTAGCTAATATACGCCTATTTCTCCTAGGTCTAGGACATGTGGACAAAAGCGGTCCTACAATGAATATATAATTTAAGAACTGTACGTACAGACAAATAGTGCCTACGTATTTAATACGTACATACATATATTCTCAGTCTTAGTTTAGAATACATAGGCCTAAATAGTTGTAAGCAGTTATGACCATAAGAAAAGTATTAATAATATTTTTGCCGGCAGATTTTACTACTTTTATAAAAACGTATTTTTATGTTATTAAATGTTTTGCTATAACATTTTATGACAGTTCAAAGTGTCTTACTTCTTACTGATGGGATCAATACTAAAAAGCGTAGTGTAATATTTTACTAAGTTTATTAAATGTGGAGAATAAATAGAGCGTGCTTAAAAAAAAGCAGAGTTTATAACTGATTTATAAAATTATTGTAAAGTGTAAGAACTCCCATAAATAACTAAACAGTCACGTTAAGTGTAGGATTTGTAACTATTTTATTTTATTTTAATAATTAAATAATAATATTGAATTAAATCAAGTTTCAATTAAGCAAACAATGATGTATGAAAACTCATCATAATATTTTCTTTTACTGTTAGGTATCAAAACATATTTCGATAGACATTTTTGACAATCTGTAGTTTTTTTTTATATTCATTGTCACAATCTTATTAGGTAACTCTTAGCGTTAACTAACTCATTTATAAAAATGACTATGCAAAAAAAATATTACAATTGACACTGTGGGGTACAGTATTGTGTACATTTTTATTTTTTGTATACACATAAGCACTTGGTCACCAGATGGTCAAACTATTGGAACTATTTAACACGAACTACCTATAGTTCGTGTTAAATAGTTACATCTACGAGAAAGAGAAGTTTAGGTATTGGTCATAGTTTAATCTTTAAACAGCATTAATGTTACGAAACAGCTTGTCTTAAATTCTAATAGGTATCTAATATATACATATTAATTAGGTTTTAACGGGTTTTTAAAATGGTTACGTCGACGTATCTATTCAAATTACTCTCATATGAGTAGATATTTACGGTTTAGTAAATAGGAAAATATTTATATTATTTTAGTGATTATAATACTATTAACCAAATTCAAGGTATATTTTCATGAATAGTACTAAATCATTTTTGACTGCTACACAAAAGTATATGACTTACAATAAAATACACATACCTTAATAAAAATTTTCTTCCACTTATCTTAAATTAACCCATAAATGTGAAACTAACGTCACGTTAATTTCAAAGTAATCAAAACAAAACCTCGGATGCTGTATAGACGAGCTGCTAGCGGCGCGCTGAAGCGTCGGTCCCTCACACTATCGGCATTCATTGTTATGAATAATATCGAACACATGTAGAGTTAAGACATACCTATAGGTGTGAACGGAGCAGGAGGCGGCAGGGTTAACCGACGATCTGTAAACAGTAGTTATCGACACGCCGCCACTTGTATTGGATCCGCAGCATCTCCGGCTACTGTGCTATATTTATCCGCTCTGGAACTGACGAGTACGGCTAAATCCGTTCGGCGCCATATGATGTCGGTCTCCTGCAACCACAACCACGTCACGAAACAACCCGTCCGTCGCCTACCCCGCGGCCGCCAGGGTCGAAGTCGAACGCAACTCGCACAGCGTCATTCGCGTCACAAAACTAAAGTCAAAAATCATTCGCACATCGCTTGCAGTAAATATAAAAACATATGATCTCACCTGAGGATTTTATCTCAGTAGGATTTATGAGCAGAGGTGGGTGCGGCGGCTACACAAGCTTGATGGTGGTAGTAGGAGGGCGCTGGAGAGCGGTAATGGTGATGAGGCGGTGGGGAGGCGCGATATGCGTCGGGGGCGGGTGATCCGCCTCGGAATCCCGCCAGCTGACAACTCGGCGGTTCAAAGAGATCACGAAAAGCTGGCGGCAATTGTTCTGCAGGAGGTTCGGGTGCGGAATACCAGCCGCTTGTTGCCGCCCGAAACTCTTCTGCGGCTAATGAGTAAGGCTGGGGCGAGCAATAAACCGCAGAAGGAGGTAGTCGAGGCTCGGTAAACTCATCCATTGGTTCACTTAGTTTATCATATCGCGCACAATCCGCACCGGGTTCTCGTTTTGGTCTACATTCAAAAATTCTAGGTTTTACATCCGGTTTAACATCACGGGCTTGGCCCAACGCATCAGCAGCACTAAGAGCTTCCTGCGCCGCCAGCGCTTCTTGGGCCTGTTGTAATTGTTGTTGGCGTTTTAATGCTTCTTCCTTTTCCTTGAGAGCATCCTTTTTTTTAAATCGACGACGTCGTCGCAAGTAGGATCCATTATCGAACATATTGTATGAATCAGGATCTAAAGTCCAATAACTTCCTTTACCAGGTTTTTTATCGTCTCTAGCTACCTTAACAAAGCACTCGTTAAGACTTAAATTATGTCTTATTGAATTTTGCCAGCCTTGTTTGTTTTCCCTATAATAAGGAAAGCGTTCCATGATAAACTGATAGATACCATTAAGGGTTATTCGGCGGTCTGGTGCGTTTTGAATCGCCATAGCTATTAGGGCAATATACGAGTATGGTGGTTTGACCATGTCTTTTGGTGTCCCAACATGCTGCTGGTGTGGATGGAGGTAAGGAGGTCCATAGCCATACCGGTATTGATCATAAGCATATGGAGTAACTCCAGCAGAGTACCCTCCCGCGGCTCCACTACGGTATGCATAATGACTCTGTTCCCCGAATAGCGTGTGCATTTTGTTAATTTTCGTTGTTCTTACGTTCACTACCACAACATGTTCAAATCCCGAACGCGATACCTCAACGCGCTTCTCTCACGGCAACAAAACGACGACTGACTGATTTTGTTTAGATTCACAACAAGGCACGTTTACATAGCGAGCGCTAAACGAGAGGCGAATGAGCGAGATTGTGGGCGACCACCGTTTGAGCGACGCGACGCAGATGGTAACGCCCTCTTCAACGAGATATTCGTCTCGTTTTAGCAACCGTTAAATATGTATATCACTATCTCTTTCTACGATTGCCAGGATTCGTTAGGTGGGATGGTATTCAGAACGGGAACAGCTGAAGGCGGCGCAAGCTCATTTTAACAGAGCTTTTTGAAAGTTATCCTCCCCTCGGCTGTAGCCCTTAATGCCTTTTGTTCCACACAATTGTCAATTATTCTTACTACCACCATCGCCTACCACTCCACGGACTATCCAATTCAATTTGGCAAATAAAGAGGTAATATTATTAAAATTGGCATCCCATTCATTTAAAGCTGCGATTGTACTTTTTCATAATAATATGAATTCAATTTATCAGCAATATTTTTAAATTACTACATTTTCGTAATTAATTATATATTTTTGTTATTAATTAGGTATATCTAGAAAAGAGCATTTTTGTACATTGTTTTATATTAGCACTTTATTGGTAAAATTAATATTTTTTTATTGGTCGGTACTAAATTGTAGTGTAGATATGTGACATGTGAAATAGGTAGGTATGTACCATCCAGGAAGTTAATAGATACCTAAATTATTACTATTATTTACGGTATTAATATTATTTACGGTAGATCCCTGTAACAAGTTTATAGTGGGTTCCTTTTATAAGTTTCCTTTAATATTCAAAACATCCCACTATATGTAATTTCTTAGATATCTTATAGTACTTTCTACTACAAGATAAGTACATCTTTATCTAACCTTATCCTATGGTTGTATACATAATGCCTATACCTAACTCGTTTTTGTTAAAGTATTTTTTTTATTACAAAATATTCTCCTTATACCTTTCTCAGCTAAATACCTAGCTCTATATTAAGCGTTATTGTTAGAATAATGTACTGTTTAATTCGTTATAAGAATATACTAATATACCTAATAAATTCGTTTGTCAAATTCTGTCCATATCAATAGAAATTTTTAAGTTTATAAAACAATCTTCAACTAACTATTTCTCCATTTATACGAAAAGGACGATAGTTTCTTACTAAATTTAATAAGGTTAAATCAATAATGTTTTTTTTATAATTAAATATTAGGTAGCTTCTATTTTAAATTAAGAGAAAATAATGTTTAAGGAAATATTATTACTAAATGTCAGTAAACAGTTTTGACAATACCCGTTTATTGTGAAATAATTAGACTCCTTAATTATATTAAACTTTCATAATTAAAAGCTTCTCATTTATTTTTCTATTCGATAAGTGTTTCCAAAAAAAAAGAGTCTTCTTTCTTTTAGTACCCAACTTAATCTTAAGGTTTAAAGAAAATTTTTATATTGTTCCGGATGTGACGAAACGTGAAGAAAGATTTTATGTCTTTTACGTGAACATTGCACGGATTGTCTATTTAAATATTTTGTAAATACCTACCACCATACAACAAGCACAAGATTTTCAAAATCAGAACACTGTTAAAGTATGAAAATAGTTTAATAATTAACCTTTATGTACTTATTTTAAATATCTGTATCAATCTGATCTTATTCTATAAATGTTTTTATATTATTACATATTTACTATATACTTAATAAATCTTATAATTTTCATATAATCATTACTCATTTATATAGTCATCGGAAGTCGTAGAGATACAATGTTGACACAAGACAACGTGCGGGAGGTTTGAAAGCTAACAAAAAAATGACACATTCATCGCATTATTTAAGAACGCTAATGCCGTTGTCAGATTAGCGCGCTTCCGTCCGGATTATTCGCCATTATTTTTACTTACAACAAACAATTCGGAACAACGTACCCCGAAAACGTATTTTAAAATAGTTTAATATTTTTTACAATAAAAATATATATATATTTTTATCTATATCTTTTATATTTTTTATTATATCTATTTATTTCTATTTATATAAACATGTTATGATAACTTAGTTTGTTAGTCAAGGTTTATATCCAAAAAATAATGAAAGTATAGGGTTCAAGGTTATTTCATAGTATTTATGTAGAGCTGTATTTTAAAATAGTCCTCTAAATTAATAATTAAACTACGAGAGCTTTGATCTTTAAACTACGATAGTCTCTCTTATAAACAGAACAGATCCCTTAATTTGCGAAATAGAAGTTCTAAAAATGTTTCAAAAGATCAAGAACTGCGGGGACAAAGCACTTAAAGCTTAAAAACTTTCGATAAAACAATATTACTTAGTTGATCGTCTCTTTCAAGTTAGGTATTGCCAATTTATATATATAATAATCTGTACAATATACATACGTTTCTTGATTAATTAAATCGAATCGACATTATTTAATTCTGGACCTGACAATCACCGAAGTAGGTACCTAATTCCCAAAGTTCGAGAAACGTCTGTAGGTAAGCTCCAGCTATTAGGTACAGCGAAAATGTTGATATTTTCTTTATTTTCTCTAAAGCCATTTGTATATTTCCTTCTGTCCCACTGATGTGACACAAGGCTTTTACTCGTGGACTAAAATAAATGTTAGGGATAGATGTCCCTAAGGGCATCATGGCTGCAATAGGTGAGTAGTCTATCCTTTTCGTCGGAGTACGATAATTGCTTTCTATATTAAAAGATACAACAAAAATTTAATTACAATTAATCTTCTCACTTACTATTTCAAAAATCCCTATTTTATGACATTTACGTAAGCTAGGACATTTACCTAGCTAAGGAACTTTAAACTACTTAAATAATTACGAAGATATGTCACAGGCCTAAGTCGAATATTTAAATAAAAACTAATTATTATTAAAAACATTAAATAATTCAAAACAAATTAAATAGTTACAGCTATGTCGTGTGTGTTTAGTAAATATGTTTTTTAAATTCCATATAGGTAAAAACCTCTAACCTCTACTTTGAATATCATTTTAGGTTTTTCTCCTATTACGCAAGAACCAGCAACGGAACAGGTACCTATAGATAATATAAGCAGTAGTTCAGTTCAGTTTTGACTATTATATTATAGATGCCTACAAAATAATATTTGTGTATATATTACAAAAAAAAATATTAATTTGATCTTTTAAATCTCTGTTGTAAACAAGGGAACCTTTATGAACAGTGCACTGTGCAACAGACGTCTGTCTGCATGCCAGCTTAATTGTAAAATAGACATGTTATTTTTTTTTTTTAAACTTTATTTTAAATTTGGGGTATTTTCCTTGTTAGGATATGCCAACCCCATTGTGACCATCATACATATAAAACATGGTATTTTTGTAGAAAATTAGTTTAAGTAGTTTAACCGTTTCAATCGCTTGATATGGCTTAATTTTTTTTTTATTTATAAAAATGTTGTTTTTCCGAACCAACATTGAATTCTTAGATATGATTTCGTCGTTTAACTAAATTATTAAATAAGGGAAATCTATCAAAATATTGGAGCTTATGTTCAGCGAGTCATTGTTTTATCAATGAGGAATTAACCATAAAACGCTTAGCATTTCATAATACACATATACTTAAATAAGAAACAGTGGTCATTTCGGCATTTTTCGTTGTCAAACATGGAGCATATATGGCTTCGTATGCATTCAACTTTTCATTACAACAATGAACCCTCAACCCTTCGCGCTTCTATGGTAATTATGGTATAAATGGTGAATATGCCTTCATTTATAGTGAGCCAACAAAATCATAAAAATGGTATTTTCGTTTTCAAAAACAATACTAATAAAAGTTTTCCCCAGGGTAGACTTATTGGACTCCGTTCTTGGTTTTTACCGAATCCACCTGCAATCTCGCCAATGTATAACTAGTTTGTGAGACACGCCTGTACCCAAAAAAACACCTCAACCAGGCATCCAGACGTACCACTACATACTGTACGTTCAGATAACGCGGACCACTTCACCGAGTGGACAAATATGGCAGTACTGTATGATATTCCGTACTTTTACCGAATGTAAAGTTAATTTAAGTTACAGCGATATAACAAATTCAAAGTTTTTCCTAAAACATAATTTCATTTTTTAAATAATACACACAAACCCATATTAGGTATATGGATCATCATACTTTTACCAAAATGCATACGATGCCATTTTTGGCTTCGTGTTGTAATTTCTGAAATAAGTAGGTTCACATTTTTTTTTATTTTCGGACTGTTTATATAAAAGCAATAAAAGATAACTTCGAAAAAAAAATCATTATCTTTTTCATAAACATACTATAAGGGGTTCAGTTTAAGTAAGTAGTCGTAGCTTTTCAAGAGAGCTGGAAGATGCTATGGCGCGTTCTTCCTGCAGTATAGGTCCAGCAGCATCATAATATCACTCTTGCTCCAATGAAAGATTGACCTCGAGCTCATATCATGTGCCTATGCGGATAAACCAACTGTTTTTATTATACAAGAAACGTAGCTAGAATGAGCGATGCCGGGATTGACATGCATACAGTTCAACCTTTCGCCGTATTAAAAGCTTCTCAAAAGTTCACCTGAGTACATTCAATCAATTTGGCTAGTTTTAATTACTCTTTCATCGAAATATTGCGCTAAAGTTTGAAGCTTCAAAAAATAGGTAAGTAAGCTCTAATAACAGTGGTGCTTTCGTTACATCTTATATTTGTATAAGATGTGATAGCTGTAATCGATAATTGATTCGACTATAAAATATAGAGGAATTAAAATTCACATTGACACATTCACATTATAGATAATTGTAATCTTAAAGATAATTTCATATTCATCTGCTTTATGAGTTTTTTTTTTATTTTGAGGTAAATTATTGTTTTAAGATGACTATTAACATATAAAGCCAAGCTTATTTAAATTTCCATATGCTATTTAGTAATAACCTAGAAATAAGAGATACCTAAGTAGGTAGATACTTCAACAATACAACATTGAATATGTGCCGGTCGGAAGAAGTGTTAATATTTATTTATACTTTCTTGAGACTCTACCTAAGAATTTTTAAGAAGATAATGTAAGTAGAGATTTCTTTTTTCAAGAATATGAACACTACCTCCAGAGAAGATAAACGTGAAGTCGCTATTGTTGCCATAATTCGTAATGTGAGTAACAAAATCGGAGCTCAACTTACGGGTACCCTGTCAATGCTCCTTTTAATTTTAACTCTTTCGGACTCTAGCGGTTTTAGTATGGGCTAGTAAAGTTATCAATCACTAAATACATAGATAAAATTTAGATTCCTATTTAATATTTACAACATCTTACGTACTTTATAAATTATATAACTTTCTATATTCACGATAATTAAGTCTAAATTGACCGCACTAGGCTTGAATCCATTCAGGGCTAAGAGCTCACAGTATAGCGGACCCGGGGAGAGAACATCTTAAATTAGGATTCAAATAGAGTACAGTCCGATCCTATATAATAGTAATCATAAACCACAAAAGATTGACCTTTAGCTTTTTCAAATATTGGTTCGAATTTATAGTCAATGACGTGAAATCAAAACTAAACATTTTTATATGTAGGTATTTCCTTTATAAATAATAGTGTATTTTATTGTCCGTATTTATATTAGAATTTTACAGGTATAAGTTTCTTTTTTGATTTGTGCGACATCTATGTAATAAGGATGCAATTACAACAAACTGTTCATACTTTTCGTGAAGTCCATGTTAAAGGCGAATGTAACGACATCTACAATTTTCTATCAGTAGCTACTTATTTACTTTCAAGTAGATACTAACTAGTAAGTAGTATGTACTATTTAACAATCAAAATGAATTTATGTTATCTCATCTAGTGTTTACTTTTTCTATTCCAATTATATTGAATATTTGCGTTTTCTTAATTATTACTTTGTTAAAACTTAAATTCAGATTACCTATTATTATAATTAAGAGATTCATTGTCTTAGATTTCAGCAACCACTCATCACATTACTACAAAGTACACTAGTTAGGACTTAGTACTACACAGTACACTAGTCAGGACTCAGTACTACACAGTACACTAGTTAGGACTTAGTACTACACAGTACACTAGTTAGGACTTAGTACTACACAGTACACTAGTCCGGACGTAGTACTACACAGTACATTAGTTAGGGACACTAGTTAGGTACTACATAACGGTGCGATTGGGCAACATTGTTGTAATTTGTAATATCAATTATAACCCATAAGCATTTGTAGTTCGATGTGTTTTTAATTTTCGAATTTATATTAATTTCTAAGGTTTTGTTAATAAGAAGTCGGTTTCGAATCATGTCAATGATTTTTTGTATATATGATTTAAGGTTTTTGAAAAAGACAAAACGAAAGAATAAGGCAGAACTGTTTGCTGTATTATTGTAAACAATAGTCTCAAAGAGGAGTAAATGTTACTTTTTAATATTTAATAAAATAATTCATCATCGAAAAAAACATTTATTAGTTTATTAAAAATACAATGTATACATTTCAATTAGAAGTTATAAACATTAATGACATTAAACAATCTAGATATTATTACTGCGTTTTTATTAAAATTAAATCCTGAACTTTTAAATTGTACCAAAAGATATTTAGTATTTAAGATACAAAATAATGACATTCACAAAAAATAAATAGTATACTATATTTTTAATTAAATAAGTAGGACATATTTCATCAACTTTATGTGCTCAGTTGAACCAATGGGTATGTTTATTATATATTTGATTTCTGTACTATTTAAAGTGCTTCTATTTAATTTTATTTCAGAGTGTAGATTAATTTGAGAGGTGAATACATACTATTATATAGAACAGAACTATGTGTATTGTAGTCTCAATGCAGTATTAATAATGTTATTACAATACTCTAACTTAGTGCCCTAATTTCATCTTTCCCAAAATAAAATGTATTTCAAGACAATCCATTAGTAACATACAATCACATTATATTTTTGTTTAAAGATTATAGAATTAAATAATATTAAGATAATAACTATTTACATATCTAGTTTGTTTCAGAAGTCTCAGTAGCCTACGGCTTTAGATCGGAATCCATTATATCTATCACAGGCTTTAAATCTAAAGATGAATTGGTTATTATTATCAAATAGGTAGATGAATTAGACATATATTTAAGTTTATTCTAAAAAAAACAACAAATGTGAGATTTTATTTTTAAACAGATTAGTGTTTTCTAAGGCTTTCACGAGTACTACACATTGAATTTAAAAAATTAAATTTTAAATCTTCACGGTTCACTTACCGTGAACACGATTGCTGCAAAGCATTTGGAAACGTCGGGTTAGATTTAAAATGTAAATTTAAAAATTAATTCAATATACGCGAGTTAAATCCGTAAAAATAGTTTTATTTTAACACAGATTAGCCTGACATTTTTTGGGAAAACAATTAGTGTTAGTTAATAATTTAAAAAGAGCCGACTATGCCTGTAACTATAATATCTATAAGGATAATTGAATATAGTTATACATATTTCAGAGGTAAATAGTCCAGATGCACTGAATGGTATAAATTATTATAAATTAGATATTAACAGAAAAATCATCTATCTGTTTGATGCATATTTTGCAATTTAATATTAACATTATTAAAATAAAATGGAAAAGGTATTTCTTTCATACAAACACATTTAAAAAGTGAAGTAAAAGTTGAAAATATTCCAATACTTTATACATATATATATATTTAATCCAAATTCCTGCTAGAAAAAGTAACATTTAGAGTTAACTAAAAATAAACAAAACTTATATTGCAAGACAAAAACATGGTATAATAATAATTTATCTATTAGCATTATTTCTTAATTTTCTAAGTTAACATAGCACATTATACAAAAAATACACAAAAATCTAGTCAAATAATAATTATGTCACCGCCTTCGTTTATGTGCATGTATTCAATGAAAAATAACTAATTAACTTAGTTATCGGATGAAGATAAATTGCTAATTATATTTTATTAATGTTAATTAATTGTGATATATATTACTTTTCACTACCTCTATAATTATTTTAATGATATTAGTTGAATTTCTTATATGAATTATTTGAGTTAATTTGTGTGATACATATATAAAGAAGAAAGATTTAAAAAATAATAATAAATTAACTAATGAATATAAATTAGTCTTAAATAAATCTATAATTTTAAACATCTTATTTAAAGTTATTATGTTTTTAAACCACATTATATATATCTGGCCTCTAAATGAAATCATAAACCTTCAAAACACATGGGAATATTTGTAGAGATTATGTATATACATGATAATTTAATGGTTTCTTTTGTCTGATAAGTGTCATTATTAGAAGAATATTTTGTTTATTGTGTAGCACATGTTTTAAAATAAAAATTCTACAATATGTATGGATCATGACTATGTATTTTATGTAAGTTTACAGCATAAAGCTATTATTTTTACAGATAATATTGTGTATATACTTTACATAATCTTTTTTTTTGCTCTTTTGTTTTCTTTATGAGAATGCTATATAATTTTATATAATAGAATATAAAATAATGGAAAATTATTTGTATATGTTGTTATTTGCTAATGATGGTTGGTGTTTGATAAATATTTATATTGAAATTTAAAGATATTGTTAAAAATAAGAAATATTTTAATGTTATGGATCCATAATTGACTGGTTACACCAAAACCTGCTGGGCCTCCTCATTTTTAAAAAAATAAATATTACATGATCATAGTCTATGCACAAGCAGTAATGGGCACTCAAGCATAGATACTATATTAAAATATATACATACACTTATCATATAACACCATTAAATAAAAAGGTTATCTTATAACTAGTCCTTACATTAAAAATATAAATAAAAGGAGGCTCACATTGTAGGTTCACTAAAATAAATTTTACTTATTGTCTTCTACAATTATTTCACAATATATCATTTTTAGTGCCACTTAAAGAGTTATTATAATATTTTTTCAGTAGTGATTTATCTAAAATACTAAATTCAGATGTTATGTGCAATAGACACGTTAAACATTTTGGACTCATGACTCTTTGAATATACTGTTGTATAAATTTTAACATCTTGATGTGAATGGTTTTGAAAGGACTACAAAAGCTATGTGGACTCATTAATGTCATGTTACTTATTCATATGAAAGTATACAACTTTTAGTGCATACAATTTATGAATTTAATTATTTTAATTTAATAATTTTGGTCCTTGCTCTTTGTTAAATATTATATTAATTATAAACTATGAAAACTTCTTCTAAAGACATTTTGCTTCTTCGAAGCTGCACTTTTAAACATAACTTATTACTTTTAACTGACTTACTAAATATATCAAAATAGCCAAAAACCAAATATGTGAAACAACAACTAAGCCTCCATATTATTTAAATTCACAGCCGCTATCACCTTGATTGAGCATTGGTTGATTTTTGTTACCTCACACATAAATTTCCTTCATCAAAACAAACTACTGCTACCTCATCTGCTTAATATTTACAGCCTCCTTTTTTAATTTATCGTATTCTTCTTTAGTCTTCTTACATTCACTTTGGAGATCTTCAAACTGGCTCTGGAAACAACATTTTATAAGATTTAGGTACATTGATAAATATTAGAGATGCGCCAAATATTCGGTAAATATTCAGTATTCGACATATTCGGCATCCTTGTCGCTATTTGTATTTGATCGAGTTCGAGTATTTCTATTTTTTGGCTACTCAACACGGTAAAGGACTAAATGACTTAACTAGGATTTATGTCATATTACAAGTAAAAGAAATCCTATAAATAATGTGTCAAGTAAAGCTTAATAATATAATATTAAGCTTTAAATAATAATAATAATAATTTATTGTTTACATTAACAAACATCAATAAAGGATTATATGAATAAAATACAAAGATCCGATTCTTCGATACAGATGGATGTGCATTGGTACCCAAACTAGGAGACCTGTGTTATGGCATACCAATACCGTCGGCCAGATAATAAGTTACTATAATGGTCTACATAAAAATAAAGCTTAATAGTATAACACTTTTACTTTAAACTACTGAAACTAATAACATTACACTAATAACATTGCACTAACAACATAAAAATAACTTTATTTCGAAACATATCAAGTCATATTTATTTTATTATTACTAACCTACAATTAGTATTTAGTGAAGTCAACATTAACTTTGTACCTTAAATAAGAATTAATTTTTAAATACCAATACAATATTTTAAAACCACAAATCAACATATTTATTTATCTATCCAGCAGCCATCCATAACATACATGTTAGAACCTGTTTATGATAAGCTAAAAATGAAATGGTAAACCAAATATTTGGTTTGGTAAAGATTAAACTGAATAGTATTTGATTATATATATGTATGGTATGGTATCTGCACAGGTATGCAGATTGTAGGTTATACTATAATAGCCTGTAGTTTTCTAAATATAACTTTCTGCTGGGATGGCTTGAGTCTGAGATGATAATATCATGTATTATAAAATGTATTTGTGTGGACTTGATGTTAAAATGCATTTTGTAGGATGAGAAATAGAGTCAATTGTCCAAAACCTCACCAACTCCTTCCTCCATCTCCATGGTTTTGGCATGTGGTCTGTTTTGTCTAGGGTGGCAATTTAAGTGTATCAACATTTGTAAGTGGGCAATTACAGCAAGTGCAAAAAAGTGAACTAATCTGCTTTTTGTCAGTAAATACAATAACATAAAAAAAATTAAAGAATCCTAACACTAGACGAACAACTGTGAGAGAAAATGTTTTCAAATATATATTTATGAAATCAGATTTGCCACAGCATCCTTCCTACTTCCTACAGGGCTAGAAAGCACTATCAAATGTATCATAATATCATGATAAGTTTTTTTTTTTTTTTTTTTTTTTTTTTTTATATGATCTAGGGCAATGCTTGACTACATTCCACCTGATGGTAAGTGGAATGCAGTCTTAGGTGGTAAGGCGCATTACCCTAGCAACCTATTCACTCTTCGCTTGAAGACACCCACATTGTATTCGGTCGGAAATACCGAAGTGACATTGCTAATAAAACTGGATCTTATATAAATATAAATACAATTTTGATGAATATTCACTGTTAGCCATCTTACCTGACATATGATGGATTGTTGTTTCATTGCAACGCAGCTATCCATGATGTCTTTGAAGCGCTCCTTGTCAGACTCATGCTTCTGTTGTGTTTCAGTTAGCATTTTATCTATATGATTCTTGTATTCTGTGACAGCTGAAACAAAAATTTATAATAATATACTCTAAATAATAAGAAGTAAAATATTTACAGTTGCAGTTACAAAATGTTAGTTTATTTACAAAATGCAATTTGAAATTAGAAATTATTTGTTTATTTTTATAAACACTCATCAACACATTAAAACGTTATACTGGCAATAGAGGTCCGACTTACCATTTAGTTGATATTTTATTGATGTTAATTCAGTAAAGCACCGTTCACTGGACCACTGAACATTTTCGTAATTTTGTTGAATATAATTTAAATTGAAGTAAACTACACTTACAATAAATAGCAAAAATAAAAATAACGCCAACAATTTTCGTTGCGACAATAATCGATAACTCATTGTATATTATTGTACCAAAAACATTTTACAGTTTAATTTTAATAAATAATAAAAACATTACAAGCAGTAGTATCCATGTTCAGCTTTCATTTTACAAATGATGAATCTACTCATTAACGAACCGTTTTGGCATCAAAACGCTAAATTAATTGCCGAATACTCATTGCAATTTGCAATAAATAATTCAGTGCTATAATTTTTATAACATATAGTTACCATACTAGAATTATTACCTAGGATTTTCAATATTTTCAAGTATGGTAATTGGTAATCACTAATAAAAAATCAGCAAATGTACAAGAAATTGACGCAATAGAAGATTCGGACGTTTCACGTTGGTGCTGTGCCTAGTATACAGTACAACTACAATCTACATAGTACATACAGCGAAGAAGAAACATTTACAAATTACAACACATGAAATATAAACACTTGACACAATAAACGTAAGTCATAGACAAACTGTGAGGCCAGTGACACCACTCTATAGAATAATTATTCTCTATGCACCATTCGCATCAACTTCTCATGTGACATTTATTTGACATCTGTCTACCACAATGACATCATGATGAGGCACAATCATAGAGATATTATACATAGAGTAGGGAAGCCAGCCTAAATTGTTACCATCGAACTTAAAAGAGATAGGTAGATCGAAAAACCCTATCTATCTCAACTTTTTATGAGATCTCGTGCTTCTTCGTCGTCGTCTCGAGTGTAATTCGTAGCAACTGTCATTTTTATTGAGTAGTGTCAAAAATGTTTTACACAAATGTTTCGAAAATTTTTAAAACGCGTCATGAATATTTCTTTGCGCATGCGTAATAAGGCAAAGAGAAACAGTATGACATCTTGCATCTTTTTTTAACTGTCTGTCACTGACGCTCATACGAATACCTGTAGCTCACCTATTCTATGTACCTATATTAATTCTATGGGCACAATCCGTCATTTCCACCCACAGAGTACTATAAAATTAAAACGTTGAACAGCGAAATCACGGTGAAAATTCTCGCCGGAATTATAGTTTAAGGAATCAGACTTATGAATTTTACAAAATAATATATTATTATACTATAAAAAAGGTATCAAGAATGCGCCCATTTTATTATCGTGCATTAATTTACAGCACACTGCTTGACCTCGAAAAACAGCAAGTAAAAGTGTACACCAATTAGATAGGAGCACTAGCTCACTAACAAGGAACAGCCTTTTCACAGTGTGATATTAGCTTAGAATTAATATACATAGAATAGGTGAGTCATAGGTATTCGTATGAGCGTCAGTGAAAGACAGTTAAAAAAAGATGCAAGATGCTGTTTGTCTTTGTCTTATTACACATGCGCAATGCGTTTTAAAAATTTTAAAACATTTGTGTAAAACATTTTTGACACTACTCAAATTTGATCTCACACTATGAAAATGACAACTTAACTTTCAGAATATTGGTAAAAATGACAATTGCTACGAATTACACTCGAGACGACGACGAAGAAGCACGAGATTTCGTAAAAAGTTGAGATAGATAGGGTTTTTCGATCTACCTATCTCTTTTAAGTTCGATGGTGACAATTTAGGCTGGCTCCCCTACTCTATGTATAATATCTCTATGGATATTAGTACCCTAGTTAAGAAATATTTGTACTACCATAAGGAAAGTGATTTGACGATCGCGGCATATACCCCATAGACAGCATTGAATTGAGGAGAAGAGGAAAAGAGTACCAACTCCACAACACGACTTGTGTAAACAGTTTTCGTCAAAAAGCACTAAATCCATTACACTATTCGATTGTAATTCATAATCTAGGGAAATATATTTTATTTTACTCTGAATTTGGAAATCCACTTTGTAGACTTATAAATAAAAAGCAACACAACGTTCAAGCGTGAATCTTGAAAACGATTAGCGTAATGTAAACCCGGAGCCGGCGTATTGTGTGCACACGAGAGTCGAGATCATAAATCTGTTTTATTTTTATAAAAACGTCGTGTAATAGTCGTAAAATAGTCGACAAAGAAATGAAATATGATATTGATAACATGAATTTGTCATAAACTTAAATTCACTAACATTTATAGTTTAGTCTCGGAAGATAAGACCTGTTTTTGGTTAAAGCAATATAGGTGGCTTAAAATTTAAATAGTAATAATTACAGCCGGGCAAAGCAGTCAAGTTAACTAAACAACCTATTTCATTGATAGAATGATAATAATAATTTTCCAAACCTCAGTTGAGCAAAACATAACTGGTTGCTCTGATCACTGTTGAATATATGTATACTGATTTTTGGCCGAAAACAACAATTTATTATTTACAACAATTTTATGTCTTAGTTATAACCAATCAACTGTAAATATTATATCTATTATAACAAATAACAATGCTCTACAAAGGAAACTTTCACTACAATTGTTTTATCAATGTTTTCATTCACTTAGACTAAGTATCCAAATGTATATATTTATTTATTTCAATAATTCAATTGTTCCTTTTTATTTAGATAATAGTCGATCGCTATGTTACTATTAGATGAAGCTGTTCAGCTGAACTAGTTACTATATATATATTGTAAGCGGGTGATATTCAAGTGATCTACTATGCCACATTTATTTTTACAATTACTCAACGAATATACTTCACTTTGATTGTTATATTTTTAAATCAATAATTTTATAAGGATTCATTATATGTACTATTTTTAATGATATACCATTTCTACATTTCAGTTTATTCCACGTATCATGTCGACCTTAAAATCTTTAATAAAATATATAATATTGCAGGAGCTGCAATCTTATTAACATTTTAAATCACTACCCACAGTTGCGTAAATGCAACATATTTTAAAGATAAATACTATTCAGGACAAGCTAAATATAAGACAAGCTAAATATAAGACAATCTAAATACACCCAAATTATAGAAAAATAGTGAACTAAATATTGAGAATGTGGTCGATTTTTAACTATATATTGAAATAATTATGCATTATATCTTAAAATGTAAAAAAGCGCCATCTAGCGCATATATCCTATATTAAAACACAATATGAATTATTTCTATGGGAAGCAGTCGGAGCAAGATGTCGCTGTGTTAAAACGTCAAAATCTTAATGTTCTTGCCTAATCATACCGATGTTTTGATATAAATATTTTCATCAATGACCTTAATTTCAAATATTCGAATACGTTACTTACAAAACCCTTTTATAACTTATAATTTTTATTTCAAATTAATCATTCTATAAATACAATATTAATAAAAATATATTGTATTGTTTTAGATAGGCAAGAACTTATTTTCAATACAAATGCACATACAATACATATATGGGTATTTACATCTTTAACTCATGTTTAAAAACCTGAATTCCATTGTGATCACTAAAAACTAATACTATAATAATAAAATTTACATGGAATCTAATACAAACTGTAATAGGAACTTTTTTAAAATCTCGTCTACTAAGATGGCGGAAAATAGACTTATTATGACATCAGCTGGTTATTGTTAAGCGTTCAAAGTATACCGAAAATTATTAAATTAGATAATATTTTTTTTAGCAAAACGTACAAATAATATATATCATGGATTAAAGGATACTTAAATATGCTTTTTCTATACTCGTTGATAAAATATTATGGAGGAAATCGAGACAGCGCTGATTACAAGTCCAGATAACCTATCAAATAACGATTATTTTCTTAAGTATCTTCAGGTAAATGTGTTTTTTAAGAATACTTAAATGTATCATATTTTTTAAAGATATTTGATTATACCTACAGTAGACGAGAAAGACAATTAAAACTTATTTGTAATAGTTTAAAATTAAAGGTTATGTACCTATTCAATAGTAGTTGCATAAGACATTATATTTTGATTACTTATTCTTTTTAATAAATCATCACAATTTATTTTGGGTATGACAACGCCATCCATAGACCACACATCCATCGCCTATTATATCAAATATTGAAGTCCCACGTGCCAAACATTTACAAACTTTAAGAAAATCTATAATGAAAGGTTAAAAAACCGTTATATTATTCTTTAAATTCCAGAACCCCGGTGACGATGGTTCTGCCGTTTTTGTTTGTCGTATTTGCAAGAAAACGTTTTATAATTCTCACGCTCTTCAAAACCATAAAAAAATACAGCATGATGATATTAATGGTTCTGTTTCTGATGATGATCAGCCTCCTTATTCCGTAAATGCAAATGACCAGGTATATACCAAATATTAAAAATGAAAAAAATTTGTTATTTGGGCAGGTATAGGGAATTACTACTCCTACCTACCTATTGAAGTAGTAGGTACATTATCACGATAATAGTGACAACAATCAACCAAAGTTTAATTTTACGTTTATTACAACTTATCAATGATAATAATAATAATAAATGTAATGTTTTATGTACGCTAGACTAATATAAACATTGTATTAAAAACTTATTCCCGATCATATTTACAGCTTACAGCTTCATCCGTTTAAATTTAATGACTTTGTAGATGTAGAGTATGGACATCTTTAATTATATTGGTTTGGTTAAGATGGGTGATACTTCGTAAATCGTTAATATTATATCTTTTGTTGTTTGTGTTTTGTCATATTTGTATGTATTAAACCACATATTGTAACACCAATATATTATAATACACACAAGTTACCCCAGTTTATTGAATTGTATTAACTTTTAAAATGTATCATTAATATGCAGGTTTATGATGGTATTTGCGGTTTTAAATTTATTCCGCTGAAAAAGTCCGAGGGAGATGTAACAGTTGAGGAAGATGGTATAATAAAACGTACCTTTAATTGTGATACCAGCTACCTTATAGTAAGATATGAGAGCAATGAGGGTGTCGGGGTCAAAAGATCACGATTAGACAACATGATCAAAAAGATTCAGTCAAAGCCTGAAAAAAAACCGGTCGATCTAAGGTATACTCTTGTGCCTAATTAGATAAAAAAATATTAAACCTTTGAATAATTATATGTTTACTCCTTAGGGGTCCATTCACGTGCACTCTTCCTTCCACCTTACGTCCTAGTGTACAGTGTCGCCAGATCTTCTTTAATTGTTGCGAATACTCTTTACATTACCGAGAAGAACACACCAAACGTCGTAAAGCTGCTTTACGCTGTCAGGTGTGTGAAAAACGTCTAGACAGAGACTTTTATCCAACCAATACATTATCAGAACAGTTGAGTTCTCATAGCAGTTCGTCCTTTTCCTGCCATACATGCGGATTCACTTTTCTGGACAGTTCACAATTCGACGAACATAACCGTATAGTGCATGCCAAAATGAAACCTCACCAATGTAGTTTATGTTCTAAACGCTTTACCCAACTCGGTGGACTACAGCAGCATATGCGTATGCACACTGGGATCCGACCTTTTGTCTGTACATTTTGTTCTAAGGCTTTCACACAGAAGGCCGGCTTGGACCAACATTTGCGGACGCATACTAAAGTGAAACCGTTTAAGTGTATTATTTGCTGCAAGTGCTTCTCTCAATCCGTTCACTTGCGTCAACATATGCGTACCCATACTAATATTCAGCCTTTTGGTTGCCCAATATGCAATAGGCGATTCAAACAAAGTAGCCATTTAAATTTTCACATGCGTTCTCATGTTGGAGAGGCGAGTGCTCTGATCATGGAGCAGTATGCCCAGGCAATGCAACAACAGGGACAGATGGACTTCCTTAATTTTTCCAAGGTACAGCCAGTTCAAGACGGTGAAACCATATACTACTCGGCTGAACTGACTTCGAATTCTCCTGAGGATGGTGCTCCTGGCAATAACTATTTCCTACCAGTATCTAATAATAGTGGCATTTAGTTAAGATTTACCTATATATTATATTGTGTATTCTGATTCTGGAAAGATGATTGATTGAATGAGTTGAGATGTTGTATGAAATATTCAATCTTTATTTGTTAATTAAATAAGTTGCTAAGAATAATAATTTCGTTTCATTTAATTTGTTAACTGAACAATGTCAGAAATTAACGTGAACAACAATTAGCACTGTACTGTTTTGAGGAATTATAAGCATTTATCCATTAGTGCATAGTCGCAAAAGAAAAGGGTTAAATTTCAGATGTCACATATTCCTACAATTTACATATTCTATGCATTGCTTATGGGGTTTATCTATAAGAAGGAGGTCTATTTATTCGCACCATATACTATATTAAAATATACCACTTTTAAAGTTGTTTGAAAACCAACCATAAAGCAAAAATGCATTTTCTTATTGCTACATTTTAAAAACACAAAGGACAAACTGAAAAATTCTTGATCTAATTAATAAAACCTAGCTATTTATGTTCCAAAGTTTTAAACCAAGCTCACGTAATGTCATTTTCTTTCTGTTGTTTTTCTGACCACAGTGATTATTTTTTATGTTTTAAAAGATGTTTTAATTTGACACAATAAGTTTAAACAAAGTTAAAGTTAAGTGCAATATGAGCTACGAGAGCATAGCTTCTAGGAGTTATCAGTGCATTTCATCGATCAGTTTATATTGGGGTGGTTAAATTGGGGAGGGCTTCATACATGACTTCAATGAAGTTAGGGCTCCACGCAAGCGCTATGAGGTTTAACGATATACGCGCGCCATTTACTAGCATCGCATAAGTTATGAGAAGTTACTAAAAGTATTTGAAATATTACTTTACCCAAGTGCTGAAAAAAACTTTAAATGTAATATGTGTTTACAAATACAAAAATGTCCAATCATCACATCCTGCAGTTAAATTTAACTTAATAAGTAGGTACACGATTTCAATTAATTCATTGATTGACTAATAAATACATCAAATTTACTGACAAGTTTGATTTCATTAACTCCATTATTTTTTTTTATTATTATTGTCCCGCGGCTAATTTTATATTAATTTATACTCAATAAAGTAACATTATATTGTTAGAGTAGTAATTCCTTAGATGTTTATTTGGCTGTTACTAACAGCACCTTGTGTTTGTATATCTAACTGTAAAATTAAATAATTTTCAAAAGTATACTTTAGGGACCTTTCTCCTTTATACTTACTTATCAATCTGAAAGAAGAGTACAAAAATTTAACCAGTAGGGACCTATATTAATTAGTTAATTAGTTAATTTGGGAGTAGGTGGTAATCTAGATTTTTATTTGAAATACAAGTAAGTAGTTTGTTTCCCTTCATACCAAAGTTGAAACTTGAATGCAATATGGACCAGGAGCACATAAATCCTAGGATATATATAAATGCATTTCAGTGCACCTATAGATCGTCGAGTAAGGGGCGGAGTTTTCAGGTAACCTGAAGCTAGGTTTCCAACGCAAGCGCTTTGGACACTAATTTTTGTCGGTAATGTCGGTGCATCCGATACGTGCTCTATTTACTAGCATCGCATAACTTGTGAAGAGTTATAATGATCATTAGCATTTGAACAAACAAACACAAACATATATATAAGTTGTATAATATACATAGAAATATACCTACTCTATTGACTAGTCGGTTTGCCTCCGTTTTAACAAAAGTCTGAAAGAGGTTTATTATACCAGAACTATATATGTACACCTATATATATCTTAATTTATCAAACTTGGATGGTCCAAGTTAGTAAAAATTTCGTTATAATCTAAACATTCCTTACACACAAATAACTTACATATCTTAGTTTGTCGATAATATGCTATGTGATTGTAAATTACTTACGTATAGTATATTATTATAGGAAATAAAGTAGTATATTTATTATAAGAAACTATTTACCATAAATGAGTAATGGTTACACATCTACAACAATAATTCAGTTTTAAGGAAACTCCTATAAACACCGAGAAAATCACAATTGACTTTCATACCGCCCCGTTGGTCGAGTGGTTAGCGCAGACGCCTAACGTGTCACGGCGCAACGGGACTCGGGTTCGATTCCCGGCAGAGCACAGGCATTAATGTGATGAGCATAGATGTCTGTGTTTCTGGGTTTGGTCGTTTATTAAATATATTCTCAGTATTTATATGTGTAATTCTATGTATTAGTATCGTTGTCTAACACCCTTAACACAAGCAAATAATTTGCTTACTTAGGGATTAGATCAATGTGTGTAATTTGTCCTGATATTATTATTATTATTATTATTATTATTATTATTATAAACTCCACCTATTTATTCCTTGTTTTACAATATAATCTTGAGATCTTCATCAAATTTTTAGGGAAAATCTATATAGTTTCTTTCGTTATCGGTATATTAATAGGTGAAGCAAAAATTTTGCACCATTATTAAATAAATATACGCGGACGGAGGAGTCTGAAAGATTTTAAAGTTTATATATATATGGTTTTATTAAAAAGTGCATTATTATCAACATATTTGCAATTTTTATAAATTAAATTACCTAATGATAAAAACATTATACACACTACTATGCGAAAAATTACACACACTACTTCGTTGTTACGTTGACACTGTCAATGTTAAGTATAATAAATAATATTTTTTAACTTTCAAAATAACGAAACATACACGAAGATTGAAATAAAAAAATCTGAAATTTAATATTAACAATAGACAGTTAAAACAAAAGTTCTGGTAATATTTGCTTATATTTTTGTAATAAGAAGTATAATTATATAATTACTTAATGTTGTAGTTTTCAAAACAGATTCATATATATTTGTCTGATATCAAATGGTCATAATAACTCAATGCAAGAGTCGCATAGAGTTGATAGTCGCTTCACCTATCACGTAATAGGATAAACAAGTGCCTACTAGTCGGTGATCGGTCTCCCTTACAAAGGGTTCCTTACCATTATATATAAAAGATATGTGATGTAACAAAGAATTTAAGGTTTTCGGAGTTTTTCCTTTACACTACACTATAAAAGATTGCTTTATGCAAAATTTCAAGATTTTAGCTCGACTGGAAGTACCCTGTTAGTTTAGATTCTCTTGCGAATAGTTGGGAGTTTGAAAATATGATGCTTAAATTGCCGTTTCTTTTGACTGCGTTCACATAAAAGTTTAATGTTGTTATATGCTAAAGGTATTATAGGAGTGAGTGTTTGATATGAATTTCAATTTAATACCTTTAAGTGTTCCTGAGAAAAAGGATCTTGACAGACGGATGGACGGACAACAAATAAGGTTCCGTTTTTTCCTTTCGAAGTACGAAACCCTGAAAACAAAAAATATGCATCCTATATGCATTTTCTTCAAAGTTTTAATGTTCATGATAATGGTGTTGTTAGTCCAAAACCTCATAAACAAGAAAACTTAAGATTACGGCCGACCTAGTACTAGGTAGTAATTATTAAGGCTCATGTATGTTTTAATATTATTAATTAATATAAAAATAATCTATAAATAATCTTAATCTTATCATATATGTAACGATTTAAATAAAGCCAAGTTAACATTTATTTATTTATTTCCCCATCAATCAGATAAAAAACTTATCTCACAGACAAAGATCAAAATATTGCACCTGAATTGCATTTCAATACCAGGCAAACATGAATACTTAGAAGTTCGTTTAATTACTTCGAGTAGGTATGCACTCTATGCTCTCTCCTGTTTTCACGCAATGAATTTTCAGTGTATCTTACTCGCACGTCTGCTGCATTTGCGATTGCGCTGTACACTGTTTCCTGTCACTTTCATCTCACTGCAGTTACAGTTTCAGTCGGCCATAGGTCTTTTAATCGTAAGCCCTTACAGTATTCTAAAACATTAGGATTCTTTATAAACATCTATGCTTACTAACTAGTAACCAAAAAAACGTGTATAAATATAGTCAGGCTTATCGATTTTATAAGGGCATGCTTTGATTTTCTTAAATGTTAAATGATTAAATTATACATGTGGCAAAGCACAATTCAAACTAGCTAAGGTTTATAATTGTTACAATGTTTAACTATTAAAAAATGTTATCAGACTGCGAGGCATTCTAGGAAGAGATTTATTTGGGAGATTAATGTTTATCCAAGGGCAAGCAATTGGCATTCCAGGTATCAAAAAAAACCAACAAGCATTATTATATTCTCAAAACAAAGGACAGATAAAGGGTCATAAAAATAAAATAATATTATAATACATTATGACGTATACAATATTTTAAAAGGTAGGTAATATATGAGTATAATATTTAGGTAGACCTGAATGAAATAAGATGAATGGAAAGGATATGAAATGCAGTAATAATATAGATAAAAACAAATTTTACACATGACAAAAAAAAAAGATATTTTATTACATATTTAATACCTAGTACAAATATTATAAGAGAATGAGTAAGATCATATTTTGAATTATATTTGTGGTTACTAGGTAAGTATTATAATATTAAGCAACGAAAATAAGAATTCATCGTGAAATCGAAATGTATTTAATAAAAAATATTTATTTAGTTCACTATACTAGTCGATTTAAAAATAACTGAAAAATAATTTACATTATTCACCAATAAATTAGGGAGCTTCCATATCTAATAATAATTATCAAATACGCTTAAATATATTCATCATATAGTTTCATTAGAATATTGGTAAACAAAATGTATACACTTTGTTAGACATATTACCAATCTACCAACCATGTATGTATCTTGTACCATCCGCGAAGAAATGACTAATGGCTAGTAAAAATAAGGAAAACGTGTGTGCGCGCGGTTACATTTTAGTCCTCTGTATATTTTGTTAGAGCCACGTATAGCGATGTTGTTAAAACAAAGGGAACGCTGATGCTTGTATCCTGAAGAATAAATAGTTCCTTTGTCTTCTTTTGACATTTAATATGTCTAAATTATCTATAATCAATTTTATTTGTCTATTAGAAGATGAGGATATTAAATATTGTTTTTTTTTAATAAATTTAGAGTAAATGATAACAATATTATTTTTTTTTCTTTCAATAAAACAAGAACAAGATAGAAACACTTACAAGAGGCCCTTGCCATCTTGTTAAATTAATTATAAGGTATACAATAAATGGTATTATTAAATAAAAAATACAAATAATAAAAAATATATATTTTGATTAAAAAAAAAAAGAATATTGTTATAAACAAAGTCTTTGAACTTCCTTCTTTGCTAGTATCATTTTAGGAGTTCAAATAAAACTTTTTAGCAGAAATTTAAAAGAAATAAGTAAGTAGATATCATGATATCCTAATAGTGTGAGTATATTGATACGGTTTCTTAAGTATGATCAATGCATTACAATAAAATCTAACATATAATATATAAATAGAAATAAATAAAAACCTTGTTGATTATTATATTAATTTTGTACAAAATCAATAATAAAGCCATTTCATGAAGAAATAATTACTAAAATCTAATTTAACTCGTGTGATAAAAACTATTGCTATTTTGGTTTAAGATGTAGAAGTTATTGGGTTAGCGATACGGGTTTGTTTCTACGCAGTTCGCACCCGATCCGAGTTATCTCAGCAGACGTGTTGTTAAACATGGCCGTTTTTTCTCCACCATAAGTTTTTTAACCTCGGCTAGAACACATGTGGCGGTTGTGATTTACTTGTGTTTACATCCGCCGTCCGAGGGTTAATTTACCTATGCGATGCAAGGGTTGGATCCTAAAATGGCACAAAAAAACTCTATGTAAACTATAAAAAAATACTGAAATTGGTTCTGCGACGGTATTTTTTTGCGGTCAGCGCCACAGCTGTTGTGATAGTCAATTCAATCAATATGCTAAAATAAATAATTTAAATATTGATAAAAATATGGTTTTAGTGTTTAAAGTTATTTTCTTTTAAAATAATTATAGTTATTATATTTGTGATTGCAACCAATAAAAAAAAATGACCAAACCAATTATACCAAAATATTTATTTAACGAAAAAAATGTATTCTAATATCTGTTTTCTTTATTTAACAACTCGACTATGTGGTATACGTTCACACAAGTTGCGACTAACATATTTCAACTGAGAACCTAAGAGACAAGACAACAAAATATATTTAAGGAAATAAATTACAGGAAGTGTCATTATTTTCAATTATGCAAATAAAATAGTCTAAATAAATATTGTTTATTTGTAATTACTTTTTAAACAAAGCATGGTGGTGTTCATAGTGAATATTTTAACAGTAATCAATTTTTGTACACACGTACTACGGGATTGGAATGAGCTTCAACGTTTGATGTATGATTACCGATGAATCCGACTCTATTTCGGGAACATTTTTGCGTTTGTTTCTTTGATCTCAGGCAAACGCTGTATTTACCACACTGAAAATATTTTTTTCAAATACGAGCTGTATTTTTTAAGTTTATATCACTATTTAAACATATTTTTATGATGTGTTTAAACAAATTGTTTTGCATTTTACATCATGTTCATTGTCCAAAATGCGAGAACCAGAAATAAATAACCATAAGCATAACATACATTTTGTTATTCGAGCCAAATGTAAAGTTACTCTTCTGAAATATAATAGAACACAGAAATGAGAAAATTGAAGTACCTAATAACACAAACAGGTAATTGTATAAAAGTTTCAGTCTCAATTTACATCTTCTTGTGCGGCGAGTACAAAAAGAGTTCCGACGGCTCAGCTGAGTCTTTTAAGTCGCCGTCCAAAGCCGTTGTTTATATTTGCCGCATCAGCTCTATGCGAATGTAGGTGTATTTCTAGAAATTAATCTTTATTATTTAGCTTAGATTATTTATATTATGTCCAAGTATAAAGTATAGAATTATATTATTTATAAATAATATGTATATAGAATAATAAATATAAAATTAATTTACTCAAAAATAACAAACGTTAGCTCGTTATTGGGTTTTGTAGAAAATAATCCCATTTTAGGAAATAAAAAGAAATGTAATTATTAAAATTTAACAGAAATAGTTTTAATACGTGTTGTATTTGAGAATTTCAGTTCTTGATACTAATGTATTTTAAATCATAACAATCCCAGTGAGAATCATTCATCAAGCCATCATAGGTATATAATAATATTGGTAACATTTTAGACGTATTTTTTTCGTAGATACAAGACAGCGATTCCTGACGATATTTTTGTTGGAAAAACGCCGAGACGATCAACACATGTTGTGCATTTTTCTTTCTGATGCTGTACTTTTAAAATATACATTTAAAATACATATAATAATAACGTACCCTTTAAGATTATTATATTGTATATGTAAATAGACACCATCGTCAATGTACGTACAACGGTTTCCCGACGCAACGACGTCAATAAGTACATAATAATATTATTTTTATTATTTTTAGAGGTCTTTTTATGTAGGGGTTTTTTAATTTTTGCTTTTTAAATTTATGTTACTGGTTTCATTATTGTACTAAGTGTCCGTAGACACACATATTTTCACTTGCTTAAGTATTTATAACATATCAATGTCGCATAAGAACCTTTCACCCGCACCAATAAAGCCTCAATATCTTGGAGACACTGTTTCTATTCCGACTTACTTAAGGCTATCGATCAAAAAAAAAAGCAACAAAGTCTGTCCACGCGTTTGCCTGCTACATTGCCCCAGACAGACACACAGATACACAGATCGACAGTTCAAACTCTCTTTGAGTGGGGGGTTAAACATATTTTTTTTAGTTATATAGTATATTCATAATATGAGGACTATACAAATTATTAAAAACAAAAATAATAATTTTAGTCTTTTAAGGAATTTAAGATCCTGACAGCTATTTTAATGCAATAAAGATATTTTTTATATAATGATTGGTTGGTTTCAATATATATTTTTTTAAAGTACATATTTATATATTTTTTTTATCAATACGAGTATTACCCATATAATCGATCAAGATCCGATAATGTTGTAATAAAATTACTACAGGTATTTTTGTGAATCACATGATCTATATTATTGTCCATATTAGTGCAAATAAAAGTAAATCTGATACTGTAGATGGCGCTGTCTTAAAAAATATACTACTATAGGCTTCTGAATTTTCTGTATGAAATAACTATTTCAAAATCATCAATTGAGATTTTGCAAGCATGAACATATAACATCGCAGTTTCCCTATTCCTACTTTCCCCAGAGAAATGATGTTTACATTAAAGTACCGCGAATGAAACATTGAAATAAATCTATTCAACGCTTCCTGAAATCTGTTTCATATTAAAACAATTGCTCACAAAGCAACGTTCGTGCATGGCTCGTCGCGAATTGCGCTTCTCGGGTCTGTTCGTCGTCGATGGACGTATTACACATGGCTGCGTCGTCATAAAACGTAATTTACGGTCTCGCTTCACATCGAAGCATACGCCTTTTGTGCCGTCAATGCTCTGGGTTTCGGAGATCAAATGATAAACGCTTTCAACACGTGAACATGTTGTTTTGAGAACAAATTATGTCAATACTGTAAACACTTTGTTGGGTACAAGCAATAAACAGGTTCTGTTAACTTTTTGATTTTTGGAATAATTTAGCACCATCTATGCAAAATATTGTTGGGCCAACTATTATTTTATAGACCACAAAGATTTTTTTATATATAAAAAAATAATTTTAAAGTTTTAAAAAGTTTGGTTAACAAACTAAAAACTTTTAGACTCAGTACTAGGGCATCATAAGTGGCATGTAGGTTCAGTGGATGACCTAACTTTAGCGCATGCGTGAGTTTCTGAAATCTAGACGCAGGTAGAGAGGAAGGGGGATGCAACCCTTGTAATGTGTGAACAGTACGAAATCAGATCAGTACGACGAAGCATTACTGGTGAAACAAGTCAAATTGAATATTCGCAAGTTCATAAATAACACACAAGAAAGGTTATTATCAAAATGAATTAATATTTTAAACTAAATTGGCTAAACTTGTTATTGTAAGTTTGTTTATTCATATTTGCTCAGCGATTTAAAATGAATATATTATGCTCAGCGAATGGCGGCTATGCGATGTATCATTCCTTCCAGTAATTTCCACATGCAACAGTATATTATTTTGAACAATACAATAATTAAAATATTCGTAGATGCTATAGCATAACAACTAAATAATAGACAACAACAAAGTATTTGTAAATAGAAAAACAAACCATTTAGTTGTTTATTTTTATGTAAATTAGTCTTTAAAGTTGTATATTTCTATAAAAACATTAGAAAGCCTTATTATTTTTTTACAGTTTAAACTTTGTAGGAATATGACATTGATTTCGAGTTGAATGAAATTAAACGTTTTAATTGTTGAGTATAAAATCAATCAGACATGTTTAAAAGACCGATCTGTATTATTAGTCTTGTAGACTAAAAGCTAGGCGACTATACATTAAACGGAAGTAAGTATGCTTTCATAATGCTAGAGCGAGAGAATGATATTGCTATCTCTTTGCACACTAGTCATAGCTCTTGCTGAAAAATCAATGTGGGGGTAGACGTCACATCAGCTGGTATACGGAGGTATTGATCCAGTCGTAGTACACATTTTGTGTTCTATCCTATGTTATTATATATATCCTGCAATTGCATTCGCACCTCCTCGAACTTATGAACCTCTAGTAATCTTGCATCCTAACTCTAGAATACTTCTAGCACATTCTTTAAATAAAATTTGATTTTGAGGAATTTTAATCCATTATTTTTTATAATATTTTTCAGCTGGCATATTTAAAGGTAATTTATAAAATTAGAGATCATTTTAATGTTTGGAATCAATTGTAAGAAAGTATATGACCTTTTTAAAAATGTTTCCAAAAATCAATATATTTCTAAAATAAAAATATATTAATAAATAAAATGAAATGCAAAGAACGAAATACTTTTTTTACTTCTCCACGAAATTGGCGGATTTGCATACACCAACTGACTGTTTGATCTTGTAGTATTGCACTGTTATTTAACAAACTTAACAAGTTATACCCATTTAATGGTTGAAAAAAATTAAAATGCATTACAACCTCGATACAAAAAAACTGAAAGGAATTAATAATTAATTCGTTATAACTTATAGTAATTAGTTACAATAAGGTTTGTTTACACAGAGGTTAGTTTGGCCTAATATTCGTTCGTTATATAACAAGTTAAAATGGTTCATAACCTCAACTTTATGTAGGTACTAGGTACCTACTAATCTGCGTTATAACTAATTTAAAAACTACTAACAGTATCAAAAAGCAGTGTTGTCATTTCTGTATGTCAAACAATGTTTGTTTTATGTTGTTTACGAAAAAATTAACAAGTCTGAACGTGTCGAGATTTAAATTATTGTGAAATTGAATATAGATAATTAATATAAATCGTTATGTTAACGTTACAAGTTGGCGAAATTCGTAAAATGGAGGTTTGTTTTGCATTAGCTCTTGGGCACAGTTCTAAGGGATTACGAAAAATTCGAAAAAAATCTAAAAGAAACATGCCTTTACTTAAATCATTTCATATATATATTATTAGTATTTTCAAAAGCTTTAAATAAACAATTAAACATAAATTGTATTCTTCTGTTTCTAAATTATATTTCCAAAGTAATAATTGACGACATACATACGAAAATAAGTTCAAACTACAATATTTCATATTAAAATATCTAGTTGGTTTAATTTATGAGAAGATTAGATAAATTATTCTTTAGCTTCTTAATTATTTTAAATCAGCTATATATATAGTTAGGTATATGTATTTAGTTTATAACTTATTATATAGTTTATTGACGTTATGTACAAAAATGCAGGGACACTGTTTTTTATAATCTGCTACAAATCTTATCCAAGAATTTTTTATATACAAACATTTGAATGGCGATTGTAAATTATTAAAAAACGTAAAGAGATATATATATCAAAAGCATTAAGGTGTTTCTAAGAGGTTGTAAAATCAAAAAGTTGTAACCTTTATTCTTCTTATATAATATACTAGCGAACCCAGTCCGCTTCGCTGGGCTAACCCTTACTTTACCTGGTGGCGAGTTACATCAATGGGCATAGCATATTCGTTTTCTTCGAGGAAAAATACATGGTCATACCAATTTTTATGACAATCGGTTGAACGGGGCGGAAGTCGATATTTGACAGCGCCGCCTGGTGGCGAGTTACATCAATGGGCATACCATATAAACCTTCTCCGTGAAAAAATACATATACATACCAATTTTCATAATCATCGATCCAATAGTTTCTGAGTTCATCGATTTCATATATACAAACATCCTTCTTTATATATATAGATTATTGCAGGATATTACTTATTTTTTATTATGTAATATCTATCCAAGTGAATATTTTATTTGTTTATCACACACATGATATTTCCTGGCTTAGATCGTAATCTAAATTTAAAAGCATAAGTTTGAAAAAGGTTTTTCGTAGGTTAGTTTTGTAAATATAAGCGTTGTAGAGCATACAAAATTATTATATTAGAGCAACAAATGTTATATATGAAAGTTTATTAACAAAATGTCCTAAATGCGAGGTAATATAATTAATAGTGTTCTGGAACTTTATAAGCTTAAAAAAATGGTAGGTAGACTTATGTGGCGTGGACCATGGTGCACAAGAACATACACACTGTAATTATATTATTAGAGTAAGGTATAATTATATAAAAATAACCGTACTATTTTATTCAAGCTTATAGATAAGAGGCTAATTTATTCTAAAACTTAATTCAAACTAAAAATTTTAATAATTATATTTATTTAGTTAAGTTCACATTTCTTTAAAATCTAACAAGACTTGATACAAAAAAATCAATTAATTTTAAAACTTATATATAAATGACCAACTATAACATCAGAAATATCCAAGTATCTGGTTACTACAAAACATATGATAACGGCCCCTTCCATACAAAGATCATCCGTAACAAACATATGTTATCCAATTACTTCGTTCCCTCAAATTCCTTTGTTCTTTAGTGTGTAAAAACGTTATATTATATATTTTAGTTATTTTACACAAACTGAGCTTTATTGTAAATTGCCATAAAATTTATACTTATATTCAATCGATAATTTCCTATTTTTGCAATTTATCGTTAAAACCGGCAGAATGCTACGTAAGACGGCATAGACTGATTCGGGGGAAATAAAATTTATATCTTATGATAATTGCAAAGTTTTTGAAAGATAACGTTCTTTTTATTCATATTTTTTAAAGTTTTTTATTGCTTACGCAATGCTACATTAATATAACGAAACAATTTGACGGATATAACCGTAAGTTGTAACTTGATCTGTCTAAACAATTACTTTGAGGATGTTATTATTAGCGGCGGCGAATTATCTATGACATGAGACAAAAGTATTAAATTGTATTCCTGTCGGCTTTGCAAGTAGGTATCTAATGTTTGTTTATATAACGTTTCTTTGTAAGAATAAATAAATGCGATAAGAACAAGTGGTCCATTCTCACAATGTTGCATTCACTGTAGACCAAACACACTATAGAGTATAGAGTATAGACAGTAATACAAATTACAATATAGATAATATAATAAAAAAATTAGGATTACAAACTGTGAACTGAATCTGTTGCATACGAGCGGTAATCAATTAACAAGAAACTATAAACGTCTAATTGCATACCAAATTTAAGGCGAAACCGTTAAAACCCCAGGCAAACATAGCTGGCTCGTAAATGGTGATGAATGGAGGGTTCAAGATCAGGCAATGGTCTGCGCGCGCGCCGCTGTACGCCATATTGAGGGCGGAGCCACGACCGATCACGTCATAGAGATCGCCCTCTCCTCTGGGATCGGCTCATAAATAACCTATTAGAGCGAGAAAACCAGATTTTAATACTTTGATTCCCATCTTGATACTATTTTTCAAGTAAATTCTTATTAATTTTGCATATGTTCCACAGACGAACTAAAATTCTTACCCACTAGACTTAATAATAGTAATATAAGATAAACAAAAATATTGAAATAGTTAAACCAAAATGTTGCATTTACACATTTAAATGCATTATAGTTTTCATATACAATGAATACTTTTTATACTATTATTTTGTATATATTTTTTGTACTTTATACTTTTTATACTTTAATAATTTTGTGGCCTTTTTAATTCTACGTACACTGTTAGGTTCATTTTTATGGTGGGTTCTGATATGAGGTGTTTCTAAATTATTTGGTGTCTTATTCGATAGATTCTTATATACAGTTAGGGCTTAGGCGAACCTGAAAAGAAACATATAAAGAAAGAAGAGAATAATGAAGAAGTTCATTCAGTCTGAATTCATCACCAACAGCTGCACTTAAATCTAAATGAAAGATTAAATCTTTATATATTTTAAAACAAACAATTGTATCTATGATCATCAAAATTAAATTACTCTCAATAATTAGTACTATATATGTATAGACAAAGAATTTATGATATCTCCTCATGAACATAAAGCTCATAAGTGCGTACATTTTTATTGTTACAATGACTTCCTTGATGAGTTTGCTTTTAAGCCTCAGATTACTAGTTCCGATTTTTTTTTCATGTATCAATAATATAGTCTTCTGCTTTCAGTATAAAGTTCAATTTAGCTTGTCATCATTCGTTTACATGGGCGTGTGTAAATAAATCCGGCAAGTTTAATGCAAAACTTTTGGTTTACGCTTTATGGTAAATATTTGGTTTACGTCGTATAACTGTTTTATAGATCTAGTAAAATGTTTGGTTTAATTGTGCTAGGTCAAGAGCGGGCGTTCGACAGGCGTCCTTGCGCCGGGTAAATATTATTGTCTAAGCGGGTTTTCCTCTGTTTGTATAAGTTTGTGAGGGATCCAGGCTGCGGAAACCGGCTCAACGACCTCGAAGCTTCTTATCTGAGGTTCTATACCATAACTAAAAACTATTGCATATTTATTCATTTTAATACCTAATCATAACAGTCAAAATTTGTAGGACTTACACTGTATAAGCAACTATGACGGTGAATTATTTATATATTTATGCCTACTAATTTGTTTATACTCTTTTATAAGTAAAGTATATTAATTATCAACAATTAAACTAGATGACATAGATAAAACGCTGTGTGTTAGACGTTAGTAGAGGACTAGAGATGTGCGTTAGTTGAGTTTTGGGGTAAGTAGAGTGGGGCGCGGCGGTGGGCGGCGCGGGCGCATGCTTTCGCGCTCTGACGGCCGGTGGGCGGCGCGCTCATAGTTTGCCGGCTCGCGCTCTGACGCGCACGTATGAAGACCGAGAATCAAACCACCGAAGAGGCGGCGCGCCGGGCGCCTGCCACGCGCCGCCAGGAAAAGCCACCATTTTCCTACATAGCCCTCATTGTCATGGCTATCAGACATTCTCCAAATAAGCGCTTAACACTAAGCGAAATCTACGCATTTCTTCAACAGCAGTTTCCATTTTTCCGTAGCTCCTACCAGGGATGGAAAAATTCCGTAAGACATAACCTTAGCCTCAATGAATGCTTTGTGAAGCTTCCAAAAGGCCTCGGCAGACCAGGAAAAGGACATTATTGGACAATCGATCCTTCATCGGAGTTTATGTTTGAAGAAGGATCGTTCCGGCGGCGTCCGCGCGGCTTCAGACGCAAATGTCAAGCTTTGAAACCACAGTTCGGTGGTGGTGGTTATTTATGTAGTAATGGAGTAGGTGCACTTCCTCTATCACAACCAACAGGCTACGAGCTTGCAAGCGGCAGTGGTCCCAGCGCAAGCAGTACACCATCTATCGACTACGGCGCTTGTGCATATCCACACTCAGGAACGACTCAGCAAATTACTTACGGTGGAGAGTACTGTACCTACGGTGGCATGAGTGAACGTGAGTGGCCTCCAGCATATGGAGCAGTTGAATCAGCATATCGACCGCCACCATCACCTCCTTCAAGACATGACTTACCTGAGCTCATACCAAACTACCAGTACGCCGTCGCCAATGATCATGGTGAGTGTATTTTTATTATTTCTATTATTTTAAGCTTTTAAAAATACTTAATAGGTAATAACTGGGTATTACTTTTTATTTTAAGTCACTTTTCTGAATGCTCTAAGTATATTTTTATTTATGTGGGTTAATTTATAATTAAATTAGAACGAATTTATATTTTATAAATAATGGTTTATTTGGCGTTTGCTAACAATTCTCTAAAATACAATATATAGGAATGTAGGATCCTATTGACCAAAAGTTTTTATAGGAAACCTAAACACAGAAATGTTATTTGATTGTATCAAATTGTTGACCACACACATAATTAATTTCCGGCTAAATTAGTCCCTTTCCTTATCTGTTTCTTAATAACTCATTCAAAACAACTTATTAAGTCTATACATAAAAAAAAATGTAGTAACTGTAAAGTTTCTCGGTCTATCTTCCGGCTCCGTCGCCAGTCATGAATTGGTCCGACGACATACAAGTATACAAAACTCCAACTAATTTATAACTCTAAATAATATAGTCTATCTTATTAATTAAATAATTTAAGAATACTTATTTAGCTTGCAAAAGTGATTGTACACTTAAAAGTAAAAAAATCTGGAAATTTATTTAATATAAAAATGTTTGATTTAAAAAAAGAATTTTATTTACCAAATGTATAGTAATAAGTAGTAATATTTTAAAAATATAACAATAAAGTATATATACCAAAATAAACATTATTTTCTAACTAATAATATGTGCTATTATCAGAGCAAAGTAAAATGGAATTTTTCAACTGAAGTGTTGACAGCAAGCTCTGTCTTACGTCAAGAGCTTACTCTCGAGTTAGTCAGACGTTCAATACCGATTAACGGTAGCTTGTTGAGAGTTGCAACCGTTTAAGATGATCTTGAGATATGAGGTTGACTTGACGTATAGATCCCAGCTAATCATAAATCTTGCACTTCAGAAGGGTGTGTGACTTATCCATAAAAATATAATTTATAAGCTGTTTTACGTATTAAACTACCTAATATGTGTATCTTAGCTTACCAAAAAAATGTATTTGTTTATGCCCAATGATTAGAAATGATAAGTAGTAGAAACTACGTTAAAATACATCCACGCAAATAACTATAGTCGTTCAATTATAACCTAAATCTTGATAGAGATTTAAACTTCCATACGATAGGACTTTAAACTTTTATTTTTTGGTAGGGCCATGGATCATACCCACCAGCTGGTAGTGGGAGGCACATATCACTTCTGAAATTACTTAAACTTCGTCAAAGAAGACCCATGTTGAATCCGCGGACGGCTTCTTTGCCGGCGGAGACGAAGACTGATTCTCTTCGTCTTCATAGCGGCGCTAATTGATTAAAACTCTATTTATTAGAGAACTCTACCGGTTAGAGAACAAGTATCGTAAAATGTGTATATAGTTCTAAAAGAAAGAAGATTTATGGTAATATAAATTCAGGTGCTTGATCATATTATTTCATAGAATAGAATAAATATTTGCTTTTTTTTTGTATTTTTATTTATAAAAAAATATGTTTACGAATAAATCGATGCAACTTGAGACTGAACTTTCTAATTTCTCTTAGTGTATTTGATAGTATTTAAAATAAAGTAAGACTTAAAGGACTAAAATAACAAGCTATATCAATACGTGGACCAGATCGTGGTTGAGATCTTAGTATAAGCTTTGCTTAAAGTTTAATTATGTTACTCTTAAAATTTTGAACAATTGAATATTTTACTTAACGAATTATAGGTACGATATATGTTTCAAAATACCTAACATTTGTGTTAGAAATGAGCGCCCTACGCAGAAATAACTGTTTATGCAGTTTCTTTTGCAATTCTCTAACAGTTTAACGTTTCTCTTAATAATAATAATTTATTATTTTGTTCTATAGGTATATATTTAAATTGTTAAAGTATAAAAAACATGGATATTAAATGGTTACTAACGGAACTGAATACTATATTGACATTAAACACTTATTTTTGATGTCATTATAAACAGGATTTTTTTACTGTTGTTTACTTATAAGTTTCAATATACTAAGACTTTTATGAAAAAGAGTTCAATTCACATATTATGTAGTTTTTACAGTATAATAATTGATAGGTATAATACTGATAAAAAATAATCATTTGAAATAATTTGCCAATAATTGAGTACCCAATCAATTATTTTAATAAAGTTCTTCAAATGGTAATAAGTAAATATTCTACTTACTACAGGAAGTGCAGCTAAAACTTTTTATCACTTATATATCTCACTTTTAATCAATTATGTATGATGATGAGTATGTTAGGTACCATTATTATTTACTATGTACCTTCACCATTGGATGTGTAGATAAAAATAATACTTCAATGATTACTGCTGATTACTGATGATTACTGATGATTAATGCCGAAAAAAACAACATCTTGAAGGGGGTTTGGACTGCCTTATAGGAATTTAATATTTTTCTTTTAGTTTAGTTAATTTAGGAATTTAATTCGCGACCGAGAACGTTGGAACCGGAAACCCGAAATAGTTTGCAATGGATATTTTATGTTTGAAAATTTTTAAAATATGTATGTATGTCAAAGAAAATGTAATAGTTCTTAAAAATAATGCATCACTCAATTCCAAAAAGAAATACTCGATCCTAAAGTTGAGATAAATTTGTTTGAGATCAAAGCGGCCCGTTCAATAAAAACGTTAATTTCATAGTTGGAAACCAAATTTCAAAGATAGATAGATTTTTAAGTCTTGTCTGATAAATTAATTTATTTTTTGGAAATCTAGGTTGTGCTACTTATTGGTTTAAAGAAATCAAAGTACATGTTGCGCGTAATTGTGAATTTGTCACGATAATTTATTTCCTTCTTTCAAGTAAACACGTAATAAATAACAAGCAAGATAAAAGGACTTAATACGGTTTTATCAAAGATAACTTCTGTATTCACTTGTTATAAAATCTTTTATGCTTGGCCTTTTAAAAAGCCTATTTTATAATGTATATGTTTTATATATTATATAAATGTGTATTTATTATGTAATTTATACCTGTCGTCTTATGTAAGCTTAAAGTTATAGTTAAAATTAACAAAAACTATATTACCTTCGAAATAGAGAATAATTATTTAAAAAATCCTAAAAGCGCGAATAGAGCTTTACTTAGATTGCAGTACAAGGCTTGCAGGAATACTAAGAGATATTATTGCCCTAGAACGTCCCTGAAAGTCTGAGTGGGATAGGCGATAGGTCTTACGTTTCAGACTGAATGTAATCGATACGCTACGTACGCTTCATTCATGATCAGCTAGTAAACTAATACTGTATTAGAACAAATAATATAATATATTCATTTGGTTTTGTCATTGAATATCATCATTTTATTAACTTTTTATAATTATGTATTTTTCATATACATATTAGTAATTATATACCATAATTCTTTAGTTTGCTAGGAGACATGACGTACTGTAGGAAAATTAAATAGCACACCACAAAAAATGTTTTTTTTTTATATTAGGAAATTCTCGAGAAAATAGTAAAGTATTCTACATAAGAGCTAAATGAAAGCACAGAGTAAACAAATAATACATAATGAATGTAGGTTGTTACAGATGAATTAATGTGGCTCGGCTAAAACAACTTATTTGATTGAATATTGAAACCTTTCAAAGTTACGGATCCTTATTACTTATGATATTATCAGAATAAATACTTATGGGATAGTGTCATGAGTTAAGTCAAATGCATTAAAAAAATAAACAAATTTCCGAACTCAGCTTTTATTGTAGTTACCTGGAAATTTACCGTCGGTAATATACTTTTTTCATGAATCACTAAGTCTATTCGTTAATGTAGCGTTAGAAATATGCACGGTTGTTTATGCGAGTATTGCGATAAGACAGACATGAGTTATTTTTTGTTAATTTATTTAATCATCAGTTTTGTTGAATTTTAGGATAAAAAACATGACGAACTTCATACTTTTGAAGTAGGTAGTTGATTTATTAGTATTGAGGTATTTTTTAAAAAGTTTCACTAAATATAATAATTAGAGATAAATAAAATCACAAAAATTACTACACCAGCAGAAAATTCTATGTTGTGTTTTATCAGCGATAATCATAATACTAACTTGATTTATTTATACATTTAATTTTTTTTTTTTTTAATATTTAAATTTCCATTTCAAATTAACTTCCATCCGAATTCGCAGTAAAAGGCTAGCGGTTGTTTCGAAAATTTTATGACTAGGAACACATTACTATCAGGAAGTAAAGAGCTTTCAGGACAAAATGTGTTATGTGCTTATATTTTGGACGAGTTTATAGGTGTGTGTATAGAGTATAGATAAAAAAAGTGTTCCTGAATTGTTTTAATAAAAAAGCAATCATTATAATTTGCGTTTACGTTTTCTTCTCTTTCAATTTTCACGTTCCTAAAAATGACTACCTACATATAATAATAATAATATCACAGGACAAATTACAAAAATTGACCTAACCTCTAAGTAAGCAAATTATTTGCTTGTGTTAAGGGTGTGTTAGACAACGATACGAATACATAGAAATACACATATTAATACTGAGAATATATTTAATAAACGACCAAACCCAGAAATACAGACATCTATGTTCATCACATACATGCCTGTCCTTATAGGGGATCGAACCCGAGCCCCATTGCTTCGCTATGCGTTAGGCGTCTGCGCTAACCACTCGACCAACGGGGCGGTATTTAAAAAAACAATCAAAGTCGGTTTGCCTAAATCATTTAATTTATAAACTGTTTTTCAATCAGTTATTTTTCATTGTTAATACATTTTAAAAATTCTAAGAATAGTCTATATCTTTTTCTCTTGAAAAATCCGTTATTCAAAATTAGTAACTAAGTTAAATAATAATGAATCAAACTCACATCTTTGCCTGATTTATTCAAACAAATTGAATTTTAAAACTGTAGTCATTATTTTATTTCACATTTCTGGTTTTTAAATCTGTTCTTCATTTATATAAATATTGTATTTTGTTTATTAGTAATTAATTATAACGGGCTACAGACATTTTTTTTTGCACAATGCGATATTTTATAAGATATTGGTATTACTATAACTTATATACTTGTATACTTGAGTCAGAAATGAGTTTATCGCCCTTACTTTTTGCCTTGAAATAAATATAATTTAATATCTTACCTGATCTTGTTGACAATTGTACTTTCATAGAAGTTACAAAGACCTATTTTTCTTCAGGAACTTTAACTTTATTTAACAATAATTGACAATTAATTACTTTGAAAGAAATAAGAAAATATTAAATAAATATGCAAAGGAATATAGATAAAATCTTTCTTTGTTTTTTTAATTGCAAATATTAGAATAAAAAAAAAAGTTTGAAAAACCGATTTGAAAGGTAATTAATTAATTGTTAGAATTATTACTATCTGCTAATTTTATCATTTTGTTTAAAAAATAGGTTCGGATACCTAAGAACATATTTTTTGAATACCTGTACGTATATATTTTGTATTGTTTACTATAATATATAAATAATTAAAGAAGAAAAACTACTCTACTCTTATAAATCCTATATCATCTAAATTATCTTCTTCTTTCTTTCTTCAAATTCACAGATAATTTTACATATATATTAAACATTTTAACGTCATGTTACCAGAAGAGCATAAATTCGAGGTACTATGAATTCACAACACAGCCTCACTTCGTGTACGGTATATATGAATACTGTGTATGTGATATTTATGCATACTAGAGTAAGAAACGGCGACTTTTGAACCCCAATGAGAATAGCATCAATCAATAATAATTTTTTTAGTTACTACTACTCCTATAACAATTACTCAATTTATACTACATCTTACTATAACCTTTAATCACTGAACTTAAATAAAATTAAATATAAAACACAATTACAGCGATGATAAATCTTCTTTTAAGTTAACTTCAAAATCGTTAATTACAAGGGATAAATTCTGTAGAAAACAGAATAAGTAATTAAATTTAAATATATAAAAAAAAGTGACGCCTTTTTTTTAAGTCTGTACAATTTACAATCATATTCATAGTACAATTATCTTAAGGGCTTCAGTATTACTTATTTATAAATACTATTAACATGAAATTGAAATCTCTGCAGAAGTTTTTATTCTTTAACACTTTCCCTGGTCTATGTAATATATACTTTGCACACATACAAATAAGCCTTTATAAGCCGGTATGTAGTTCAATATCGATTAAATACTGCTATACCTCTTGAAACTTATGAATCACTAGTATCACTTGTAAAACTTTTGGAAAAAGTTTTCCAAGGATTTATTTATTTATTTTTATTATGTTTTTAGGCAAAAAAGAAAGAGATAATACAAAAGAGTTTTTGCAAACAAAAAAAAATATAATTATACACATACCTAACCAATAAAAAAAGCCTATTGATTAAGTTGGAACTAAATCCTTATTTGTCCATTAAAAAAAGAAATATAATTAATTATAATCAGTTCTTAATAGAATAATTTTCTAAATCAATAAAATTATTATTTTATTTGACTGTTCTATGATTTATTTAAGAAACTTATTATGTATGATGCCAGTGAAATAAATATACATTTCAGGAAATAGCGATTGATTTAAAGATAAATAAAGAACAGATAGATACAACATAGATAATTAAATAATAATTTAATGGTAAAAATATTTGGAACATGTTAAATAAAATCTGAGGAGAATTCATATTTATTTACTAGCTAATAATTAAAAAAATATATATAAATTGGGGAAAAAGGAAAAACCTCCCTCTAAACAAATTTTCCAAGCAGATGTTTATAGGTTTTCTATATGTTATATACTAGCCGTTGCCCGTGACTAACGTCCACGTAGACTGTAAAAATAATAGTTGGGCATTTGAGTTATGTACTTAGCCATATATATATATATATTATTTTTACAGTCTACGTAGACGGAGTCACAAGCTAGTAAATAATTAATCATGGAATGTAAGTAGCCTAAATTACTCCTTTTTACATCATCTATTTGGTTTCAGAGTTGTTTAGCATGTACAAAGAGACAGAAAGACAGACAGACAAAAATTGTAAAAAAAATATATTTTGGTATATGTACCGTGTACGTCCACATGAAATTACTTACTAAAAAGAGGTTATTTCATTATTACAAACAGACACTCCAATTTTATTTATTTGTATATATTGTAAAATGAGAGCGGGACACCAATAATAATAAATTTCGATGCAATAGTACTAAGATAGCATAAGTTTGAAGAGAAAAAACAATGCTAAATAGACGAGATGCAAGAAAATAAACTGAAATAAATTCGTTTATGGTATGGTTAGTGTATTTTATTTTTCATCTTTGTACTATTGTGGCGCCCTCATAATGTAGCGTCTGTTTAGTGTTTTCTCCGTACGCCGTACTGGCCGAGCCAGAATATAAGAGTTTATGTTTGTATTTGCGTACAACCAACAAGAAACTTTAAATTCTTAATATGTGGATTTGTTTAATTTTAGTTCATTTTCACTTCTCTGTGGTACAGGCTTCTCACACATTCAAATATGCTTGTAGTGCAATATTGATTAAAAATCTCAATTTCTCCTGAAACTTATGTATTCCTAGTATCCTTTATAAAACTTTTAAACAGAGTTTTAAATGTTGTTTGTTTGTTGTTTGTTAGTTAGTTGTTTTGACAGGCACCATTCATCATTCTAACAAGACACAAACAATTTGGTTATATTTTATAAGATACTTCTTCTATATATTTAATTTTCTAAATGGATATAATATTTTCAAAACATTTGAATAGGTTGATTTTATTTATTTATTTATGTTTTCAAAATATTGCCAGATCCACTTAACGATCTAAACTTTCCGACGATAATAACAAAGTATAGAAAAAAAATAAATGAAAATAGTTATTTAATGGAGGAAATTACAGCATTTCTTTGTAACCAGGCTTGCATACATGAAATGAAAAAAAAACTATCATCAGATAAAAAAAAATAAGACGAAGGGTATTTCTATGTGGTTAAATATATATATTATAAAATTGCAGTCCCTTATTAGTTTAGTTGTTAAGAAGCTAAATTAAATTAATGAAGAAAGCACAAAAGTTTGGAAGCGCAATACTTCGATGCACCAGTACCAGGGAGGCATAAACTGAAAGAGTTAACTGTATTGGTGCATAGGTCAGACAAATGTACATATAGATATGTTGCACATTGTATGTAAGTTGAGTTCATGACTCTACATGCCAAAGACAAATAGTTCAAGAAGAGACCTGTCAATTTATTTTTAAAAATATATTTTGTCTTGAATATGTTAATTAAAAGCAGTTGTAGATATGGAATAGAAGAATAGATGATTTCTCCATTTTGTTTTTATTAACTTTTTAAATAATAAAGTAGTGCTCGCAGTGTCGTTCGTGTGCGCTACTATATACGGGGTTGTACCCCTTACTAACTCCGCCCATGTATTGATTTTAAAACCTCGACACTGCACCTGTTCTGATGAGACAAAAAGAGACAGTTTCTCTCACTATTTACATATAATCCCATTATATGTATCAACGTACGAGAAAAGTTTCTTTTAGAGGGTTTAAACTATCTCTCTTGCAATCATCAACTAGCACATAAATATGAGTGGTTGTTAGGTTTAAAAAAAAATGTACCGCATTTTACCGTGTCAACCTTGACTCATGTTATTAATGATTTGTTTTTATTATTAATAACGTTCAGATCATCTTTTTAGGCTAGATTTATAAAATCATGTACGTAGTATCTTGACGGTCTGGTGCAGCCTGAAACTAAATACTAAACTATATACTAAATGTTTAATGCACTAAATATATTTCTACTATGAGTTCCTGGTAGAGTTGCATCGCAGTTTAGGTTACGTAAAATCTGCATGGTTTTTGAAAAAAAATTAAGTGAGGGTAAGATAGATGCAAATTGTTGTAATCATACTTTTATGTTAGCGATATTTGGCATATTTGAGAGTGAATTTATCTATACGTATATATATCTCTCCCATTGATGAGATAAACTTTTTAAACATAATGACATTTTTAATTATAATGGTAAAATAGTAAATATAAGCAATGAAATTAATTTAAAAACTTGTTTATAATGTCAAAAATACTTGATTGTTTTAGTAGGCAATATTGAAAGAAAGCTGTTATAGGTATTGATTATTTCATCCCATTACTGAGTATAATTTCTTACAACACCAACAATGTAACTTCTTCGAAGTAATTATCAACTCTTAAATCTATTTTAAGTTCTTATATCATATATTAAAATTTTAGGCAGTTTTATAAATTTTATAAAACTGCAACTCCCATGCGTTTTCAATACTGTTCGTTGAAATAACCATAGTTCACCAAGCCATTACTAATAATACACATACTCGAAGATATCTCTATATATATTTCAAGGAGTACTTGTTTTTAATGAATTTTAACTTTTTTTTTAATATCAATGTTTTTATATATATACATAAAAGTTTATTTATATTTATATTGTTTCAATGGACCAGTTAAATGTGTAACCAAATCACAAAAGAATGTATCCCTAAAAACTGGTGTATCATTAATTATAGTACCTTCAAGTGCCACTTTTTCGGTTTTCCTTAAAATTGAGAGAATGCCTCAACTTGGTAATAAGTTAACAGCCAAGTAGTTTTTGGGTTATACTTATAGTTGGTAAACTGAGAAAAAAAATCTAAGTAAAAACCAATAATTGCAAATAACTACGCCATTTGATATACATAAGCTTATAAGTATCTCTAAGATACTCTAAAACCTGTTCTACTTGTCGAAAGTAAAGTTTTTTTTTAAGTAACAATTATATTAGCAACAAAATAAATAAATTCCAAAAACATGGTTTGAGAACTCATAAACTCCTTGATTTATTTTTAAGTTACTCGGTTAACGAGTACCTAATTCTTGACATAACTTGAGTCATCAGTAAATTATCATCAGGTAGTAAATACGTAACATTTACGAAAGAAAGGAAAAGTTAGTGTGGGGTTGCTTTAATACGTTAGTACGCCGTAGTACAATTATTGAGCGTGAAGGATATTACGTAACTAGGACTTCATAATTATCAGGAAGTAGAGATCTAACAAGGGTCTAGAATTCCAGATCAGTTTTAAATCTTGTACAATATTTTCCATTTGCATTGGGTTATTTTATTAAAAAGAAAGTATTGGTGACTTCTCTATCACAAGACAAAACATCGTTTGTGGAAAATTGGTGTGTTATGTTACCCGCCCAGTTATTGAATTTATCATAACTACTCACACTATTCACAGCACACCAAACTATTGAAACCTGTTGCCAACCTGGTACCAAAGAGTTAGTTTACGTAAAGTTCAAAACATAAACTGAAATGATAAAAATGGATAAAAAAAAACTTAAATATTGTGAATACTGAAAAGACTAGGCCCTCATGGTATACTCTTAACAATCCTATTAGGATCATTCCTAAGTACATTTATTTTATTATTAAGTTTATTGCATTATACCGTTTCAGTGTTTCATGTCTTAAAATTAACTTTAATTTTTAAGAACAATCATTAGTTTGACAATAGGTACAGATTATAGAAGAGACTTTCTAAATAATACTTCTATGGTTTACATTTATGACGTCGAGGAAAATTATTAATCCAGACTTTATTATGCAGTTTGATGTTCTTGTCCCTTTCATTTTCTTCTACTTCATATAAGCAGTAGCGGATTTAGGCTTAGGCCCTTGAGGCCCGGGCCTAGGGCGGCAAATTTTGAGGGGCGCCAACATTTTTAAGATGACTAAAATTTAAAATCGATTGGGTTTTCTGTAAACTGCAAGACCAAATTTTAAAGTTTATTTTATTGCGCTCTTGCTATCGAAACATAGTACCATTTTGAGGGTAGAATTTCTTTGTTAAAATAATTAATCAGGCAAGTCCTAAAATTTGAAATATCTAATAAAAAGATTAAAAAAAATTACATTACAAGCAATTTATTATTAATTCTATATTTAATTGTTATGTTAAAAAAATAAATGTTTAATTTATACCTGAATTAGATTTTTTATTATTATTGTTATTATTTTAATTATTTTATAAACACACATATATGTACATACATGTTTATATATATATATATATATACTGTTACAAAAGATAATGGGCGCCATATCGTCTCGGGCCTAGGGCGTCTTCAAACCTAAATCCGCTACTGCATATAAGCCATCGGTGCATCAAATGGAAGCTTGGCTTCTTGATAGTTATGAGCTCCTGGTTGAGTTGCAACGTCATTTTAGGTTATATGAGTTTGATGGTTGCTTTATTTTTATATATATATATATATGTAAATAAAAAAAAAAACATACTCAGAACAATTAATTGTATATATGCATAAATTTTGCACCACATTTTTAATAACGTTGATTCTTTTTACAAAAACATATATATAATGTCGCCTCATATGTAAAAAAAGATATCATCTACTAAAGGAAAGTGAATGATAGATGGTACTGCGTATAGAAGAAGTATTGAACCCGAAAGAGTTTACGAAGTTCTGTGACAAAGACTGCATAAACTACAGGATAGATATAACAAGGTAATGGGATGATTATAAATCAGCCATAAAATATGTTTATTCTTGTTTTAAATATTTTTTATTTTTTAGGGCTGCAATATGTATTGTATATGAAAAAACACAATACATAAAATGTTATTTCGTATTTTGATTGTCTGGTCCATCCTTCATCTTTCAATACATAGCATATATATAGGTGTAAATGCATTAAATGAATGCCATGCATCTCTTGATGTTTATAAGCGCCTGGTAGAGGTGCAACGTAATTTGAGGCAAATATTGCAACCCGCTGAAAAGCCTCCCCGCTGATGTTTAAAAATAACAATATTATTTATACTAATTATAAAAAATTATATTTAATAAAAAAAAATCCCAAACCAATTTTTCATACATTTTTTTAATAGTTTTTACTAACTACTAATAAATTATTTGTTCAATTTGATAATTTGCAGTCGATTTCCAATGTAAAATGTATTTTATACATGAGCATATTATGTTTATTACTACCGTCTAATTTGAAGTGCTACACTGGACAGCTATGAGTACAAATAGTATTTGCGTAGCCGATATGATGTTGTTCACATTAAATGAAAGAGACAATAGATCATAAGTCTTTTAATTCTTAAAATGATTTGTTCGTATAACTTTAGCACAACGTTTTCATATCTGTCTGACAAAGCAAGGGAAAGTAAAAATTATTATGATTGTAAATAAAATTTATTTCGTATAAAAATTTAGAAACCACAGTCGCTCTCGATTTCTTAAGCAATGAACATAGTTAATAAAAAATAATATATGTTATCCCAATCATTACATAAGATTTGGTAAACCTAAAATCTTCGCTAAAGAACAACGTTACATTCCAAGAATGGTTCGTGAGGCTATTGAAATTAAAAAACATCCTAATTTTAATAGAGAAGATGGTTGGGGATTATCTAACACCTGGGACCCACTTTCGAAAAATATAAAATCCCATGTCTGTGACCGCACTGTAAGACCTCAAGATACTGTTAGTGCGTTTTGTGTGAATCCTGAACTGTACGCCCGGAAGCTTAGAAACCGTTGGAGGTAGATGACAAATTAACTGACTTACTGACAGACACCTCCATCTCGTCTTATCGTGAACACGATTGCTGCAAAGCATTCGAAACGTCGGGTTAGATTTAAAATGTAAATTTAAAATTTAATTCAATATACGCGAGTTAAATCCGTAAAAATAGTTTTATTTCAATGTGTAGTACTCGTGAAAACCTTAGAAAACAATTAGCCGATAATTTCCTTTTCCGGTGTTTTTTACGGTTCAACATCTCTCATCTCGTTTGAAGTGTGTCTGAAAATCGAGTTCAAAAAGACTGACTGAAGTGTATTACAAAAATCTGGGGAAGCACGGTTTATTAGATTTGACCAAAAGGACCGCGCGTGGTGGAAAAAATCATGCAGCATTCTGATTACGAGTACTAATTTCCCGAAAGGTTAATACTATCTCCCAATATTATGTGCATATATGTGAAAAATATAACATTGACGACCAGTTCGATGGATAACACAATGTTAATGTTTCTTATATCAGAAATTAAACATTACATGTGACTGCCGTAAGGTTTCTTACTAATTTTATTTAAGTTTTTTAATTTTGTAAAATTATGTAGATGATTCGTCTGGTAATAAAAATGTTACAAATATGTAAATTTTTAACATTTCGTGATGTATCTTTCTGACGTCAGTGTTACAACGTATCTCGTTTACGTCAAAATTATGACGCTTTGAAGCGCTACAGTGCGATATTCATTAATTGCATATTTACTGCCTTCCCCTTATGTGCCCCTAGTAAAGGTGCATCCAAGTTACACCTTAAAAGAAAATTTTTCATAATTTGTATTTTTGTTCGTCTCGTCTAATAAATAAGTAATAATTTTCAGAATATATTTTGTTGGATTACAGGAAAAACAAACAAAATTTTGTATGTATGTAATGTATTTTTTAATATTCAATTCATAAAAAAAATATTAAAACTGAAAAAAAAATATTATTATTATTGATTTATTGAAATTTTATAAATAGTTTGAATCAGTACTATCGCCAGCGCAGAACGATGGTATGCAGATGCTCATTGCATTACAAGTTAATTTTTATCATCGAAATTGCTCAAGACGTTATTGATTTTGGTGAAATACACAGACAAACTGACTAAACATTACAAAATATTAATATTATTTGTTTCATAACAAACTTAATAACAATACAGACCGAATAAAAAGATGATGATCTAATGATGTGTATTATATTATAACATGTAGTTATAGATAGTAAATAGACAAAAATAAATAGACAAAAAAATATTCTTGTAGTTCTTACGGCGTATTTTGTTTTCTAATGTATTAAGTTTTGCATTGTCAAGTTACTAAATAAGAAGGCTTAATAAAATTCTCGCAGCATCATATTTCTATTGTTTGGATATACATATGTACCTGTATACTATATTACTTTAGAATATTACTTACAAAACTCAGTAAACAAAAAATGGTTTTGTCATGTCATACTATTTGTACGAGGTGACTTAAGCATTTCAAAACAAAATTTGGTACAATTATACTATAACTAACAAAAAATACCTTTTGTCAGTGCAGATGATAGATAGAAGACATTCAAAATTATTTGCAGTGAGATCTAAAGTGTAAAGTATTTTTTTCGGTATTTTCATTCGAGTAACTTTATCATTTTAATTGTGAAAATAATCATTAATTAAATAAAATATAAATATGAAAATTTAAGGAAGAACAAACAAAAACATATTTTCTTCAAAGAACAGATCGATATTTCGATGCTTTCGTATCAAGAGAGCATGAATTTGGAGGAGTTAACATAAAAAATGAGTGCGTTTTCATGAATAGTGAATAGGATAGGGGTACAGATTTAGTAAATTCATGAATCTACACATCACAAAGTAAGTAGGTTTTCTAAATGTATCTGTTTTATTAAATAATGAATTTCAAAGTTTTTGTACAAACTAAAATAATAACATCGATTATTTATAGATATCTTATTTATTACTTAACAAAGATGTGTTACCTTACCGTCCCAAAAAGATGATCACATATAAAATGCTTAATTCACAGCGGCCGACAGCGATACAGTAGCTCAATTGGTAAAGCGACGGGACGGTTTTCCAGAAATCGGGGGTTCGAATCCCTGCCCATATCGGTTTATGTTTTATTTTATATTTATACAAATTGAAAAGCTTTGTAAATAAAAATAATAAGTAAATATATTTGTCTGCGAAATATAAAAGTATACTGTAGATATCAATGTACACACATACAATAACAAAATATAGCCATATGTTTTCATTGTATGGATATAATTAACAACCAAATATTTATTTCTGAACATATTTTTGATTATAATAATGATATATAATGATATATAATGATATATAATTAATTTTTGTATGATCATGGTCTTGTCCAGCCTCCTTGTATATCTATATTGAGCTATCTAAATGTACTTGCATCTCCATTTAATAGACACACCTCGATAGTTATGAGCTCCTAGTGCATTGGTAGCTAATTTTAGGTTATCCAAGTTTGTGAAGTGAAAGCGAAGTTGAATTGATAGAAAAATATATATAAATAGTATTTATTACCTACATAGTACCTAATGAAAACTTAATAATTGGACTTTTTTTTTATAAAGAAAGGAAGAAAATAATGTATTTTTTTTGTACGTACTTGAAAACGCTAAAACAAACTTGCCTTTCTACTAAATGTTTCCATTTAAAATTATGATGGATAAATTATTTTTTATTATGTATATTATTAGTTTTAGAAATTATTATGTATATACTTTTTATTGATATATATTATTTTAATTTGAATCTGGCCAGCTCTTCTCGGTTGAGATCATTCTGAGCTGGTTATACTGATTCTATTGAAAAGTAGGTGTAAATTGATAAAAATATTCGAGTATTAATTTAATTTTAAATTTGAATATATTTAGGTTTCTTACTGAAATAGTAAACTAAGTAATAAAATAATGTTAAAATGTTCAAGATCTTCTATATATAATAATAATATGGTATGTTAAATGGCTTTCTGATTCCACTCAAAACTTTGAATAAAGTGTTAATATAGGTATATAATATAAAGGGAATTTCTACATTTTTTCTATATTAAATTTAATATAAAATTAAGTTGACTGTGCAATATTCTTAAAATCTTTGAACACCTCCTAATGGTTATGAGAGTCTAGTGTACAGAAGTTTCGTAAGTTTTGGGTACATATATAACATTTAATTTTGAAATTACAGTCACCTCTTTCGTTATTGGGACATATATACACATATTTCTTTCTAATTTAGTAGCTTATAGCTATTAATGTAATAGTTTAATTTAATATTTGTACTGCTTGTTTTATGACATCGCCTACCAATTAAATTGATCTCTTTAATTAGCTTTAGACACCTTGTCGAAGTAGTAATTTGGAGTATTTCTTCGATGGCGCTATGGCATGGAATTACAATTTTGACGTATGCAAGTGCAGGGCCTAATTGATTAAATATTTACTTCCTTCCATTTATGGGTCGCTGGTATAGCTGCATCGTAGTTAGCGCCTAAAAGTTTAATTAATTATGCATTTGAATTAATTTGTCTATCTATACTCACTCTTCTTTTAATAAATATTTCTTCCTTCTTGGTAAGTAAAATATGTTTATTGTTTTATTCACATAATTATAATGTATTTTATATAATACCATATACAGTGGACGCCGCTTATTGTGATCACGGTTAATGTTATCATCCGGCTATTGTTATCGAAAATGGTCGGTTCTTCTCCTTAGTAATACATTTGAAAAAAGTCACTTATTGTAATCAAAAGTCTTATTGTTATCGATTTAGAAGACGATACGACGATTCGATACGACACCGAGCAACAAACTTCAAAAAATTATACGATTTTGAGAATTATATTCAAATGATTATGAATAAAAACAAGTGTCAAACAACAATAGATCGATATTTCAAATGAATCTTATGTTAGAATATTTTTAATAGTGTAAATAAATAGAAAATTTGAGCAAACAACTGAATTTCTTATTATGAAACTTAATATGTACTTGAATCCCCCAACAAGCATGAAAAAGTACCATCCGCATAATGTTATCATTCGGTTATTGTTATCACAATAAGCGGCGTCTACCTGTATCTCATAATTTTTATGTCATTTTCTTTCTAAAATTACCAGTAACAACTATAACAAGATTATTTAAACCGTATTTTTTGTATAGGGTTTAATTTTTTCGCCACTAAAACGGTACAATAGATTGAAGAAAAAACAATTTACTATATACCATAACATAAATAATAAAATCGTCAAGTAATACACCGTAAGAACATAAATGTGAAGAGTTATTTTGTATTCACACAGTCTCACATTATGTACGGTATATATGAAGTCTACGTGCAGACTAGAATTATCGTCAATTATCAAACTGCCAAGAAAAAGCATCGATCAGCCGCAAATAAGTTTTCTAAACATTATTATTTAAAAAAACTACTAAAGCATAATTTTAGTAAACTCATTATAACACCGGCATTACTTATTACTTACATACAACCAATAAGATATAATTTTCGATGTTTTATCACCTATCGCTAATTGTCTCCATTTTACTTTTCTATGTGGTACAGCTTTGCACACATACTAATGTCCTTGTAGTACATACTGTAAGGATTTTATATTCCAATACCTCCTGAGACTTATAAATCCCTAGTAGAATTTATAAAACTTTAAGTTTAGTTTGATGTAAGCTTTTTTGCCTAACCTAACCTAACTTCGATGGGAAAGAGGACAGACAGAAAACAAGACAAAAATATAAGAAACATTTTATTTTCAATTTAAATTTTTAGATTTATGAAATTCTTCTTTCTTCTCCATTACTCCCCATTCTTGGTATTTAGTAATTTATTATTATATGTACCGGGCTAATTATAGAAGGTATAATGAATTCTAGCGTGTTTGTAAGAGAAAAAAAAATACCGTCCACGTAGTATTCGTACCGAAAAAGGCGATCAAAGCATGAATCCAGTCCGTAAGAAAAATATATTATCTTTGGTAGTGAACCTAAAATGCGTATTTTTAAAGTCGACTTAGGATCTATAAGAAAGACTGTGGCCTTTATTTGATTTTCAAAAAGTGAATATGATAATAGACAAAACAAAACAACTTCTTATGGTTGTTGATTGTAAAAATAGAAATGTAGTTAGTTTTAGTTGTTATATAAATACTAAGTTTGCCTCCCTTATCTATGCCTCTATTATCTAATAATGTAGGTATCTAGTAATTTTTCGTGTTATGCGCAAACAGACAAAAACATCAAAAACTATTTTCTGAGTTCTGAAATTTTTTGAAATTGTTTAATTAAAAAAAATAGGATTTTCTTTAACCATGTTACTTACTTTTGTGTGTCTTATTTCCCAACGATATTTAACATAAAAAAACACGAAGAATAATCATCAATCAAATTCAAATTTTATTATGTTTCCTAATTTATAAAAGTATTTATTGCCCGACAAAGTATAATATTGCTGAAGTACATCTGCACTATTTATTCTTTGACCGCTTTCACTGATGTATGTTATATAAATGCTTTGCACACATTTATATATCATTATAGTCCAATATCGATTATGTCTCCGACAACCTCCTGTCGGTCATGCGAGTCTAGTACAAGGATTTCGAAATTTTAGGTTAGATATATGAAAATCTATATAATAGTTTTGCTACCAGGACAGTTCATGCAGTAAGTGACACACACACACTTATTGCGAATTCATCTTTGCCCATTTCTAATTATTATGATTAATTAATTAGTCCATCCATTATTTTTTATTCTTGCTACATATAATTAATAATATAAATAATATAATTAATCCAATTAATATATGAAAATATATCCATTGTACCCTCACACAACACTCGGGTACAATGTATATATTTTATTTAATAATAGAATAAAAAAAATCTATGAATCTAGTTTATAAATTCATATATTAATTAATAATTGTTAGGAATAATAAGACCGTTGATCTTGAATCTTCGAGCCACCTGTACCAAGATAACATACCTATCGAAGAGTTAACATTAATATTGGTTAATTTTAAACTTCACATAAAAGACGGAATAAATCTGAAGGGAACTTTATGGTGAAATACATCTCTTTAGTTATTTTTAAAGATACAGGTTCATTAGAATGGGTGTCATAAAACAAGATAGCTTTTGCACACGACCACAACTGTAAAATAACATTTTTTTCTAAGAATTACAAAATGGTTTATAATAATTTGTTTTCCTATTTTGTTTGAATATTTACGATATTAACCTAACCAATGAAACAAGAAAATGAGTGTAAAAAACTAATTCTTATTTATTTTTAAGTATCTCTACAATTCATTTAAAAAATAACCTTTTTTTGCCTTTTTACTTTTATTTCAATTAAAATAAATAAAATAATAAATTAAATCCATAATGAATTGTGTTACCATAAAATTGTTTTCAAAATAAGAATTTTTTTTTTCTTAGAATACTTTTAACTATATGCGAAAGAAGACCAGAGATTTTATAACTTTATTTATTATTTAGTCTTTTAATCTTCTCCGACTCTTATTTTAAAAACACAACCAACCGTACTTAAAACTAACTAACTCGACTACTAAAACTATTAGGATGCACCAGTACTAAGGACTCATGAAGTTGAAGAGATGGCAATGAATTGAATCAATAGCGCAGCAGGCTACTTTCACTTTTATTGCTACATAGTCTAAAAGTTGAACAAGTATGAGAGCTTTTAGTAAGTAATACCTAAGAAGTATGAGAGCTTTTAGTAATAAAAACCTTTATGTGATTAACAATTAGAGATAAACAGATTTGAGCGCCTCTTTGTAATACTGTATGCAACAGTATCAATTGCGCAAAATTAGAAATAAGTTTTAAGGATATAATGTACAAAACTTATTTTTAAGGTTCCGTACCTCAAAAAGAAAAAAAGGAACCCATATAGGATCACTTTATTATTTATTGTTTGACCGTCCTCTCCTCCGTCTTAAATTTATTTAATAATAAAAGAATACTACAAATATAGTTCATGATATCACAGTTACCGGAGAAACATAAACGTGAAGAGGTTGTTTAACTCGCATACAGGTTCATATCGTAAACAATATATGTATATAAACACCATAGAATAATGACCAGTAAATACCTAACTGTCAGAGAATTGTATCGAAAAACAGCAAATAAGTTTTTTCAACAACAAAATCACATCCATTTATTATTATATCCTATTGTTTCTGATCTGCTTTATCTTGCAGGCTATATCTAATAATTACCGATGTTTTTTCATGATGAATCAATTTTTTCGTTGCTTTACAAGTTTCAGTTAATTGTGAAAAGCAATCGCCACTTCTTTCAGTAGAAAGCATTTCTTACAGAAATTTCACATACAAATTTTATAATAGATATACATTTCATACAAATTTTATAATAGATATACATAGATGTAAAATTTTATAAAATATAATCATCCGTTATACACTTTTAAGCTGGGAACTTAGGTGTTATTTACACGTAAAACGAATGAAAAAAAAATAATAATAATTTTAAGCTATTGCATAGTTTCTATCGGGGGCGTTGAGCGTGGAGACCGAATCCAGAAATTCCGTAACTAAAATAACCTGACACCCCCCACTCCGAACGGCACAGCTGTGATACTTTTTGGTTTTGCAATCTATCGATGAATAGCAGAACTTTTAATGACTTTTTGAAATATCACGCGTCTATTTAGTTCAGCAAATCGTCTCTAAGTGGCATTGTTGTATAAAATATTGTATTTGAAAAAGTATAATGATCCACAAGAATCCACAACAAAATATTCGACCACCACTGACGCGGTACTTTCCAGATATTTAGAAGATATCAAGTTTCAAACTCATGTTTCTTATTTCAGTTAACATAAACCTATAGTTTCAATGATAAATATAACTGAATAACCTAGGTACATGTATTGTAAGATAATAAAAATATTTTGAAAAATAGTAACTTCTTATTTATTTAATAAAAGAAAAAAAATTCTTATCGGTCACCACACTCAAAAAGTTGAATTAATATTAAAGAGAAAAAAAATACTGCATTAATAAAATAAATAAATAATTATAATTACATAAGTTGATAAAAAATGTAATAGCTTATCCGCGGCAGTCTCCGAGTGCCACAGGTCTTTTATTTTTGTTCCTTGTTGTTTTCCTTCGGCTCACTTTAACTAGTATTCTATGTAGAGTATGCTATGCTCACAAACAAATGTCCTTGTACTGCAGTATCGATTTAATACTGCAATACTTTCCGACACTTATGAATCCCTAGTAGCAATTATAAAACTTTCGACCAAAGTTTTAGTAGTATTTAAAAAGTTGTTGTTGTGTCAAATGAAAAAAGTAAATTAGCAAAAAGCTCTCGAAAGACCATAATTAATTTTTTGCCCATATCAGTTGGTGTGTTAAAATTTTCTATCTCTGTATAGGTACGTTTATAGCAATTTTAACAAATATGTTAAATGAACATAAATTTATTTTGTGAAGAAATAATGAGTAATGTATATATTTATTAGTTGGATTGTTTTTACTAACAATAACTTTGAAAATTACAACTTTCGACAATAATGTAGGTATAAAAAGTATTATAAAACTAAAGTGTAAATTTAAAAAGCCACAAAACATAACACTTTGCTAGCGACTTTATCTGCTTCTACTCGAAATTAAATAACTCATTTAACATCACTCAAAATGTAAATATATGTATGTAAATATAATTATTGTATAAGAATTATTGTCCAAAAAAAATGTTGGCTTTGCTTCCACCCGTTGGCTTATTTTCTTTTCAAAAATATTAATATGTATATTGATAATGTTTATCTTAAAAAGTTGTTGTCTCAAATTAAAAAAATATAATAAACACAAAAGACGATTATTAAAGTTAAACTTTTATTACATGTCTCAAACTTTTTCGTCTGTGTGTTGCATGTCGCGTGACGGTCGGCCGCGGAGTATTGATAAAGTGAAAAGCGCTCGTATCGATGCGGTTTTTACTAGATACATTGAAAAAATCGAATGTAAGTCACTGTTCACGTATTTTAGTTACCATAAAATATTGGTTACATTTATAAACTGTGAAATTCATGATGAAGATGGAATTGATAATAGAATGATTGAAAATAATTGAAAAACGGATCAAAATGACTCAACGATTATAAAATATTGTTTTCAGTGTTTTAATATGTGTATATCATCTACATAATTGTTAAGTATTATGTATGTCGTACTCTAAGACACAGAGTTCAATAAAAATATTAGTTGGAGACCTAGTCTACTTTTATCATTTCCCATTATCATTCCCATTTTCTAAGTATAAAATTAAGATTGATGAAGCAATTTTTATACCCTTAATGGAATATTATTCCGAAAATTTTTAGTTAAATGTCTATAATGTGAAAAAAGTTTCACTTTTACGGTGGTTTCATAAAACCACACAAGTTTTTTTTTTATATATTAGGTTTCTACTAAATATTTTTTTTATATTTAAAAATATATCAATCGTTTTTCACCACATTTCTTTAACATATTTAAGCTATTGCATAGCTTTAACGCGGGCTTGGAGCGCGGCGACCGAATCTAGAAATTCCGTAACGAAAAAAACCTAACACCCCCACTCCGCCTAAAAAATAGCGTAAGCGCCATGTTGATAACATGTATTTTATTCTTTATTTCTCACTAGTTAAGGTTTAGTTTAGAATAAAGGTTTTACTAGTACAAAGGTATTTTTTTCAACAAGCCTTTTCATTCTGTTATCGTGTTACAAAAGACCCTAAGTATAAGTTTATACTTAACAAACGTAATTGAACTTTATTTGTGAGTTTTAAGGTTGAAAATATTTTTAGCTAATGATAATATTAACCTTTTTATGACATTACTTAGCAATGACAATTTCTCATAGTCACTTGTTCAATAAAAGAAATAAAATTGTTTTCATTGTTTTCACCACGCTCAACTTCAATTAATATAAATGAAAAAACTTGAATTAACATCAATAAAAAAATATACTATATAAATAATTATTATTGCATAAGTTGATAAAAAATGCTATGCAATAGCTTTACCGCGGCAGTCCCCGAGTGCTGCACGTTTTTTTTGTTGCTCCGTCATTATAAACAAACCAAATTATTTCAATAAAAAACATAGACAAGACGAAGCTTCTTAGCATTCCATGGATTCACCGTGCGGGTGCCGGGCCCATCGCGTTGCAAGGAGAGGAGTGCAAGCAGTGCCTGGGACTTGCGACCCAGGAGTAGGTTTAAGGGGCCCCTTTAGTATGCGCAAAAACGCTCACCTTCACCCTCCACACTCCTCTCCCTACCTAACCAAATTTGGAAAGAACCTACTAATGCCGCCTTTGAAATACGTTCTAGAAATGAACCGATGCTTGTTCTAGAAAGGCCAAGGTCTTTAAGTAGACTATAGAGAGATTTTGCTGTTATACCTCTCGCTCCCACTTCTACCGCATACAAACTAACTATAAATTTATTCCTGATCAGTTCGTTGGTCAGTTCGTAATACTTATTGAGCTTGAATGTGTGATCCCTTGGGATGTTTGTTTCCCAAGGAACAGTAAGCTCCACAAGTATCACGCGCCTCAGATGTTTCGAATACAGGAATAAGTCAGGTCTGGATGACGAAACACCAACATCCCCAGGGATTTTGTAATGCTTTTCATACGTGTCCATCATGAGAGTCCAATCAGGAGCCGCGCCTAATATTGAATAAGGCTTCGCTTTTGATTTTTTGGAGGAGCCTTCTTTTACGAATTCTACAGATCGTTCGGTGGTTGTTATACCCTTCCGCGCTCTTGCTACTGAAAGACTAACCGCTTCCCGTATAATTTCTAATACCTTATCGTGGCGACGCGAGTATTGACCTTTATCTAGAAGTACCCTACACCCTACTAATAGGTGTTTCGCGGTTCCTATTGCCTCCCCACAGATGTTGCAAGACTTTTCGGTGGCTTTGCCCCATCTTACTAAATTACTTTGATCTGGGAGAGTCATTTGGAATGCATTAAGATAGAATTTTAATAATGCCGGGGACCAATCATAAATTAAGGTGCGCCACTTCAAAGCTAGTGGAATACAAAAATCTCCTATGGTCACCCATTCGTTTTGAATTTCTAGGCTCATCGCGTGGAGTCGGTAATTATCGTTTTCGTCTTGTCGAATAAAAGATTTTGTTATGTCTATGTCTTGAACTTTCCTACTTGATCCTAGCCCTACTTTATTTGTTTGAGCACCTATCATAAACTTTTTATGGAATTGAAGTCGTGACTCGAGGTCTGAGGCAACTTTGTCTTTTGGGAGAGAAGTTACAGTATCATCTTTAGATTTTCCGATGATATGTCTTTTGGTAACTCTTAGATGTTTGTAGAGCTCCGATGGTTTCTTTAATTTTAATCCAAAATTGTTTCGGTCTCTAAATAAGGTTGAAGAGTCCGCTGAGTGCGCTAACCCGAGCCATAACTTCAATGTCTTTATGACGCTTGCATCTAACTTTGACAAAAGGGTTTTATTAATATCATAAACGAGGAAAGGCCAATTTAGACGTGATGTTAAAAAATTATCATAAATCCAAGCTTTTTTGACGTTACTTATTGGTTGGTTGTCTACCTTTTTGAGATTATTTAAAAAGCTATCGACTATTACTTCCAACGATGGAGTACGGCCTTGGTAATCGATTTTTTTACCTAAAAATTTAAACGGAGCTGCTTCCGTAACCGTACTAACGCACTGACCGCCTATTATAAGACCCGGATCGTAAGAGGTATATTTGGTATTCCGTCTACCCAGACACAGACTAAAACATTTACTAGGTTTTGTCCTCAATCCGCCCGTCCACGTACAGAAATCCTCAACTACATTTAAAAGTACCTGACATTGTTTCGGATTACGTGTCAGTATCGCGAGATCATCTGCAAAAGCTAGTATGGATTCTGTATATTTGTTGTTGAACTTAAACCGATAACCCCACTTTTTTTCATTTTTAATTAATTTGTCTATTAAAATATTAATAACTATATTAAATATAATAGGAGAAATACAACAGCCCTGAAATAAACCAACGTTATAATTAAGTGGTTTTGAATGGTTTTCATTAAAAATTATAGAGAATTTTAATTTTGAATAATATGATGCAATAATGTCGCGAACTACCGTAGGAAAGTTATACCATTTAAGCGCGAACATCATTAGTTCATGTCGTACCGACCCAAAGGCGTTTTCTAAGTCTATCCAACAAACCGTAATTTGTCTCTCGCTAGTTCTAGCATCTTTAAGGCTTTCCGATATTAACGTATTATGTTCCAGGCATCCAGAAATTCCGGGCAAAAACCCTTTCTGGTGATTAGGCCTGAAATATCTATTGTTAATCATGAATTGCGTCATTTTAGTTTGTATAAAAGAGAAAAATATTTTGGAAATTGTATTTGTTAGGGCTATCGGTCTAGTATCCTTAGGATTATTGACATTGTCGTTTTTCGGAATGAGGACAAAAAGGGCTTTTCCGAATGATACCGGTATTTGCTTTCTTGACCAGATTTTACCGAATATATTTAAAAGATGTTTATGGAGCGACGGACATTTTTTGTAAACTATATAAGGGATACCATCCGGACCTGGTGCTGACTTAGATGGTTTCATTTTAATTATTTTATTGATTTCCTCCAAGGTTGGTGGGTTGGCATGAAAATCTTCAGTAGGAGTCTCAGGTTTGTGTTCGTTTGGATCCCCATATAGTCTTTGGTTTTCTGGCACGTCGTATGTACTTTTATAATGATCGAAGATTTGCTCGTTGGTCAAGAGAAGCTTACCTTTTTGATCTTTGAAAATGTTTTTTGAGTATTTAAAAGGATTTTTATCAAAGTCTACTTCATGTTTTGCCCGATCAAAGCTATCACGATTTTTAGTTATTTGGTTTGTTATGCCTTGGATAAGTTTAAGAATTGATCGCAATGCCCTATGACAGTTGGTGACTAAGTTGATTATCGCCTGAGGCTTTGGCTATACGAAGTCTACATTAAAAACTTGTAATTCTTTAACTTGTTGTTGTTATTACAAAATTGTATAAATATATAATTTATAGCTACTTTTCAAATTATTATATTTTAAAGAACAATCGTTGTACTTATACAATAACTTTAACTTTTAAGATGCTATAATAGTCAATTTCTGCTTGGCGTTAGCGCGCTGACGTGTGTTGTATACATTGATTTATTGTAAACAACTCCAGTATTGTATTTTTAGTTAACTTTGATTTTTAGTTACAACCTGAAAAATATGTCTATTTTTAATTCTTGTGCGCGTTCACTAGTGTATGTTTATTTACTTTATACACACATAAGTCTTATTATAGTATGCAATATCGATTAAATATTGCAACACTTTCTTCACGTTAAGAATCCCTGGTGTAATTTACAAAATTCTCGGAGAAATTTCACATTTACTTACTGTTCTTATTTTTATAATGATTGGTTGCGTTACTCATAAAAAGGTGAACATAATAGTTCCGTATTTAAAAGTTATTTAATTATCTAATTTATAAAGCACACAATTATCTAATATATGGTGTTCTCATGGTTAAAAGAGTGAAGCTGGAAACAATATTTAATTATTTTTTTTTACTATTATTAAAAAATAAAAATTAAATAATATTTTTTTCTAAAGAGTTGGTAAAATTATCACACAATTATTACTGCACCAAAAGCTTTAAAACATCAAACATTCATTACAGCTATAACTTTTTTTTTATTCGAGTCAAAACAACTATAAGCTTCCTCCACCTCTATACCTTGTTCATTTGAATTATAGAAAGGGGACAAATCTAGAAACCTTGAATTACTTACTAACTCAGAGTTTTTAAATTTCGGATTACCTATTATTTAAATACAAATATTGTACTAGAAGGGACGACACACACTAGAAGGAATAAAAAATAGTTTTTGGTCAGAATGGTTGTACCAAAAATAGTTAAATATAAATTTACTTAACTCTTAATTATATGCGACTTTGTTTATATAAAAAAATAATGTCAAGCCTCAACCTGTCCAAAAAGAGATACTAGATAATAAATGCAGTAATATCTCTAGTTCGTTATAATTAAAATAAAGTAGATAAAAAATCGTAATTAGAAAAAAAGTGCTAAAATCCAAAGAGGTAATTAAATTAATTTATGACTTCTACTCACTAAACAAAGAACACCACTACTAACTTATATATTGGAATACCTTACAATTTTAATTGCTGTGTATTGTGGTACAGAGTTCTATGTACATGTTAGGTACATCTTATAGCTATTATATCTTGAGTTCAGTAATTCTCTTTATGGTAATGATTTCCTGGTACAGTTGCATCGAATCTTAGTCTTTTTTATTTTTTCATGTTTTCTACAATATAACTAACTAACTTTTTTTATATTTTTATTAAAAACCATAAATTGGTAATAAAATTTAGTCTTTCTTGTCGAAAATAAATTTTATTTCACTTACGTTTCATGGTCAGGTCTATGTTTGGTCAGGTGTAAATATAATCAATTCCCTAAAAACAAAATAGCATTGATGGCAATGAGAGTGGTACCAATCTAACTGCCAGAGACCTTTGCTGCCAATAAGCAACCGAACACAGGACTCACGAGTCCTGACGTGTCGTCATAGGTATATTGGAAATCTAATTTTGATTAATCATAATTATTTTGTTAAATATTTAACTCCCTCCCTTTACTAATCTATCAACTTTTATTTTCTACTACTTCATAATTACGGGAGAAGTAATTAGAAAAATATGAAAGTATATTCCAGAACTTAAAATATATTTTATATTTTTATTGTATATTAAGTGTTTTGGATAGTTAGTAAGTAAGTAGTTCAAGCTAACTAACCAGCTTTTCGTAATCGTCTTGTCCAAGCAACCTGCTCGTTTTTAAAGTAAGTATATGCTTATATATCTCAACTCAACGTTACTAAGGTAGTACTAAGCATAAATAAGAAAAGTTAACAATAATGTACATGAGATAAGTTACAGCATAAATATATAATATGTAATTAATATATTTTTATTTATTAAAATACTTTATAGACTTTGTTTAAAAAAATAAACATAAAGATAACTTGTCAGTAACAAAGAAAAAAAATTGTATACATCTTTTGGATTACTTTAGTTTCTTTAAAAAAATTTACTAAATGAGAAAATCTATTCGCTTACTGAGATTTTAAAAGGCAGGTCAATTACTTTATTTTTGAGGTATAACATCAGTATATCAATTATTATTACATGGTTATCATTACGTTATGACATTAGCGGGAGAAAAATAAATGTTAAGATGTAATTTGAATTACAGTATATATAGTAGTACAGTATATATAGTAGTACAGTAATACAGTATATATATACACCAAATGAATTTTAGATTAAAGACCGACTACAACCTAACTGAAGATGACGGTATCGAAATATGGCAGAGAAGCATGTGTCACAAGAACATCACATGAAGTATTATTTATCCTATAGTTACACATTACTAATCTAATCTACTTTTAATTGCATATTATATAAAAAAAAACAAATATGATGACGAATTCTCCTTTCAGTGGATGTTTATCTTTAAATTGTGGGGAGAGTAAACGCCACAGCCTTCTCTTTCAGGACAAAGCATTTATTTCTTAAAATAACATCAAAGAAAAAACGGAAGTAATTTAAATAAAAGAAACTCCAAAGCTCTGAAGCCAAGGATTTATAATTTAAAAGAATATATAAATAATTTATTATATATTTATTTACAGAAGAAACTCAAGTATTATTATAATTACAGCTTAGAGTTTTTTAAATGTTTCTTCTGTTCCTCTTTGGCGTACTTACTTTTCGATGTAGTATACACTGTTCACACATCAAAATGTCCTTGTAGTGCAGTATCGATTTAATATTCCAATACCTCCTGACACTTATGAATTCCTAGTAGGCACTATAAAACTTTTGAGCAAAGAAAGTTATGATAGTTTAAGTAAGTTGTTTTTTTTTTAATTGATAGAAAGAATAATTCCAAAAATAACAATTGAGCACTAGGTCTTTAAAAAAGTTTCATTCCTCTGGTATATTATATATATTTATTTATTTTATTCATATGTTTTTGTTTAATATATTTTTTTATATTTAAACAAGAGTTATGATATATTCAGGTCAATTAAGTTGGATATTTACCCGACTAGTTTTGAACCCTCACGGGTTTTTACTCATTAGCTCGAAAAATAGCGGTGTCTTGAGCTATTCCCGCCACCGTTACTCTCGCTTTGTAACAGTTCAAACATTTTATTATAGTTTGAATGGCTATAACATACTGTAAAGTTATTTTTTAAGAAAAAAAAGTGTTTTTTTTTATATTTTCTTTAAATCTAGAAAAAAATATTTTGTTATAAATATCATCCAATTAATTGTTTGTAGTAATTTCAATTAAGTTTATTTATTTTATACACATGTACCTATTTCCAGTGGAATATCGTTTCATTATTGCGATACCTCGTTGATGATATGTATCCCTAGTATGATTTAACAAACTTCCGTTGCATTTGTTATGTAGTAGACTTTTTTATTGAGTTAAGAAATAATAATTTTGAAAGGTATTTATTTATTTGTAAGATGTTTTAAAATATAACGTGAATAAATTTTAAGTACTTAACCTTTTTTTCACAAGAACTATAATAATTTTTGTTTTTAAGGCAGGATAACTTCACTATGAAGTTAAATCTGAAGAAATTTAAAATATGATTGAAATGTTAGTAATTTAAAATTGACCATACTTAAAAGTCTTTAATAATTAAACGATTACTTGCTTATATTCAAATAATAATAAGTTTTGTCAGCCTATTATGATTTGCAATATTTTTTTTGCAATATTAGTTACATAGGACTTTGAGGCATTTGTAAAAAGAAAAATCTAATTTCGAAGAGTTTTCATGAATAATGACACATGGCCTGTGGTAGTAATGATGCTGCTGAATAATTCTGCATCTACAAGATTCTACAAGAGTAATAAATTTCCTGACACTTGGAAGGTCCTATTATACCTACAGAAAAAAAGTCCTAACCTATAAATATGTATTATTGATTGAAAATATCTATAAACATATATAGCCATGTTAAGCTTACTTAAATTTATATAAATAAAGAATGAAAGATAAACCGATACGGACAGGGATTCGAACCCGCGACTACTGGGAAACCGTCCCGTCTCTCTATCAACTGAGCTACCGTATCGCTGTTCTCCTCAGTGACTTAAGCATTCTATATGTGATCGAGTTTATCGGGACGGTGGTGACATCTATTAGGTTTCTTTCGAAAATCCTAACCAATGTTTCTAACTTTGCAGTATAGATAAACATTGAAAAGATGCCACTATCGAAATTAATGTTTGAAAATATCTATAAACATGTATAGCCATGTTAAGCTTACTTAAATTTATATATTTAAAATTAATACTATATCACCAAAGTACAGCTGTATTATTTAATCTTTAAACCGCTTTCACTGCTGGATGAACATATTCTCCTACACATAAATATGCTTGTAGTGCAATATCATTTAACACCTCCTTCATGAGAGTCTAGTATAAACAGGTTTCTTAATTTTAGGTTAGATTATGAAAATTTAACTTTAACCCCCCCAAAAATGCCCACGTAAAACATTATGTAAGAAACATACCTTAAAACACCTCCCTTCATTTATTTAGGATTTTTATTTAACTTTTTAACTTTTAATTGATTTAGGTGTTAACAAATATTAAAAAAAAAACATTTCTTTTTGAATCTTATCAGAAACTTTTTGTCTGCTTTTGAATTCTTCTGTATTTAGTATGTAAAATGGTCACTTACGTATAATTAAATTAACTTAACGCTTGTCTGTTTTACGTATGAATGTTTTGTCGTCGTAATTATGATCCTTTAGCATATGTATCTTATGTTAACGATACCTCTAAAGACAGTGAGGTTCATACAATTTAAAAAGATCTGTTTTATTGTGATTTTTCAGTTGTAAATCAATTTCTTTTTTTTAAATTTTTTATTAGCTTTCATTTTTGTTCTAAGTATCAACGAATGAGAAATTTATTAGAATGTGAATTACTTTTTCAACATTCAATCAGAAGAAGAATAAAAATAACTATTATGTTTCGGCGTTAACTTCAATGCCGTTTTACTAGAGCCCCATAAACGTGAAGAAGTAAATATGCATTTAATAAATAAAGTACTGCACTACGTCAAAACTGTGACGAATAGATAACACGTCACCAAATACTCCAATTCACTATTTCCAAGAGATTCTTACACTAAAGAACCGATAAATCCTTAAATTGACGTAAAATCTCATCAGACTGACCTAAAGACACAAAGAAACTTCAGAAACTAATATATAAATTCGGGAATCCTATATGTGTAGTATATAAATTATGTTTATTACATTGAGTAGTATGATGAATAAGATTAATCGGCTAATCAAAAGAACTGTTACGTACGTAATATTTTTTGGGGGTTTAAAGTTAAATTTGCATATATCTAACCTAAAATTAAGAAACTTTTGTACTAGACTCTCATGAAGGCTAAGAGGTGTTCAACGATATTGCACTACAAGCATATTTATGTGTGGGAGAAACATACATACATTCAGCAGTGAAAGCGGTTCAAAGATTAAATATTGCAGATGTACCTTAGGGGTATAGCGTTAATTTTATCATTTAATAAGTATATCGTCTGGTAGTCGTAAAAGTTTTTTAAATTTGCACGCTTCCTAAGGTATATATATGTCTTCAATATTCATTAACTACTAACTACTAGAACTTTAATATTGATTAATTATGTCCAGTCATTATTTTCTTGTACTTATATCTAAAAATATAAGATATGTGAAACACTCGCCACAAGCGGTAATTTTTTTTCGAGTTAGTGTTTTTTCCACGGAACTGTATTTCTTATTTCTAAAATAAAAGTAGATTTAAATAACTCCGTATAACATCAGTCATTTCAGAGATTAGTCGGATAAAACCAACCGATAAAAAAAAATATTTCGTATTCAAATACCCTATATATAATTTCAAATGTATTTAGCAAAGACTGTTCATTTGGAATTATATACAGACACTTCAATTTTATTTACATTTAGTGCGATATCGATTAAATACCTACTGCGAAAACTTCTTGACATTATGAAACCCTAGTATGACTTTGAAACTTCTTTATAAGTTAAGTGAGTACAAACTTTATATGTGGTTGTTTTTGGATTTGACTCATTAAAAAAAAGATGATCAACCTCTCAGGTTCACGTTGCGTAAAAACTCCATCTAGGTATTACTTATTTAAATGAAATATTGCATGCTGTGAGCAAACTCCAAAATTTTCATTCTTTAATTTAACAGCTTGATCAATAAATTAAATTAAAATAAAGAACTAAAGCTGAAGAATTATTAATTAATAATTGTAATGAATAATTTATGGTAATAAATAAACTGATGTTACTTTTGTAAAAAATATAACTATATATTAAATAAATACCTAAAACAATCAAAACCACAACCGTAAAGAGAAAGAAAGAATGAAAGAGTGAATAGAGTGATAAAGGAGGGAGGGGGTCCCAAACTCTCATGCACTCGTACTAAGAGAGCATATATTTAGAAGAGGTAAAATTAATAGTGCATCGGTGAAAGAGGTACAGATATATTAAAGTTTTTTGTACTTGTTAAGTTGTTTGTCACTCCACACAAAATGGTTTTGTACTTAAAGATCAGATACATTTTTAAGAACTAATAGATCAGTGAGAATCCGTAATGTTTTCTTTCGTGTACATACTGCTTTCATAATTTTGGATATTCTTGTACTATCCCATATTATATTGATTATAATGTAAAAAAATAATGCTATAACACATAATATTACTAAAAGGACGTATTATTAACTCTGTCTTTTTATATATTTTCGAACCGATAAGATGATAAATGGGGCATTGAAATTATTTACGAATTTGCAATGATCACTAGAGAAGTAGTATTAGTAGTATTTGGAGAGGTCAAAACTTATTTACTACCGATATCTGTTTTAAATCAAAGTACTATATGTATATATATATATATATATATATATATATATATATATATATATATATATATATATATAATATATATATATATATATATATATATATATATATATAAATTATATATATATAATGTGAATATAGTGTTGACACATAATCAACAATTAGTCTGTTATTTATTACTTAAACTCTATTATTATCGTTACGCATTTTCTTTAATTTTCGTTATAAAATAAAAAAAAATGAATCCGATAGTTGAGTTAAACTTTTATGTTTTTAAAAATATTTAAGTCAACTATTGGAAATAAACCAATATTAGATGTTTATAAAAGTTTTATAGTAAGTGTCATGTCAATACAATGATGTAGTATGTCATGACTTTGTCCAGACCTATGTACAGACTTCTAAATGTTAGTGCATTCTCAAAGAAATGGGTACTCCTTGACAGTTATGAGATCCGGGTGCATTTCAACTAGAAAAAAATATTTTTTTAATACGAAAAACGAAAAATATAATTCGAGCGATACGAATCATATTAATAAAGAAGTTATTTTTTAACTTATAAATGTGTGTTGGTAACTACATAATAATATATACACCATACATACATACATAAACATATCTTTTGCATACGTTTTATGTGCTTATTATGACGGACATTGATAGTTTATGATACAATATTGATAATGGATGTTTAATAGACTAATTAACATCTATTGATTTTTATGAGTTCCTGTTAAACTGCTGTTTATTTATTAGATAAATAGATATACTTTCTTAGATAGAGCAAAAAATATTTCATGAATTGAATTTTTTTTCAATTTTTTTTTATTGTTTTTATGGATGAAATATATTGATAACTTGTTTGATGATGATATATAATCCGCAACGTTTAGAGAAATCCATATATATTTTTATTATATTAATGTATATACTATACTATACGTTACATTAATAAATGTTTTATACAATAGAAAAAAAACGAAACGAAACGAGTAGACGCTTCCGTAGCTGTATTCATGGCAAGGCTAGATTCACACGATGGTAAATAATATAATATATATTTGTAATTTATTAATACTAGTGATAGAAGTGTGTTGTTTTAAATTATAAACTTTTTAATTTTGTTTATGAATTTGAGGTTAACGTATCGGTATTTATTATTTTTATTTGTTTAGATCATAAATTATATCAATGTTTTTTTAAAGCTTAACTTTTATTTTTACACCTTTATCAATTGTTTTTAATGTCTTTAGATCTTTATTTTATCGTTTTTTTTACAAACTAGTGTAAGATTGAGAATTGACAAGCGGGATAATAAAATATTAATAGTTGTTTGTTTTGGCTACGATCAGAAATGTGACTGATTCTCAGGAGAGCGATGAAGAGTAATTCGTTAATTAGTTAGTACTAACTATAAATATTAAAAAGAAGCCTTATTCACTATAACCAGACGGACACTTTTCCTACCGTGTTACAATAAATTCATGATATGTTCATGGAATCTTATTCTCTATGGCAAATATATGACAAATAAAATGAACATCTCAAAGAGAATATAAATTATATCTAAAAATCAACTTTCAACTTTCCAAAACTAATCCGTAATTTAGAAAGAATTTAGATTATTTATGGGATTACTTTAAAAAACTTTAATAGCATTGTAGAATAAGTGTTGTAAGTCTTTATTTAAAATAAATCTACTAGAAATAAACATACTACTAGAAAGGAATAATAACAATCTTTTTAAAATCGGTACTTTACGATTAAAGCCGATGTTAGATTTATGATCGTCCCTCAATAAGCACGAGATTTCTTGTAAATAACGCGTGATGTCACAACGCGTTATTTGCTCAACTTAAACGCGCTATGGTGTGAAATTTAATAAAATGCGTTCAGTATGTATGGTTCTGTAACGAGGTGATATGTTTTCTATTATTTCATTAAAATCTACTAATAATTAAATTAATAGATTGCAATCCTAAGATATCCTGATTTTCTTTACAAAACCTATTGTGCGGATGCAACGATACCTACCGCTGCCATTTTTTTACCTGAAAATGGCCATGAAAATTAAAACAAAGATTAATATGAGTTAGGCAAATTTAAGAAATTTCGAATTAAAGGGTTTGAGTTACTAAAAGCACGTTCTAACTTTCTTTTACTCTGCATAATAATTTTATTGCTATTAATAATAAATAACAACATCAATCAAATTATACACATAAAATTGATTTCTTGGGAAAAGCTTACATTATTCGTTCGCAAAATGTACATTAAACTCCCAAGCATTAATCAATGCGTTTCATGTTTATTGATTTTAAATATCATTGAACTTATGACTGTATGGAAATAATATTCCGTGTAAGAAATAAATGATATTGTTAATTTTTTACTAGAATTAATCAACAACTACCAATTCATCCATTCATATCCGAAACACACACATCGACAATGAAAGTAAAAGTAACATATGTGTATACGATATAATCGAATATTTCTTATCTACCGCGACAGTACCATGTAATATTTGAATGAATTTTACAATGAAGAAAAATCACACAAACATCAATTACCAATATATTTGACACCTGAATATTAAAACTTTATGCTTGAATTTTTTTTTTATAATCTAGGGCAATGCTTGACTATATTCCACCTGATGGTAAATGGAATGTAGTCTTAGGCTGTAAGGCGCATTACCCTAGCAACCCATTCACTCTCATCACTTCATTCATTCTCTTCACTTCACTCTTGAGGACACCCACATTGTATTCGACCGGAAATATCGACGCAGGCAAGCTGTTCCAATCCTTCGCTGTACGAACTATACTGTACTATACTAAATGTACTGTTTTATGATGCCTTCTGAAATTATTTAATTAATTTAATTATAAGAATAAGAAGGAAAATTATAATTTAGTGGCAACAATGTGCATGAAGAGAATGATTTCATATAGCTTTTGTACCTTAATATGTCACGATAATAATTAATATTTTTTTATTCTTTGGTTCACTTTCACTGATGCATCTATGTACGTTATATGTACGTTTAGCACACATGCAAGTCTGGTTGTAGTACGATATTGATTTTATATTGCGATACCTCCTTAAAGTTATGAGTCCCTAGTATGATTTATCAAACTTTTGTGAGAAGTTTCAGGAAATAACTAACTACTACTTGCATAGTTACTATGTTGTTTTTCTATTGCGTGCAAGTTTTCAAATATCGTACATAGAAAATAAAATAGAAGTTTGCAAAGTTACTAAAGATTTGGAAAAATATAAATAATTTATTTATTATAAATAATTTTAAAAAATTCTGAAAGTTTAATAAATAGTATTATAAAAGGACGAGTAGGTATAATAAATAATGTTATTTATTCTTATTAAAAAATAAATCAAAGATTACTTACTACTACTTACTACTAACTACACCACCAACTCATTAAGTCATCAAGCCATATGATGCAATGGGACCAGGAAAGCATAAAGATGAAAGGATGAGAATGAGCCTAATCGATAGTGCAGTACTTTCATTTGCTCACGAATTATATGACGTCACTAAATTTTCAGGTAACAGACTTCCCCCCAGTATTTATAATTTCTCTCACAATTTTATTACAATATTATAATTTATTTTCATATCTCTGTTTTAGTACTGTTAGGTACATTGATTAATAACATACATATATATTATTTTAAATACTTGTTTAAAATACTTGTTTAAATTAATTATATCAATGTATTTTTTTTAATGTAATGCATTTTTAAAATATTAAAAACAATTGATAAATATAATATATCTAGGTAAAGCAGACATCTTTATGAAAAACAAATCAAAGGAGATATTCATAATATATATGAGATATATTTCTGATTCGAAATGAGTATATTTATAAATAAAAACAAATTATATATTCCTACTCTAGGAATTAAATAGTTAAACAACTTAAAGTTTCAATCAAAAGCGTAAAATGTTAAATAAAATAAATAAAGTTTAAAAATATCTAAATTATATAATTACGATAAAGTTCATTTGATCAAACCCTCACAGAGAGGAAAATTAGTCACACTGTATGAACGGTACATAAATACTAAGCCTTCAGAACCGGGACTACACTTAATTAACCGACATTATAATAAATATTACATAATTTTGTCCCGGTAAAGATAAAACTTATGCTAATTTATCATGAGAGAGATAAAAATAAAAACTTTCCGGTATCATCCATAAATGTTAATATTGCTATAAATACCTAAATAATAAATGGTATGACGTTGGCGTTGTCTTGACTTGAGTCGTACCTTATCAGAAAATTTGTGGAAATTTGATATTATAGCATTTCGTATGTATGTATTTTTATGCGTGTGTGTGCTAGTAAATATGGATAACATTAACTATTTATCGATATTTGGATTACGGGTAATTTGTGATCTACTTTTATGAAAGAATATTCAACGATGAGAATATCATAAATATTGATGACTATCGTCTCTACTAAGATAAAATTTTTATTAAGTTAAAACAATAACTTGTAATTAGTAGGGGAGAGTGGGGGAATTGGAGCTATGTAAGGAAAAGTGAAAAAAAAACCAGTTTTGGTTACAATCATAGACTTTTATAGACACTAATCAGTCTTTTAGTTATCTGTCTTTCAATAATTGAAAAGTACCATTTATAAAATATATCATTAGATAAGTAAAATCACCTTTTTTTAAAATCCTACTTTCGCCCCCATTACCCCACGCATCGGGTAATGAGAGCCAAGAAGTTTTAATATGTGAAATGAGACCCATGAATAAAAATAAACAAAATAAAATCTGTTTTCACCTATTTAACAGAAATTTAAACAATTCCAAACTTTAACGTAATCAACAAACCATAAAATATATCATTTTCAACAAAAAAGAAAATAAAAACAAAAGGTAATTTAAGGATTTAAACAAAAATTGCAAATATCATCTATAGGATGATCGCAACCTGAACACTCAGAATGGGCCCATTTGCCACAAGTTCTGCAACGGTACCATAATTCTTCATTTTAACCAACATCGTTACATATCATGCATAGATTTTCATCCTCAGAATATTCAGAACCATAATCACAAATATTATTTTCATCAATAGATGATTCGTCAGTAGTGCCCTCTTGAAACAAATTTCTAGTTATTCTATTTATGTTTTTTTAACATAATGTATCATATTTTTACATTTATTTATTATGATTTTCTTTGGTTTTATTCCATTCTTCTCAATTATATCTTTTTTCTCCTTCTTCTCCTCCATCCAATGTAGCATGACTATTATGATTGTCCATAATAAGCAAAATCTGTTTTTCCTCAGTAGGACTCCTAAATTTTATGAAATGCTCAAGCCATTTTACGAATATCTGCTCTTTAGTCCACCCATTTTTTGAACAATTTAAATTTTTCAACTCGTAAGGGTAATAAGAGCCATGGCGGGGTAATGGGAGCGTGAGTAGCTCTCATTACCCGTAACTTAACTATTTAAAAAAAACCGACACCAACCTAAAAAACCTCGCAAAATTTATTTAGTTTTCAATTTTATCTTAAAATTGATTAAATAGTGCATACAATAGAAACAAAATACGACGGAATAATAAAAGTTTAGGTACTCACTTTGTTTGAGAGATTTTGTACTATTTTATAACGTGGTCAATTCAAATATATTTCCTCTTCTTACCGCTATGCGCGTGCTACTGAGCTGGTCGGCGGCGATCACGTGATGTTACCGAATGTTTATGAAGCCATTCCTTTCAGTTTCACGCCACATGTACATTCCTGTCTCTTTAAATTTTAATAGCTCTCATTACCCGCTAGCTCCCATTCCCCCATGTTCCCCTATACACTTTTACAGTTTTTATTTTTAATTACGGCGCTTAAGACAATTTCGTTTTAAATTAAATTTATAAATTAAAATTTTCTTGTCAATTAACTGTTCACCCTTAGTAAAGCTACAACTAGTTCGTAGACAAAGCTACCGTAGACGAGCTACAAAAGTGAAAGTGTTAAGTGCAATATCGATTAAAGGCAAATCAACCTCCTCAATTCTATGAGCTCTTAGTACAATTGCATCGTAATATTCATTCGCTTCAATAGAACTTGAAGCAGCGATATTAGCTAGCTAAGCTTAGTTAGTTAGTTAGTTTGTTGTTAACTTATTTGTGTTGATGGTATGTTAGTATGTTTTTAAGGTATTTATTTAGTTTTAAAAATACTACTTATAGACTACTTTAGTCTACTATTACTACTTTAGCCTTAAACATATAGAATAGCTTTAATATGTTTGGCATATTTCTAATATATATTTTCTCGATAGTACATTGAAAAGTCAATTCTGTTAAAACAGTAAATAAATAAGGTTTTAAACTGCAATAGGTTTGCAGTAGGAGTGATATGTACCTTATTTTTACGCTTTTCTATCAAAATCTCTGAGGACACTATATTTGCCGTATGTTTTTTTGTGAGGCGATAGTCACTGTTTTTTACTTAATATTATTATTTCTTTATAATATATATATATTCCAGGTGTTTTTGTAGCGGGGTTTTTTATCAACAAATTTACTTCACTACCTCTTACGTAATCAACAGAAAGAAAATAATAATCGTTAGTTCGCATTTTATATTATATATAAATTAATGCAAAGAGCTGTCCAGAACTCGCTCATAATAATCACTAGTCATCTAAAACTAGGTGCGACGTTTTTTTCTGCAGAGATTAGAGGCATGAATGATATTTTCTAACAAGTAATTAAAACAGCAGTATTATTAAGAATATTGATTAGACCTTTTATAGCTCTTGTTCGTTATGCAGTGCTACTTAGTGGGATTACTTTTATTTGTAAATTAAGTATATTAAAAATTAAATCAGGGCCGTGTTTTGATTATTTGTAGTATAACTTAAATAAATATCAAAAATCTAAAGAGTCTTTCTTTATTAATCATAGCATTAAATTTCTAAACAGTCACTTTTAATTTCTGTTGAGATATTTACAGTATACGCAAGCAAAGTTACTAGCAAAATCTAGTGTCTACGTTAATTACAATTCAATTCTAAAAGGTCAAGTGCCTTTCTCACTGCGCTATCGATTAAACGGAACACAACACCTCTACTAATTCATGAATTCCTAGTAACGTTGTATCGTAATAGTTTTGTACCCCTGCATTTGTAGATAGGCAGATAGAGAGAGATAAATAGCTAAATAGATAGATAGAAAAGAAAAATTATTTGGTATATTTTTCGTTTCTTATTTTTTTTTCTAATAACAAAATTTATTTAATTACGATCAAATTGATAGTAGTTAAATATCTAAAAAATATCCTACATCTATCTGAAGGTGGGCTAAGATCTGTTAGAATCAATTATAGAAGCGGAAAACCATTACAACCAACCAACCATTCTTTACCATTTTTCAATAGGTAGTAGTAGAAAGGATTTTTTGCCTTATCAGTTTTTTTTTCATTCTATATTTATATAAATTTAAAAAAGCTTAACATGGCTGCTGTTTGCTATAAAAACATGTTTGATTGATATTTTCAAACATTATTTTTTACTAGATATCGAAACTACAATGCACCTGTACTAAGAGAGCATGAATTTTGAAGAGCTAATACGAATTGGTGAGACAGTATAGGTATATCAAAATTTCTGTAAATTCAATATTGAAATGCATGTGTTTAATTTTTTTTAAAGACCTATTATTATATATAAATATTGACAGATAGGCTTACAGTTTTATGTTCAGTTATTCTACAAAGAAAAAGTATATTTTTTTATGAATCCTGTACTTTTTGGATTCTAAATAAAGACGTTGTTTCTTGTTTAGTGTATAATATTTCTATAACTTTAGATGATCCTGTAATATATTCCCCATATATTGATTTTAAATTAAAGTTTCATTACTTAGTAGTACGTCATACTTATAAGTTAAAGGGACCATGAATTTGTCAGGAATTTAATTTTTTTTTAATTTGGAAAAAATCTTCGAAAAAAAAATACAATATTTTTTTTTGTTCATTACACTTTTATAACAACACTCTTAATTATATAGCCCTGGCCCAGACTCCCTAAATACCCATATTCAGATATCTAAATACCAATAGTGCATCCTCACATGACAGCATGAATACACATTGAGTTATGAGATCCTAGTACATTTGTATCTAATTTTAGGTTTCGCAAATGTCTTTATTTATTTTTTGAGATTTATTCAAACATTGAATATGTCAACCCTAATGATTTGATTCTTATTGTGAAAAAACGAAGAAGTGAACAACGACCACTCGTTTCAAAATAATAATATGTAATTGTATAACTAATTTAATAAAACTGAATAAAAAAACTATCAACAGGGGGGCAAAACTGGTACTATCAATCTCTGGGATATTGTTATATTATAGGCTCATTGTCATATATATTCACAAATTATTGAATATATATATATATATATACATATATCTGTTTATTAATATTTGAGCAAAGTGCCACCTACATTCACCGAAATAAAATTCATTATCACAAACCAAATTGTTGTTTGAAATCAACCCCATGAATGAAGAAACACGATCCCTACCCTAACTAGTCAGTTATATCTATAGTAATATAAAATATAGACAAATAAAAAATCTTAAAAAAAAAAATTTTCATAAAAAATCTCGATATTATTTTAAAACAGCGCGGCATTGATGTAGTCGCAATATTTTTCATATTTTGTCAAATTGATATCTTTATATATCTTTATATGCTTGGGTCCGACATGTGGAACTATTGAGTATTTATATACATATTTTTTATTTATTACTAACAAAGGATGAATTTTACAATAATAAGTTTTAATACCGATAATAAAAATTAGATAACTTGAACCTATTTATGGTCGAGGCAATAAAACCGCAAACAAATCAGGTAACAAACAATTTTTTTTTTTCAAATAAATCAACAACATATCGAACCAAAAAAAGGACTGAATGTTGATTTTGTCATAGGACAATTCTTCTCTTGCAAATAAATTATGTCCATGTAGTTTCTTGTCGGATCTCCGTCATTATTGGATATCGTGGAACCGTGCAACAATATGCATGTTTCATAAGTGCATTGTATGCATATTGGAAATAAAAAAATATTATTTTACGGACACAAAAAAAAGTATTGGGAATATAATAAATAATCATAATAAATAATCTGTAATTTTAAATGAAGAACACTTACAATCTAACGTTTGTTTATTAAAATTTCTTTCTAGCAATAAACTAATGGGATGAGCGCGGGTGTAGTACCTACCCGCGCTCATTAATTTATATAATTTTTTCCTTCAATTTGTGTTAAAAAAAAGAATATATATATTTTTCTGGTGACGTAGGATTTAATAATTATTTATTTAATCATATTTGCGGTATCAGTTTTATCTAGTCTGTAGAATTTACCACTAACTTTATTATACATAGGTATAAAAATCGGCTAAGTATTTCAGTGGACTCCAAAAGGATTTTTATAAAATGGGTGGGGGTGTTTAATAAAAAAAAAAAAATTTTTTATTCAACCGTAATGCGTCCCCGGGTCAGATAGTATTTTATTTAGAATTTATTTACATAGCTATTTTTCTATACATAAAATACACTGAAAGTTATTTTTTTCTTGTCGTAAGTAAATAATAATAATAATAAATAAATATTAATAATATAAAAATAGGATTTGGTGAGACATCAAAGCCTTACTTATACATCGGTACCAGGGGAGCATACTGCCGAAAGGGTGAGAATATTATAGATAGTTGCAGTACTTTCACTTTCGTAGCTAAGTGCTACGAAGAGGCCATTTATAAATCTCATTTTCTTAAATAATATATTGTTCTTTTAATAAATAAATAAATATACAACGAATGCTAAGAGATGAAGACTTAATAATAAATAAACTGTACTTATTTAGCTTTATAAATGAATTTCGATAATTACTGATTATTTCTACGTTAGTCTTTTGTGTTCTGTATTTTATAGTATTTGTATAGTATGTAATTAAGTATTGGGGACTATACTTTTTCATAATTTCATTTTCATTTCAATAGACAATTTTTCGTTAATGTCAATGTTATTATCCAATTTAATGACCATAGGAATAAGTACCAAAAGAAGCAAAAATAAAGTACTTATATAATTGAGGATAAGATAAAGGTAAGTTTCGAACAACCACTGAGTGAGAAACACTTTGTAAAAATAAAACAAGTATATTATAAAGAATATTATAATATAACTTTATAATGAGAATAATTACAATAATTACATTCTGGTTTCAACCTTAAATCTTATTATGAATTATTTAAGATATTAGACCCTAAATTGATTCGACTGTAACTTTTTATCGTTGCAATCACCAGGGTCGTTTTATACTCTCTAAGAGTTGACAATGTTTCATAAACTAACCACAACTACAGATGTATAAGGATTAAAGGCACTTTTTACCAACATGTGGATTACAGTTTTATTATTAACGCTAAAATATAAATAAGTAAGCGATGATGATTTGATGTTACATTAATAAATGTGATTCATCACGATTATAACCAAAAATTTACTAAATTATAAAAAATACTAGTAATTATTTAAATTTTATAGAATATGACATTACGTACGAGACGGATATTTTTTTGCAATATATTTTATTAATCTAAACTTCATAGACATACTATAAAAGTGAAAGTGTTGAGTGTGCGATATCGATTAGATGCAAATCCACTTCCTTGATTCTATGCACGCCTAGTACAATTGCATCGTAATATTTTAAATCTTTAACGAATTTTTTGTTCGCATTATTTTTAGGTGGTGTGGTAGGGTAGGTAAATAAATAGAAAAAAAAGATGCTAATAAAGGTAGATAAAGAAGATAATAAACTGAACTTTGTTCAAGATGAGGCAATTTTGGATAATTTTTGATCTTTTAAACTGGAACTTAAATTATATTAAATTAAGATTTCATTTTTGAATAAATTACCTCTTAACATGTTTTTGTATAAAATTTAACTTTCATCCCTTAATTTAACAAATGACAACAAATGTGCGGCCATGGACGTTCCTCTTCATCAGTCTCTGAACTTAAAATAAAATTATTTTTTAAACATGCGCGGCAATATTGTCATTACTTTTGAATAAAGAACACGCGAAGTATCATATTTACGTAGTCTGAAAAGACAAAATCACTTTCCGGGCGTTCTTTGAATTTCGAACGAAGAGTGCGCCGGCAATGTTGTATGCGGTGTGCTGTTTGAATTTAAAACTCTTTCATCTATCGTACTCTAGCGTTCCCGTGGCTGTATGTAGCCACAGTTGCGTTTAAAAAAAATGGCGGTAAAGCAGAGTTCCTTGTTATTTTGTTAATAAATAATTAAAATGAGTTCTAATGATTTTGAAAGTGAAAATGAAATGAACATTGACTGCACACCAACAAACGAACATAAATTTGAAAAATCGAAGACATTTTCCTTCAATAATTAATTGTCCTAAGAGGAGCAATATAAATTTTAATAATATTAATTAAGTTTATTATGTAAAAAAAGGCCCTTTTTTATTTCCTTGCCTTTTTTTTATTAAAGACTACATAATTAAAATTATATATAATTAATATGTTGGAAAAATTCCTTTAGTTTCTTAGTTCTTAAGTATACGAATTTGGTTAATGAGGTCAGTTCGTTGGTTTATTATAGTCATTGTGACTAGGAAAAAAATCAATAACAGAATTTAATCAATTGTCGTCAATATCGGAGTTATATGTTTAATTTGATGTGGTCCACATTTGGATTATAATGAAAATAATAAACGAATATTAAGGTATATACATACATATTCAAAAAACTTGCGCTGTTCTGTATTTTGCATGGCTCCCCACTATTTCAAATGTACTAGAGAACCATAAATCTAGTGAGTTCTTCTTAGCTCAATTCATCATAATGTTGATATGAGTGTAAGACATGTTTATATATACATATTACTTTTGAATGAAATAAAAATAAGAAATAAAATTACAGCAATACAATAAAAATAAAGTACATATGTAATCCAAGATAAAAGCAAACGTTTGCTGTTGAATAAATTATACTGGCCAATAATTAATTTGTTAACCAATTTTTATTAATCTTTTACATTCATGTTTAGTATAGGTAATTTTTGAGGCTGCTATGGTGACATAACGAGCACCAGAGGGTCATAGAGTAACATCCTAAATCTTCAAACAAAAGTTTCAAAAATTTCGTAACGTAAAACATTTAAAAGTTTTTTATTAGACGGAAGGAGTACCTATAACTATATATAGCGCGCCTGGTTAAACTATGAATATTTATTTTGTATCAATTTATTAATTTATTTTTAGTAAATAAAATATTTCAAATGAAATTAATCCTGAACAATAAACAAAAATACCTGATTTGGAGCTTTTTGTTTGATGTGTATTAAATAAAAGACAAATTATAATTTTAAGTTCCTTGTAAAATTATTGAACCTCTACAAGTACAATATTATACCCATAAGTACGGCTTCGCAGTGTAACTTATTTCGTATTCAATCTAGAATAGATTAAACAAAATGTGTGAAAACAGTTGGGAGATCGTTGTCGTTATTATTTTTCATTTGCTAGACCACTGTATTTATTACAGACAAATTGTATTTATTAGTATCAAATAGAAATCCAATTTCTATTGAACAAAAAATTCATATGAAAGGTTCGTACAATAAAAAATCTTCTTAATTGTTTTATAAACATTTTTTTTTCTTTTACATATTATTTATTTTCTTTATGTTTGCTTCTTATATTTGTTATATATATATATTTTATCTTATTGATTTTTATATTATTTTATTTGTTTATCTTATTTATTTATTATTTCGTCATTTTCCCCTTGAAAATAAGGGTAGAAACATCAAAACTTTGATGCACTTGTACCGAGAGAGCATGTATTTCGAAGAGGTAACATGAATAGTGCATAGGTGAGAGGGGTATAGGTATATGCAAATTTCTACGAATTTATAATTACACACAAAAGACGGAGTGCCCCAAACATGAAGTTCCCATGCCAAAATGCGTCTGTATAATGTTGCAAGTATTTTTTTACTTAGAATGGTTTGATTAATTAATTTTTGTATATGGAAAAAAGTGTATTGACGGAATTGTTTTACACTTCTTTACTTAGTAAACGAGGATAAGACTCTCGTAATACTGTCTTTGGTGTGCACTATTACTATTATGGGGGATGTGCCCGTTTTGTACACGCCCACTTGTTGTTCCTATCAGGTACCTAAAAGCTCAACATACGTACATATATTTAATAGCTATGAATGCATTTATTCCCTTGATAACTATGCGTTCCTGGTACAACTGCATCATACTTTCAAATATTTATTTGCAACCCAACCAACCAACCAACAACCAACCCCCTTCCTTTTTTATAAAAAAAATCAATAATTAAATTAAGTAATGTAGATAGATAGATAAGTAGGTGTGAGTAGGTATCGATAAAAATATTAGTAACATTATATATATAATAAAATGTTACGAATATATATATTTTAATAATTAGATTATTATTATTATTACAGATAAAGATATAAAAAAAGTTATTTCTTATTTATCGGTAATATATGACCACATTGAAGTGCAACTTTGTTTTTGTTTCTTAATTTATCTTTAATAAATGCATTAAATGTAAAAATTAGTGTAAAAAAAGAATTTCATTTAATTTTCCATTTATTATCAGTTTCACAGCATTTTAAAGGCATGTCCTAAAAGATATGCTGTAGGTATATTAGATTGTCAAGCTAAGAATCCTAATCTCTATTCCTAACAATTGCCAAATCCAGAGAAGTATTCACCTATTTTTTTTGTAATATTGTTTTTTTAATAAAAATCACCTAGCAACCAAAGTACACTTTAGTGTGTGAAGTCTCTAAAAATAGTAATATGAAGTATTGATGGGGTCAGTGTTTATGTGATGTCACCGTTTTGAAGTATCCTTGTAAAGTAGAATAAATGCATATTTAATTCCTTTCATTTATGTGTCTCTAGTAAATCGGCATCGAAGTTGCCGCATGAAAGGATTTTTTAATTTAGTTCCATGGATATCTGTAAGAAATGTTTATTAATTAATAATTTATTAAAATGCCGAAGAATGAATAACTGCTAAATAAATCAGAAGAAAATTAGACATAATTAGGAATTACACGAGTTAATTCCCCTGTCCCCCTTCCATCACCGGACGTCCCGACGCACGGCAGGTATCCATCCTTTTGTTGTGGACATTCCACCTGTCCGAACGAAGCGCTTTGCTTCCTCATTTTTAGTGCGTACAGCGAAGGACTGCAACAATTTGCCTGCGTCGGTATTTCCGGCCAAATATAATGTGGGTGTCTTCAAGAGAAGAGTGAATAGGTTGCTAGGGCAATGCGACTTACCATCTAAGACTACATTCCACTTACCATCAGGTGGAATGTAGTCAAGCATTGCCCTAGATAGTATTATTTACATCTAAACTGAAGAAACTATGTAGGAAACTCATTATATTTTTGAAAACTAAATACACATACACTTTTAATTAACTGACCTTTGCCCCAAAGTCCAATATATTTTTTTTTATAATTATTTTTTTACCTTTATCCACGGATACGTCGTCTGTGCATTTTTCACATTTAGTCTATATTTGCTAGATTGATCGTTGAATTTTGAGATAACATGCTCTACCTACCTAGTCTTTTAGTACCTACAGGTATCTTAAAAACTATGTTAGTGAGTCCTTTGCACAGTAATTATCATTATACATTTTTGAAATTTAATTAATTAATTATTTTTTATATTAATTAATTTTGATTATATAATATTCATTTATTTTACATATATATCCATATATACAATGTTATAATATGAAATATTTAAGTATTTGATATATAATAAAGATTTTATAATTAAAAGTTATAATACATATATTTCTTATGTTTTCTGATTAACGCTTTCCTATTGTATTGTAGTGGCAAACTGTTATTTTTATTTCTTTCACTCATCACGAGCAAGGTTTCCACGATAGCAAAGTTTCTTTCTTTTATAGCCATCTTGGTATTATGTTCTATGATGTTGTATTGTGTTGCCTTCATCGCTCTCCTGATGAATCTGCCCGTCGCGTCGTCCTCGCTGTCGGTAAAATACACACAGCTCTCGGTATGAAGCGACACTGCTACAACCGCGTAGGGAACGCTATAGTGCAGTTGCATCTTACTCCTGGTGTTAATTATAAAAACGGATCCGAAAGTGAGTTCTTGTGCTTCGTGTATGGTTAGAATACGCGACCCTTCGCCTGATCCATAACCCTCGTTAGACAATGTTGTCTTCTCTTCTTCGGTGTGTACTAAATAAAAGGGTATTGGGTTGGGATCGCGTTACCCCAATATCTTTTTTATTACCCAATATATATTTTTATAATAACAGCTATCTTATTTTTAAATTATATTGTAACAAGAAGTTCGTAAGGCTGCATTATTTAATCTTACAACTTGCTTACACTGTTGTATGTATGCGTCGCACACATATATATGAAGGTTGTAGTGCAATATTGATTTACTGCGATATCTACTTGATGTTATGGCTCCCTAGTATGATTCATGCAACTTCTCTCTTAAGTTTCAATGCTGTTTCAAGCAAGCTTGGGTGAAGCTAATATATATATAATAAAATATGTTGCGCTTTTTTTACTTTTACGTAGCAGTTTTAGCCTTTTGTATTTTTATATTATGGGGTTGAAAAAAAATACACTTAATCAATTAAGTGTTTTTTTTTATATGTCACGATAACCACTTACCATCAGGTGGTGGCGTTTCTTGCCACCATCGTGATATAAAAAAAAATACAAATTTGCTTGACAAGGGATAACGATGATTTTGTGGTTTTTTATCATTCAAAACCTCGATCTATATATGAATTATATGGTGATACCTAGATATTTATATGTAACACATAAATAAATCAAACTTTTAATAGGTCATCCAAATAGTTTTAGGTAACTATAAAGCGGAGAAACTAACTTAATTAATTGTTTAATTAAGTATTTAAGAAATGCTTCTTAAGCTTAACAAATTTTAAGAAAATATCAAAGTATTCACAATGTCTAAAATAACACAACACACAATTGTAAATAGTCTTATTATATAAATTTTAAGCTTTTTTAATCTTATTTCCATGCGCACTTTTGTGATTACAGTCCACGCTGAACTCATCAGTAAAATCTAATGTAGTTTTAAATTTATATTACATTATTTTATGTCGTAGTTTTAGTTTTAATAGTGAAAGTGTCACCACACTGCGCTATCGATTGACACAGGCGCACCTCTTCGACTTTATCAGATCCTAGTCACATTGCATCGTAGTAGTTTAGTACCACTGCAGTGACAAATATTTTAATTATAGATACTTAGTTAGTTATTAGAGTTAGCTAGTAAATTTTAAATTTATTAAAATTTAAGAAAATAAGTAGAGTATTACGCCTCATAAGGTATTTTCTTTTATTTTCATACTTACCATATTAACAGCCTGTTAAAAAACTGCACTACAATTAGTGCAATTTATCATCCTCATAATAAATAAATAATCTTATGAGTTTATCAATACTTTCAATTAATAAAATCAATTCTAGTTGCACTTTTCTTTCTTTTCAATGTTTGAAGGAAAAGTTCCAGATTGCGCATAGTACATAAACTACGTCATACGCGAAAAAGGAAAGTAAGGAGAGAAAGAGTTACTGCGCCGCAGCGGAAGTATTGAACGCGAACGTGATAAAGAAATTCTATTACTAGGGCGGCATGAACATTAGGGAGTAAGATGCACGTCTCATGGCAATAATATTTATTCTAGATCAGGATTCTAATTTTTATTGTTAGATCATAAATAATTTTTCGTCAAAATGACCATTTTTAATCAATCATTATTTTTAAACTTAACATTTATCTCCTCGTATGATGTTGAACTGAATTAAAGAACTTAGACATTTTGCTGTAACATGTTAAATGTTTTTTTTTTTAATATTAAAAAAAAGATTATACCGTTTAAGTTCACAAAGCCAACCATTCATGTTACCATCATGTGCAACGCCTCACGCCTACTCGCTCTACGCTAGCGATATTCCTAGGCCGCGACCTAAAGTGCACTTTGCCATGTACGCGGACGATACCGCGCTTTACACGTCCTCTAAGGATCACTGGGAGGTATACCAATGTCTCCAATCCGCAGTCGACTCCCTCGAGAGTTGGCTACGGAAATGGCGGATCGAGGTAAACCCTGAAAAGAGCGTTTCGGTGCTCTTCAAACGGGGCCCCCCAAGGATCCTCCCGCGAATCAAACTCTTAGATAAACCGATACCTTGGAAAGACAAGGCAAAATACCTAGGAGTAACGTTAGATAAAAAGTTAGTTTTCACTGAGCATATTAGGACCGTTCGTTGCTACGAACCGCTCTGCTGAGCGGCCTACCTTAGGTCGTTTATATCCGCTGTTAGGCAAGCGGAGTAAAATGTCCTTTCGCAATAAGGTGACACTTTACAAAGCTTGCATACGTTCCGTCATGCGAGTCCCGCTTTTGCGCACGCTAATCTGAAACCCCTTCAGGTGATTCAGAACAGGTTTACACGGATTGCAACCGGGGCGCCGTGGTTCGTACGCAACATCGATCTCCATAGAAACTTAGACCTTCCGACCATCGCTCAGTACTTCAAGGGGCTTTTCCAAAAGGACTTTGAACGTGCTGAGCGACACCCGAACCCACTGGTGGCTGACGCCGCAGAGTATAGACCACGTAAGACTACTTTAGTCAGAAAAAGAAGACCCAAGTCGGTACTCGTTGACGCTGACGACGCGTTCATAGTAGGTAATAACGTGTACGCGTAGGCATAAGTGACACCACACAACATACAGACACACACCGTCTATACCGGTATAGACGAGGTCTCAACTGAGTAAGTGCTCCGTTGCTCCGGCGTTCTGCCGTCGGAGGACGCTAGTGTCCAAATTTCCTTAGCTTCCCTCCTGACTAACGACGCCCCGAGCCGAGGTCCGTGTCTCAATCTGAGACGCCCTCGGGACGTCGTTCCCCATGGGGGCCCATCTGGCCCCCCCTTTTAAGGGCGGGTCTCCTGGCCCTCCCGCTCCCACGGTGACGCTGTAATAGCCAACAGGAACAGAACAAAAAAAAATTACAATGAGTGATCCTTAACAATAGCATAACATGTGAAAATGGAATGCAATGGGAAAAAACTATCAATGAAGATCTATAGATAAAGCTTAAAGCAGCGATTTCGTAAACATAACCGACGTAGAACAAGAATGACTAACTATTATTTCGTTCGTAAAAACAGGGCAAATGGGTTATACAATACATTGATAAGTAAATTTGTAAAAAAATCATGATCACACCAAAGACAAAGTTCATCGTGACTACTCGTCAGTATGACGTTAACTATAACATGTAATTACAGCAATACGGAGTTTGTTTATAAGCCAAAAGAGATCATTAATCCTTTTCTTGCCACACTTAGCTCACTGTTTGTTGTACACAGTACACTTCAAGTATGTGGGATATGCCAGTTATGTTCCCGCCCACCAATTGTATATGTACCCAAGAAACACATTATATGTACATATATGAGATGTTGAAATGCATCGATTCTCCAAACAGTTATGAGTTCCCGGTACAGGTGCATCAGTACAGGTGCATATTAGGGTACTTTTCTTCTTCTAATAAAATAAACTTTTTCTTTGTAAAATTAAAAAGTTTTAGTGATGATAGTTTAATAATATATTTAATAATTTATAACAGACATTCATTATTTTATCTTTACTAAGTCGGCCTCTGCCTCTGATAGCAGACTGAACTGCTGATTTTTTAAAACAGTACATAGGGTAAATGATTAAACAAATACTTGCTAAGATGATATAGAACGTTGCCCGTAAATTATTGATAATAATTTAGATAATTGAAAGTTAAAATAAATGAAAAAAAACAAGTTTACTATAAATAAATACTACGGTTATGTTTTCTAATGTAAAACAGTGTATGTATGTATGTTCATTTTAGCACAAGAATAAAATTAATAAATGTTCCTTCATCGAAATACATATTTAGCATTGGACATATGATCTAATAAATTCTTCGTATTTATGACGTATAAAACTTCAAGAATATATTTAGAACATTTCATATAATTATTTTATAGAAAATGTCATCAGGGCAATCTATGATTTCTGACATTCGCAAAACTTGGATGCCTTATTATTTTTAACATTTATGTATCATTAAAATTTATGGTTATATTATTATGTGTTGCCCATAAGTCAAAACTAAAACTATTAACCTTATAAAAATAATTTAATATAAGTAATAAAACTGATAACAAATATACAAGATAATAGAAGTCTGTCTACAATCGTCACTTAAGTATAGCTTAACTAAAATAAATTTATTAGACGAGCTTGCAGTTTTATGACGTCAAAAGTGATGTCGCCAATGAAAAATTATTCCAAATACATAATCATTGCATGATCTCTTCACTTTTATGAACTCCTGGTAATGGTGCAATGAACCAAATAGTTAATAATGTCTGGAAAGTTAGTTAGTTAGTTACTTCTTCATTAAATAGCAGAATAAATAAAATAAATAAATACTTACTAAAAACTAAAACACATTGCTAAAGCCAGACCGACATATATTTAATAAACGCGAGTTAATATGAGTTTATTCAATATTAGTTTCCTTAACTCTTTCATAATGATTGCCCTGAATTTATTTATATATTTATAAAGAGCATAACCTAAATAAGTTGTTAATCCCGAGAAGTATTATGTCTTATTTTGTGTTTTAATAATAATTTATTAATATATTGTTCTTATTGTTATAAGGCAATATTTATTAGCTGTATATCAATATTTATTAACATGTTACTTTTCCCCAACTACATAAATGCGAAGAGGTGCTTTGTATACGCATACAGCCTCATATCCTGTATGTGTTATTTGGACACAAAGCGCATTCAAGATACTTTCTCTCTGCAAAAATAATATAATTGAATATTTAAAAAGTCCTTTAATTTAAGCTAAAATTACGAGTTCAGGTGTAGTTTCACTATTTTAACTTGTTATATATCTTTCACTTAAGGCGAAAAAAAACACACTGTAACTTAATTTATTATACTTGCAAAATACATAAAGTCGGAGAGAGTAGAGTTACATACAATAAATAAGTAGAGAAGAATGAATATTAATAGAATCCTGGAAACACCAAGGAGTCCAGGAAACTTAGAAACAAATATACCAAGACAGCATAAATTTGAAGAGGTAACATTCAGGAATAGTGCACTGACGAGACACACGCATGCCGTACGACGAACGACAAGGTACATAAAGAAAATTACCTACAAACATGTCTGATTCCTTTTTTAAATTTATATAAATATAAATTGAAAAATAAACCAATACGGGCAGAGATTCGAACCCGCGACCTCTGGGAAACCGTCCCGTCGCTCTACCAATTGAGCTACCGTATCGGTAGGGTAGAATACTGTAGCTCAATTGGTACGAAAGCTTAACATGGCTATACATGTTTATAGATATTTTCAAAAATGTATTCCTTGTTGTTTTACTATTTTGAGTATAATTTCTAAATTCATATAGTAGATAAGAAAAACAAGCATTTAAACTCTAAGGATTTACCTTAGCAAGTGCATAAACAATCACTTTGTGTAAATCATCGCGTGTATTTGATATGTACCACTACTAATAAAGTTTGTAATGTACCCGCATTAGTCTTGACCGTAAAATCATTTTGTTATAATAGCTATACAATTGTCACTTATCTCTGTGAAGATCAAAAAAGCAGTGAGTTAACCACCCACACACTAAAAAGCTTATCCAAAATAAAAATAGTAAAAACTATTTTTTTTAGAATTTAGGAACATTCCCACATTCATATGTCATGTCTCATCTTGGCCGCGCCGTCTAGCTGCCGGTATATTGAATTCATTGGTGCAACTTGTCTGTCATGCAGTCCTGGTAGAACACAACGTAGTTTTAGGTTATGTAAATTATTGTATACATACATATTTATATATAATTATAATATTGATATAAATATTAATATTATAAATGCGAATGTAACTTTGTTTGTTACGCTTACACGCGAAAACTACTCCACTGATAATTATGAAACATTGTACCCATACTTTTGGAGGTTTTAGAACTAACATAGGTTACTTCTTATTAAAAAAAAGTTTTTTTTTAGCAGGAAGTTATAAAAAAAAATATTAAAAATTAAACAAATATACATTTGTTTGTCAATAAACACGTGGATGGCCGAGGGGAACATCTAGTATACAGAACAGTTAATGCAAGATTATAATTAATTATTAATTGATCATTAATTATTTTAAAATTTTCATTTATAATTTAGTTAGTAAATATGACAATAAATAAAAGTAACACTAAAACGATTACATTAGCCAAACACAGCCTAGTTAAAAGTCAATACAATTAGTTATTTTAATAATTTCATAGTAGACTGGAAAGAAATTTTAAGTTTGTTACTTAATAGATTCATAAATAGATTTATCTATTGGGTGATCTTCGTCTTTACGTTCGTACTTATATCGAAGAGTTATTTTCATACGAAATTTATAATGAAACGATTTTGTTTTTGGTTTATTTTATTTAGTTTCGAATAATTTAAATTTAATTGCAAAATAGAAATATACTGGTACCTAAATAACATTTTTTATTAACAACTATATTATTTATTTTAGTAACAATATATGTTGCATTTTATATGAGATTTTTTTGTTCATATGCGGTAGGAGTCAAATTTTTTAGCTATGCATATTTATTTGTTATTATTATTATAAAGACTTTAAATAATAAACATTCAATAAAGGTCCCTCCTTTTTACAAATAGCAAATTTCTTGCATGCAAGTTTTATGCAAATAAATAGTTTTATGTAGTATAGGCATAAATTGTAACTGTGAAATAATAAAAGTACAACACTACCTCGGATATATATTTATTCGAAAGTAGCGACTATCTTGCTGTTTAAAAGACCACTAAAATCTACGTTGACAAGAATATCAAAACCGTTCATGGTGTGTTTATTGGTTGTGTCGGTGAAAACTATGAAAGTGAAACTGTAGCACAGTCAATTTCTACGTAACTTCTACGTCATTCCTAATGAAAGGGAACGTAAGAAGGTATGTATACTGCGCCGTAGTAGAAGTATTGAACGCAAACGTGAATGTGAAATTCTTAAACTAGGACCGCATAAGTTATAAAGGGAGCTAATAGAACAACCCCAGGTATAGAATTCTACATTTTGTTTGAACGGATAGTTAAAAAATTGAATATTTAAATATATATTTTTTGTTTGAAAATATCTATAAACATATATAGCCATGTTAAGCTTATTTTAATTTATATAAATATAGAATGAAAAATAAACCGATACGGGCAGGGATTCGAACCCGCGACTACTGGGAAACCGTCTCGTCGCTCTACCATACAGTAGCTCAGCGATACGGTAGCTCAGTTGGTTCTCTATATAGCTATCTACCATACATTAGCTCAGTTTAATTAATACTTAATATTATAAAAGTTAGAAAAAATTGTATTTAAGTTCAAACACTGAATCGCTTGTTTTCATACCATCAACTATTACAAGCGTGGTCGAAAATGATTCACTAAAAAAGAACGAAACTATCGCTGGTCCGCTTTTGTTTCAAGTTTTCGTTGACAGTCCGAAGTTCGAACCGAATTAACTATTTCATCGCACTTTGAGAGCGGTTGTCTTGATTGTTGATAAGTTTTAGTAGTGTTACTTGAAGGTCAAAAGGAAACAAAACAAATGTTTATAATGAGTGATGTTTCTAAGTATTGATTTCTATTTTAAATGTTATAAATATTTTAAGCATATCAAGTAAAGCACTTTATATTGTAATACTGTCATTTTTAGGTATATATATGTACATTTAAATATAATAATAGATTACCATTGCGTATAATATTTTGATTATTGGAAAAACGACAAATCGGAATTAAAAAGTTGCAGTACAGGAACTGGTAGAATTGGTACATAACTTTTAAAAGATCCCATCACCAGACAAGAAGGGGTCCCTCATTAATTAGAAAAAATTACAGACATTAAAAGATCTCCTTTAAGGTGCTCTCAAAAGGTTGTTTTGTTTTGCCCAGATATGGTCCATGGCAGAGCTACAGAAGTCCAAGCTACAAAAATTTGCCAGAGGGCAATTGAATCGATATGACAAATTAATTTGAAAATATATATATTTTATTTAACCACCGTTTAGATCACAGTTGTTGCACCGCAAATAAATCTTATAATTCTTATTATATTTTTAATTGACTAGTTTTATAAAGTATTGTGTTTTAGAAGATTTTGTGGATAGCAATAAGAATTATTATTATTTATTACTATTATTATTTATTGATCCAATAAGCCATCGGTAGTTTTTTATTGGCCAACAGATTTTCATGTCGTGCTCATTATCATTTGGAAAATTCTTAAATATGACTTAAGGTTAAATATTAAATGAGTTAGGTATTTTTGTATTTAAACTTTCATCCACGCCGCGAGTCCGCCATGCCTCGAGCTCATGAATAGGAACCCCGAATGGGTTTAAACTAGTCTGGCAAGTTTCGATTAAAAATCACATGATTATAGCCGGCTAAATATATATTTAGTTAGGTATTTGTTTTTGAAACATTTTATTACACTTGAAATATCCAGATTTTTGAGTTATTAGCATTATTCAGATTGTTTATACCCACGTTGGTTCTATTCAGAGTCTCCTAATATGTATGTCGTCCTAGTATATGAATATCAAAATCACGTTTGCGTTCAATACTTCTGCTACGGCGCAGTGTTCTTATTGTTTTCCCTTTCACCAGTGATGACGTAGTTGCTACGTAGACATAATAAGCTCGTCCGAGTTTAACCAACACACAAACACACCTACATATTTTAAAATAGTAATAGAACAAAATCAATGATATGTATATTTAAATAAAAATTATGCTACCTGTCAGTATATAACATAAAACTCAAAATCGTTTTTAATTTGTCTGTATAACTGAATGAATGATTATATGGTTTATGATTCTATGGTTTGAATTAAAAAAAGAAAGGAAGTAGACGAAGTCTTAGGCAAAGCTAGTGAACGATAAAAGCGCGTTAAATAATCTGTATATAACTGCATTATTTATAAGAATGTATATTATATATATTGAGGCTGAAACACCACCTAGATCTCAAATAACTTGACATCGTAGACATAATAAATTATTCTATAACTTAAAAAAAATAGATAAAACAACTTTGACATTGAACTGGATGAGTGGCGTTATAGTCAAATAAGTATTATAAGCGAAGCCAAAGGCAAAGCTAGTATTATATATAAAGTTATCATGTTTTGCTTATTTGATGTTGCTAATTAATGTTTAACCTTTAAAATAAGTTTTTTATTTTATTACACTTCAGATCTTAATGTTTATAAAGGTTTTTGTCAGTGTTCATTATAATACTGACATACATAAATATTAATTTACCAAAGAATAATACAGATTAACAAATATGACTTTTTAATTAACTAATTAAATATTAAAATCGCATTTAGATCTTCTACATGTAACACAAACAAATATTGCGACCACGCGCACTGTTGTACTCTGTATATACATACGTCTTGCACACATGTAAATCAGTTTGTAAAGCGAAATTGATTTCATTGTGATACCTCCAGGATGTTATGAGTCTCTAGTATGATTTATCAAACTTTTGTAGGCAGTTTCAGCAACAAAGTAAGAACTAGTTTCCGTCGTCTTTATTATTGATACTTATTTATTACTTACTGTGTTGATAAATCAGGTGTCATCAGGTTAAATTAAGTGTTTTGGCTCTTAAACTTTATTTAATTTAAAATAGATAACGATTGGTTACTTAAATTCTAAACAATAATATATATACTTGAGTTGCTTGATTAACTTAATAATATATTATTGTAGTACCAATAATTAATTAATAATTGCAAAATAACTGTTATTAATTAGGAAGAACATTAGAAAATATGTAAAAGCATGTATTAATCTATAAATACAAATGTGAAAGTAAGATATAAAAAGTTTTAAGAACTTGTGCCAAGTTTTTAGTATGCTTTCGTTACTCGAAAATTTGTTTGTAATTACCGATTTAAGAAGCTGTCTTACAGAGTTTTAGAATTACTTATCATGTAATTTTGCTTACTAGTTCTCCAAGTTCTTCAGTTTATTTAACAAAATAACTTATTATATACATAACTAAAACTCAAGTTCACCAGGAGAAATAAATACCAAGAGCGCATAATTTCGAAGAGCTAACTTGAATGAATTCAATGTTGCAACAGTTGCAGGCTGTATAACATGCTAAACACAACAACAGCGGTAACTTTGATAAAACATATTATTTATGAAGGAGTTGAGTTTCAGGAGGAGGAATTGAGTTGAGGAATTTCTTAGCTTACTTTACTGTTTATAGTAAATAAAATTAAGCTTCTAGTATCTTTATTCTACTAGGTGCAACATTGTAGGTTGGAAACTTAGAGACTCCACCCATGTATTGATTTTGAGAAAACTACGCCCACTTGTTGATCAGGTATCAAAGAACATTTGTTTTTTGAAGTGGCTTTAATAAAATCTTTGAGCATAATTAATAATCAGCTGATGATATTCCATAAGAGTAACAAACTATATTAACGTAAGCATCCAAAACTATTAATTGCTGGTAGAACATCACCTGAATTAATAAAATATTCAAATGCGTATGTTATTAATTTTATTTCAATATTGGTTATAACTTTATAAAATTAATTAGTTTTGTAACCTAAGATAGCATAGGAAATATATAGGGATTTATTTTTTAGCAATGCATAACTTTTTAAATGTCATATCTATATTTTATGTAGTTCGTTGATGGTCTGGTCCAGCCTCCCTGCATACATAGCTATTATATGTTGCGCTCTTGAATGCATTGATATCTCTTCACGGTTATAAATCCCTGGTAGAGGTGCAGCGTATTTTAGCAGCGTTTTCAAATGAATTTAAAATAAATAAATAAATATCAAACATTAAAATAATTATATTTTATTACAAAATTATTAAATAATAAAAAATGAAATAGTTAGCTCATCACATTACTATAATGGAAAAATACTAAAAGATTGGGAACTAAATTAATTATGCCAAATTTATATATTTTCGTATCTATGAGATGTACATAATGCAGGTTAAGAACATACTATTATAATGCTTAAATTTCTTAGTACTGCAACTTACATATAAATTAATTTCTAATGGATACTTTTTCCTATTAATTTATGACAATATAAGTGACATCTATAGTCTTTCCAATACAATTTGTATAATAACTCTATCTATGTTTTACAGTCATTTATTTTACTTCTGACATATGAAGAACCACAATAAACAAATTCTATGAGCTTTTAGCACAATTTCATCGTAACATTTAAGAGCTAACCATCAACCACCATTCACCACATACGTCGTGTAGGTATAGCTGTATTAATTATATCAGTAACTCTCTCAGCGGACAGAGTTATTGATGAAAGCTAGTGTAGTTAGTTAAAAAATATAAAGGATATTATTATGTGACGTAATTCTGGAGGGTTGTGGTCATGGTCTTCCACGGTGTTTATATTTATTTATATTATGTGACGTCACAGATTGAATTCTAGGAGCGAAAGTGTCTATTACACTACGCTATTACCTGATACAAGCAAAATTCTTCTACGACTTAGAGTCCCTAGTCGCGTAGTATCGTAATAGTTTTGTATCCCTGCAAGTAGGATTAAAAAAAAAATGTTTAACGATAAATAAAATAAATTCTAAATTGGAATTGATTTGATTAATTTTTTATGTTGTTGTTTTGTGATTTTTTTAAAATCATGATCTACTTTACTTGCACAAAGTATATAAAAAAAAATAACAATGTACGTCCGTGCACTTTTTTGACTCGCGACAATCCCGGCGCCGGTGTTCCTCCGGCAGTGCATTTATGGTGAGAATGAACTAGGGCATCATAAGTGAAAAGATTGGTTCTGAACTCATAAGCAATAAGTACTTTAAATTATTTATTAACTTATTAAAATTAAAACAAGAAAATTAAAAGAATTTTATAAGAACATTAAATCAAATTAAGTAAACAATTTCCATTTTTTTAAATTTAGCTTTTCGTGTATCCTAATAATTAAAATGGATACAAATAGGATATTTTATTTGTTATTGTTTTTTTATTTCAAAAAATATATACCTTACATCACCTAATTAAGTAAATATATGATGATTTTACTGAGAAGTCTAATGTTACGTTCTAATGAAATAAAATTAGTTAACGTAAACCGTAACATAACCTAAACCTATAAATTAGTTATAGTAGGTATTATTTAAGATGCATAATTTACAATAACATAATAATTACATAATAAGAAATCAATAAAATTTAATTATTTATTGTGTGTGTGCATTTATATTTAAATGAATTCTGAGCGGTTTTATTTACATTTTTTGTTTTCCAATAAATTAACAAGAATAATTACACAGATGTTAAAAAAAAAAATTAATAAATACTGTTTTGATATTGAATATTTGAAGTATATAAATCCATTTATTTGCTCCGTGATCGATTTTCAGAGTTTTTTAATTGTATATTTATTTATATATTTTTAGTTGAAAATGTGATATCAATTTTTTTGCAGATCCTGCAGATCATGGAGATCTATCTATAAATCCAATATAATATTGTTTCATTTATATATATATAACCTCCGATTCGGCCACAATATATAGTAATTTATCAAAGAACTATCTTAGGAATTTATAAACTAAATTAATTAATATTGTTCGTTATATAAGGTTAAAAATCTTTTATTTTTTATGCATACATATTTATTCATATTTTAACTATGCAACATGGCAGCACCGTAGGAATGGTAGTTATTATACAAACAATTTTTATTTTGTTATTTTCATGTTTATATTTTTTTTTTTTTTCACTGATTTCTGTATTTTTAAATTCTTTTGTGATTTTAAAGTGTTGGAGAAGAAGGAAGGAAGGAAACCAACTACTATTTATTTGTTTTTCCATTTTCTCCACGTTTGATATACGTATGAAAACCATTGGATGCAACGGTACTAGGCTCTCATAAAGACGTAGGGGTGAATATGCATTTAATCGATAGCGCACTGAGGGAAGTACTTTCACTTTCGCCGTTGTGACGTTAATGTGAACTCTAGTCCATCACTAAGTTTATATCAACGTGTACATAGCACGATTTTTTAAATAGAATATATACAAATACTAGCAGACCCGGCCACGCGTTGCTGTGGTTGCTAAGGTTTTTGATATACCTAGTACATCGTAGTTAACTATTTAGTAAGTAACGGTATTAGAAATAAAAAATAAATAAAAAACCCCCGACCGCTAAGTTAAGGAAGAATTCAAAATGCAAGTAAATTTATTAAGGCAAATAACGAAATAACAATATTTTGATATTATCGTATAGTCAAAGTTCTCATTCATCAATGATGTGGACCGCTATGTTTTTTTTTATATAGGTGCAACTTGTAAAAGAACATGGCGACCTCTGTGACTGATTTTCTACTACCAGTACCTAACCTGCAATACAGTAATATAATAATGATTAGAGATGCGCCGAATATTTGGTAAGTATTCGGTAGTCGGTGTATTCGGCATCTTTTTCGCAATTCGTATTCGGTCGAATTCGTATTCGGTTGAAAGAATGAAATTATTATTTACCAAAAAAGACGAAAACGTTAAAGCCGGTGTAAAAATTCACTGGATTGCGATTTGAAGGGGAAAGTCTTTAAACACGATTGATCAAAATTATCGTACAGTTGATATATTTATTTTAATTCTAATTATTATTATTTTATATAAGGTGGTAAGAAATCAGTATATTACAAATTTAAAAATGAGGTAGGGCGGATAGTTTTAAATTTATGAAAATAATATTTATTATTTTAGATTATTAATAGTTTAATTTTTAATTTAATTTTGAACTAATCGGTGCACAATATTTTGGTTGACCGGTCTCACGTGAATAGATTCGATAAAGAAGCAGGTATAATTTGACTGTACTATGTTCATTATAATATGAATTAATATATATAATTCAGTCTAAGTAACACGTGGCCGGCTATCTAAATTGAAAGTTCATTTTTATCGGCCGGCCGGCCGACTAAAAATTGACTTACAATTTAGTCTCAGCATCGCGGTTATGATGTTAAATTGTATTTGAATTATGAAGTTATTTGTTTGCACTTTTAACATTACGCCATCTGTTGAACACTAACTCAGTGCAGTCAACAGATACAACGCCATCTGTTAGACTTGTTTGGATCTAATAGATTATTGGAAACAAATAATTTGCAATAAAATAATATTGCGACTATAAATTAAGATAAACGCTATCCTATGTTTCAAGTTGGATCAAACTGCACACAGTGTTCAAATTTGATTAAAATTGGTTCAGTAGTTTAGGAGTCCATCGCGGACAAACAACGTGACACGTAATTTATATATATTGAGATTAATTCTTGTAATAAATACAATCTTTTTTTAACATTATTTTGTAACAGTAAGCTATGCTAAGAATTTACTAATGTTTTATTTATGTAATAAAGAAGCAATCGCGTTCAATGTCATTCATACTAAATAAGAACTCCAAACGACCCCTCCCTACGCAAGAATCAGACTACGGAGTAGCAAAGTAGAAATTGTATTATTATGCCAAAAAATTTTTTTTTTATTAAGATTATATTTATTAAGGTGGATTAATTAATTAATTATTTTTAAATTAATTAGTATGTTTGTATTAATTAGTTCCTTACATATCAAATTGGTGTTTTTCGTACTGGCCACTTTAATTACAAATTTCTCCTCTTTGAAGTCCTTACGACTTCCAAATTCAAATTTTTACAGCTATTTATTTACATATGTATTTTTGTTTTGTTGACCGTCATTCATTTTTTTTTTCTGATTGTGTTACTCAGTTTACAAAATGGAAAACTTAAAATATCGCATTATTTAGAAGTATAAGTTCCACCGTGGCCCTAGTATTGCGGAAACGACTTGAAGGGTTTATGTTGTGTATGGAGGTCGTGATCCAAAAAAAAACACGGTTTGTTTTTGGTTCCAACGTTTTTGTTCTGGAAATTTCGACCTGCAGAACAAACCCAGTGGACGGCCGAAGACCCAAGTTGATAATGAAGAATTAAAGGCTATTGTGGAAGTGGATCAATCGCAAACCACATCCGAGTTAGCTACAGGCTGCGGTGTTTATGATGAAACTGTTATAATCCACTTGAAGCACATTAGGAAGATTAAAAAGCTTGAAAGGTTGTTACCTCATGAATCGACTGAAGCAAACCAGCTAACTGCTGAACCGTCACAATAATGAAGGGATTTTAAATCGAATCATTACCTGTGATGAAAAACGGATTCGCTACGTTAATCGGAAGCGCTCATCGCAATGATTGGATCTTGGTCAGCCAGCCAAATTCTGCCACAAGCGAATTGATTAGTTTTCTTAAATCTGGCCAGACTATTACGGCAGATGTCTATTGTCAGCAATTGCAAACCATGATGGAAAAGCTAGCTTCTAAACAACTTAGGCCGGTCAATCGCTCCCCACCACTGCTGCTGCTCTACAACGTTGGGCCATAGACTGCACAACAGACGGCTACCAAATTAGAAAAGCTTCAATTAGAATATCTAAAACATCCGCCGTACTCCCCGGCCCTTGCTCCAACAGATTACCTTTTTTTTCGAAATTTGGATAACTTCTTGCAAGGGAAAAAATATTACTTCGATGTGGCAGAACAAATCGCCTTCAAAGATTTTATAGATTCCCATCCGATTTTTGTGCATAGTAAAAAAAGTGCATAGTAAAAAATGGTTCGTACTTAATTAATTAAATATATTAAAAATATTCGAATTTTTGTTTCTCCCATACAAAACTCCAATTTCATGTATAAGGATTTAAAGATTAATTAATAACACTTTAAATAAATTTTGTTATTAGAAGTATTACTTACATACAATATATAAAATTTAACATAAATTTAACTTATTAGTTCTATCTTATCAAATATAAATTTATTTTAAGTAAACAACAACATAAAATAAATAATTTATAAATCCTTTGTAGTAAGTAAATTTGACTCTGAAAGAAGACTAAAGCTGCGAAAACTTTAGAAACTTAGGTTATAGTCTACCAGAATAAAATAACCACTATGATAACCTCAAAGTTTTCTATTCTATTGAACCCATTTTCAATAATGAAAAGCACACTTTTACTAAGTAAATATAATTATTTATATAAGAGATTACAAAAATCTTGATTTAAGAAAACACCATATTTTTCTACTATTAAAAAAGTTTCAGTTAAAATTATTAAATATAAAACTTTTATATTAATTAATAACTGAAATGGTAACCAAAAGGAATTTTGCTTCTTTCTCACTTTAGTCCATAAGATTACATGAGCTGTTGTTCCACATACGTTCTTTAGATGAATTTATTCTTGTTATATTTTTTTAGCATTTAAATTAAAGAAACAAAATATGCTTCCTTAACTTTTAATGGAAATCTTCCTCGTCCTAAAAAAAGCGCAATAGAAATCGAAACAGAAAATTCTGTTTTGTATTGTTAAATTTAATTTTAATTAATTTGTTATTAATTTAATTTTAATTAATTTGTTATTAATTTAATTATTGTATGTGATAATTATTCCACAATAATTCCAAACATTATCCAAGAAAAAAAGTCATTTGACCACCCGCATAAAGTATTTATTACTGTTCTCTCACTCATTAGTGTTCTCTCACTCATACGAGTACATCTATTTATATTGTTTTAAGTTATGAACCCCTAGTAGGATAAATCAAACTTTTATCGGAAATTTCAAACGTAGCAAGAATCAAATTACAATTTAACACAAATTATCTTCCTTTAAGTAAGCAAACTATTTGCTTGTGTGTTAGAATTATGTAACAAAGCTACATATACAGGGTTATTTTTAATTAGTTGAGCACCTTTTGCAGGCAGCCTCTCTACATCAATCCCAACAACATTTGTTCTACGACTTTTAAAAAATCTTGATAAATAACTCAGAATAAACGAACAAAAAAAATTTTTGCTCCCTCGATTATTTATTACTCTGTATTTTGTAAGCAGTCTAAAGTATAGGTCGCGGCAGGCTAGCGAAAGTCAGAAACTGTTAAATGCGCGCGCCAGCTTTTTTCGTATAGCTTCATCTCTTTTACACCATGTTGCTATGGAAATACTAAATAATCAAAATGACAAGTATGTGGATTACAAAACACAATTTACATTAACCAAAAATAAAATTATCGGATTAGAGTTTTATAATTAAATAATGAATTGTAATTACATACTGGACAATACGATTTTATGGACTTGCTATTAAAACTAATAAATAAATTCAAGATTATAACATGAAGAAGAAATTATGAAATGTAATTTATAATATCTTTAAAATACATTGATTGTCTGAAATAGAAGAAGTAAGAATGAAAAGAAATACGAGTTTTGGCTGAGAAATGGAGCATTGAGGTCCTGATCTTTACAAGATCTGTTTTGCTATACCTAGAACGAACAGCAACTCGAAACAGCAGAAACCATGATGAAGAATAATTTTATTTGTGATATAGTGACGATCCAACATGTTAAGAAGCCTAAAGTTATTATTTTTAAAGTGGATTGGGTAAATTTGTCTGTTTTTATGGTACTTACCTATGTGTTTCTTCTATGAGAATATTATACGTCAGAAACAGTCGATTCACTTCTTACGTTTTAATTAATTAATATTAATGAAAATTATGACGTTTTTCTGTTACGCGCCATCTTAAAGAAGTTCGTAAGTAACTTATTGTTTTATTGTCATGATATAAATATTAACAAACGAGATAATATGATATGTATAAAGTAAGTTAAAGAGAAGTTATTGTTTTGTAAAAATAATATTTATTTGGTTTCGTTACAGTGCCCTTATTTCATAAACCAAATAAAAATATTGAGACATTCAACTTGTGGACAACTTCTATTGGAGATTTTGTTTTTTCATTAGATTCTTAAACAGTTAGACAATATGTGTTTCGACTATTGTAGAAAATATTTTAATAAATAAAAGTGGAAAACGATGCTATTTTTTATTACACCTTAGAAAATGATCTAGTTCGAACGTGCATAGCCGCCGCTGCGTCACCCCGCCACAACGCCACCCCGCGCCCCGCCACCCCGCGCCCCGATGCACGTGGCCTTGGCAAATATTTTGACAAGTTGCGTGGCCTCTCTTTGCTCAAGTTTAATGCACGTTCAGAGGCAATAAATAAATTTTGTATGGGAAAAACTAAATTTTTAAAACTACTAATTTTAAAAAGTCGTAGAACAAATGTTGTTAGGATTGATGTAGAGGGGCTGCCTGCAAAAGGTGCTCAACTAATTACAAATAACCCTGTATATACAAAGGAATACACTTTATAAATATAACGATATATATTTAATAAACGACCACACTAATAAATACAGACAGATATCTATGCTCATCACATACCTACATGCCTGTCCTAGCTCTTTTGCGCCGTTATACTTTAGGCGTTTGCGCTAACCACTCGACCAACGGGGCAGTTAATCTTAGAAGAATTTTAAACAATGATTTTTACTCTGTTTGGCTTATTTTAAGTATAGACTAAGTAGTGTTTTCTAAGCTTTTCACGAGTACTACACATGGAAATAAAACTATTTTTACTGTTTTAACTGGCGTATATTGAATTAAATTTAAAATTTACATTTTAAATCTAAACCGACGTTTCGAATGCTTTGCAGTAATTGTGTTCACGGTAAGACAAGATGGAGGTGGACACGTATGTAAATTTAAAATTTAATTCAATATACGCGAGTTAAATCCGTAAAAATAGTTTTATTTCAAAGACAAAGTATTTGAATATGTTGATCAAAATATTTTTGTAGACGGTTGACGAGTAGATAAATATATGTAATTAAAAGATAACTAACTAAATTTTGTCCTTAACTCTTGTGTATTTTCTTTAATTGGTTAGTTAATAACGTTATAGTCATACACAACTCATTTCCAGTAGTGACAACTCATTTCCAGTAATCCTAAAATATATAGCAGCTTTATGTCATATAAGTATAATGGTTTTTTTTTTAATTCTTCAGTTTCATTCAGAGGTTTAATTAACATTAGATGTTTGAAGAAAAAAATCTCAAAAAATAAAACGGGAAGCCTAAGTTCGAAAAAAAAGATTTTTGTTTTAAAATAACAAATTAAAACTTTACTCATTTAAAATCTAGAAGTTGAAAACCTAAAAAAATAAGTCATTGATAGTTAGATCAAGAATATACATACATCACATACTACAGATACTATATGTTGAATGCACTAATATCTCGTTAGTTATGATCGCCTGGTAGAGTTGCAGTAAACTTCAAAGGTACATTTAATTTTTTTAGGGGATGGATGAATGGAGGGTTTATATTTTAATTAATTATTATTTTAATGATTTATTTACATCTTTCAGTTAGTTAAAAAGTTTCAACGTGTAATAATGGACTTATTTTTTTACAATAAATAATTTTTGATGTCATATTTCATTTCTTAAAACGATATAAAAATAGTCAGACTACCTGAAGTTAGATTTTTTAAAACGCTTTTATAAATGCGATTAAAAATTATTTACTTACTACTATAAAAATCTATATTATTTCTATAAAAATCTACGGTGCTCTAATATCTTTTTTCATATCAGATTAATAAGATACCTACCACATACATTATAATTATTCACCTCATACCATGTAACAAATGATAAAACCACAATAACAATATACATCACATATATTCTGCTAATGTTTTTATTAAACGAGAGATTTACTCTATTCGAGAATAGGGACCGTGTTTCTAGTCGCATTCAACTCGTATTGAATATATAGTTCCAAACCAGGCCAAAGATGTAGGTAACATTATATTTATTTAAATCTATTTTTCGAGGATTTACTCTATTTGATAATTGGGTACTATTTCAATTATTAATAATATACAATTATTCCTTAAAATATTCGCATGCGATTTGCATTGGACGTTCATATAAAAACGACAAATTAAAATAATGTTATTTTTTATTTAAATTCAAATATTTTTTCTGAATTTCAAACTCAAATTCTTAAGATTAAGAATAAATAAAATCGTTTAACAATGATGACTAATTTAATATTTTTCTATGCTTTAAAATACGACTGCTACTACATAGCAGTAATATTTATTCCATATACGCATATGCAGAGAAAAGAGGTGTAGTGTAGTAAGTAGTTAAGAATAAATAGTTAGTTAGTTCCTGTTGTTACCAATAATGTAAGTATAGTTAGGTTATTTTATAAGAAATAGAGAGGCACATATAGCAAAACGTTACCATACTACAAGGAGAGCATACATTCAAAGAGTTAAGTAAATTTATACATAAATTCATAAAATTATACACCAAAGACAAAGTGCATCAAGAGAGCAGTCTCAATATCATTTACTTAACCGAAACTATAGTGTATAATTTAGATTTCGGAGAGCAGTTAGTTGATAAGCAAAAGTAAATTTAAGGAACCTTTTCCTTTCCATGTTCCTTTAACATTCACTTTCCTTAACGTCTTTGGTGTGCATTGGTACTTATAAAGGGGTGTGGCCATTATGTGCACGCCCACCTGTTGTGTTGTGCCAAGGTAGCAAAGAAGTTTGTTTTTTGGATAAGCTGAAAGAAGTGTTTATTTGTAATTTTTGAAAGTTCCTAAAATGTTAAAAAGACATGCATTGCATTTTAGGCTCGACGTCAAAACAAATTAATTAATTGTATTCATATTGCATTCGTCTTTGTTTAGTTTTGACCTAGGTTCAAAAGTTTTATCGCTGTTTATTTTTATAGCAAGATACAGTTAAGACTTTTACCCTACAGTTAAGAACAAATGCCACATCCACGTATGTGGATTTGCTGCCCCTGGTTGTATGCTACGTTGTAGCTAGGTTGTAGAATGCATTTATTCTCTCAAAGGTTATGAGTGCCTGGTAAAGTTGCATCGTAATTTAAGGTATTTGCAACGAACATCTCTAACACTTCTTATCGCTGCTTTTCTATATATATAATATTTTTATTGATAAACTACAACATTATTCTGTACACTTTTGATTAAGTTACGAAAAATACTTATTATTTATACTATACAAAAATAGATATATACTGTATATTTTATTTATGCTACATTTTAATTATTTTATTACAATAATTACTTAATATAGATTTATTTTCGTTAGCTCTTTATTGTTTAGAATATTTTTTTTTTTAATAAATAATAATTAATTGTTAAGATAGTAATTAATAAATCCTTGGTAAGTCTATCGCTGATGTAAGAACTACTACTGAAGAATTACTGAAAACTAGACGTAAGACTTGATGACTCCGAATCAGAATTAGTTACATTTAAAATATATTTATCGGATACGTCGTTAATGAGCTGTATAATGATTACCAAAGATTGCGTGTCCCTGTGACAATATTGCCACTGTAATAAACATATTTTCGTACGTTTTTCTATTACATGTAATTAAACGGCTTTTTTGACAAAATAAATGGTTATATATTTATTTGTTGACACATGCCCATAACTTTTGTATTATATAAAAAAACGCAATCCTTATTTTAAGCGTTTTTGGTTTTCTATGAAATATTAAATATTTTTTGGTGATGGTAAATTCTTTGTTTACATTTTCTAACTATTATTACATCTCAGAGTATATGTCTGCTCTGTTCAAGTAAATAATTTTAATTATAATGAAAACAAACAAAAAATTGATCGGTCTATAAAATACAATTCCATATATATTTTTAAACAGTTGTCTTTAAAAATCTATATTGAATTAACACATAACCGAAAATCTGAATAGCAAAAACAACTACTATTTTCAAGAAAACTTTACGTTTACTAAACTACAGACACGCCGATAAATTATAAAATGAAATAAAATGCATACACTTTTTAAGACTCTTGAAATTATTATTATTGACACTTAGAGCATAGACTATAAAATAAACAAATTTTATAAATTTATAATTTTTTACATAACAAAAAAGTTTAATCTACAAACAAACAAACATCTAACGAAAGATAATTCTTTAAATTGACTTTTACGAGTTTAAAGTTTTTACACGTTTGTAAATTATTTAACCATAGTTTTAGTTTAATTTTAGCAAATTCATCTAAATTTGCTATAACTCATCAATATAATAAATCCATTGCGGCCCAGAGAATAGACTAGGTACTTCTACGTCAAAAAATAAATTGAAAGTTTGGAAGTATATTAACAGAAACAAAATTGGTTTCAGAAATTAGGGTAGTGTATATACTTACTACACGTAAAATATGACGTCATAGGCCATAATAGTGAAAATGAAAATACCTCAGTGCGCTATCGATTCAATGCATAGCCATCTATCTCTTTAACTTCATATTTCCCTAGTACCAGTGCATCTTAATAGTTTGTATCTAGTAGGCAAGAGTTGGTAGGTTTGTAGGAAGGAAGGAGTAATAAAATTTAGAGAGTTTATTTTTAGACTTGTAATTAAAAAATAAAAAATAAAAAATGTGAAAGAACTAAGGAGTTCTTTCACATTAAGTTAAATAATTTTATAAAAAATATTTACTAGATCGAATTATAATGGGATAGGATATTTTGAATTTTGTTACTTAAATTAGGTCGGTTAGGTTAGTAGTTGGTCGTTAGGTAGGTTAAGTCTCAGTGGTAGACCATCACATCAGGTCGCCGGCCAAGTTACCATCCATCGAGCAACGTTGCTTGATGAAGCCGTATGGGAAATGGGGTCTGAACAGCTGCGGTGCGTTGGCGAAGCGGTTTGACGTCCAGTTAGTGTTTCTTTTGTCGGGGGTCTAGGCGAGGAGGGTAGCGGGATCCCAAGAGACGGCTTTACGTTGGCGCCCGCAGATAGTTGGAGGCCCAATTAGTGGGTTAGTCACAAACGAAAGGCTGCCTGCCAGCTGTGAAAACACCAGAGCGGCTTCATCATGGTGGTTGGCGACCAGATGAGAAGGCACGATGGCGATCTCTGGGGGGATTCGAGCATCCCCGCAGTCTCCAGACTAGCCTCCCAGTGGTAAGACATCACCAATTTCGATGTCGGGTTCGATACGTACCACCTCGTTCAACTGCCATTTCCCATCCTATTCACATTTAAATTTGTTATGAAGAAGAAATCATAAAAAGAAAAAGTTTTTACAGCAGTTGCACTCCTCATTTAAGGTGCACCTCAGTAATAACAGGGGCTTGCACTCTAATATCTTACCTATCCATCACCACCTGAAGACAGAGCAGCCGCACTTGTTTTTTTGACGGAGACACAGATACAATGTCCTTTGAGCGCTTCACATCTGGATTATCCCGGTTACTTGTTGGAGCACAACTTTCACAGCCAACAACTCCACAGCCTTGAACAAAGACGTAGAATTGCTAGCCTCTCAGTACTCTATAGGATACATTTTGGTAAGTGTGCGCAGGAATTACAAGAGTTAATCCCCCCGTTCCCATTCCATGACCGGACGTTCCGACGAACGGCAGGTATCCAACCTATTCCCTCTGTCCGAACCAAGCGTTTTGCTTCGACTTTTTTAATTCTCTACCAGCGAAGAACTGAAACACTTTGCCTGCGTCAGTATTTCCAGCCAATTACAATGTAAGTGTCTTCAAGAGAAGAGTCAATAGATTGCTAGGTTAATGAGCTTTACCACCCATGACTACATCTCCACTTCACATCAGGTGAAATGTAGTCAAGCATTGACCTAGAGAGTATAAAAAAATGCTTTTAAGTGAAAACTGTTTCAGACATTATTTTTTCTCTCGACGAATGGACTGGCTCTTACACTGCAGCACAATAGATAAGATATGAAAATAAATTACGCATGCATATAATTACTTTTTCTATTTATTAAAAAGTGCCGTTTTTTATTCCTAAGACACAATATAATTAAGAAAAATTTAAAGTTTTTGATATATATTTTTATTAATATTATTATGTGACTTACCGAAAGAGAAAATGCTAATTATAAAATATATTATTAATTTGCTTTTGTCGTTCTTCACTTATCCTTTAGATTTTTATATGTGTCACATCTTAAATTAAAATATAATTACTATGTCGGGGGGCCGTAATATTTATTATATATAATAAAGATATATAAACGTGAACGTTTATTATATATAATAAAAATATATAAACACTCATTGAAATAATGGAGGTATTTATTGTCTGAGTTACTTATGCTAAAGTTCGTATTTACGGCTCTAAGACGAGATTGGTTTAATTAAATCAATAATATAAATAAATATATTTAACATAAACCTCTTGTTAAAATTATTAATAAACTCTATATTATAGAAGATATATGTAAAGTATGTATCAAACAACCACTTATTTTCGATATTGATTTGTCTCGACCGATAGATACGTCACTAAGTGCACTGTATCGGTACAAAAGTACCAAGCCCGCATAAACGTTAAGATATCTTTCTTAATCGTACAGTATGCATTCTGGAAATTTGAAAAAATATCACGTTTTATTATAGTTATTTTATTTGTATACACAATATATATTTTCATCTTATTGTGTAGAAAAAAGTTATGTTGACATTATATTTAAGTAAAATCCGATAACATATGCATTGCTCAACTAAAACAGTAAAAAAGATAAAAGATAAAAACATAAATGTATAAAAAGGATATAATTATATTATTTTTTTTGTATTAAAATATATTACAAAAAAATATTTTACTCACTTATCTAACGAATAGGTCGTGTAGTCGTGAATCACATATTTAATTACAAAATATATTAGTATAATATAATTTCAATTCATATTACATATTAATTAAAGTTGTCATCAAACATAAAATTAAAAAGCAAAGCAATGTACCAGAGCATCATAAGCAGCAAAAGAATCTGTTAATAGATAGATTGCATATTTAGATAGGTAGAATAGTTTATCTATCAGACCTCTCAGAAACATTTCTTAATCAACTTTAAAAAAATGCTAAAATAGACATATATAATATAAAATTCTAAAGTCAAATCTATATATACATTTAAATTTATTTAATAAGAATAAATATTTTACAAAATTCATGTTGACTTGTTTTTAAACCGACTTATTTCTCACACTGATAAGAAAACACAAAACCTTATTTAAACTGAAATCACAATAGTTAAAAATAGTTAAAAACTTATTGTCGTCTTTGGATTTGGATTGAAAAAAAGAATTCATTTCCTCCTTTTCACCTTTTGTACTTTCTATTTCTTTGAACTGCAGAAAATTTTCTCTTTTTTACAGGAAAATGGTTCTATAACTGAAATAAATCTAATAATGTATTCATTTACAATCTAATAATGTATTCATTATTAGATTTATTTCAGTTATAGAACCATTTTCCTGTAAAAAAGAGAAAATTTTCTGCAGTTCGCCTTAAATTAATAAATTTAAGGCGATAGATCTATATCATCATCATCATCATCATTAAAACTGTTGGCAACTTTTACCTGCGTCGGTATCTTTGGCATCCGTTAATAATGTGCACATGCACTTTACCTATGACCACATTATCACTTATCATCGGATGACATATAGCCATGTATTATCAATCATAATAAAAATATTCAGGATATCCGTAATATTTTTATATACTAACAACTAATAAAGAACGTTAATTGTTTAATTGTATAGGTAATGTTATTTGTGATAAACACATCTTTTATATTATTTAGGTTAGAATTACATTACTTTATTTATTTGTCAAAAATAATTGATACTTTTATTGATAATGTGTGTACCTACAGTTTTTGGTTTGTTTTAGTAACTAAACTTAATGCCTATAAACTATTCTCTTGATTTGAATAGTATGGGATTTATATCCCATACTATAATATACTAGTAACATTTTTTTTAATCACATCATCTAAACTGTAAACTTAAAAGCTGAAAAGTTTGGTTCGGAAACAAATTTTCAGATGATCGGTTATTAACCACGGTCGCTAAAGAAATATACTAAGTAAACTAAAATCCAAAGATATTGTACGATAAGCCGCCTGAACCAGAGGATTAAGTTCCACCGATAAGTTAACAATAATTGCCAAGCAAAGTTTTAATTACTATGAAAAAATATGTTTTTTTTTAATCTATACTAATAAAAAATTGGACTGTATGTTTGTAATATTAAAGTAACCACTTTTTAATAACTTTATATGGAAGTTTACACGGTAAATGTACCAAAATGTTATTTTTTCATTTTTGTCGGACTGTCTGTCTGTCTGTTTCTACACGCTAATCTCTGAAACCTTTGAACCGATTTTGACGGGACATTTGATGTAATAAGTAATTACTTAGGCAACTTTTATTCCATGATTAATTATTTACTAGCTGTTACCCGTGACTCCGTCTACGTAGACTGTAAAAATAATATTTATATGGCTGAGTATATAACTCAAATACCAAAATATTATTTTTATAGTCTACGTGGACGTAGTCACGGGCAACAGCTAGTTGTAAATATAAATGAAAGATTTTCTACTGTTGACTCATGCCGTAGACGGAGTGGAGCGCAAAAGCAATATAAACATAAATGTAAAGTGAGGTCAAGGCACCGTTAAAAATGAAAGTTCGTCTCGGTGCGCTATCGATTGTATGCATTCTTACCCCTTAGATTTTATGAAACCCTGGTGCCATTGCATCGTACTAGTTTGTTTGTTTGTATTTCTATAGTAAAGTTAGTTAAGTTATTGGTAAGTACATTAGAACTTATTAGTTTTTCAGTTAGTGTTAGTTTATTGCTTTTTTTAAAGCTTGTTTACCTGTTATATATAAAAAAAAGTATATCATTATGAATTTATTAATCAATAATAAATTTAATACATATTTTTAAGTAATCTATTTTTTTGTCGTTAAATCAAACAAAAGAGACGATTTGAGTTAAGTTGCCCTCTACGGATGTCTACGGCGTAGCACGGAAACAAATGTTTGTTTGTAATAAATAAACAGTACTCCAAATGTTTTTCTTTATATATTTTAATCAATTATTCTGTAGCATTCAATTAATTTTAAGTGTTCTGAAAAAATATTATTTTTCTATTTTAAAATAGTGTTAAAGTTAGTGTTAAGTGTTAAATGAGAAGCAAAATTTAGTTTGTCTTTAATACTTCTCAAATATAAGTTTTTGTCACAATGGTTTTTCAGATTTATTTATTTATTTATAAATTAAATCTTCCCTTTATTATTAATATTTTTTTTTTATTTCTATGGATGAAGGACACTCACTCCATCACGAAGGGTTCTTTTTTTCGCACGGGTTGAAATCACTTTTACACGTTTGTGCAAAAGTAGTAGAAGCCCATAAACCTTAAAATATATATTTTAAAGACAGAAACAAAGGAAAAATATTTTTATTATGTATAATGTATGTATAAAGAAGCCTTTGAGTTAATTTCTTTTAAAGTTTAATAATATCTTTTGCTACCATTCTTTCCCTTAGATTTTCTCCAATGTTGTTTTTTCCATCCGGTTTGGAAGCTTTATTTATTAAATATTTAAAAATAAATTAACTAAGTTTAATGAGACGATGAGAGATAAAAGAATCATCATTATCATCTAAACAAATAGTAACTGATCTCAAAAATAGTAAGTAGTCTAAAAATATTAAAAAAAAAATACTCCGTCCGTATATAACAACTTCCGAAAGAAGATAGTGTAGTATTCTTTGTAAAAAATGTACTAAAACTCTAATAACTAAAATTTATACTATACATATGTGTGCCACGTGTCACTTGAAGGTATTTTTGAAGCTAAGCCAGATAATATTATGCAACGTCATCAAATTAAGTAGTTAAAAAATCCAAAAAAGGTCAGTTCAATGAATTATATGTTTATATTTTTTTATAAAATTAATAAATAAACTTGCGTCTTGTGCATTATATTCATAGTTCCAGTTTTAAGGATGTGTTTATTAGATAGTTACTAGCACTATACACGCTCATACTTCACAATATAATTTTAGAAGTTCATAAATTCTAAGGTGTATTATAATTATATTAAATTGATATATTTATAAATTTATTACATTCAAATTTACCCAAAATATTTAATTTAGGTATAAAAGAAAAAATTTGATAAAGATGAGAAAGACATTTAAATTAATTATTATGCATATTGGACATGTATGGTCCGATATCCGTGGGCGGATCAAATGGTTTATACTGGGGAAACATAAACGTGAAGAACTTAATTCATTTTATATTTCTGATCTTGCGGTAATGTTAAATATGTTATATGAAGAATACAGACAGATAACAGTTAAATTTGTTTAGATTTAGTGACTAATTAATGCTAATGTGATTATGATTTGAAATTATTAAAGTGTGTTGTAAATCGGACATCGCGTTTATCTGTCATGGACTCGTTACCATCCAACCATTATGATGACAGGCCCTTTGCCCCGCCATTTGAGGAACTCGCGACATATACATATCACTTCTTAATACACAGAGAGCTTCCGAGTCTAAAAGCATTGGTCATACCTGCTATCTCTTTCTAGGGCGCACGCCCCCTTTATTTCCGTTTATATTTTACATTGATTTATATTTTGATGGCAATAACTAAACTTATATATTATACTTTTCAATATAATGAGAGTCAAAATATGCTTTTTATGTCTAAAATAATCCAGGACAAAAGAAGAGAGAAAGCAACAAAAGCAGTTTTATTCCATTTCTATTATGTGCCTCAGAAAAAGCGCAACGTAGTTTGAGGTTAGCTTTAAGGTAACTAACAACATTTTTCTATCTATATTTTTTTATAAATTCTTGCCTATATATTTAGAGATACGATATTAATTGAATTCTTTATTATTTGAAAAAAGAAAATAAAAAATCGTTGAATTATGAAAAAAAATATTATAAATACAACTTTTATGTCACTAAAAGTCATTAGAACTGCGTCCATTTTATAGTTTCGTATGATATGTCTGGATAAACAACCATAAATTGTCGATTTTGTTAAGTGGTGATGTGTCCTACGTACGATATACGCTTGCAGGTTACCCATATTTTATCCGAAATAGTACATTCAGGACCAATATACATTTGCACAGAATATGCAATACCAGTAAATGTAACTGAATCATTCAAGGAAATATAACTTTTGAACTCCGATGTAATATATTTTTCAATGAATTATTAACCTCACTCGTAGCTATAATCATAGGCATAGCCAATTTAAATTCTTATTATACATTACAATATAAAAGGAATTAAGTTTTAAAAACACGCACTATCATAATAAGCAAAGTATTTCAGTGTTTACGAAGCATTTTGTGAAAATTAAAGAAGGTTTAGAAAAACTATTTTAGGAATGTTAGTCGAGGACAAGAAAAGTCGTTCAGTTGTTATATTAGCTCTATGAATTATAGACAAATACAATTCTCGAGTAAAACTTGACGCAAACACTTTACAGTCTAAAATCTTCATTAGAAGTGAGATTTAGCAAAGACAAATCACTAGCGACTGCTCTTTCATTATACCATGCTCAGATAATTAAAATAACAGCTCCAAAATTTCAAAAACATTTAAAAACTGATTTGCCCTGTTTGCCTTAGAATCAGCTGTGAAAGTGAAAGTACTGCACTATCGATTAATCGCATCCTCACCCTTTCGACTTTATGCGCTCCTGGTACCGTGGCATCGTAAGGCTTTGATGACTCAGTGTCGGCCTTATCTACTGACAGTCCTTTCAGCACTCACACATTAATAAAAAAAAATATTTACATGGTTACTGACTATCTGGTTATGAAATCTGGGAATTAATTATAAAAAATATATACAAAACAGTACATTTTTAATAATTATTTGGATATATTCTTAAAGAAAAGTAATTTTGATATCTCATCATTATCTTCTGTCTATCTATCATAGAAATAATTGGCTTATTTATGATACTGAATAAATATAATATAGTTTCACTTCTGTAGTACCTACATATTTTGTTGTGTATTTCAATGGATCATATACTTAATTAAAATTGTATCGGTTAAAAAGTAAATTATAATAAAATATTAATTATGTAAAAAAGAAATCTGTATGAATAAATATTTTTACCTAAAATTTAATTAAAAATGATATAACTTTATATATATATAACCTAATAATATAAAAATAAAAAAAATATTAGATCACTCACAGAGATACACTCACGTATGTAACACGCGACACATGCGCACATCGTAGCGCATTTCGTTACGTTACGTTTTCTAAAAAATGACTTACGTTAAGGAATTTCGTTGTAAAATTACTTAAAGAATATTTCTTTTATACATTAAAAGAATTCTTGCTAAATAAATTGTTTATGTTTAGAGAATACACAATAAAAAAAAATTAAAAACTACTAAAAAAAAGGATGTTATGAAAATGGTTTTATGTAAGTAGAACTGTTCAGTCATATGACTTTAAGACTTTTGATCTTATAAAATCAAATCCTATTTTATTTCTGAGTATGAAAATAAAATAACAATTTAGGACTTGTTAAAATTGTAATAAGCTGTTTAAACAAGTAATGAATAAAAAAAATATTATTTACAATCTGCAAAACTTTGACACAAGTAAATTTAGTATTATGTTATTTATTAGGAGCATTAGTAAGTAACAAACTAAAATAAAAACGGCGTTAATCAGTCAGTTATAGGTCAGTTCCTATGCATAATTGAATTTAATTATGTGTATGTTTCCTAAAATATATTTATTTTATAGCAAAAGTACATAACGGCTATATATTAATTAGGTGTATGTAATAAATATTTTTACATGTATATTGTATATAGTAACAAAGGAAGTGATACATTTAGCTAAGTTGTGACCGAATAACATCAGCTGGGAAAATGAAGTTAGGTATCAATGCGCTATCGATTGAAATGGAAATACTTCCTAAAGCTTATGAGCGCCTGATACTTTTGTATATTTTTAGGTTAACAAGTTAGTTGTTGTTTTAAATATAAAATAATAATTAAAAAATATTGAACAGAGAGGAAGGAGAAATAGTGTTTTTTTCTTATAATTTTTTTTTTACTACATTTTTAAAATTATATTTTTAGTTTAGTAACATAGACACACGTCCTAACATTCATGCACTTATCGTGCCGATGGTAAAATGTTACTTCTATAAAAATTTGTGAGCGAGTAAGTAAGTCTCTCTCGTCTCGCTCTTCAAAACGAGTAGACCAGGTATATTGTTTTCACCTGAGTATACCAAAGAGCTATATATGTTATCGCGTATTAAAAAGGCATAACAATAAATACATCGTAACTATTTATTACCTTAGTGTAAACTCCACACATGCATAGAATAAACTGAATAAATTTAAAAACGTTCTAAGTAACGGTTAAAAAACTAAAAATACTACAAGAATTTAGATGAATGCTACAAATATGACTTATGGGCAGACATGAGTAATTGCTTTTATCAACCACTGCGGACTACAAACTTTATTTATGGTTACAAAAATAGAACTCATTTTATGCGAATGAATCCATAAAGTTTATTCAACATATAAAGATCACCGATAAAAAACCGCCCTGTTCCGTCTCCAATATATAAAATTTTCAATTGAAATGGAGAATTATTTTTTGACGTAATAAAATGTTACCTCGCCTATGGCCTGTTTACCCCTACACATATATTTTTTAAATATTTTTTACTGATAAAAAATCAATATCTTAGTATGTGTATCTAATGTCACCTCACGTACGTCAGTGCAACAAACCCTATCGTCATACCATATTATGACGTATCGTCGTAGAACGACGTGACGTCACGATGCGATACAGCAACTAGCGAATATAATGATACGATGTCGTATGATAAAAATGCGTTATTGCACTTAATAAATAATAGAACTCAATAATAACTTCATATAGTAAGTAATAATAATAATTTTCATATAGCAATAATTTTAATATTAGTATTAAATATAATAACTTAACTCTTACACGCTTGTTGCATGCTCGGTGGAAACTTTCACTTTCCATATGCGCAGCTTTGCGTTATCGATTAGGTACACGCCCCATTCTAGTGCATTGACAGGAGACCTAGGAGGGTAAGGTGAGGCGAGGGCTGTATCATAACACCTAACTGGTTATACTGCCCTAGTACTTCGCTCTATAAAAGTATGAAAACTTTAAACTATAAAAAGAAGCAAGCACAACAAAAAACTATTTCTTTAAAACAAAAAAAAGTTTATGTCGAAATAAATTCAAAGATAATTTATAATAAATAATATCGATTATCATACATACACTTAATTAACATACATACATTTGATTAACATGGTTCCTTTTATTATTTTTTATTTACTATTTTTCACTAATATTTTTTTACTAAATAAGCCAATGTAGAGAGAGATATATGTATGTTATTTTATGTAAAAAATATATCTGCAAAACTGTTAGTTAACAAACAAACAACGTACACCAATTTGCATATAAAATACTATTTTGAAAAATAATGTATTTCATTTGTATATGTATATATATACCTAATTCATTCATTCATTGTAAATGTTTAATATGTCTCTGAGAAGACATAAACGTAATTAAAATATGTATTCAATAATTGCTCAGTTTATATTTCAGTGATTTTTTTTTTATTGTTGTTGTACGAAACAAAATTTTTATTCACATATACGAACTAGAGAATAGATTACAACAAAAAAGAATAATTATTAAATTCACGTACAAGATAACATATTACTTGTACGTTTAACTTCACGTACGGTTTGATCTTGGATGAAGTATATATAGTTAATAAAAATAATATAGATCAAAACGTATAATCGACGGTTTATTGCCTTCCATGTGCGCAGTCCGTTTCTCAGAAGCTATACTCCCTTACGACGCTATAAAAGCTGTGGTAACATGTGCATTTGTGCAATGGTAGTAGCATCAATGATCAATGGTACGTAATCAATTCTATAAAAGAATTACAACAAAATATAAATCACTCACATCTTGGTATTTTTGGTTAAAAGCCCTTGAAATCGCAATATAGTACACACTTTGTATATTATCAGTAAGATTATAGACTAAGTAGGTAAATAGACGGAATACGAGTATACAGAGATTCTCAGATACTTTATAGACTTCTTATTTTACCTCGAAGTTTATTAATGCATGAAGGGACATTATATAGGATATTCAAAGCAAATCTGTTTATACATAATTCTCTAGGACTTTAACTAGTTCAATGATATATATAATTTATTGCAATCGAGTCAAACATTTGATTGGCAGTTTTGCGAGATCCCACATCTCCATGAGAATAGTAACTTTAGACATTTACATCCTATTTACAGTCCACGATATAAAATATTCACAACATAACATTATATCATACTGTATATGACTACAAACAAACAGTTAATTCTGAAATATTGAGAATTCTTATTTAATAATTAATAATACAGAACTTAAAACACTATTAGAAAAACGGTTCTCAGAAAAAAGAAGAAGTAATAAATGTAGAGACGAGTGTTGATGTATTTCAGTTTACACATTGATAATGGCATTCGGCGGAGGGAGGCAGGGTGCGCGGCCGGCGGGCTCGCCTCGTACCTCCGAGCACAGACGTTTGTTTACATCCCGCGCGTTTGTTCATCGTTTGATCTTTATAAATGTAGTAGGTATTTCGAGACTTGCCTGTAACTCGGCCGTTCATTTTAATAAAAAAATACAAGAAAGATTTTTGAGAACGACAACCTTGATAAAATGTTTATTCTGAGGGATCTGATTATGAGCATTTTTTGATTATTGTAGATAATACATGTTTGTTTGGATTTTTTAATAATATTTTAGTGCCCTTTTTTCGTTCTGAGTCCTATATACATATATACTTACTTCAATATACACGTCACAAATTTTATTTAAAGACTAGTTCTGGACGCGATTGTATCACCATACTATAAAAGTTTTATAAAATACGTTTAGTTCTAGTTTTCTTGTAAATATTTTTTTTTTTTTTTATATGGTCTAGGGCAATGCTTGACTACATTCCACCTGATGGTAAGTGGAATGTAGTCTTAGATGGTAAGTCGCATTGCCCTAGCAACCTATTCACTCTTAAATAGCTCAAGCTAGTTGCATTTTACCTATCCTTCATGTTAACTAATAATAAGGTTTTAGCAAACCAAAAATACTAGTACAATACAATACTGAACATAGTTATTAAGTGGTTCACAAACAAACAAACGAACCACTAAATTACTGTTTATCTCATTGTCTTTGTTGCAAATAAACTAACATTTCAAAAGATGCAGTTTGTCTGTATCACATACATAGTTTTAACATACACCTTACAATTACTTATTATTGCCTACTTGAATGGTCAAGTAGGCAATAATAAGTAATTGTAAGGGTAACAGTAGTACTGGTTCTTATATATAGATTTAAAAATTATTTATATTTTACTTATGTTACCTGTACCTTGAATCATCAAATATTCACTATAATTTTAAAAGAAATAATATGTTTTAAACATTCAATTATGATATGAGTCAACCTTAACTAAACAAAACTGTACGATGGGTGCATTTAGGTCGATGTGTGCGGGCTGCATTAGACGGTACTGTTGTGTTCACAAGTTATATCGAAAATTCAATATAAATTTAAAATAAAAATGAAAGCAATCTTTTTTTTTAAACCACAAGTCATATTAATTCTGTAATCGTAATTTTTTTGAAGCCGTTATCAAATTTATATTTTTTTTTATTAAAAATGAGATAACATTTACTGATATACTTTGAACTAGATTTTATCAAAAATTTACAAGATAATGTTTTGGAAGCCCTCAGTTTTAATATTTTGTTGCATATTTTTAATGCTATAATAATTATATTGGTCATATAATAATTATTCTTTCTCCATATAGGGTGGATCGAAGGCGCAATTCCAGATTTTCTTCACACTTTTACTGCATCAGTGACCTGATTTGTTCAATAAAAATCATAACTAAATTTATGAGGTACAATTTTAAATCCTTATAGCGAAGCGAATTATAATTTAAAACTGTGTCTCTGTTGATGTTAAACATAATATAAAGGTTTACAAAACTTATTATATTAATATATTGCTCTGGAATATTGCGTCGTCGTGAATCCTTAATGCCATATTACATTAGCACCCTCACAACCTCTGTACCAATTAATTTATTTATAATTTTAGTTTATATGTTACTCGTAAATTCGTAATGTGTGATAAACCTTGCATTTACTGCCGCAATGACATTAAAAATAATTTTACTCCAGTTACACCGGGAATGTCCGGCATTCAGGATTCACATAACTCGCTGGCATTAGATTACCATCTATAACTTTTGTGAGCAGTAAATTATTTTGCTTTGCGATTTATGCGAATTCTCACGTATTTTTTTTTTTACTTCTATCTGACGTCTACTTGAAAGCACCACTTAAATTATAATTAATCTTGTAACTACCAAGACTCGTTCCACTGTCTCTCGTCGCTTAGCATCTTAAGAGCAATTTAACCCGTCAGCCCTTCGGTAAATCGAACCGAAAAGTGATGATAAACTTCGAAAGCGAACATAGAATATGAATAACACTTAGCTCATGATGTGACCAAAACTTATAGAAGCACCAAATTGATGAGACATTTTTAGAAATTACACACGCTGTATATAATATTAACTATAAAGAAAAAAAACATTTTGTTTGAAACACGTGCATAAAGATTCTAAGAAAATAGAAGCTGGCAGTAAGAATTTATTTCCAAAATCATCCAATTTAGTGGTTTGTTTAAGTTAAAGTGATTAGGTACCGCGTTGTGCGCGTGGGCGACAACAGACGAGCGGCAGGCTAGCTGTACTATGGGAACGATATCAGGCAATTATAGCACCACCATCTCGCACCAACGAATTTAATTCTGAACGTATATATTTTATGAACAACATGAATCAACGCGTTGTCAGTCTCACGCCCGGCGCCGTCTGCGGCTATTTCATAAACAGGAATAGTTACATGACCTTTCAATCGTTTGCTAATAAATATAAATTTGTAGCTGCTGCCATCCCTGTAGGCGATATTTCAATCTTATATGTGTATGATTTTCTTCCATGAATTTAGCTTTAGAATTGTATCGGCCATTATACATGTTTTACACAAAATGCCTAGCGACTTGCGAATAATAGAAAATTGGTGATCATTTAGTTATAACTAATTGAACTATTACTATTAACAGAGAAAATAAAGTTGAAGATTAACCCATTGACCATGTTTATCATATAACTTTTTGTCTCAAGGTGCGGCATCCGTGTTTGCAGGCATGCGAGGCATGCATGGCCAGATGCTGTCTGGGGGGTCTTTAGGGGGCTCGTCCATAAGCTCACTAGGGGGCTTCGGTCACCACTTGTCCCCTTCACTGCCATTGCCCCCCGAACGCAAGCCCCCTACTCCGTTGCCCGCGTTGCCCCCGCCGACGGCCATAACATCAACGCCTGGAACGCCGATAACATCCCCACCAGTCCATTCATATTACGATCACATAATATGAAATAGTTATTGAGCTGTTTTTGGTGCGTATTAAATATTATTTATTGCGTATATTATTCTCCGATCACTATAGATGTTATATGAACACTATAGGACGAATCCTATACATTTATATACATTTGTTTCTGAACCAACTGAACAAAAATTTATTATTTTATAAGTTATAATTTGTATTTTTCAGAGTAAATGGAGAGAGCTGATAAGATGACAAAGTTTAAAAACACAAATATAGAATTTAAAAAATAATTAACTACTGATAAACTGTACAACATTTGTACAACCAGAACATTATATTATGTAATATAATTGCAAGTACGATACCATTGTATTTAATAAATAAAAAATTATAATTCTCATTTACAGTATTTAAGGTTATTTTATGTTTTATATTAATTCCTAAAATAGTTTAAAAACAACATTAGAGGAATGAGTTACTTTGAAAGACAATTTTCTTAATATTTTATATTAATCATTGTTATTATCTTCAATTTTAGGCTTTTTTTGTCATTTATTTTGTTTTTGTCTATTTTTTAATATGTTTATGAGATTTTCGATTTTTTTATTATATTGTATCTAAGGAATATGTATAGGCTAACCCAAATAAATAAATTCTTGAAGTATCTTAATATATATCTTTTATATACATATATAATATGATGTTATTGTAATAGATAATAGGATAAATTTCAGCTGAATTTTATTAAGTGTCTTTCCATATGATATTATTGTATAAACTGTCTTTCTATATTTTACCAACTGTGACCTGTTTGGTTACACTAATTGTGTATTGCCTAATGTCAACCGGTGACCAAAATGTCACTTTTTTTTTCAATTCAATACTGCAAATTTTTTTTGAAAACCGACCTACAATACAGTGGTGACTTACTCTGTGAGAGAAATAGTCACTTTACTTAATATTAAATAGAAATCCTAATGAGAATTCATGTCCAGAGAGCCAACCACATCTTACGAAGGAACATTTAGGAAGAATTACCAAAGATTTAGGAACCTACACCCAACTGATAAAAAGAATTTTAAGAAATGTATATGTAATTTCGGACAAATATCGTTTTGGTTTCTTTTAATTGTCGTATAGAAAATAAAATATACCTATAGAAACACAACCAGATAGTAAGTGGGCGAGAGTAGACCTAAGAGTTAATTTAAGTAAGCTATTTTTATGATCTTATTTTATAACTTGTTATTAAGCAAATGTCATACATACATAATAGTCACTTGCTAGTATATAACAATATTACAAATTTCTATTACACTCTCAATATTATATAATGTGGATATGAAGTAGGTTAAAACTTTTAGTACATAGATTATTGTCCTAAAATAACTTTAGGTAAGGTTAAATCTGTATCAAATAGTATTTTAATTATAAGTTGTTTCTTTTAATAAATTTATTTCATTTAAATAATACTGTTTATTTATTTATTAGCTATTGCCTGTGACTTCGTCCACGTAGACTATAAAATTAATATTTTTATGGCTTGCAACATAAGACATAAAAACATTATTTTCGATTATATTTGACGTATCTACCTCATACGTCAAAATCCTTTAATCCGTTTAAGCTGTAGCAGGAAACATATAAACAGCTTAATTGGCTATATTTCTATTTATATACATATATTTGAATAATATAACACTCCTTCGAAAGTCGTCGGGTAATAAGAAGGAATTTCACAAATACCTATGTAACATTCAGTGAGTCCAACGATTAAAAATAGAATCTCTCGTACCAATCACGTAATCGCCCTGTAACCTTTTTTACGTCACAGACAAAACCACTCGCAAAAGTTAGTATTTCTATAGCCTATGTGCTATTCTGGTACATAAGCTACAATATTGCAAATATTCATGAAAATCCGTTCGGTAGTTTTAGCGTCATTGAGTAACAAACATCCATCCATCCAAACATTCAAACATTTGCACAACATTAGTAAGAAGTAAAATAAGATTAACCGAAAGATTAAGAAAAAATATGAATGCTGCTAATTATTAGTCTTAAAATTCCTATCGCGATTTTGCATTTGAGAGCACTACGACGTTTTTTAAAAGATTCGACAACTTGCATATTACAACTACACAAATACATATAGAAAGACAATTCAGGACTGTAAGTACAGCAAGTTAAAATAGTTTAGATACTTTTATTAAATTCATTTTCTCTGCAAGCTTTTAGGCGCCGCTAACAGCTACTTGTGACTTATGTTATCCTGGTATATGGTTTACAGTCTGTACCGAGTTGTACAAGTTTCTGAATTTCAAAAAATGTCCCTCCGGTCCCTCTTCTCCTACCTACTATTGCTATTACGTAAATTATAAATATTGCAAGTAGTTTTTAATTAAACATGTAACATATTTCATAACTAATAAAATTCTATAAATTTCACTTTTAATACTAAAAATCACTATTAAATATTTTCTTTTAATGACAACAGTTATCGTTAAAGTAATTCAAAAAATGATTGAATTAAATTTAATTGAATCAAAGAAAGAATTAAAAGAACAAACAGTCTTTTGCAGAATAAAATAATACACAAACATGATTTTCCTTAAGTTGAATGAATCAAAAATAAAACCGCCGACTCAAAAAGAAGAGTGTATTTAAGTTTAACCTGTTGATGTCTTAGAATCTGAACTTCCACAATTCACTATTCAATATTACAGAAAGAGATTTTTTTGTTAGAACAAAATCACAGAAATAAAAAATGAAATGTACAACAATATAGGTACCTACTATTACTATACTAGGTATATGTACCTACTATTTTTAGTATTAGCGTACATACGCGGTCTAGCACGTGGTCATTATCGATTTTACTTTACTTAAGTAGTATCAAGAACTCCGTGCTTTTATGTTATCCTAGTATTTTTAAAATAGGAATTATGCCTATCTATGTGATAAATTTATTTATTTAATTTTCTATTTAATATTATAGAAGTTTTCCATAATAAAAGTAATAAATTTGATGATGACCGATCATTCTATTGTAGTTGTTGTTTTTTAACATATTAAAAGAAAAGAGCAATATTATTTAGTTCAACAAAACAACGCATCGCAATGTCGCAAAATAAAAAAAACACAGGAAAGATTTATATTGGCTAAATAGACTTCATCCGCGCTGTACTTACAAGGAAAACAGTCAAATTATGTCGTACAGCTTTCTAAAAAGAGTTTTATAATCCTGGAAGTTGGAACTGCTGTTTTTTATAGATTCAAGTTACCCTATATCCTTTTTCGACCAAGAACGTGCTACATGTTATGAAGATCGGTGATCGGTGATAGGAAACGAAGAGTAATCAGTGGATCAGTGATAAAAATAAATAAACTTATATTCGCATGTAGATATGTATTCGTCCTATAAAGCAATCTTACAAAGCAAATGTTTCTACTAGATGGTGCGAACGTTAAATGGTAAATAAAAAGAAATTTGGTAAATTCATAATTGCTATAGAAATAATTCATGCATAATATTGTACCTAGTTGCTTTATTTGTTGAGTGGGGTTCTCAGTTATTTTATTGCACAATATACCATTACTATTGATGATCCAAAAAATTTTATCCAGAAGAAAAAAATATAGAGGTTTTTGCACCTTAACAGCGCATAACGGGTGTAAGAAAAAGTTACTTTTGCATAAAATACTAATTTTAACGACATACCTAACTTAAAACTTCTAACCATGAGGATCTGTAAACACCAGTGAATTTCACGCTATAGACGGACATCTTTAAAAAGTATTACCTATTACATACATAATACGTCTTCCTAGTAGTACATATCACAATAACGAGATGGCGCTTTCAACCAAAAATTGAATTTTCTCACTTTATACAAGTATATTTTAAAAATATTTATAATTCATATAACTAGTTATGAATATTTAAAATAATATTTCTCTGAACTTTTTATTACTTTATTTAAAAAACTGTACTTTAAATTGGTTTTAGCTGTTAGCAAGTTATTGTTACAGAGTACACTGTCACTACTCACTTGTCAAAATGACACCTTTGCCAAAAGTTTAAACCATATTATGTACATAAATTGTTTATTGTTAATAAATTAAAAAAAAACATTGAATGCGATTTAACTGCTGTAGTATTGGTTATACAAAATTGTATGTATCTCTTTAAACATTAATCCTAATTTCATTGATTGTAAAATATGACATTACCAGATCGCTTAAAGTCTATGTTAAAAGTTTTAAAAATAGCTTCTCTAGTAAGTGGCAGTGTATTTGTTATTGTATATCATCTGCGAGAAACCAATAAACGTATTGATAAAATCGTCATGACGAATGTGCTAGACGTTGAAAAAAAGTTTACTCCTGAATATATATACATTAATGATCCTTCGTATGACGCTGCAATGAAAATAGAGAAAGACAAAGAAAGTTTTAATGCAGTGGGATTCTCCCATATTTGGAAAAGCTTAAAACATTCCCTGGCTTGGAGATTATTGTGGCTCTGCCGTCACGGAAATAATGAGCAAAGGGATTTAGCTTTAGATCAATTAGCTTCTTTTAAAAATAACAAAACCTGGGATTGTTTGAAGATAGCTCAAGCACTTGATAAAAATACAGCTGTACTTCTAGCCCGCACATTTGGCTGTGATTTACGATACTTCTTACCACCTCCAATACATGTTCGAAGAGCGGCAAAAACTTCTGAACTGTTATCATATAAATTTAAAGATATGATTAGTCATGTTCAGGCATTGAATCCTCATAGCTGTATCCAGTACTTCCTATCAAAGTATTTTATAAACATGCAAGATCAGTTGATTGAAGTGGATAGTGTTCCTACAAAACCAGATAATATAAGTGAGAAGCATCTTTGCATATTGTGCCTTGATGCTCTTCATCATCATATTTATTTATTTAATGAAAAAACCTATGATAAAGAATCTTCTATAGCAGCTTTAATCAAAATAGGAATTTTGCCCACACTATCGGAACTCATGTTGAGATACAAAAATGACTCAGAAATAGATTTTGCAGTGCTCAAAATTTTAACAGTGTTAAGCTTGTACACAAATCTCCTAAATGATTTTTATATAAATGGTGTTATAGGTAATTTAGCCAGACTATTAAAATCAAGTGATATTAAATTAGCAAGTTCTGCAGCTGTTTGCTTAGCAAATCTTTCTGGTGAGAATTGTTACAGACCAGGTTTATATTTGTTGCATCCCTTATACCGTACAAAAAACACTATTCATTGTGACACTCTGCTCATTCATGGATTGCGGGGAGGTGTTTTTGTTACTTGGAGACAAAGAGATAAAAAATGTGCAGAACCTGTTGGTATTATTGAAGTTACTGTTTCTGATATTGATTGTGATCCATGTGAAGAGACTAATACCCCTCTTCCTCCAAGATATTTTGATCCTGAAATTCAACAAGTTATTGATGATTTAAGGGAAATGGAAGATGAAGCATTGTTAACAAACATGGAAGTTGTTTTGCATGATATTCCTATCATTGCCAAAAGAGATCCTCTCAGTGATAAAAACTACACAGCAAATAAAAAACGAACAGCCTTAATAGAGGAAAACCAAGACAAATGTAACTATACACATTGTTGGCCTAAAGATTGGTTACCACAAGATTGTGGTAATTTGAGAATACTTGGCTATAACTACTGGAGTAAACTTTCTGAGTGGTTAGAGGGATGTCCTATACAAAATGCAGATATTTCTTGCACAGCAGACGAACTAGGCCCTGCATTAATTGATGCTGGTGTTGGCCAAAAAAATGTAGTGTGGTTGGCTCACTCAATGGGAGGTCTTATAGTTAAAAAGTTGTTAGTAGAAGCAGCTCAGAGTAATGAGGAAAAGTTTAAAAGGCTTTGTCAGAAAACTAAGGCAGTATTATTTTATAGCACACCTCATAAAGGTAGTGCTTTAGCTACAATGCCTCGAGCAGCGGCTGTTATTCTTTGGCCTTCACAGGATGTAAAACAATTACAAGAAAATTCACCACTGTTGCTTCACATGCACAAGGACTTTATAAAATTTGCTGATGTTTTTAATTGGGAAACTATAAGTTTTTCAGAAACATTGCCAACTCTAGTCACAGCTTTTAAGGTTCCTGTTCGTTTTGTAGAGTCGTTTTCTGCGGATTTAGGTCGTGGAGTATTTTATCAGTTACCACTGGATCACCTGTCTATATGCAAACCGGCTACTAGACAATCAATTCTATATACAACAGTATTAGAAGTTTTACAACGAACAACAGAGTGTGAGACTGTACTTAATCACTCTGATTCGCATATCTTAAGGTTACTATATATTTTGTGGTCAGTTCTAACTAACAAAGCAGGCAAAGTGAAAAATACTTTTGAAGATCGTAATGCAAGTGAAAATCATTATTGGATTGAAAAAATATTACTTGATGCATTTACTGACGACATTATTTCGTAATAAAAGTATTTCAATTATTTTAAAAATACACCATAAACTATTACCCAAAATTAAATAGGTTTCTATTGTATGTAATTGTAAATAATTTATAACTATTTTCATCAATACTTGTATGAAAATAGTTATAAATTATTTAAAACCTATAGATTTTTGTAACTTAGTTATTTTTTACTAGTCAAAATATTTCCATTTAGTTACCTCTGGCCACATATATCTGACTAGACGTGGTATTCGCTTAGATATATTTTTGTATGTAAATTGCTTTAATGGTATTGTTAAGTTGGAATTTTAGAGCTCAAATTGTAAGTATTGTATAAAAAAATATTTAAATAAATAAGTACTTAAGTATATAAAATATTTTATTTATTATCCCGAACTACCCTGTTTCAATTATGTAACTATGACAAATATGATTTTTATGAATATAGAGAATTGTTATAAGCTTGATATAGAATTCCAAAATTAGTTGGAATTATTGCAGTCATCAAATCTCTGATCTTGCTCCTTTAGACCTTCACGTCTGTCGTCTATGTGGATACGCAAAAAGTACTAGCGGTAATCGATACTTTCAGTTCGATACCAAGTACTTTCAGTTCGATACCAAGTACTTTCAGTTCGATACCAAGTACTTTCAGTTCGATACCAAGTACTTTCAGTTCGATACCAAGTACTTTCAGTTCGATACCAAGTACTTTCAGTTCGATACCAAGTACTTTCAGTTCGATACCAAGTACTTTCAGTTCGATACCAAGTACTTTCAGTTCGATACCAAGTACTTTCAGTTCGATACCAAGTACTTTCAGTTCGATACCAAGTACTTTCAGTTCGATACCAAGTACTTTCAGTTCGATACCAAGTACTTTCAGTTCGATACCAAGTACTTTCAGTTCGATACCAAGTACTTTCAGTTCGATACCAAGTACTTTCAGTTCGATACCAAGTACTTTCAGTTCGATACCAAGTACTTTCAGTTCGATACCAAGTACTTTCAGTTCGATACCAAGTACTTTCAGTTCGATACCAAGTACTTTCAGTTCGATACCAAGTACTTTCAGTTCGATACCAAGTACTTTCAGTTCGATACCAAGTACTTTCAGTTCGATACCAAGTACTTTCAGTTCGATACCAAGTACTTTCAGTTCGATACCAAGTACTTTCAGTTCGATACCAAGTACTTTCAGTTCGATACCAAGTACTTTCAGTTCGATACCAAGTACTTTCAGTTCGATACCAAGTACTTTCAGTTCGATACCAAGTACTTTCAGTTCGATACCAAGTACTTTCAGTTCTATACCAAGTACTTTCAGTTCTATACCAAGTACTTTCAGTTCTATACCAAGTACTTTCAGTTCTATACCAAGTACTTTCAGTTCTATACCAAGTACTTTCAGTTCTATACCAAGTACTTTCAGTTCTATACCAAGTACTTTCAGTTCTATACCAAGTACTTTCAGTTCTATACCAAGTACTTTCAGTTCTATACCAAGTACTTTCAGTTCTATACCAAGTACTTTCAGTTCTATACCAAGTACTTTCAGTTCTATACCAAGTACTTTCAGTTCTATACCAAGTACTTTCAGTTCTATACCAAGTACTTTCAGTTCTATACCAAGTACTTTCAGTTCTATACCAAGTACTTTCAGTTCTATACCAAGTACTTTCAGTTCTATACCAAGTACTTTCAGTTCTATACCAAGTACTTTCAGTTCTATACCAAGTACTTTCAGTTCTATACCAAGTACTTTCAGTTCTATACCAAGTACTTTCAGTTCTATACCAAGTACTTTCAGTTCTATACCAAGTACTTTCAGTTCTATACCAAGTACTTTCAGTTCTATACCAAGTACTTTCAGTTCTATACCAAGTACTTTCAGTTCTATACCAAGTACTTTCAGTTCTATACCAAGTACTTTCAGTTCGATACCAAGTACTTATGGTATCAATACTGTCGAAGCATAGACTTTTTAAGTATCGATATTTTTAAAAAGCATTTTTCAAAGCAAATGACAATCCAACAGCAAAGTGATCAGATTCGGAAAGCGATATGTGCCTACGACTTTAGGAATGTTCATAAAAACCTGGTTCATGATGAGCGGAAACGATTTGAATAAGGAAACAAGGAGAAAGTTGGATTATATTTTTCAAATCCAGTTTCTTCTCTCAAATCGGATTGGAAAGAGCAAGACAAAGGAGGACATGAAAGCAGCCTTCCCCAGGCTATACAGTTTTTCCTCAAAATATTTGATTGTACCAGCTATGTCATTAATATCTAAACGGCTTTTTTCCAGGACTAAGGCCATCATAACAGAGAGTCAAAATTCATGTCAGACAGCACAAAACTAGATTAAGGATTCTGAAATGTTCCAGACATAAGACCTAAATCATTACATACCTGTTATGATTATAATGTTCTATACTAAAGGTAAATAATATATATTTTTTTACTTTACTTAATGTTAAAAGTAAAATTGGTGTTTAATTCTAATTTCAATTAAGTAAGTCTGAAAAATACCCTAAAAAAGTATCGGAACCAAAATATCGATACCTGCCAGTATCGATTTCGATTCGTTACTTTTTCAGCATCGATACTTTTGATGCGATATTTGGCATCGGGTGGATATCGATACTTTAGAAATTTTGCGTATCCCTAGCATAGAGATATTAAACTAATTCTATGATTCCTAGTCGTCTAATAAGTAATAACTAAAAAGTAAAGGATGCGTAGATTCTTTGTTTAGGATAATATCAGAAAAAGTTCTTAGAGTACATACTAGATGGCGCACATCGAAACTAAAATAAATAAACACACTTTCTACAGGTTTATTTAAACATAATATAATCAAATATAGTAGTAAATAGTATTAAAGTACATTTTTTTAATCGTATAACCTTAAAAAAGAGTTGACAGATTCAGGTTATATATACTTATTTATGTTGACAAGACGATATACATACTAAAATAGGGATAGGTTTGGTGTACTTACAGTTAAAATAATTCTTATTCTATTTATTTGATTTCAATAAATAGTATATTTTAAAGTAATATAAGTTTGGTGCAAAAATGGAAAATAATGAAATCTCAAGCCGATAGATGGCGTTGTCGAAGAGTCCTTCACAGGTTATTTATTGTTGTCTCTCTACATGTCGACTTATAAAATGAATGACCTATTAGAACATTAAAATATTATTTAGAAAACGTCTAATTAGTATATCTATGCTATATTATATTTTAAACTAAGTATTTAAAAAGAGGGAGGCTATAATCAATTGACCCATTATACCTCCTTTGCTAATTTCTCATTAAGAATTTAGTTATATATACCCTGGCTATCTTGTGTGAGTCCATTTTTAATAATAACAAAATAGAAATAAAAAATACCATACATTATGAAACTAGGCAAATTGTTATACCTACTTTAAGTTATATCGAGTATTTTTTTAGGTCGCAAGTTGTGAACATTTTCGTCCGAAATTAAGTAGGTACTTTCCTACTAAATTTAGAACGACCCCGTCAGCTATAAATAAATACTGTTGAGTATTTTTGTAGATGTTTGGATTAATTTAGTCATAGGGAAAAATGGATAAATAAATAGACACCTAGGCACTTCAAGCATTCTTGCCTTTATAAGCAATTACTTATCTCCACTCAAGACGTACCTACGTATTTTTCCTCTTTCACATCACAATTTTAATGGGCAGATCAGTTTACTCATACTTTACTACTAAAATCTAATTTAGTAAAGCTACAGTAATACTCGAATTATTGCACATTTGGTAGAAGATATAAATTTCATCCTGTTTAAGTTGGTCTTGTAGAAAAACTTATTATTGTTGAAATTTTTAAGACAGTAATATAGCTAAGTCACCGAAAACTAAAATAATCTATATTTTTAAAAACATGACTATTTTTAGGCAATATTTTTTGTTTATTTTTTTAAGTGTAACTCGATCAAATGAGACCACGAAGGTAAAATAATAATAATGACATAATTGTGTAAGAAATGTTATCTCTGACTATAAAATATCTAGAATCTCTATGGAATCCAAATATTAGCTTAGGTACATAATTACAATAACTACTTTATAAGTTTTCAGATGTCGTTTTTTGTTTGTTATCTATATTCTATAGATATTTACGTACTTGGTATGTATATGTAGGAATATATACATGTATATATAGAAATATATACATACCAAGTAAAGAAAAAGATCTTTGTGATATTTAATCATAACTCTTAAGTTTCCCTACTTCGTATCATCATCAAAAAAATCTATTTCATTATAGAATCAAGCACAGTCCTAATATTCAGAATTAGGTATATTGCACAAACCATTTTAAAGAAAATCCTTTATTAGGTACTTATAATAATAGTAATAATAATAATCTCTCGTTATTATTTTATAGATTATAATGATACTTTATACGATGGGTTCTTTGTTAAATTATAACAGAAGAACTAATTTTGCCTGAACGTATTTTGATGTAGGTAATTTTGTGTTTGTCATATTATTGTCAAGTCAACCTTTAAGATACTTTTCTATGGGCATATTTTTTTCGTTGCCATTGAAGATAAAAAAACTGGATAGAGCATCATCACATCATAGTTGACTTATAAATGGAATTAACATTTTGATTGACGAAGTCATAAAAATATTTCAACATAGTATGTAGTATGTTAACAAAAATAATTAATTAAAAGAAATTCAGAGTACCATCGAAAGAAATAAAAACGTGACGTGAACCAATAACTCCGCTGACATAATTGACTAATCATATTACTAGGTGAAGCAGAAGCGAGCTGAATACAATCATGTTATTAAAAATCAGGTAAGGCAATATTATTTGAAAAAGAAATAAGGAACTGAGAGTACCTACGTCTTAAGTATGACGGGATGGTTAGTAGATTTTATCGTTCAAGAGCAGGATAAGAAAGAGCGTTTGTAGAACATTCAGTAGTCAAGAAGAAAAGACAACTATTATAATCTGAGAAAATATAATTAAACATTCAATAAATCATTTTATATTAGGGTATCGAAAACTGCAAAAAATGTAGGTAATTAACATTACAAACTCTGTGAAACCTTATATCTTATAAGAAAATATTTATCATAACATTTTGCGAACAATATTATAAGCAAAAAGTGTCGTCGCATGGCACGCGGTTATTATTGATCTTAATTATTTTCTGGAAACTAGCTCTGGATTAAATGTTATAACTTTTCCACGAATGTTTGTTTCATTTTTATTAAGGAGTAACGTTGATAGGCCGAGTTTATAATAACAATTGATCCGGTACTGTAACATTTCCTTGTTTTACAACTTTTATTTGTGTTCAAAAAGTCTACAACTGATCCATATAATTATTGATCCACGCCATATTTTGGTTTTTTGTATCCTTTATATATGCGGAGGAAAGTATTATTAGTATATAATTGAAAAATATAGAATATAACCTAAGTTCAGTATTATACCCCAAGAAATAGTTTATTATATAGGTATCTGTAAAAAATGTTTTTTGTTATGTATTTAAAACTTGCTTGTTATTACTTTTAAATATCCATGACGTTGTGTTTTAAATATTTGTATTGTGACTTCGGTGATTTGATAAAATGTGTTAAAAAAAGCCATAAATTATTATTTTACTTTTAAATAGTAAAATTGATTTATTAAATAGAATTTTTAATTTGCTTTTATCACCCAAACATTTCTTTAAAATTTCAAATCATGATACAAAGTATATTTTTTTTTACATATTTTATTTGCTTGTCAGAATTACAGTAACGGCTTTTTAGTGGAATTTTGTATTTTTTTTATTGTTTAGATGTTTGTCCGTCAAATACTCAAAGTAGATACAGGATGGATTTTTATCGAATTCTGCAAAAACAGACATACTATACTTTAACCGAGTTTTTCACACCTAATTATATCCATCATTAAATCAAAACACAGCACATGAATCATTATTGAAGATTAGATTCTGTTGACTGTGATCTAAATGATTTTAGTTTCCATTGAAGGGACTTTTACAGACCGAGAAGTATTAAAAGACTACCTAAAAATAGATATATATTTAATATTATTAACTATTCTAATAGGACATAAACTGACCTGCACTGTAAGTTTTATAGTCAGAAAAATACTCCTTACAATATGATCCCGAAAACTTTAGGTACTGCATGAAATTTAAATAAATTATTTGAGATAAATTATATAATGATAATAAAAAAGGTTCTACCATTAAGCCTCCCCAAATTCCTAGTGAATTGAAAAAGTAGCGTCAGCCTGTCCGCAGTCACGAGACAACGAAGGATCGATACTAGCTACATGGAGTGGTTACCATGGTGATAACACCTTGATGACCGACTTTACACTGACACCGAATATATATACTACGTTACAGCCTTTGTCGGAATCATTATTTTATTCGCATCCACTAGGAAGTAGAATAAACCAAGCAGAAAAATAATTTTCTTTTATTTGTGTTTGGATTTAAAAATCCTACTCAGGGTTTATGTTTGTATCAGTATCGATAAATGTTTTTTAACTGCATTTCCTTCTTCTGAAAGCTTTCTAACTTCCTATTTTTATTCATATATTCCTAAATATTCTAAAACTACTGGATGTTGTTGATGACAAGTATGTAGATACTTAATTTCTGACTCTTGACTGGGCCTACCATTTGTTTTTTCTTGGTTTGGTTATAAAATGACTCCTAACATTACGAATTCACCATTATATCTACATAGTAGTCATCAACTAATTTTAAACGTATTTGAGATGAGAGGTATTTGATTATAAACATTTTGTAAAAAAAATGTGGGTAGATGTTATTTTTAACCCCCGACTAAAAAGAGAGGTCTTATAAGTTTGACCAGTCGATCAGTGTATCTGTCTGTGGCAAATTTCCGGCCAAACGCGTGGACGGATTTGAAGGCGGTTTTTTTAATCGAAAGCTATGTTCGTCGAGATGGTTCTTATCCATGTTTGATTGAAATAGAAATAGTCGTCTTCAAGATATTGACGTTTAATTCGTGCGGGGGAGAGGTTCTTATGCAATAATTAGCTGTTCCCAGCTGTTTCGCCTGCTATATAGGAAAAAAAGCCTTGTTATGAAGGCCAAAAGGTTTTTACACTTACTTATTCAGGTAAAGTACTTTATTAAAGATAACTGTTGCCCGTGACTGCGTCCACGTAGACTGTAAAAATAAATTTATATGGCTTATGATCGTAGTCATAAAGAATTACGAGCAACAGCTAGTTACAATATAAATCCCTTCATCATAGTGTTATAAGTGATTGTAAATCATCTTAACTCTAAATGTTTATATTTATTAATATTCGTATATATGAAACCTACCTATCTACCTAACCATATAAAAAAGTCTTGAATCATGTTACTTAATACATTTATAATTTATTACATTGTCGAAACTTTCACGTGGTGTCATCCTTATTTTATTAAATATAATATATATTTCTCGTATTAAATATAACCTTTGTACATCATAATATAGGGTTCTAATGCTAAAAGATTTTTTTAAAAATCGGTCCCGTAGTTTCGGAGCCTATTCAATTCAAACATACAAACAAACAAATCTTTCCTACTTAAACAATTGAAATTTTTATGTGTCTGTAGGTTCATTTAGTACAATTCAGAAACTAATAACATAACTTTAAAAAGCAGAAAAAAAAATAAATTAAAAAAACCCCCGATACAAAAAGACCTTTAAACAGAAAAAAAATAATATTATTATGTACTTATTGAATTCGTTGCGTCGGAGGACCGTTCAATAAAGGAAGAAATTAAAATGCAAGTAAGTTACCAAGGCAAATAAAGAAATTACGATATCGAATCGTATAGTCCTCAATGATTAACTTCGTAATATGTATATACATATCAACGTATGTACTACGGTCCTCCGACACAACGAATTCAATAAGTACTTACATAATAATATTATTTTTATTCTTTTTAGATGTCTTTTTGTATCGGGGGTTTTTTAAATTTTTTATTTAATTTTATATTTAAATATCATATTATTATCTCTGCATTAATATTTAAACATGTCAAATAAATGTAGTTACATTTTTTCATAAGTTTATTTATAGCCCAATAAATAATATTATTTCATTGTTACATCGTATTATTGTTATGGACGAATAGAGTTCAATGATGATCATTTGGATTCATACATATTTAAATTACGTAAAATATATATTTATTTTGTATAAATATAAAGTAAAAAGTTTTTTTTTTTTTATATTTACTGACACTATTTTACTGACACTACGTAGACTCCACAAAACCAGACGTTTGTCTTCGCGGTTTGTCGTCTGGACAAAAATACCAAGAAGAGGGAACTACACCAAGAGAGGCGTACTGCCTTACGAACAGCGGCCCCGATCTATAACTCAGAAATGGGCCCAACCACGAAAACTACAGGACTCTACCACCGGTCACAGGAATCGGCTTAGACCAACTAGTAAGAGACACTGGTAGGGGATCCAGGACCGCCAAACTATTCACCGACATTCACTACTGTGGTGTTGCGCTAGATATAGATTAATCTGGACAACGTTTATCTCGTAAAACATCTCCCCACCAAGCACGATCAAAGTTACATCACAGAACTGCAAAACACTTTTTTAAATGATACAGAAGTCTAACATCGAACTCTATCATGCATTAGTTATGCTTAAGTATTGACTCACATGTGACTCATCTTATCATAATGATATCAGAAGGATGTAAACATTTTTATAATTCCTTTTTTCATAAATGTATTATTTCCGTACCTAAGTGCATAACAGTCAAGTACTAATAAAAAAAAATAACATTAAAGTATTTACTTATAATATTACTTTTACATATACCTACATTATATATTCTGTATGTCATGTTAAGATTTGTTCATATATTTACCCGGTAGAAAGTTCTTCTGGGTCTAAGGGAGATCCAGTTTATTAGCTAGTAATTCACCCAATCGGTTCTATATAAATTAATAACTTAAATCTTGGGCTCCAAATTCTGAAATGGATGTCATTCAAGATCTCACCAATTTATTATAAGATTTTAACTTATTTAACTAACAATAAAATATTAATATTCTATAAGATACTAGCTCCTGCTAGCATGACTTTATCAGCTGCTCAAACTAATATGTATTTTTTTTTATTTTCTTTAGAATATAAGTTTTTATTTCGGAGTAAGATATGTACTATATATTATCTGCCACACGTATCTAAGCTATGACCAAAATAAATTTAATCTAAATCCGTCATGTAGCTTTCTATTCAATCTTTTGTACATGTATCTTTCTTTCAATGCTTATTTTATATTATTTTTGTAGATACAAGAGATCACAGACTATGTAACAGAAGGTTATAAATATTGTAAGATGTGTATAACATAAAAGTCTTTAGGATGAAATCGTATGAAAAATATATTTTACGTCAATACAATAGCATTTGTACATAAAAGCTTTTTGATCTAAATATTATAAGATGTGTGATGTAAAAATGACAAATGTGTGGGTAATAAAAATATTGTAACATTACATGTATAACTAAGATAATTTAATTTGTATTTGATATAAAGCATAATCCTGAATCCGAGGCTTCACCTTAAAACCATAAAAAATATCAGGGTAATCTAATAAATCATATTAACTAACGGCCACTTCGCACATTCGCACTACCACGTAATGACATTGAACCATTTGTCAATAGAAAGATTATGTATATTCGATATCAACGGTAAGACAGAATCAACTTAGGCCTAACTATGAAATTAAAAACTAACTTTAATATTATATTTATTTGCATAATATTACTTTTTGTTAACAAATATCTATTGACTTCGTTTTGTGACGCAGTCATCCAATGCAATTCAGAGTCAATACTGATTACTATGAGTTTCCATATAACAATTATTCAGCAACCCAGAAATGATTGAGCTCAAATGAAATTTAAACATAATTTGGATAAAATTAATTATACTCCATTATGTGTTATAACACATTGACGAATTTCAATTGAATTGAATTTATTTGTGTTTAATTATAATGTTATTGAAACATTCGTTTATGTATTTCTATCGAACTATGTAGAGAGGATACTTAGAGGTCTTACTATCTCTAACCGCCGAAGTCGTTATTTATGTAGATCCTGTGATAAGAACAATAAGAAAGAAAATTAGATGTGGAAGAGGGTCACATTTTCACGTATTGTGTAGTTGTGAATATTGTTCATGTTTCAACAATATTCACTACTATACAATACGTGAAAATGTGAATCATGTGAATGAATCAATAGTTATTTCTAGTAGCTAGTCCACACTTATCAGAGTCATGGCATAGCGATATTATCAGTGAATATTTAATATTTCAGGTATATTCAGCATATAAATATTAACTAATTATATTTTCAGTCATTATTTTTTCTACATTTAAACAATTTCGTTGAATGAAGATTAATAATAAGTTAATCATTATTCATTATTTTCACTTTCGTTTGGATTTTTTTTTGGTCAAAAATAACTAACGGAAATTGAGACAGTTGCTTTTGAAGTAGTTTAAAGTTATTGTACTATTCCAATAACATTAATAGTTTAACGTCATTATCTTTATTATATTAAAGATAAGATACTATGACTATTATACAGATTGTATGAGTGCTCACGACTTTAAATGTTATCCATGTGATTGTATACAATAATGATATTTTTAATCGATTAAAGACGAGTCCATTCCCAAACTCTTATACCCAGTATTTTACTAATAGATATTTACTTATAAGTATTAGTCTGTTTCTAACAATATATTAAAAATGGCTATAACCCAAAACTTCTATTCTATTTATGGTATTTTTGTTAATTTTAATGTTCAATGAATTTACAGGTATATAATATTTGACTGTAATGAGTCCAAATGGTAGCATACACGAAACAGGTCATCGATCCCTTTGTGCGTTCAATTGCGGATGACTTGACGATTAGTCGGCATTATTAATTTTCATGTGGATTAATTTTGTTATAATTATATAGTAGTAGTATTACATACGAAGGGTATTTATCATTGTATATAGTGTATATTATATTATATAATACTAGCGGACCCAACAGACGTTGTCTTGTACACGCGTCTTTAATTTAAAAAATTCAAACTTAAAAAATATATATACTAAAAAGTTATCACAATATCTAACTTCATTACATGTACATTTATCATAATTCGACCAATCGATACCGTATGAATATGTAAATAAAGATTTTTTGTTTGAATAAATGAATTTGTTTAAATATTTTTTTTAATTTCACTTTTTACGTAGCGAAGCACGTATCGGGCCGCTAGTAATAAAATATTTTTCTTATTTCTATCAAAACGCTAACTGTCAGGGCAGACTATAATTAAAATATAATATTATTTAATATTTGACATTGCCATGATAACGCAGTCCGTCGGAACCAATGTGAAACATTCCAAAATCACCACCTACTTACACATTAAAAATTAATCAAAAAAACTATTTCCAGTGGACCAAATTGTGTATCTAAGCAATTCTCAAGTCCCCTTGAACACACAAAGAATTTCATAAAAATCGGTCCAGTCGTTTAGGAGGAGTTCAGTGACGAACACACGCACACAAAAAATATATATATAAAGATAATTTACTTATGTATATGTAGCTATGTAGCTTTTAGACTTCTTAAACTTTTCAGTGCTTTAAGGTATTGAAATGTATATAATCTTGTGAAATTTACACAAGTATTCTAACTTTATCCTTTCATACAATTTACAAACAAAGTAATTGTGCAATAAGTAGGTATGTACGGCGAGAAACCATACAAAAGAAATACTTATATTGTGAGACTAGCCTTTCAACTCTTAAATCAATTTTCTCCTAAATAAAAAGGTTAGCTTATATAAAAAAAAAAGAAAAAGTGTAACCAATTTTCAAAAAATAAACATCAGGAAAATATGTGTATTTTTAAGGTTTTCACTTTTAGCTAGTAACTGTAGTAGTTGAAGTTGGAGAAGTGTTTGATATCTTGGTGATGGATATTCAGGAGAGTGAAAAGATGTATACCAATATGTAGGTATAGTCTTTAATGTGAGAAAAATGACCGGAGGATATGTCAGAGTGCATGACGGTAGCGAGAACGGAAATCAAGATGATGACGGTTAACTCTTATTGCAAAAGACTTAAGATACCAAACAAATGCTTGAGGAAATTCAGATCACCCAAAAACAGTTCGTATTTATGTCAATCGATGCATTTTGCTATTTTTCAATGTGTGAGAAATGACGGAGCTTAGTAAATCTTGCACATGCTTCTCGAAAAAAGATTTTTAGTTCATGCTGTTAAAAAAAGGAATGATGAGGTGCTGTGTGACGTAACAAGGAAATATAAAGTAAGAAATGAGTATGAAAGTGGAGTTTTGATGTATCGTCAGCGATATTAAAGACAAGACGTAGTGATCAAAATAATGTAATGAGAACAGTATTAAGTATGAAAATGGAAGAACATACGAGAAGAAGATGACTGAACAACACATAGATGGAATGCCTGAAAAAAATATTTTATTCTATTTTAAGTATGATAGAAGATATAGAGTTCACGCCGCGAGTCCGCCATGCTTTATGAATAGGAACCCCGAATGGTTTCTAAAGTAGTCGGGCAAAATTCCGATTAATTAACGAAATATAGAATATAGACGGGTTAATATATATTTAATATATGGCAAGAGATGGAATGATATAAGTGCGTGGAAGAATTCGATATATAGTGCCAACCTCAAATAATTGAAACACGCTGATATTAAGAACACCATAAAAGTCTAAAGTGGATTAAATGGTTTAGTCTATATCCAGTTCCTTTTGACTGAAAAAGTCCTGGTCAAATTATATTATTGTTAAAATAGTACAGAAAATCATTAGATTTTTGTTTGTTGGAATCAATATTCCTGCAATGCTTGCAATCAGAGCAGTCTCTGGGGGTGTTAAATATTGAGCATATTGAATGTATAGCTCAGAGGGACTTACTAAGACATAATGTTGCAGTCGTAAACGGACGACTAAGTAATAGAGAAAATGTTTCGATTTCGATTAGTACCTAATAATACTGAACTAATGTTCGGAGGATATAGAGTATAGACCAAGAGGACACAGTTGCAGCAATAGCTACTTATTCATTAAATCTTAAAATAAAATTTATCATCCTCAATCTCAGCCTCGGCCATCAGGGGGGCCGTCGCCGGGAACGCCCGTCTGTTTCCCTTGTTGCTCTGATTAGTCCGGTGGCATCGGAAGCGGTACGGGTCGGTGCTCCCTGGGCAACAACGGTTAATGTGATCCTTCGGGTTTGCATTAGCCGTTGGCTAATACTCGGCGCGGTCGGCCATGGGGGTTTGTGCCCGGTTCATGGCTGGCTGGCGGGCAGGCTGCCTTTCGGGGTGGTCTGTCTGCGAGGTGGGCTCGGGCCTTTTGGCCTGGGCACTAAGGGTGGGAGGGCGCAGGCCCTCTCTACCGGGGACAGCAGCGGGGTCGCCCCTGGTTCTTCTCTGTGCGCAGAGTGGACTGTGGGGCGGTCCCGTGGTTGTGTGGGGGGTACGTGGCGGTCTCTTTCTTGCTGAGGGGGAGGCCGTTGCGCTGATAGGGTGATGGCCCGGAATAGTCATCGTCAGGTACAATAGCACTTGACGATGATTAGTCCGGGCGAGGTGGCAGCGGAGCTCTTCCTAGGGAGGGCTTCGTTGGCTGGACCACGTCCGTTTTCGGACGGGGTCCGGCCCCGGGAGGTTGAGTCGGATCGGGACACCTTCTTCGTTGAGGGAGTCCTGATTTGGCTCGGCCGGCTTGGGTGGAGGGCAGGGGAGCCCTTCGCCATTCAACAAGCCCCGGAGTGGGACGCGCTCAAGTCAACCGGGCGCGTCACTCCATGGAGGTGGTGGCTGCTCACGCGGCCTTCCGTCGGAGCAACGCGGTTGTGTGCGCAAGCGTTCCCGTGGCGCTCCATTACGACGGAGAGGTGTTGACCGTCTGGTTTAGTGAGTAAGAGTCTCACATAACCACTTCCATCTTCCCCAGGATGGAGGTGTGTATCCATGAGGATTCCAGACGTTAAAAAAAAAAAAAAAAAAAAAAAAAAAAAAAGCCTCGGCCATCATCATCATCAAGGTTATATAAAATCATCAACTATCTTTTCTTATCAAAAGACTGTTTATTATTATTAAGATAAATAAATAAATTATGTTATTTATTTTACTAATTAAATACAATAATTCAATTGACAAATGCGTAAACGAAGATTATAAACCAAACCAATTTTTTCCGTTATAATTGAATATATTTTAATATGAAGTTTTCTCTAACTACTGTTCTAAGTATTTATGACATATGTGTATGCTATTTCTTGGGTGACGTAATGAGTTGATGTCATACCCTACCACGCCTCGCTGTGTAACACCTTGATCGAAGCTAACTCACTGCAATAGTTTCTCGCTCTATACACACCTTTCATCCAACAAGAAAAAATACAACTCTATATATATATTTCGACACAGTAATTGGCTTCACTAGTGTCTTTAACTTTATATTATATTACACACATGTAACTTATAAGTCTATGTAACCTATCATATGTAACGCGTAGTTTAAAAATATTTCAAATTTTGACCAAAGTTATAATAAGAATAACTGATGTAATTGTAAACTGAATTGTAATGGAGGGTACTTATAATAGGGAACAAATACGTTGTATCAGCTATGTTGTCCGTGAATAATAATTACGCAGTCGTTAATGACAATAAAAAATATTTATAAAAACAGAGAGTATGAGTCAAAATCTTAAATTAAATAAAAAAGTTATTACATATACATTCTCGGGGAATTTATTTTATAAACTATTTTATGGACAAAATAATGACATTTATTTAAATAACAAAAGACTGTTCCTTTATTCTTTTATTATATCAGTCCATCATCTTATTGCAAATACTTTTTACTCACTGCATCTATGTGCGCCATTTAAATAATAATATTTTACCACATTTTTCTGCTAGTGTATACATCTCAAATTTCATGAACATTAAAGAAAGGCAGTGAAAATATTTAAATAGGCCCCATATTATTTTTCATTCACTTTACCCGGAGGACTACGAGGTCTGTGTATTGATCCCAAAATCATTTTGACCTACTTTCGGTTGACACGTTTTCCAATAGACCTCTTCTACAGGGCTGGAACAAGCTTACGTATAATCATTTACCATAAATATTTTACGCCTAGATTTATAAATAGACTATAAAATATGTTTATTTTTTACGTCTATTATTTTATAAATATTACATTATACTATAAAAAATTATTTTATAAGATCTGAAAAGAATATAACACATCGACAGATATTATGATAAAATTCATAATTATACATTTCAATAGTATCCTTATTTTACATAAAGTGAGTAATTAAGTAGTAAGTAATTAAATCGTAGTCGGGCAACCCTAGCTAATATCTGCCTAATGTTACCAATTCAGCAAACTTGTTTATCACGGCCCATTCGTCGAATGTTGACCAAATGTCGCTATAAGCTTTTAATATTTATAATAGCTAAGATCTAGGTAACATGAATAAAAGAAGAAAGATATCTACTTCATTTCCAATTTTATGAACCTTCTAAAGTGAATCCGTAGTAGTGAAAATTAGTTTTTCTTAAGAATAGTTCAGAGGAACCCTATTAATATTCATTTACTTTCATGACACCACTTAAAATTTTTATATTATATTTCGTCTTGAAGCGATTTACACTTCCTGCTATAATTTTTAAACACTCTTCATCAGTTATACTAAACATACCTAACTAGTAAAAGTTTTACAGATTTATTTGCCGCCTTATAGTCCTAAGTGCTTATCCTGAGAGTTTTGAAATGTTCAACTTTGATGAGAGTCGGAAAAGTTGTCTAGCTAGTTATATGTTTCCTTACTCTCACTTTACAACTTTTATCTTAAGTCATGCCCTTTCTAACAATGTAGAATAGTGAGAAGTTTAATATCACCTTTCGATTTACAGTTCAATGACACTTTTCTTTAGAATGTTTTTTTACTTGGTACCCTTTTGAATTTTCTCTAATAACCCTGTTTCATGAGTCATGAAAATTTTATAGTTCTTATTTGTTTTGCTTATGGTATCAACTTAACAAAAACGACACTCTGCATTATCAACTTTTATAACCTGCTACCGGAAGTGAACACACGTGGCGTTTTTGGATTGGTGAAAACGATCAAATAGGTTCTGAACATTATAATCTAGTAAAAGATATTAAAGTCGATAATCATTCAAATTTAATTTTTTTAGTCACTTTATGAACTTATTGAAACTAAAAAAACAAAGCGCGTTGCAGTTCTTGAATGTGCAGACAAAGGGGTTGATTCTGTGTTATGGGGATGAAAAATGGAGTTTGTCTGAAAATTGCTAACTACGATCACATTTTTTATAATACAAATATTGAATGAATTATTGCCTACAAATAGTTTATTGATTACTGTAAACGAGGTTTCTTATATGATGATCCAAGTATATATATATATATATATATATATATATATATATATATATATCATTAAGTAGAATATTTACCATTGCTCTATGATATCTATGTTTATAGAATATTGTATACACTAGGGTATTGGATGCCGTTGCGTAACGAATATTACTACACTCATAATTCGGTTGAAGGACACTATAATAAATAACCGAATAACTGAAACAAAACGAAATCAATTTATTACACATACAAATTTATTTCTATAAGGTCTTCGACTCTCAGTTCATTCTATAAAACGTTACGTTATTGTCAACCTTTACATGAGTTAGATTATAAACTTATTAAATATATATGCCAAGGTATGGTTATTACTTACTATATACTTATATACTTAATATACTAAAGAAATTAAAGTATTACCATAGCTTTATAAAAAGGGATCTCTGTTGAAACGTGCGCCGCCTACTGATCCGCCCATTAAAACTGTCATGTCAAGGAGAAAAGTTACTTCGTGAGAGGAAATACTTATATCCTTATATAAGCAAGAGTCTCTGAGGTCTACTATCAACCTACCAAGGTCCTATAACTAAGCCAATACTCTACCACCCCTATAAAAATATACGGATCTGTAAAGTAACAATACAAGAAATCACGGTATTACATGCCTTTATTAATTTTATAGATATAAATTTCGTGTTATTTCTATAGATCATTACAAAAACTAACCTTACTTTTGTCTTAATGTTCTAACGGAATAGATATATATCAACAGTTGTTATTATTACAGGTTATTTATTTATATAATTATAAATATATATAACTATTGAACAAACGACGGCGTGATGTACTAGCAGATACTCGCTGAAATCTGGAGCATTTCAATCACGTTCAATTTAGCGTTTAACCTACACTAAACTAGTTAACTATAGATAAACGTGGCTATTACAAGTGAATGGCAACCTTAGGTGAATGCAATAAACCTTTATATTTGACTGAGCTCTATATTTTATGGAATTCAGCGAATGATCGGAAACAGAGGGAATTCAACGTATTAGATACATAGTCCGCATTAAATTGATGTCCGTCAGTTAAATTGTAGTGTGAATATTAATGTATTTCGAAAAATATATAATTTAAGATCCTAAATGAGGGTAACCTCATGATAAAGAAGGGTAACATCATGGTAATCGTGAAAACCTGTACGTATATATTTTTTTATTGCAATTTCTTAAATGTCTAGTCTTTATGCTTTTAGCACAGAAAGTTTTAAACTTTTAAAATCGATTTTTACGGTTAAGTTGTCTAACATTAACAATAACGTTAGATCTAAATTAAAGTAAACCTTTATAATTTAACGAAAAACTATTTCCGCTATATCATGTTAGTTTTAGTGGAAAATGATTTTAAGATATGTGAATCTACGTAACATACATACCTACATATCTTCACACCTTTTTAAATTGGGATAGGCTGGGATAGTGCAGTAGACATCAGAAGTCAAGGCCACTCCAGCCACACCTCCATTGCCTCTTCCAAATTCATTAATCTCTTAATACTCTTACTGCTTATTTTGAGGATCTTCAGTAGGTTTACTTTTACTCTCCTATGTAGGACATGTTTGTTTGAAACTTTGGCGAGTTATAATTTATTATGAAAATTCGATTAATAAGCCTCTTATTTAATCTTCCAGCATTATGGAACTACGGTGCATCGTAGAAATCTGATTTGAAAACGTTTTGGAAACAACAAAACTTATAATATTAAACTTGGAACCTTGAATTTTATTAGTTTTTATGGACAAGAACAGCCTTCTAAGTCACCTGCATACCGCTGGGACAACCACTCTAAGTAAGTGTAGTGGCTTCGGTTTGAAGGATGTAGAAAGAAGTCGTTGTTCTTTGACTGCTGATAGGAAGAAATCTATTAAAAGTAATACATCTCATTAAACCAATCTCAAAAGAGGAGATTCAGCACAATCTGCAGTTTGGATCGGGAATTGATTTTGATATTTTACATAAGCACCTTTGCGTAAAGAAGATTGTTTCACGTAGGGTACCCCTCAAACTTACCGATGCTCAGAATCAGTTCGTATTAGTAAACATGGTTTTATAAATATGATAGAGAAATAAGGCTTCAATCAACAATATGATTGTTTGTTGTATCAATGTTTGGTTGTCAGTTTTTTTTCTTCAACAGGTTATTTAATATCTATGTCCTTAACAAACCAAAGTAGAACATTTAAGAATGGTACTCTAATAAACGTTTGCCAGAACATTTGGTTTCTGCAGCAACAAGCAACAAGAGATGTATTTTTAGACCCTACACCGGTTATCTTTTGAGTCATCTGCTATACCCCTTAATTTGACTCTATATGAATTCTTCTGCATCAATGAAATTAAAAACTAGCTCAAGGAGATGCCGTTTATACTGCCTAATGCGCCCTCTACGTTCGAGTAGGCTGATGAGGAAATCCTGTTGCCGACAGGAAAATATGCGTACAATACTAATACAGGTTCAAATTGAATTTGGAACTTTAGACACTGATAGTATTTAGGTAAGCAATTTGAATAGATTAAATAAAAAAAAAATATAATCTATACAAATCATTAAATTCTTTTTTTAAACAATTAGACAAGACTTATAACTGTCCTTGGGATGTATTTACCTTTAGTCCATTGAAAAGGTTGTACATCTAGGGTTGAGTCCTCTGAAAAACGCACGGACTACTGAGTCACTTCGGTATGATAGAGGCAGAAACATTTAGTCAATTCTATATGTCAGAGGTATAAACAATTTTATAATATTTTTAGGTTTATATTTATAATATGGTTTTACCTTTCCTATTAATTTACATTTTATTGCTAACCATGCATGTATTTGCTTGACTACATTATAGTGTCTTCTGGAGTATTGGTTGTCTGTTAAAAATGAACAACCCCCTGTTATAGGTTTGCAGTGTATAATAACCTTAATTTATCTATTATGGAATCTTTCATCTTTATTTTTGAAACCAAAAAACTTTCTGTTTCTTTGTATAGCATTTCCCGGAATAATTATGCATTTGATATTTCTTTCTCTATGTGTTTTTGTTATAGTGATTTTTATTATGTTTTAGTTTTTGCCCACGGATCCGTTACTAGTGCACCTATTGACTATTAATATATTCTTTCGTATGATCGTATGTCTGTCGCTGTTAAGTTTAATATAAGCATTTACATTTTAGCGTATATAGAGTAATTTATTAAAAATGTATTGAGAAGTAACCATAAAATACCGATTTAAAAAAATTTGTTTTAAGTTACAAATAGCCCGTATAGCTCTTTTTTTGTAAAATAATACAAAATTACTTGCGGCAGCGCGACCCTATAGTAAAATACCGTAAGACAAATTACTGTGAAAATAACAAAAATAAACGAGTCGAGCCGTATTAACGTCTGTTAATTGTCTTACTTTTTTAATTGCAAAGACGGCTGACCTGAGTTTGCCTGCGAGTGTCGAAAGATGGGGGTGCCACTGGAGCTTTCTATCTAAAGCTATACCTAAGAAAGTTGTTGAGTCAGTCAGTTCTAACACTTCATTGTTAAAGAGTAAACTACAATTTTGACTTCTTATTTTAGGATGTGTAAATTCCATAGTTTAGAATCCATGAGCCTCATCCATAATCCTCGTTAGACAATGTCGTCTTTTCTTCTTGGGTGTGTATCAAGTGGAGGATATTTGGATGGGATCATGGTATTTTTGATCCTGTGAAACTTACCACTCTTAGAGACTGCACTTGGTTTTTGTTTGAGTAGATACTGGGGTACACCTTATAGGCCTAGTTTTCTGACTCTTTGAATCCCATAATTCAAAGCTCGAAATTCAAGGAAGGCATTTATGGAGTGATGTGGTCCCTCCACTAGACGGAAACGAGGCGGACGGACTAATCCCATTATTGCCCATGTTCTTGTTTGAGGTTTATTTAGTGGATTAGAGTGTTTTTCTTGTAGTGACTTTTATTTCCCATCGATGGTTTGTTGATCATCTGTGACTATTTCTTCTGTGTGTAAGTAATCGTCATTTAATTTCATAAGCGTACCTGATTTAGGTGCCGTAAGAGCTTTATGTACTGGGAAATTGTTAGTTTTACTTTTCATACATCTGTATATCTTTATATATATATTTCTTGTGTGCTTGTGTATGTCACTGAACTCCTCCTAACGACTGGACCGATGTTTATGAAATTCTTTGTGTGTGTTAAAGGGGACTTGAGAATTGTTTAGATTCACAATTTGGTCAGCTGGAAAATGGTTTTTTCATTAATTTTTAATGTGTAACTAGGTGGTGATTTTGGAATGTTTCACATTGGTTCCAACGGACTGCGTTACTATGGCAATGTCAAATATTAAATTATATTATATTTTAATTATAGTCTGCCCTGACAGTTGCGTTGCGATAGAACTGAGAAAAATATTTTATTATTGTGTTATTTTCATCCACGTGCTGAATTAAATATTAAATCAAGAAGTACTGAGTTTGTAAAGAGCTTTGAAGTGTGCAGAAACAACTATACATTTTGCGAATTTATTACGGATCCAAGTAAGTACATTTCTTTTAATTTTTTATCATTATTTGTTGTTTTTTGTCTACAATCTGCGTTATTAATTTCGCTACGTAAAAAGTGAAATTTATTATTATTATTATTTATTGGTTTATCTGAAACTTATAATAGAAGATTCAGAAATTAGAAAAGAGGCATGGATTGAAAAAATATGAAACCTTTAAAGTTTACTTCTTAAAATAGAGTATTACATGAAATGTAATAAGTTTAAAATTAAATAACTTCGTAAGTATTTGAAAATAAAGGCAAGTGAGTACGCTTGTAGAGTAACTACTTTGAAAGTCTATTACCGGATAAAAAACCTTCAAGTGCAGAGAAACATCCTCAATTTTTGCAACTTTCAAATTCAAAAGCTTTTTGTTACATGGATGTTTCGTTGACGTATACTTTGAACACCTAAGAGTCAAATATTACTTAATATACATATACATATAATAAAATGGTTACTGATCGAAAACTATACATGGAAAATTTAAAAAATAATGATGGGGAGCCTTTATAAGAGCAAAAGAACACAAAACAATGGTTTTTCTTTTTGTCTGTATGTTTATGCACTCTAATCTCAGAAACGGATTAATCGATTTGGATGCAGTTTTCGGGAATATATGGGATTCACTGTACAATTTGTGTTGTATTTTATTCCAATCATTTATCTAATAAAGTTAATAATCACTTATTTTCCTACTATTGTGATAAGACATTTTTTGAATCTATTTTTTTTTTATATTTCAGGTAAGAACAGAAGTTACGTATTGATAGTACGTATTAATAGTAAATATTCATAGTACATATTGATAGTACGTATTGATAGTAAATATTGATAGTACATATTGATAGCACGTATTAATAGTAAATATTGATAGTACAAATTGATAGTACATATTGATAGTACGTATTGATAGTAAGTATTGATAGTACGTATTGATAGTAACTATTGATAGTACGTATTGATAGTAAGTATTGATAGTACGTATTGATAGTACGTATTGATAGTAAGTATTGATAGTACGTATTGGTAGTATATATTGATAGTACATATTGATAGTACGTATTGACAGTACATATTAATAGTACGTATTGATAGTACGTATTGATAGTACGTATTGATAGTAAATATTGATAGTACGTATTGATAGTAAGTATTGATAGTACGTATTGATAGTAACTATTGATAGTACGTATTGATAGTAAGTATTGATAGTACGTATTGATAGTACGTATTGATAGTACGTATTGATAGTAACTATTGATAGTACGTATTGATAGTACGTATTGATAGTAAATATTGATAGTACGTATTGATAGTAAGTATTGATAGTAAGTATTGATAGTACGTATTGATAGTACGTATTGATAGTATAAATTGATAGTACGTATTGATAGTATAAATTGATAGTACGTATTGATAGTAAGTATTGATAGTACGTATTGATAGTAACTATTGATAGTACGTATTGATAGTAAGTATTGATAGTACGTATTGATAGTACGTATTAATAGTAAATATTGATAGTACGTATTGATAGTATAAATTGATAGTACGTATTGATAGTAAGTATTGATAGTACATATTGATAGTACGTATTGATAGTACGTATTGATAGTACGTATTGATAGTACGTATTCATAGTACGTATTGATAGTACGTATTGATAGTAAGTATTGATAGCAGTATTGATAGTATAAATTGATAGTACGTATTGATAGTAAATATTGATAGTACATATTGATAGTACGTATTAATAGTAAATATTGATAGTACATATTGATAGTACGTATTGATAGTACGTATTGATAGTAAGTATTGATAGTAAGTATTGATAGTACGTATTGATAGTACGTATTGATAGTACGTATTGATAGAAAGTATTGATAGTACATATTGATAGTACGTATTGATAGTAAGTATTGATAGTACGTATTGGTAGTATATATTGATAGTACATATTGATAGTAAGTATTGATAGTAAGTATTGATAGTACATATTGATAGTACGTATTGATAGTAAGTATTGATAGTACGTATTGGTAGTATATATTGATAGTACATATTGATAGTACGTATTGATAGTACATATTAATAGTACATAGTCCTCCCGTCAGGGAATAATAATATACTTTTCAATAAAAAAATACATATTTGAACGACTCAGTACTCAGTTCTTAAACAGATCTAAGTAAGTAATGTAATATGTAATGTACACGCAAAACACGCAAACTTTACATGCCGGAATTAGTTGTAACTTAAAACAGGTATCTTTATCGAAATCGAAGTCGCAGGCACAGCTAGTGTTGTATAAAATATAAAAAAATAAAATAAAATCGATTTCAGATAACTAACATGATCCATAAAAATTTGTTTGTAAAAATTACCACTAGGCTTAGTAAGTAATTAAATAATTTTCAATAATTAATTTTTAATAGGGACTTGGTTTTCCTCAGCATGAAATCGATCATTGTACCATCACCATTGCTGGCTATCTCATTCAGTGCGCTGTGGACGTTGCGCACGATAGCTTCGAAGCTCTTAATGTCTTCATCGCCTTTAAGGCTGTCAACCACTATGTGGTAGACAGACAAGGTGCTTGAAATTAAAAACTGTCTTAAGAGGCACATTGTATAGCATTATTGGGGGTACAACACTTGGACATTTATTTGCAGCCCCAAATACCATAAATTGTGACATTTGGTATTGTACAATAAACCATGAGAGACTGCGAATTTTTCACAGGCACTAAGTAAAGCTCTCAATGCGCTGACCGAGGCCGCTAGCAGAACCATGTTTTCCGCGTAATTAATGTCGTTGACGCATACTCCACCATTATGGCAACCGACACGTATACTGTTGAGCTCCCGGATAAGCGCATCTACATAGAAGTTAAAGAGCCTTGGAGAACTTAGGCCTCCTGCTTTACCCCGCATTCCATCCTATATGGCTCGGAATACTCGTTTGCCAATCTCACATAGTTCACTTGATTACAATTCCAAAACTTAAGCAAATCGTTGTAGCCATCCGGCAACTCTACCCGTATTTCAACTAACTTACGCCACAAGATGTCATATGAGACAAGATCGGACGCTCTGCTGAGGTCTAGAAAACAGACATACACAGTGTGCTTCAGATTCATGACTGCCGTTTCTGTTGATAAGCCTCGAATGAAGTCGTGCTGTCCATCGTGAGGCTTATAATGGTTTTCAAATATCGAGTTAAGTACACTGTCACAAATCCGAGCTATTGTTGTCGCCATAGATATTAGTCTGTAGTTAGATGTTCATGTATCTGACACATCAACAGTGCGGTTTTTTATAACTGGTACTACAGTGGTTCTCATCAGATCTATTGGCATGTAAAAATGTGGCAACGCATTCAATGGCAAATGAAAACATTCAATGGCAACGCTAGAACTCTAGGTAAATGAACCCCCGCATACTTAAAATGCTCAATACTAAGACCAACATTTCCCGGTGATTTTTCAGAAACCATAGTTTTTGTAATATGTGTAATGGTATCAACACTCACTAAATTTAAATCACGCTTAGCCTCAGTATATTTGCTTACTGTATCGATGTATGTTTATTATGTATTATTATTGTTAATCCTCTATCTGCATAATTTCTTGTAAGATTGAATTGTTTAAGGCTGTTAAGCTTACTAAATCTGTAAATGTTCATTTAAAAAGGTATTCTAGTTATCTAATCTATGTATTTTTTCATTAACTCTTTAAATATTGTGAATATATTAAATATTTTTATGTATCATCATTTATCTCCATTTTACCTTTGAATAAATTGTTGTGTTTGTAATAAACATGGCTCTGTTCCTTTATTTTTCCTTAAATTCTTTAAAAAAATACAAAAAATCATTTTATTATCTGTAGCAATTGTTTTTGTGCTTTAAATATTGTATTTAGTATTTGTTAATAGCTGCATATAATTTGACATGTATGTAAATGTATTTAATGTAAATTCCCGTGTGTTGTGTGTATATCCTTTTTCTATTCAATCGAATTTACGCTCTTGAAAAATAGCGCGTGTTATTTTTGTGACGCTAGACCTAAAATTTCCTGAAGTCAGGATTAGAATCATTACAGTTTTCCACTTTTTTCATGACGTGGTGAGGTAATTCAACTAGTTTGTTATCTATTTTATATATCTTTAGAATGTCAATAGCCAATAATGAGGTACGCTTTCAAACGCCTTTTAATCGTTCCTTTTTAATTTAATTGTTCTTGATTTTATATTTCTGTTTCTGTTACTAATTGTTCTTTACAATACCTAAATACTCTTCAGCTATAATATTATAGATATATTGTTAGATTTTATTTATTGTATCAATGGAAGATATGTAATTGGACGATATTATGTAATGTACGGTGTATCCGTTTCTTTTGATTTTAAATTGGTATTTTCTGTCGTGAAAAGTTCAAGTGTGCTGTCTGAATCTTGAATAAGCACAATAAAAGTATCTGCTACGTATTTATGTGTCAAGGTGAAATATTCTAATCAGTAGTTATTAATTTATTCCGGTCAGGGTTTCCAGTTCAACTCTCTCTCTGTTAACTTTTATTTCTTTGGCTGTTTTGTTGGTTATAAATTCTGGCATGAGTTCGACATGATGTGTTGGATCAAATGTGGTAAAAATAGGCTGCAGTGTCCTTGCTGCAACACGAATGGGTTAATTCATGCAGAGTAGACTGGCCTGAAGCAGTGGCCGAGTGCCATGGTTCGCATAGATAATTTGCGCGCACAAGCGCCTAAAGCCTATTGCCATTATCTCCCAGCTCCATAAAAATAAATAACAATACTCTCTCAAATAATAGAGACTATTATAAATCGCCAATATATAACCGGAAATATGACTTTTGATTAAATCGGTCTGCGGGTCAACTTTAATTTTTTATTGTTCCTATCCCTTTCGTGGGAATGGAAGGTCGCTATTAAAAGTAAAGGAGATGGTCTTTTCCTTAATAAACTAAATCAGTCTTCCTATATATTTTTATAAGATATTATCTACTTACTTGCTCATGAGTGATGTAACTGTTGTTTTAGAATAAGGTAATATTTTTAATTGCCGTAAGTTGGGGTGAGTGACAGTTACTTTTTATTACATCAGGAATTTACTAAAAAGGGGTCCATATTTTTGTATATTATTATTATTAGTATCAGATGTTTCTGTGTTTAAAATTTGTGTTGTTATTTGTTACGTGGCTTTTCATGATAGTGTGAGTGTTGATGTCGTTTATGTGTGTGTATTGTGAGGAACACCATGTTGGGTTATACACGCTGTTATTTATTGTTGGCGCGTAAGTATATTGCAGGTCGGGGGTCACGTTACTATTATTCAAAGTTTGTTTATACTATTTATTTATTTTTTATCCATCTCTAGGTAAAGTTTTGTGGTTATCTGATCTGCAAATCTATTATCCAAAACTATACTATGTTGGTTCTGGTAAGTATCTATAAGTTTAGAGTAAGTGTAGAGTTCCTGTAAAACAATTCTGCCTGTATTTTGAGTAGGTGTGTCTATGAGTCCTAACTCATATAGTTCCTTAGTCACATCGTCCGTCATCCAAAACCTAGGAAGGGGTGGCACCATTCTATTCTTCTGGTGCCAATGACTATTCGTATTAATTATAATTAGTTGTCGGTATTTTGACCTTATATAATTAATTATTTAAAAATATCAGCTTTCATAAAAGTTCAGCTTAGAATTTATGGTTGTTTTTGCTGTTGTGGTCTTAAGACTTGTTTTAATATTTGTAAATATACTTAGTCTGGCCATAAATAATGTTACAATTAAAAATAAAAAAATATTGCATTTGAATTTGGAATCAGTCATTTTTATACGATTGTTCATTGTGTTTTCTCATTTTGGCGCCAATACATTGTGCAATATTTTGCGATATTAAAATGGAGTGGGGTGATAAAGAGAACATAATCGCTGAGATTGTATTTCACAAAGTAGGTATAGAGCCACATGCAATTTTTAAAACTCTCAATACACTTGGTATTAGTCAAATGTTTGTGTACCGGGCTATTAATAGGTACAATCAGACTTCCTCTGTTTGGGACAGAGAAAGATCTGGCTTTCCACGTAGTGTTCGTACAAAAGGTAGTCAAAGCAGTTAGGGAAAGAATTCAAAGAATTCCTATCCGAAAACAAACGATTTTATCTCGGGAAATGAAGATAGCACGTAGAACCATGTCGCTTATTTTAAGAGATGACTTAGGACTTGCAGTCTATAAGAGACGCACTGGTAATATTTTAACCGATAAATTAAAGATGAATAGGGTGGTAAAATCGAAATAACTAATGAAGCGGTACGCAAAGGTAGGTAATAGAAAAAAAAAAATTACGGTTGAAAAAAAAATTGAATTGAGCAACATTTTAACAAACACAATGACCGTATTTATGCTCAAAGCTCTAGCTCTTCTAAAGGAAGCTTCCCCATTAGTCAACAGAGTGCAACGACGGCATTATCCGACTTCAGTGATGGTTTGGTGGGGTGTTAGCTATGAAAGAGTGAGTGACTGAGCCATATTTTTGTGAAAAAGGTATGAAAACATCGGCACAAGTGTATCAAGATACAATTTTTGAGAAGGTAGTTAAGCCCATTAATAGCACCATGTCCTATAATATCTGTCATAAAGCTCGGTCCACGCAGTCTTGGTTGGAAGCGAACGTCTCGGACTTCATCAGAGCTGAAGACTGGCCGTCATCTAGTCCCGATCTTAATCCGCTGGATTATGATTTATGATCAGTTTTAGAGAGTACAGCTTGCTCTAAACGCCATGACAATTTGGAGTCCCTAAAACAATCCATATGATTGACATTAAAGAATTTCCCTATGGAAAGAGCGCGTGCTTCTATAGATAACTGGCCTCAACGTTTAAAGGACTGTATTGCATCCAATGGACACCACTTCAAATAAGCTTTTATATTTTTTATTGTTTTATACTTGTGTATTGAGCTAACACACTGTAAAAGTAAAAAAAAATATTTGCAATTATTATTTTTTTCTTTTATTAAGTCGATTATGCAAAGATTATCACAGATCTAGAAACAACTTAAACCATTGACTTAAAAAGTACAAAAAAAATGGTTTCTTTACAATAACTACATTCTAAAAGAGTTTAAACATAATATTATAATGATCTTTTATCATATTATATAAGAACAAACAAAAATTCACTAAATGTTTTGAAAGCGTCCACAGTGACGTTAATAGATATGTATAATATTAAAAATAAATGTGTTAATAGTAGACTTTAAATATTAAATAGTAGGTACCAATATCTAACTCCACTCTAAATTTCAACACAAATAAATATGATTATAGTAAGTTATTCATTAGCAAAAGGTTAGCCGTATTTATCTTATGATATCGTATCGCCACTTGTCACTTGCTAGTACTCGTATATCCTTGGCCTAGAAACAATCCCATGTTGAGGAATGTATGTCCAAATCAATGACTTTATATTTGAAAATATTTAATATCAATCACATCCTATAACCTCATGGAAAATGTTAAATTACATAGCAATGACCCGATAAGATATTAAATTAGCTGTCAATTTAATAAAAAGCCAATACTTTTTAATTAGAGCGGAAACCAGGCTTATACCTACCGCATAGAGTTTTTGCTAAACATTAGCATGTCTGATGGATGCCACCCATATTGCACAATATATTTAATCGTAGGTTATTCAACATACATCTCACCAGAGTTTTTGGTTTTAGAAACAAGTTCATCACATGAAAATATAAGTGTTTGGACAAAAGTATTAAATATCTATCTCCTATGGAATCTTACGTGAATGCTTCATCGAATTACTTCAAAGAAATTTGTGCATTGAACTTCGGGATTCCATCTCGGGAAGTGACAAAATATTCGTATAATAAATGTCTTTTACATTTAGTATTGCTGCATGGATAAAATATATTGTATAATGAAATAAATATCCCCTATTGGAATATATTATATAATCTCAACAAAATGTATATACAAATAGGCCTTAACTTTCAAATTGAAATATAGATTCTCAGCGGTATTCAGATATTTATACAGCTTCTTAATGTCAGTCTTGTCTTTTATATTCAAAGCTCATTAAAGATTTCCAACATTTTATTAATAGATCTACTTCAGCGGCTATCAGGTTCTAAAAACTAGGTCATAGTTTTATGAATGCGCAAACGTTTACCCACTAAATTGGGCATCTTTGTTCTGTAGGCGCTGGTATGGTATTTATATTGTAAACTAGACAACCGCATTGGAGAAATGCCAATGTATTCAGCCATTACCTTAATCGTATTTCACTTAAAACTAATTTAATTTTAGATTATTGGATCACTTTTGATTTTATAAGCGAAGTAAATTAATATGTTATATTATAAAATAGAAGATCAATATTTTTTAAATAACTATCATTATCGCGTTTCTTTATTGAGTGTGAACGGTAATTATTGTTATGAAAATATTACCAACCATATGAAAATTGTGTAAAATCACTCGGAAGCCATAAAAGAAACTAGAAAATTATGTTGCATATGATTATTTTAAACACTGAAATTTTAGTACAGCTCCTCAATATTTGCATTGAGCGTGTGTCATAAATATCATATTTTTTTAACAATTTATGAATTAGTAATTTTTTTTAAGATTTTTTATGACCACATAAATAGATAACGAGGAAAGAAAGAAAGATTTTGAATACGCATTTAGTTACATTTTTTATAAATGTTTTAAATACAATTTTATATTAACGATGTTAAAATTAAAGGAATAAAATTTTTATATATGTAATACATAACCCAAGCCGCACCTGTTAAAATCAGCCATATTTATTATCATACCTAAGAGTTCTAAGTTGTATACAAACATAAGAAAACTATTTTCAAAGAAGAGACAACTCTTCTCACGTTCCTGTACGCATCAGTGTACATTGTTAAGTTTCCATAATATATTATTAAATTCTATTTTTCCTGCTGCGTGCGAATTTTTATTGTGGATAAAATGCAGTACATTCCTATGTCTTTTATTAAAGATAAAACGTAAAATCAATTTTATTATATCAGTATTTTTTATTTACTTGTTGCTGGTGATACATAAAATAGTGAAGTGATCTAATTGTTGATTTTAGTGTTTATTATTTAAAAAATATATTCTGTGTAAAAAAGTAATATACAAATAAATATATAATTTAATTCATAATAACATACAATTATACCATCGTTAAAAACTTAATGGTGTACCTTATTAATAATTACTTTTTGCAAACGTAAAAAATATATTAGCTAGTATAAAATGCCATAGAACAATTACAAAATAATTATAACTATAAGGCGATAGATTGCACTTAGAACAGAATATTGCATACAATGTAATGTAAGAAATATTATTTCCTTAAGGAAAACACGACGGCTTTATCTCTTCAATAAATATATTATGTCATACCTACTTATTTCCAAAATATGTTTTAGTACAACATACAAAACAATTTACATTATTACAAATATTTCGATGTTTGCTCTAATGAATCTTTGCTTCCGTTTAATGAACTCCATAAATTAGGAAGCATATTCTTTAATCGTGTTAGAATTCTTTAGTGGTGATGTGTCGAGGCGAGCTAGGACGCGAGCATGTTTGACGTTGGTGGGCGAGCTACAAGGTCAATACATACTCTGCTTGAGCTATGACGGCACTGTGACCTCGATCATAACAATATATTTCTGGTGTACAAGCCTTTGGTTCTAACGCCGCCTCATTAATAAAGGGCATACACAGAAGTCTGTATAAGTATAATTAATGTATTATTTGTTGGAACGTAGCTAGGTAGGTAACTAATGTGAAGTTTCGAGAACGTCATATAGGTCATAGAAATTATGTATCTAGCACATTTTATTGCTTGTCAAGAGTATCTGTGTACAATATAGTTATGATTTACCTAATTTCACAAGTTCTACTGTTATTAATTGTTGTAGTTTGTGACCATTATAAGTAATATGTATTGTTTAACATCATGCCTTGAAATTGCGATTAGATTAATGATATATTTATTCTGAAAGACAATACTTGTAAAATATATAGCTTTATATGTTTGGTTATAAATTAGTTCAATAAAATATAAAGATCAATACTTCTGTAAGTACCTAATATCAGAAATTTCCTTGATCAAATCTTATATAGGTAGGTATATTTTGTCAAAATTTTATTACAAATATATTAAATACCTGGGTAACTGTTAGGTTATTAGAATAGATTAAACTAATATGGTTAAACTACACGGTTCTTGAATGTACGGTCCATATAAAAGTATTAATTGTATCGGCTATCGCGTCTAACTTCATGCCTCGTTCAGTACTGTTGAAGGTCGCAGTTGGTTCATAACCTATCATCACTCAATTTTGAACTCTATTGCTTACGGAATACAAATTTTGTAGTTAGAAGTTGTTCAAGGCTAGTTAACTTGTGGAGTAGTAAAAACTTGGTCAAGGATTTGTTTCGTTGTTGCATTTGAATAGCTGACTGTTGAAAAGTAAGATATTATGGTATGTTTACATTAATTAAACTAACTTGGATAATATTTAAATTGGAGTTTCCTAACCTATAGACGCAAACTTAGGTAAATACTTACACCTAGTAGTAGCTCAGTTGGTAGAATGACGGGACGGTTTCCAAGTAGTCGCGGGTTCGCATTCCTGCCCGTATCGGTTCATTTTTCATTCTATATTTATATAAATTTCAAATTCTTGGGTTCACTTTCAAATACAGAAAGATTTGTTTTCATCCAGTTTTTATTGTTTTTTTTTTAATTCAACTAATTTAAAAATAATTAGTAATTTAAATATTTAAGAAATCAAAATATATAAACACAAAAATTCATATAATCGATTTGAATACATTGTATTAACAGGGCTAAAACACTCAAAATTCACCTTTGGATCAGTCCTTGCATGTTAGGGCTACCTTCCTAGTCAGCAGACAGAATTCCAAACAAACGAATTTTCGATTAAGCATTCAGTTGCATGCATCTTATTTCTGGATAGAGTAATTCAAGATACGATATCAACGAACCCAAACTAGATTATTATTATACGTTTAGGTTTGAGGAGTTCATCTATTAGTCAGCACCAAACTAATTCAAAGCGAAAGTTCAATTCACTTAGACTAAGACACCTAATGTTACTAAGTTGACGCATTCGATACTGTAATCACGTTAAAATGTTTATAATTTTCTTGATAGGTCAAAGAAATTATTATTTTCTCGAGTCAGACGAACTTTTGGTCAAACATCAAAATAAATAAAAAGAAACAGTTAAAAAAAATATAAAATTATATTATTCCATTAATTAATTTAAAATATAAAAGAAATACTACGATGCCTTCCTTCTAAAGGGTAGTTATTATTCTTTGGTGATTATAATTAAAACCTTTCTTGTTCATTTTAACTTCTGGTTTGTCACTTTTAATTATGGAATAGTTATCAGCTAAAATACATATTTGGGTTTCATTTACTTAGCATCACTTTTTTCTTAGAAATATCTTGATGGAACCTCTCACCGTTCAGGTCACCGACAGAACTTAAATTGTTCAAAAAATCCAGGTGTGAATATAAAACATGGTTCTTGAATTGCATCTTTTATAAGCCAACAAGCCAACAGTAGCTCCCAAACCAATTCTCTGTAGCTGTACTTCTTAAGGTTACCCAAAAAAAAACAAATGCACATTTCAAAATGTTTTTTTTATATTTAGCAACTTTTATTATAGTGTTTTCTAAGTTTTTTTTACGAGTACTAGACATTGAAATAAAAGTATTTTTACGGATTTAACTCGCGTATATTGAATTAAATTTTAAATTTACATTTTAAATCTAACCCAACGTTTCGAATGCTTTGCAGCAATCGTGATCACGGTAAGACGAGATAGAGGTGTCTGTCAGTAAGTCAGTTAATTAGTCATCTACCTCCAACGGTTTCTAAGCTTGCGGGCGTACAGTTCAGGATTCACACAAAACGCACAAATAGTATCTTGAGGTCTTGCAGTGCGGTCAGAGACATGGGATTTTATATTTTTCAAAAGTGGGTCCCAGGTGTTAGATAATCCCCAACCATCTTCTCTATTAAAATTCACCATTGACCATTCACCACCACCAAAACCATTCTTTGAATGTAACATTATTCTTTAGCGAGGGTTTTAGGTTTATCAAATCTTATATAATGATTGGGCTTGTCTATGGTATGTTCACACACTGCTGACTTCGATGTACGCCTATGTTTGATATCCGAGATGTGTTCCCTAACTCTTTTACCGATGCTCCTCTTTGTTTGACCTATTCAAGTCTCAAGAATTGGTTCAAGGAAAGTTCCTTTGAGGTTTGTAGATAGTTCTTAAAGAAACCTTTTTTAAGATTTTGCCGATTCCGTCAGTAACTCATTTCACATATGGTAGTAGGGCCGGTTGATGCTCGACTGTGGGCGGCTTGATGTGGTTTCTGCGACGCTGACTAGGTACGGGCAGGTAATTGTTGAACAAAGCATGCTTGATATGCTGCAGCTCGCCCTCTAGGTGTTCAGCGTCACAGATGTGTTGTGCTCTCTGAAACAAAGATTTGCCAACGGTAGCTAACTGGCTAGGGTGGTGGTGTGATTTACCATTGAGGTACCTATTTGTATGTGTGGGTTTCCTATAAACAGTGTGTCCTAATGTGTTGTCTGGATTCTTGATAATAAGAATATCCAGGAAAGCTAAAGTATTATTTGGCTGCAATTCCATTGTAACCTTAATTCCATTAACAACAAAATACAATTTAAGCAAAATCCACTCCCAGTCCCTTGAGTTTACTAAAATATATCAGGCCTTATTTTATATGCAAATGTGGTACTTTACATAAGTGTACAAAAATTTTTTTTCTTGGTGGCATGGTGTTTTTTAAATAGTGGTTAGTTCTGACTCTGATATTCCATTCAGAAAAAACAAGCACAATTTTATTATAGCCGAGCTGAAGTCCGAATAACAAAACAAAAAATATAAAAAAATATTTTGTAAACATAATTGTATTGAGAAAACCTTTTCTTTAACCGAATACGTAACAAAATACACATATTGGGGGGATTAAACTAAATCAGATTCGGTTTGCCTCATTTCAGGATTTTCTCTATATAAGACACAAGTTTCTTTGAGACTTGTGAACGTTTTTTTAAGAAAGTCCTCCAAAAATATACGGCATCCTCGGTGATGTCACAGTTATAACCGTAAATGTTGGGTGTAAACAAAATATTATTAATATGAAGAAGGAACAGTATTGGGGATGTTGGGGATAACACTAAAGTCTTGGAGAACTCCAGCGTTCCTTCCGTTCGTATCGGGTATGAGAAAAATTTGCCGAGTGCAGCCTTGTGTTGCCTTCAATAGTGTAAGGCACTATTGAAGGATTTCGAATATCCAAACTCTCTGTCAAACCCTCTCCTTTACTCTCAATGTTCATCGTTCATCGAAGAAGAGAAATGACATCCGTCAAAATTGACTTTTCAGGTTCATGGAAAATTGAATTCGTCGTATGAATTTCTGCAGGAAAACCATAACTGGCATTTATCTCTGATATCGCGGTTTTTGTCTTCACTGTCCATCATCACCTCACTGCCACTGGTTCGCGCTGGTGACGGTAAGAGCCGGTCGTCATTCAAATTTCCTCAACCAAATATGATTTTAATAATATAACTGAATCAAGAGAAGAAGTTTGACAGGGAATCCTCTCAGCTAAACTGATTTAGACTATTTTTCAAATAACAAAAAATAATATAAAAGTTCCATATGGCATTCAGGAAAATCCACTTTTATTTAATTACAATTTCTATAAGATTTTGCGCATTTTTTTTTTTAAAACCGAATACAAATCTAATTCATTTTTAATGGTCTATAAAATACAAAAATACTACTGCATATTCCATATTTTCGGATCGAAATACCTTATAATTTGGAAAAGAATGGAAGGTAGAAGACATGTAATTGGACAAAAGCGGTGGATTTTTCTATGCTCAGTCGTCTTTGTAGTATTGACATTTAACGTTATTCTAGATATAAAGATAACTCACTTTTACAGTTAACGACCTGAATATTGGTGTGATTAAATAGAAATATGACATTTATTTTTGTAACACCTTAGGAATTCAAGATACTATCTATGCTGATGATGGCTTATGTTAGGCCGAGAACTATTTAGTACATATTTAAATTTTAGATTTATCTTAAATTTCTCTAAATATAAATATTTTTCTAAGCCAGATTAAATCCATTGAATTGACCTATGATGAATTGTTGATGTTGTGACTCTGACTGCTGAACCTAAGATTGTGGGTTCGATGCCCACGCGGGACAATTCTTTGTGTTATCCACAGATTATTGTTCCGAGTCTGTGTATACTTTGTGCCCGTTATTTATATGTTTATGAAGCCCCCACCGTCTCAGGGATAATATAGTTCCTAATGCGGGAGAAGTATTTTATTTTATTTTTTTTAACATCAAGAACATTGTCTAATATGTAATCGAACCATTAAATTGGATTTGGATTAGGAATCGGAAATTGGATTTCCGGAAGATAAGCAATCGAAATTTTGTTTAATATTAGTCTGACGGATTTGCTAAGATATACCGATTCAGCTTCACATTTAATGTAAGAGATCTTCAACAACAACTTTCCATTCTTTGGGTGTAACTGTAAATGTTCACTAGAAATAACTTATTAATAATTGGTATTTTCCATCATCTGAAAAGGAATCCTGCAAGTACTTTGACAACTTTGGCATACAACATTTTTATTTATTTTTTCCATTATTGACTTTTTTCCCTTCAATAATAATTGTATACTGGAGATCTTCAAAAACAGATAAAAATAAATGTTAAATATAAACGAGACATCTCCTGATATCTTGTTAAATATTACTTAATTTTTAAAATAATATGGATTTAACTATTTATTTACTCTTAAAGTACTCGAACCTGCAACCCCTGGAAACTCGTCTCCGTCACTATGCCAAATAAACCATCGCGTCTATACTCGCCTATACATACAATATTGATCAAAAAGCAATATAATTCGTTTTATTAGCGTATTATTAGTAGCACATCACATGACTACAGAAATTAAAAAGATTTATTAAAAGTTACAAGAATAATACAAGTTTATAGAAATTTCTAACTCTTTGAGGACTCTCCTTAGGACGTTATTTAATGGATTTTGTTATACAAGACTTTAAATTCACATTTTTAAAGTATTAAATATTTGCAATATTTATACCTCCGGTTATAAAATTTCTGAAATATAATATAACCAATATTGTTATTGTAATTTCAAAGATTTTTCAAAACAATAATACAGTCCCAGTTAATAAAATATAATGTTATTATAGATTTTAATGTAGACTCTTAAAACATTACGAAACACCTTCATAAAATGTCAGTTGGAGTTGTTTCAAATATAAAACTGGAGTATAGCCAAAACGGCCGGCGACACACGCGTGTTCCCCTGAAAATTATAATTAGGAAATTTATTATTACCGTCTTACTCAATTCGCGTAGTTGCTTAAGATGCAGAAGTTAACTGAAATAATTTAAAGACTGTTATGTGTGGTCATATTTTTAATAATTTAATTATCGTTTTCCCTTAACTTCGTTTACAGGCACGTTTATTAAAATGTCTTTTAGCAAAGTAAAACTAACTATGAAACATTTCATAAGATGTTTAATTATTTCCATTTATAAAAATAAACTACAAATACCACTGAGTTCAAACGTTTAAAAATGTACCTACGAACCTTACGTACGTAACTTATTTCTTTAATATTTTAAATATTATATAAACTATTAGCTCGAAACTTCGCCCAGTAAAAAGTATGATTAAGCAAAAATAAGGAAAAATGGGAAGGCAGAATGTAATTATTTATAACATTTGAATCTTGCAATCGATTTCATTTCGTCTAGCATGTTGGGAGCGTCTGGTCTAAAAATACAGTATATCTAAAAGAAAAACAGTAAAAAGCTACGGTTTTTATTTTGAAAACGTGGCGTAGCAGGCATCGCCGTAGACATGGTATATATATTTAAAGTTCACTAATACGACCTTTTTTCGTTTTTTCCCATAGTATTTTCGCGATCTGCTTATTTTTTAACGATTTTATTTTCTTTATAATTTTTCATTAAATATTTGATTAATGATTTAAATTTAATGATTTAACTTAAACCTTATATTTTAACCAAAATAAATGTAACAATAATTATGAGTTTATTTCGTGTAGTAAGTAAAATTTGAGCTTTAAAAATATTACTACATTCTAAATTGTTTTAATTACGTAAATAATATATTAACTAGAAATTAACACAAGTTCATACTTTAATTTGTATTATTGTTAATTACTAAATAAAATAACCATATTTACGAAATTTTATAACATTTATATAATATATAGTATAAATTTTCTACAATAAAGTGAATATTCACCAAAAAAAACAATTAATGAAATTAATAATAATGCTTAAAATACTTTGATCAATATTTATATTCCTTTCTTTTCAAAAATGAACTAATATGCCTTCGTTTTAAAGGTCTAATTACATTGACGCTTTAATTTATTAGCTAAACCTAACTTAAAAAATTGTTTTCGAGAGTGAAAAGTTAGTTGATGCATCGGCATTTTCCATCCTAGCTTTTTTATTTCTTACTACTTACAGTATCTGCATTCAAGAGCTCAGACCGATTTATCTCAATAGCACTAGAGCAAGAGAGATCAAAGTAGAGGAAGCAAAATCCATATTTTTATCATAACGAACGAAACCTTTTCAATTGCACCAAAATACAGCATCTTGTACCGCATTTCGTCACTCTCTGAGAGACTTGAGCGTCTTCTTTAAGCGCCATATTTTTCACACGGTCTTGCCTCTTACCATTAGTCGTAATTTTAAAAGTTAGTCGTTTTTTATCGCTCTACTATACCTGTAAGTGACTTAACTATACTTGTCATATTACTTTTTTATTAATTATTTAAACATTTTAGTATTTTCTAATAAAAATATAAACTTACTTTCATTGATTGTAAAAAATGGGAAGAATTCTGGATTATTGTTGTAATAAACTGGTTGTTTTTTTTAATACATTAATATAGTTTAATAACCGACAGAGACAGGCATGTATGTGATGAGCATAGATGTCTGTATTTCTGGGTTTGGTCGTTTATTAAATATATTCTCAGTATTTATAATGTGTATTTCTATGTATTTGTATTGTCTAACACCCTTAATACAAGCAAATAAATTTGCTTACTTAGGGGTTAGATCAATGTGTGTAATTTGTCCTGTGATATTATTATTATTATTATTTATAAGTTCCAATGATATTAATTTCATTTCCTAGAGAATTATTTTATGTTGTAACAACGGTAATTAGTGTGGTTGACGTATTTTAATATATAATGCACATAAATTAATTGTAGTTATTAATGACGACTGACGAGCTAATAGGTTTTTATGACATTTATTCATACCTTATATGTTAGTTTCAATACATAAATGGGATTTATCTATTAACTGTTAACAAAGACCATTATAAAAATGTTATCTCAATATCTTGTCTTGTGAATCTAATGTGGCCTACATTCAAACAAAACAAGAAATAATAATTTATAGATGTATTCTATCGTACTCTTTATTAACATATATTGACAATAAATTTAATAGATACAATTAAAAAATACTAAAAAACCGGTGATAGAGTAGGTCTCTCTTTCATGACTGTTTTACATATATATTTTTAACAAAGTAACCAAAATATGAACTATTAGAGAAAAAAACTATATAGTATAATGGATCATTCATCCATCCATAAATACAAACATACAACTATATCTACCTAAAACATACCCAAACTCTATAACAAAACCCAGAGGTACGAACGTTATCATTTTCCGACCTAAATTCATTACAAGCAGTTACAACTCACAATTCGTTAGATAGCATTTGATTATGTAAATAAAATATAAAATTGGCAAAATATACTAAATATAGCTATAGTAATATGAGTGACAAAATAAGAACCACATTAAAAAAGAAGCTGTTCATTTTCACGTATTAACATTACAGTTATAAACTAATTAGATAAAATAAAATATGGCTTCATATTAGGTTATATAAATATTACTACATATCCTCTACATACTCATAGAGAGGTAGGTATTTCATTCCCCGTCCAGATTCACAATCAGCTTAGACAATTACAATATTTTGTTAGTTAGAATTCTTGATAGATTGATTAGAACAAAATATAAAAGTGGCCAAATAACGCGAGATGGCAAGCGGAGTGGGAGGAGAGGGCGGCCGTGGCCACTTATACCGAAATATCGCTGTAACTAGGCCACTCAAGTGCGATGACACCGAGCATTTTCGGCGCAAGCGACCGGCTCGCACGATAAAGAGTTAAGAACGTCACCGCTCGCGGCCGGCTCACGGCTTAGACCAGTTCTTGCGATATCTAACGTTTTTACAATATGCCACATTTAGTACACTATTTTACAGTTCAGTAACATACCGCCAGGTTAACATTTTACTAGAGATAGTGTTTCAATTATTATATATTTATTATGTTATAATTATAACAGTAATATCGTCCATATTAAATATAAATCCTTAAATAACTTTGAGTTTGGATCTTTTTGTAAAGGGTCTTTATTTGCAAACGTACCTTGGATATTTTATTTTGGGTATTTCTTGAATGGGACTTAATAAACTTTTTAAGGATTCTATTGGACTAAGAGAAAGGATATTTGTTTTCTCGTTTTCTAAGTAAACTTTTAGAAGTAAAAGTCGTTTAGAAGTTTGAAACAAAACAACAATTATGTACCGAGAATATTGTAGAGAACAACTAATGATATTGAATTATTAATAACCGTCTTTATCTAAACTAATTATTTTGTATAGACTTATTAATTATATACGAATCGCAGGATAAGTATTGGCATAGCAACAGCGTAGCGTTTCTTTGTTCATGCGGTATACAAAAAATGCCATCCGGTGGGTTTATTTGAGGTCTAAAAATTATAATCAGCAGTTAGTATATTCTGTTAATAAAATTATAAAAAACACTCTCGTATAAAGAAAATATAATTATGTTATATTAATTAGTTAGTTTAAGATTTTATTTAATTTTCTGAGAAAACATAATTCTAGTTAATCAATAATGAATTGTATTTTAAGTAAGGCTTTTTGAACCTAATAAGCAAAACTTGGTGGAGTAACCAAAATGAACTATTAAGCAATATATTTCTTTCGTTAATAACAATAATATCCCTATTTCCTGGGATAGTTAGTTGTCGCCGGGCAACGTTATCTTATTGATCGGGTCGTAGCCAATGTCTATTGTGAAGGAGAACTTTTCTCATTGAATTTTAATCCTGACCAATAGCGATATAAATATAATGTTACAAGAACTTTTAACGACTGTTCATCTCGAAGAAATTCTTTGAAATAAAGGTTATATCTTTAAATCATCTCTATTGAGTAAAACTGTTATTAACTTACTTAGGGTAATTAAATCAAAATTAAAATAATGTAGGTACATATTTGTATTTTTTTAAAATGAATCCTAAAATAACTTAGAAATATATAAAATTCAGTTTAATTTCCTTTTTTAATGTAGAAAATTAAATTTTGAAAACTTACTTAAATTTTGGGTACCTTTTCTAGTATTAAGACGAGATCCACTATGATTTAAGTGAACATAAACCTAAGAGATATAAAAATTATTCTCAACCGGTAAAGGTGTAAACCGGTCTGATTATGATCTATACGCGGCTATTAACTAAGAATTACAATCGTTCAAATTACACAAACACACCGATTTTGCAGACTTTATCTCGAGAGTTAAGATAAATTAGGTTCTGACATGTGTCTGTGGTTTGTTGATATCAGCGTCTGCGTCTATTAGAAATCACTCGAAAACCATTGCGACACAATAGCAGCCAAGTTGTTAGAAAGGTCGGTAAATTTTTTCACGGGCGACTACGGTGAAAGTCGATGTCGACGGTGAACGGCCGTTTTTTGGCATTGCCGAATAACGTGACTTAGATCGTTCGGCCGGATGGCAACAGGTGATAGTTTTTTGTTTGCAACACATTGGAATAATATATAACTGTAAACAATATTATATAAAAGGATTATATTATATATAAAAATATTTGCAAGATTATGTAGAGAATTTAATTATTGTATTAAACTGGTTAGTTTTCCTTGACATAGTGTTTTGCATTTATTGCATTACTAACGATCACATTCTGTGTTCCGTTTTACTTCATACAGACACGTAACTGTGTTATGAATTATTATAAGTCTTAAAATGTACTAAGTACTCTAAATAATTATGTTCTGTCTTCGAGCGGCGCCGCGTAAATGACGATGTATTCAAGTATATGTTAAGTAGATTATTATGACCATTTTATGAATATTGCTCATGTAAAATTTACTATATATTAAGAAGATATATGTATACAATATCTATTTAAACGTTTCAAGACTGTTAGCGTTATATATATTTATATTAGAAGTGCCCGATATAGTATCAGAGTCACCCAAAAATCCTCATGTTCATTTATTACACTTTTATAATTAATAGTGAAAAAATATATATCAATGTATTCTTAATAATTTATGGCAGACGCTGTCTGATTATAATTCTTTAGTAAAAATTAATAACTTTACGCATTTCGCTAGAGGGGCGCTTGCCAATGGCCGACTACAATGAATATTGACATGCAAGAATTTAGCCCATCGCCCATCCTTCTTCAGCTCTCTTGGACCTATCACTTCATCTCCCTCTGACACGTTTCACCTCCAAATGCTATTCGGTAGTCAGCTATTCCAGACAGGGCTGGACTTGTCGGACAGGTTTCTAAAAATAGCGGAAACAGGCGATTTTTTAAAGAACCTCTTAACTACGGTCCTTCGCTGTTTCTAACTGAGATGATTGTGACCAAGTGTTCTCTTGGCAAATATCAGCGACCTTTTTACACTCAACATTCCATCTATGACATTTTTTTTTATTGTAGAACATATTTGTAACACACATACACACCATTATAGTGATTACACTTAATAATAATACTATTTTCATTATTACCTAACAGACTAACCTTTTTCATACATTTGTCTTAATATATCAATAGAGAAAATTTCAATTCAGATAACGTGGTATAATCAGGTAAAAGCTGTTTCATATGAAATGCGCTGGAAGCTGGACGTTATTTAAGAACTGAACACGAGATAATGAAATGAAAACCTTTACAAGTAGATACTTCCGAGGATAAAATGGAGAACAAGGTTCTGTTCTCCATCTTTAACTGTTTTGTTTATTATTTAAATTTATTCGACGTTATCATAAGTTTTGCTATTGAATGTTTTTTATAACTTTATTAAAATATATTTTAACATTTTTTAACAATACATAATTAGAATTAATATTACCTATACTTATTTTTTAGATTTTGAGTAAAAAATAATATAATGAAATAAAAAACCATAAGACTGACAATAAATATAAACCTCAAATATATCTAAATTATTAAGAAATTATAAATTTGAAGATAAATGTTAAGCAGTTCTATCATAAGTATAAAATATATATATTTATTTTCATATACATAAATATATATTTATAATTTATTTGTATCTATGAAGGCGTTTAACTTTTGCTAAAAGATCAAGCATATAATATCTACATATTCCTCCTAAATCTTTTAGATTGTATAGTTGACCGAATTAAATATAATTCACTATCACTTCTACAATCGCTCTGTCAATTTCCAACAACTTTTTCTTTAGTGGAACTTTACCAACTTTACCGTCTAAAGCTCACAACAACAAACACAGTCATGAAAACTTTTAATTTTATGTTATTATTATTATTGTCATATATCGAATATATAATATTCCATTAAGCAAAAAAATAGTATTATCATTAGAAAACAGTCTAAACGCGAATACAAAAAAGGTAAAAAATAGTTTAATATATTCACCTACCTCATACCTTCATAATACCTACATCACCCCAGGGATATCTATGTCCAATCAGAATGGTCGATGAGCGTCTAATGCTCTAGTACCTACTGGATGTAGTAATCTGACGTTACGTTAGAATACAATACTTTACAATACATTTCATATGAGTGGGTTATCTGCCTGATGCAGATAGGGTTGCCAACCATACTTTATACTTTTACATACATATAAAATACTGTGATGCATAGAACAAAACACTCATTATGGGATTTATGAATAAGTATGATGGAAGCGATTTATAATTACTGAACATGTATCTAATATTTCATTCAGTTAGTCCAACAATTTTATTCGTTTTTTTCTTAAAAAAAAGTTGGCAACCCTAGATGCAAATTTCTTTCCTCTTTCAACATTTGTCCTAATATGTCACCCCCATTTTTGCCAAAAGTATCGAATTTGCAACAATATTTGATTAAAAAAAATCAATATATCAAATTTGCACTTGCAAAGAATATTTTTTTTAATTTAAAAAGTATTTTTTCAATAAGCGATTTTTAATTCAATAGGTTCAATTAAATATTCATATGGCCTTTATTTGTTATAAGATGATCTCATTCTCTGTGGACTATATACAGCTTCCGGTGATATAGCTGTACACAAATATTATTAGACGACTCTTTCCACCTTATCTCTGTTAGGTATGTACCTATCTCTTTATTTGGATCGTGTAATCATTCTAAGTAATGTTTAATATTTGTTATATTAGTGTTAATAAGTAGAGCTGAGAAATAATAATTAAGAAAAATGTTAAGAAAATCATGACTTTTGTACATTAAGAATTACTTTTGTAATTTTTTATATTTTATTATTAATACGATTTAGAAATCATAAAATCATAATCATAATCCGCTTGTTTCAAAGTTCTTTAATAGAAATTCGTAGATAAAATTGAACCGAAGAAATTAATTATAATTTTTATATTTTCATATAACACAATAACATAATATGTATTTGGGCCTTATGACACATACTTTATATTTTCGTTTATGTTACACTTCCTCAATGTCCTCGCTGAAGTTGCAAGTTATGAAGCTATACATTCACAGTATGTATTGTGACACTCACATATACACCCACACTACACCTAAATATTGATACAAACATTTAATAGCAATTAATTTGGCTTTGATATATTATAACATATTCGTAAACTCCTTAACACTATATAAATAGATTAAAAAACTACTTTTTTACGAATCCATCTATATCTAATAAACATATTTCCATTTATACCTAAATAGGTAACCATTTTGTAGAATTAAAAAATTTAATTCTACAATAAATGGAAGTGAAATAAAATAAATATATTAACTCAATTCATTGATAACATATTCGTAAACTCCTTACCACTATATAAATATAATAAATTTTTTTTTTTTTTACGAATCCATCTATATCTAAGTAATATACTTGAATTGATACCTATTTCTTAATTGTACACAAAAAGGCAAGTCAAGTAAAATAATTATTTGATTTCAATTTATATCTTCTACAATATATAATTTAATTTTGCCTGTCAGCAGCGTAGCAACGTTGAATTTGTAAGGATATGACAGGAAATTCACTTACGATCGTATGTACGACAGGAGTTAACTTAATATATTACAGGATTCCGCGTTTTGACGTTTCGACATAATATCCATGCTAGCCTCTACGTACTAGAACGTACATTAATAATTGTATTAAAATTAGTCTTATCTCCATATATATTATTGCTACAGTTTGAATTAAATTTATCAATTATTCTTTTTTGGTGCAAGTTGTGTATCTTGTTTAATTTAAAACACTGCTATCTAGTTTCGTTTCAGTTCACGCGTGTTAAAACCGTATTTGTTCATTACGATAATGACTGAATGCTAAAATAAATATGCCAAATTTTTATTGCTTATTTCAACAACATTTTATTACTAGTTGTAGATAAAAGATTGATTATTCGTAGCCACGAGTGAGCATATTATATTGATAGAAATAAATTGTTACAACGTATTAGATTTGTCGTTATCTTCAAATAATAAGAACATACGCACATTTTTTTTTTAATTCACTTTAGCATCGATGCAACACAAGAAGTAAGCAACATATAATACTAATTATTGCAATAAAGATTGACTTTGATATTAACGATACATTCGTTTAAAGAAATTGATTTGTTAATCTCAAAATTAAACATTCTATCGATTTTATTACCAAGTTACTGAAGACAAATCTTCAAAGTAATTTATAAGTATAAATTTACTTAAAACCGGTTGACTGGCGAAATATAAAGAGGACCGGTCACTGCAACGATTGAACATTTATTGTTGTATGGATAATAAAAATTATACATTTACGTATAATTAGGTTTGGTTAACGAAAACAGATATGTACTTAATTTTTTATTTAAATATTATTTATTAAAGCATTACAGGCTTCGCATTATTTGAACAGTTTTCGAATCGGAGGTCCTAATCTTTCTTAAAATATTGATGTAAAAGTTTACTGTTTGATTCGATATGGATTACTTGGCAAACTCACATTATATTTATATTTATGATATGTTGTCATTATAAACTTCGTTAAATGTTTATGCTTCCAGAAGAATAATTGCAAAATTATAAAGAAACACAATACAGTGTAACAGATTTGTCAGATTGTGACTGCCATCCGCTATCTTATGAAAAACTTTCTTACTTTTGATTTTAAGTTGTTGCATTTTTTTAAGCCTTTCTTTCTATTGTCAACTTGCTTAATAAATGAGATAGATATATAAATTTATATTTATTTATTTATCTCGTATCGTATATATATTCGTAAAGAAGTGGCAGTTGTTGGCAATTGTAGTGTGATTTTAGGACTTGGACTTTTAGGACCTTGAAGAATAGTTATTGAAGTTTTCAATTTGTCTGTTTACCTGCTTATATGTTCGGAATAACTTCAAGATATATTTTGATGAAAGTTGTGTTTGAGCGCTTTTTGTTTGAATTGATTTGTAGCACATTTAGCTGCAAAAGAGTTGTAATTTAATATAATCTGTCTGTGCTCGTGACTTTATATATGTCATAATCATATGAAAAGGCTAAAGAACATATAAGAATGAGGTATTAGTCAGATTTAACCATTTTTTTTTTTACAAACAATGATTTACAAGTTGAATTGCGATAAAGTGTCACTTGTCCTTAGTACACTTGTATCTAGTAATAATTGATAATAATTGTATAAAGAGAAAACCAACATGTATACAATTAGACAAACATTCTCTTCAAGCCACATTTTACAAATCATACAATGCTATATTAAAATTATTGAATCTGAATATGTTTGTGTCAGACGGACCGCTCAAAGGGTAGTCATTTACAAATGAATTTCAGAATGAATATTACATTTATATTTCGATTGCCTTTTTGAATTCACTATATTTTGAATTAAATTGTTAAAGAATCATTTTGTTTGAATGTTTCGATTTTTTTATTATTTTATTTTGTTGTTCTTAGATTAGATTTTAATTTTTTATTGGGTAATGTCGGTAAAATGTAGAATATAATTCAATATTCTAAATTTCAAATATGTTTAGATTTGGCTGTAATCTTTTAAATTCTTTCATAATACCTATAGATGTATATTATTTTTTATATATATATCTGGCTAAGGTAATGCCGCTCGCCTCATCGCGGTATAATCATAGTATCTAGTACAAATATAAATAGTATCATCGTCAATAATCGGTCAGTGAAGCGAATATTCAATCTAATTCAGGAATCCAATTAGTTTGATATTCATTTTAGTAAATGTATTAAATTGCATCGGCTTTCATGAACCAACGTGCACCGACATATGTAATAATTTATTCAGAGGCGAGTGAGGTACATTTCATTATTCACAAAGGTTCTGCAGTGAGCCTGTTATCGATATTTTGATGTCGGGGAAAGCTTTTAGTCTCTAAAACTTATATTAAAACCTTGCATAGTTTACAGGGTTATTGGTAATTAGTGGACCACCTCTGGAAGGCAGCCTGTCCACATCAATCCCAACAACATTTGCTCTACAACTTTTTACAAATCTTGATAAACAACACAAAAAAACGAAAAAAAAAATCCTTATTTACCTATTACTCTGTATTTATGTAAGAAGTGTTTAAAAGGTAAACGCCCGGGCGCCAAACCTACGCTCAGAGTTAATGTCAGTTCAGAAGCAACAAATAAATTTTGAATGAGAAAACTCAAATTTTAAAAACTATTAATCACGACGATCACATATGGAATGCTTAATTCGCCAAGGTGGACAGCGATATTGTAGCTCAGTTGGTAGAGCGACGGGACGGTGTTTCAGTAGTTGCGGGATCGAATCTTTGCCCGTATCGGTTTATTTTTCATTCTATATTTATATAAATTTAAATAAGCTTAACTCAAACAAAACTATTAATTTTAAATAGTCTTAGAGCAAAGTTGTTGGGTTTGATGTAGAGAGGCTACTAGAGATGGTCAACTAATTACAAATCACCCTGTATATAGAATTAAGTTTTCATATCCTGCTCCAACAAAATATTGTTGGAAAAGAAAGCCGTAAATTACTACGCCTATGAAAGAAGGAAAATTTACTTAACTATGTTTTGAGCTCTGTGTTATAACTCTTATGAAAATAAAATATTTTTCTTAATATCTCTGTTTTAAGCATTAATTGCTCATTAGTTTAATCGCCTCAGTCCTACAGATTGCAAATAATAGAATTTCTTTTGCTTTTTAACATTATATTTATTTTAACTGACTTAAGTATAACAGGAGTTATACTTTTTTCAATACAACAATAAGTCTTTGAACAGTAGGACACATTTTTGAGCGATAGGTTGACACATTTAATAGGTTCCTACATGACTTGAAGAATACTTTTAGTACCTTCAGCTAGCCACACATACAGAGTTACACTATATATTATATATAGTGTCAATTTAGTCTCCAATAGTGCGCTAGTTTTGCTCCGGGCATCCCCATACCTACTGCGACTGTAATGAACATTGTCTGTATGTATACATATAATATACAAATGCAATGTGTTTATATTTTATATAAAATATATTATGATTATCATAATTAATCTTTAAATACAGTTCATTATCAAAATCGAAACAATTATTCCCATTTCTATGGATATACAAAATAAAAATTTCTAAAATTAATTATAGAGTTCGGCGCGCGTTACTAGGTATTACTTGAAGCTAAATATATTTATTCAAAATCAATATACTTTAAGATATTTTATTAATAACTTATTAATTATTCCATTAATTTAATTATTCGGTCCTAGAACTTTCTAGAACCTCACTAGCAGTTCAATTGCACTCGCAACAAAGTATATAATTTCAAAGCGAGACGAACGTCAATTGTTAAGGGGAGCTTCAATTATTCTATTTAAACTATGATGGCTGCTCAGATAAGTACTATAAAATACAACGCCAACCTTTGTTGAGGACCTGTAAATCATTTTATCGTTCAATATACGGATAACTTGTGTACTTTGGTGGGTACTGTCGCGATCAAACGACTGAGAATTTCTCTTCGAGTTTTGCGATAACCCTTAGGCTATTGACGGGATTGGCTATTGGAATAACGTTGTCAAAGGCTCGAGATTGGATGCGGTATATAAAGGCTATACTTATGCATATAATACATTCGAATAAATACATTGATTAATACATCAATAATAAACAGCCGACAGGGAAAAGTTTAACTTATATAAACAGTTAACAGCTTATTGAAACCATATCAAGATATTATAATAAATGTCTAGTACATTATTTCAATATTATAATGAAATTACAATTCGGCCAAACCTTTTGAAATTTCATGAAATCATAACCTTTTTTTGTTTTGATTTTGTTTTAAAATGCTGTACTATTTAATACAAGTATAAAATAAATAAAGGATATATTTAAAAGTTCAAAGTCCCGTTTGTCGTAGTTTTTATGCAACAGGATGTTTTCACTTGGTAGGATGATCCAATCAGTTCTAGTTGCAACACAGAATGTTCATAATTGTCTAGTATACACGGTATTAAAGCACAGAGGTATCCTCTACTCGTCTTTACCATTAGATTATTCAACAACACTATATAAAATACTTCGAAAACACAATTCGAAAATGTGCGTAATTCTGTTTGTTGTTTTATGTGTAATAAGTAATTTGGTGGTAGTATTTTCATGACATGTAAATATTTATTAAAGTATTGCTAACAATTACTTTGCACTAGGTAGGTAGTAGCTACCTACTCTATTAGTACTCGTGATTCATATAATACCCAAGTCATGACTTAGTGATGACAGTTCTTATAATTAGTATTCAGTCTTAGTTAGATACCGAGAATAGAGCATAGATCTATATATAGTTTATCCCTAGATTTAGACATCATATGAAGGTAATTGAGGAAAATTTCTCAAGAATTACATGAAATACTTTATAAATTAAAGTGAGTATTGTTATGTATATATTTTAAAAATATATATACAGTTATTTAACAAAAGAGTTGTTGTTGATTGAATAGTGAAATATTTTTAAATCAAATAAAATATATTGACTATCGTTTCAATTAAAATTAGCTTGAGCTTTGAGTATGCTCTTTATGAATTAAAATTATGTATATTATATAAAATTATCAAAATGATTGAAAATCATTTCATTAATATATTGAAAATTATTTTTAATACTTTAAGTGGATTCAAGTCGAAGAGCCTTAAAGTAAATTATCATAAAATTGTTTAATTTAATTCGACCTCTATAATAATAACACACGAAGTACTTATATTAAATTGAGTTTATGTTAAATTGAGCATAATAATTTGCCTCTTTCTAAAGTATTTGAGATAAAGCAAAATATTTTTTATTTTTTTACATAATATACAATATAATAGCATATAATATTTTACATCCACAAACCCAGCACAGGATACATTACATAATAACTATAGTGAAAAGTGCTAATCGTGAACGATAAGTCATTTTTAATTATTTTTTCAGTATATATAATTTAATTGAAATGAATTATAGAGCGCCTAGCTCCAATACTATAAAAAGAATTCATCCCGCCCTAGTCATTGAGTAATTTGTAAAATCCATATTGATTCAGAAGTTCAATGTACTACCGAACTAATATGAATAAAACATTTGTAGCAAAAAATCTAGCGATTGGACGATAGTGCACTGATTGTTTCAGTAAGCTTTTATGTATTTTAATCCACTTATCTCTCGGTTACATTTCGAAGTCTATTTTAAAATAAATGTTATATGGGTAGGTACTATTGTATTGCTTTTTCTTCTCGATCTTATTTACGATAATTTATTATATAGGTAGGATATTTATAAGCCTTATCGGAAATTATTGTACATATCAAATACAAAAAAGATCATAATAATCAAGGCAAAGAGCCCTCAGATAGTTATCTCTGTATATTGTACAATGTTGCACAATATACATATATATACAATATAAAAAGTATAATACTTATTTTCAATAGAGTTGCAATTTGCATATATTAATATTTAAAAGAGTTCCGAAGTTTTTATGAATTAAATAATTATATAATACTTCCTGAGGTCGGCATGTGTTAGTGATAAGTACGCAGACATCACCTGCGTAAATTTAAATAGCCGGTACAAGAGTGGTTCGACTAGATGTCTAGTATTGTGATGGATGGTTGGATGGATGGATGGATGGATGGATGGATGATTATATTATAATTAACTAGTTCTTATTAGAATTTAGTTTTTTAGTTATTTTTTTGTTAGTAATTTTTTGTTTTGTATATATTTTAACACTTTATGAGCCAATTAACAAAATGTAGAGCTGATGTGGCGTCTTTAAAACAGACGGCTTTTCATATTATTTTTAATTTATAAGTTATTTTTTCCGAATAAATAATTTACTATATCTGATTATTAGTACTGTGTTGGAGCCATTGAAGATCTTCTGAATGGATTTCAATGATGATTTAATTTGATAATAGCTAAAAAAGGTAAATGATTCCTTTTACACGATTTTTCTTTAATTTCATAAGTGCAAGTTTAAGAGATTTTCTTGATGATTTCACGATTGACTGTAATATTTTCATATATTTGTAAGTTACACGTTTTAAAGCTCTATTTTTTCATTCAATTAAATTAGAACCTTGATTTTTTTTGCCCCAAGGACCGTAGACCAGTTTTTGATACTTAAAAACGTTCATTACAAAAAGATTTTTAATAGACAGACAGACAATATAATCTTATAAGTTATTTTTTTTCTTTGTATCTCTTTTATAAAAATACCATATAGAGCTTTAAGAATGGCCAATAATCTTTATTGGAATACATAGTCTCATATACTATATTTATAGGGTTTTATAACTTCTATAGAATTATGTATAACCAGATACGTAGAATTCAAATAAATGATATATTTCATAAACGGACAGCATTACTTTTTAATTTATATACCTACCGCTACAGACGTTAGTTCGATTTCGATTTTGACTACTTTTATTGCAGTTAAAATGGTTTTTCAATTGCGTCGTATTTTAAAAATAATTAAAAAGCACCTGCCCTGTTGAAAGCTTCTAACTATTACGAAATTTCTACTTTATTCTTGTAACAAATTTATATCAAGTAATAAATTATTCTAGTATGTATGAATCATAAATAAAATAAAAATAAAAAAAATATTGTTGTTTTTAAATAATTTATATAACTTTTATTATGTTAACGTAAAAAACTAGCAATTTATCAGAAATTAACATAAAATGTAGAGATCAAAGATTGATATGATTCCTTTAATTTGAAAGGCGGAAAAGACTTACAAAACTTCTTCGAAAATGTTGCTATATAATAGTAATACATAGTTCCAAATTCAAAAATTTTGGTAGTAATAGTAATAGTTTCAAATACGGAACCTACTACTCCTATTTAAAAAAAATAATTGATACCTATAGATGAGGAAGTAGCTGAATAATAGTCGGACATTTTTTCTATTTCCATAAAAATGTTTGAATGTAAATTAAAAAAAAAGTGATATTTCTAAAGAATTTAACATAGAGACTCGAAACATTTTATGTTTCCACCAAGTGTAGCTCAAAGAATTTAAAAATATATGGCGGTTCGCAGATGGTCATTTGTTAAAAACCACGTTGTGGTGACCCCAAACTCCATTCGAAAACTTTCTTTGACATGTAAAAGGTTATAAGTGAGTTAATGTGGTAAGAAGAACTTCTCTTTAAACCAAACCAAGCTAAACAATCAAATCGTATCATTTATAAGCATGGTTTTGGAGTAGTTTAAATAGTATACCTGGATATTTGTAACTAATATGACCTTCTAAATAGTTAAAAAAATTAAATAAGCATTCGCCAAGTCAGTATATAGTTTTTGTTCGAGTGATAATTTAGTGTCAGTTAGAAAAAACTCGTAAAGGGCTAACACCCGTATCGCCATTGGACCAGACGAGGCGAGGGCGGGTCCAGGGTGTGACCAAATGTTCAAATTATGTTACTGTCCAAACATAACTTAAATACCACCGAAGCGTTATAGTGTTTTTATTATAAAAAAAAGTTATGTCAAAAAAATCAGTTAAACGACAATGGTATTTAAATTCTTTATTATAATATCACAATCGCAAGGCATACATTAGTCGCAGAATGCAATAAAAATAGAGATCGCAACTGGCTATAATATAAAACAATAAAATGTAAAACCTCCAAGTTCCCGAAAACGTCGCAGACAAGAGGGCTGGACTGGTAAAAAAAAACTGCTGTCGTAATTGTTCGTCCGTAATCGCGTTTAACCAAGCAAGAGTTGAAATTTTAGGCAAGGCGAGTGAAGGGGCCGGCGGAGGGGAGCGCGGGCGCACATCCGTTCGCTCGCGGATTGCCCAATTCCGACAACTCTACTGCAGCCGATGATTTCGTCATAAAACGCTATGACTAAACCGATCTTATGACTAGAGAGATATTTTCTGTGCTCCGATGATGGTTTCATTATCCTTTATAGACAGCAGATATGTCTAAAGCAGAAAATTCAGTGATTCCGCAGCTGAAATAATTAACAGTCTGCGTAATCTCCGACCTCACTGCGGACATAACCCATTGAAGTGGCAGATGAAGACAAAGGTTTTCATATGATGATAGTATGTCAAACATATAGGAGAGAGAAAAAGACTGACTAATGGATACAAGCCGAGTCAATTTCTCCCACCGATACGACTGACATCATTTCAATCTTCAGACTTCCAAATGATTCTTCTTATCTTGAAATAATCTTTAATAGACGCTGAAACAAGAGCATTAAAACGTAGCGCGCCTTCCCGCCAATACTGAACAATAGTTAACGTACGAGTCACGTGACGAAACAAGAGGAAAAAGGTTACCAATTAATGTATTCTACTGAGAAATAGCACGAGCAAAACGCAATTCGATTTATCAAATACTTTTAATTTCCGTGAAGTTAAATTATTTAATATCAAGTAAAAAATTTTAAAAGTTATTCGCGAACACATTATAACCGAAAAATTCTCGAAAGTAGGAACAGCACTCTTAAATATATCGGAAGTTCACTAAATAATATTTTATAGCCGTATTTACTACTTTGGTTTAGGCAAAACAAGAAAAAACTAACTTTGGATTAGTTAAATTAACTGACGCTAAAGTATTGAAGATACGACTACAGAGGACGACGACCGAACAGCGAATGGCAGCTCGTGATGGAGTGCGATGGCGTAGTGACGATCGTCGCTAGAGGGGAGAAGTGTGGAGCATGGATGGAGGGGGAGGGGGAGTGAGAGGGGGAGGGTGCGGGGCGTACTGCGCGCGCAGAGAAAGGACGCAAGTGGTGATGTAATCGCGATCGATGCACTCTGCTCCGTACGACGTAACTACCTACCATGCTCCTCGCTAGCAAGACTACTATCGTTAATGGCTATCAAAGTATTGTTTCTAATATGACCGATACTCCTTGTGACGTATTTACTCTACATGACGGTAGAAATGACGAGTGCAATATTTTAGTAATAATTTAAAGTAGATGCGTTCAATGACCTCCCTCGGTGACACGTGCACGCTCTATATATACATACCTATAATTCGGAACAGTGGTCATTCCATGTATTATCGCGCGATTTTGGGTTAGAAGCGAAGGATTTCGTTACTTTGATAGTATTACCAGCATTCCGTATTGATCAAAGAATAGCGATTAGGTCTCGGGCGTTATCGTGAGGCGCCGTGAGCGCTCGGAGTCTATGTAGGTCACACGTGTAAGCGTTATCCCCTCCAAGCCGGCCTTGGCTTACTTTGGACCAAATGGCACCTCCCCTTCGCCATCGGCTTCGCACACTACGTTTACTACTTGCGCATAGTTTTTGACAATACTACGACTACTGACAATGGCTATAGTAGTTTAATGTATCTCTAAATTTGTTACGTCGATATAATATAACTTTTATACACTATAAAATTTACGTTGAATTATAAAAAACTTTGCGATTCATAAACCTATAAAACTACACCTACATTATTAACATACTCCCTCCACTCAAAGAGACGCGCTCACCGACACTAGCAATGATTTGGAAAAATACCGTTACAGAACAATGACGATGTAAGATCATTCAAAAGCGGCTCACGTTATCGTATAAACGGGTATGGCGAAGTAGTTCCCGCTAACTAGTAACTACTAACTACCTACTATCTAACTCGAACGAAACTACAAGGCCGTTTAGCCCGAAGCGGCCCCATCGAATGAAACCCGCTGTTGATGATGAAAACCGCCGTTCCTACGACCTCGTTCGTATCTAGGACAGCACCCGAAATAACTAGGGCGTCGTCACTGCGCAAGCGCTAACGCAATTCGTAGGCAAGGCATACAATTCGGCGACCATGGTACCAAAGCCCCAGGGGAGACGAGTTTTCTTATACGGTTAAATGCCAATATATGCGTTTTGGGATCGGTCAGAGACCCAGTAAAACTGGTTGCGCGTTGCCGAAATCGATCTCTGGCTTTGCGGAAGTATCGGACATATATTATTATATACATAGATACATAAAATAAGCTCAATGTTTTTATTTTCATCACCAAAAAGCCTATGCCATATATAGATGACAAAAAAATATTTTATCAAAAATATAATTGCTGTTTTTAACTAATATAAAAAAACATGTTTGGACATATCACAAAATAAACAAAGAACCTAAATATGTTTTACATTCTATTGAAAATTTCTGATCTTTGTAGAACAAAGGAATTATGTTAGGAAATCAAAAATATACTTTTTTAAGTAAAAATATTTCTGAATTGGTCACATGATATAGACTAGAAGAACAATTTTGTTTTTTTTTTATAAAAAAAAAACAAATGTTTTATAAGATGACTGAAATAAACACATATTGTTAAAGTGCATGTTTTAGTTTATGTAAACGTGGAAATGCTATGTTATTTATATTTTTTCATACTTTAGCTATTTAACGGCTTACGCTGAAAAAAATATGCAAACGGTTACGATAACAATATTGTAACAAATGTCATTGTATTATTTCTTTGTTATAATATTGTTGCTTATTTAGCATACTGACCAATCTCAATATTTAGATGATATAATAATAAATATAAACGTTTCTTATAATTCCTCTACCGAATATAATCCAACTTCCTGGCGCTTGACTTTGTTATCAGACACCTCAAGAGGCGATATTTTAATTAGAACAGGTTACTAAGAACCCTTATCGTACAATTGTTTAATACAATGTGATGTACTATATTGCATTTAACTGGTAACTTTGTACTCTAATTTGGTAATATTTATGTAATGATAAGAAGTAAATTTGAATTTTAAATATTATATTCTTATGATAGGAATGCAAACATAAAGACTCCTAGAGACTGTTAAAGGTGTATTGTGTGATGTTTGCACGATTGTGATTATGCGGAGGAAGTAAGAAGTGCAAGTACAATTTAAATAAACTAACCGATAAGAAAAAACTTCAGTAAACATTCTACTTATATTCGATTTTTATACAAGGATTTATTCATAACCTCACTCGTGGTGTTTTTAAACTGACTTCGTGTTACATCAAAACTCAATTCATTGATGATTTTAGTTTCATGTTATTAGTTTCAGTGACGCGGCCTCACACGAGTCTGATAAGAAAGCGATAACACGAAAAAATGTCGCCAGCAGAAAGCCAGGAAGAAAATCGCAAAGAAAAAAATGATTAAAATAATAGCGCGCAGCGTCACTCACCTGGCTGGAAGGGTCCCTCGGCCGGTGTCTCCGGCTTCGGTCGGTGGTGGTATGCCAACAGTGGTTGCCATGTTGTATGTATTTATGTGTGCTGTCGACGCTAGTACGCTGGCGCACGGGCGACGGGCTCACGTCGACGCAGAGCGCTGCCGCATTGTGTTCTATACGTCTATACGTATGCGCGGAAGAAGTTCTTGCTGGCCTCCCCTCACCCCCCCGCCCTTCCACGACCCGAGCTGGGCCCAACATCCAGTACGATCAGCATAGAATTAAAACGCCGCAACGGCAAATAAAATGATGCCACCTATTCGAACTAACTAATGAACCTACTTGATCTAAATACCTTATTTGTCTCTGCTTAAATATTCAATGTAAATTTGAAATGTATCTATGACATGTATTAATATAGTATACAATGTAAGTACTTGCTAAGTTATGAAACAAATACTGAAAATAAAATCCTGTAATATTCATGGCGATTTGTAGAGTTTACTCTCGGTACTTTTTATGAGTAACTAAGATGACATACTACAACGAATACAGTAGTATAAAAGACAGAAAGAGCAGATCAGCATTTGAATAAGCTTGTGGAGTCACAATCTAGATAAATAAGATAGATTCCCTAGTTCCGACATATCACCCGAAACGTAATTGACAGTTTAAATAAAGTATCTACTAAAATAGTAATTCCCCAGCGGTTCTGCGAATATGCTTGTATAAATAGAATATGAACTGCAAATTTATACAAATTATTTGTGAAGCTAACGCTTTAAAGGGTATACCTGTGAATATATAGGCTGTACCTAAGTACTTACTAAATACTCTTATTATTTTAGTAGAATAACTCAAGATATTAGATCACAAGAACAATGCAACTAAACAGCTTTAGGACCGATATTTACATTGCTCAGAGTTTTTTTAACCAGGGAATAATTTCAATATTTTTTAAATAGTTTTGAGAATTAAATGTATTCTCTGATTCCGCCTTATCTGAGAGCAGCATATCTTATCCGTTAGTTGAAAGAGTTATTGTTTGTGAAGTCGTTATTTTCCTCAGGCAGTAGCGTGGCATTGCATAAGGCCCTTCAAGTACGTTTATTGACACTATTGTATCCAACTCAATGATTCAAATTAATGGTCATTGTACAATTTCTGTTACGCTCTAAAAGCTGACTCTAGCTGATTCTGACTGAGTGCTTTGAATAATTTTTGGTTAAGGAACCCCGTGGTTCATAAATTAACATTTATAAATAGGTTTGCACCAAAAGTTCACTCAGTACCAATGTATGTATGTACGCTACGGTTCCACGATTATGTTTCTACTGAATTATAGAGTCTTTGTGAAACTAATATTGATGGGATCAATTTTAAAAGCCCGATTTCGAAATTATCATTTATTAAAATATGAATATAGAATCAAATGTTTAGTGAATTTTAAATAACAGCGACTTTAGCACAAGTAATTTAAATATATTCCTTGAAGTAACTATAATTTTTGACACACGAGTAGTTACTTACGTGATCAATGACACCCATAGTGGTTTGTTTTAGTTTTATTTTACTACTACTAAAGAATGAAAACTGGTTCTAACAGACATATATCATTATTTGAGAAAAAACTATTTATTGGTAAATTATAGGCAACTTTTAAAAAATATATAAATTTTACCTATTTTCTGTAATAATAAAGTCGATTATATTTTAGGCAATAAAATATAGAACTTTCTTTCACGCTGATTTTAATTAATGTTTTTTGGTTATAGAGGTATATATATTAATAATATATAATATATTTTTAATTCCAAGTCGCAGGTCTTTACTTAGTAGTCATAAGTACATTCAAACTTATAGTATCAATGCTTTTTTTTTGAGTAAAATATAATTATCACTGATAAAGATTGAAAGTGAATTTTTCATTTTACTACACACGGATTCAATTAAGAGACCAACTTTTTAAATTGCATTTACTTATTATTGTATCTAATATTAATCAAATTTCTGAATGGAGAAACTGAAACTTGGTTGAGTTTATATGTATGTGTTTTATTATATTCTAATAAAAACGAAATCTTTAAATATTACATTAAATATTTTTGAATGTTAATATGTTTATTGTTTGTTTTCTAATTATTCTATTTATTAAATTATTTAATAAGTAATATTATTCTAATTAAAGTTAATTATAGTGTTTCGTTAAGTTCACCATCCTAAACGTCCGTGAAGGTGTTTTTTTCTCATACAGTCGTATTAAATCGTATTTGGGTCAATACTAATTTTATAATGTAACGCTCGCTTCGTGCTTGAAAGGGAAAGTTTCAATCGTAAGATCATTCGGAATTTTAACTCATTTCGAAGTAACTTCACTTTCGCCCGCCCTCAATAACTCTATAGTTTCGAATGTGGTATGTCTTTTGTGAATGTTAGACATATTTTTTTATTTATCGGGTTTAATAACCTCCAAATATATGCTACTTGATAGTTATCATAGATTCATGTGTAATGTGAAATGGCTGGGACAATGCATAATTAGTGTCAATATTAGCCTAGACATGCCCCACTGCTTTGTACAAGGCACTGCGGTTTTGAAGGTACATATATAGATACTATCTGGGATCGAACCCGGGAACCGGCTATTCTAAGTCAAGTACTATTACCGCTTCACCAGACATTACTCGAACTTTATTTCATTTTTCTTTGCTTATAATAAATGTTCATCAAATTATTAGAAATATTGAAATAAATGTCAATATCTTTTGACATGGTATAATTAATATATGAGACGAAAATAATTTCAAATATTTAGTATGTACAAGAATCTAATCTAAAGGCTTCCTTTCAAAGAATGAAAGAATACGCCAAAAAGATAAAATAATACAATTGTACGTCAGACAATTTCTATCACTAAGTAGCGGTTAACAAAGATATGGACAAATAAGCCCGAGAACAAAGGGTGTTATGCTTATATTGAACGTAGCGCCGAGGCCGGGCCAGGTTACGTAAAGAAGAAGTAAATAGGTCACAGAGGCTCTGGATCCAACGGAGGCGGGGTTAGGAAACTAGGTGCCCTACTTCCGAACCCCAGTGAACACCAGCTTTTCATCGTGGTCATTCTAAATGAAATATTTGAGAATCTTTAACATGCACTCATCTAAAATTTCATTAAAAATTTTAGTAGCTCTATACTCTAGACGTCTCTACTCTGTAGGAAAGACAGTTTTGAACCTATTTTGTCAAGTTCTTGAACTACAATGTGATACGAAGTAGTAATGCATCAATAACAATTATTATCTTATTCTTTATCTTATCATTATGCAATTTGATATTAATTTGATGCATATTTAATAATGAAGATTACAATTCAACACACATTTGCTAATTACAAATGAATGAATGTAAATATAATCGTTGCAATTTGTAACACGCAAGCCGTAAATAGTTTTTTTTTATATAAACTTTATTATCTTTACAGTCTGGAAGCCGTATTCTTCAATAAAGATGGACGCAAGCTGGAGACAGAGCCAGCTACAGAGCTGGTGTAACTGGAAATCGAATGTAATTTCTAGATTTCATTGTTAAATTATCTTTGTTAATTTTAGTAAAAGGATTCAAAGTGTGATATCAGGGGGGCTACTGTAAGATAAATGGCAAACATGATCATTCATCCGAGAACAAGAATTGCTGTAAGTCAACAGGGGATTCAAAAATTGTATTAACATCAGACAAACAATAATAGATTTTAAAATTATCTTTACAAAGCTTTAAGCCTATGATTATATTTAATTCCAACAAAATAGACCCCTTGGAGAAATTTGCGTCTTTCACATTTCTTTAAGTGTTGACGATAAAAGTTTATCAGACATTTGACAATATATAAATTAGCCAATGTTACATGTTTACAGTTAAAGGGTTCTAAATTCTTAACTATATCCCATACTCTTATTAGACTATTATTTATTAATTAAAAGTATTGAACCTCTAAAAGTATTTGTTTAAATCCCTAATTTGTTTAAATAGAATTTCAAATTGTATAATTTTATTTGGTATTTACAAAGTTTTAATTGCAATAACAGTCTTCAGTAGTAAAGTTAATGAAATAATACAATTACCATTATATATATAAAATTACTTTTTTAATGATGATTCTTTTTATTTGTTCATTGATTTTTCTTAATTTTGATTTGGACTGCAATTAAGAATATTATCTATCTATCTGTCTGTCTACTAGGTTCTCGTTGAAAAAACCTACCAAAGAGTAGGTACTGTCACTAACTGATCGGTTTTTTTCTAACAAGCATTCACGGGAATCCTTGGTCAACAGCGGGTAAATAATATTTTTGAATATTATATTTTTTTTAGGATTGGATTTGGATTAAAAGCAAAGAAATAGTTTCTTTTGTTTGAATGCTAAATTCTAAATATCATTCAACAAAAGTAGATGATGGACACATTGGGATTTTATGGTAATTACCACGTCAGTGTATCCACCCACCTAATATGAATTTTAAATTGGGATCGCGTGAAAAGATCATGAACTCACTTTCACTTATTCTCATGGAAAGAAAATATATATTTTTCGATCTACTATATACCTAAAAATAATTACTATGTACCTATTTATTTCTATATACGTATATATTACTTAAATTGTTATTAAAAACAAAACAAAACTATATTCTTTTAGTCTCTATTATTTAAGTTTAAATCGGATGCCAAGTGTATTTTATTTCTTACATTTCAAACTATATACAATAACCGAATTCTATCATTATAGTCATACAAATAAAAAGAACAATAGACTAAATCCTACCTACAATTTTTTTTTAAATTTACATGACTGAAATTCATTTTTTCATTTGATTCTAAAAGATTTAAAACCAAAGGAGACATCATTGTCTCCTAACATTTGATTTGAAAACACAGTTCGTCGATTAATCTATTCGCAAAGTTTACATACAACAGCTGTTCACTTCCTGCTAATATTATTACGCACTGCTACAAAATTATGTAGATATCTAACATGTGTAACACGGACGTCAAGAACAGTCAACATTTATACTATATCAAATATTAGGTATAAAATAATCATGCATTTTATACAATAAAAGTTAGGTATTGTGAAAAAACATAGATTTCAAACTATTGCTCAAAGATAATAAGTGTTTATAAGGAAATTAACCGGCGTATTGTACATTTTATGATAAAAAGAAACATATATAACAAATTTAGTTGATATAAAAAAAACTTTAAGATAGTAGACGATTACTACAGCATTTGTATAGAATTCTAGAACTTATTCATCATTGAGCTAGCCTGTGTAAGCGGTTTTAACTTATCTAGGTCGAGAGCCGCGTCCTACGTGCCAAGCGCATACATGGAAAGGGACCTACTATCGTACACACTTTATTCACACACAGACACCGGCCTCGTCCGAGAACTAGGCCGAAAAACTCGCGCATGCGCATAAGTACATCTTTATACTATAGATACTATTAGTATAGAGATAATGTTATCCCTTTGCTCTGTTCGTCTGAAATCCTAAGTAGAGTTATGAATGAAGTGTGTGTGTTTTTATTTCAATATAGACTTTCAACGGAACAACATAATTTTTTTATGTACCGTGAGAATTAGAACAGGAACTAGCATTTTACTTTTCATTTTTAAAAACTTAATTCGAGGAAAACATCAGATATAATATATTTCTTATTATTGTTACCTTAAGTTAGAATCCTTAAAGCCCTTGTCTTACAAGCAGTATAAAACTATTGAAACAAAACAATTTTTAACGGATGTAACTCGCTATAAATGGATTTACATTTTAATTTTAAGCCGGCGTTTCGTTTGCTTTACAGCAACCGTATTCACAGAATGAAATAATTGAAGAAAAAAGTTTTATTTCAATTTTGTACTACACGTAAAATTCAATGAATATATAGGTAATCATAGAACTATATTCTATTTAGTTATTCTAGAGTTCTTTCGGTACAACGTTTTACTGGATTTTTTAACACAACAATTATGCGAGAATTCTCTAAATTTATTATTAATTTTATTATATATCTAATCAAATAACAATTAATAGTATATGAATAATAAGTAAGGTAAAAGAGTATTCATGGATTTTCTTGAGTTCTGGTTCATAGTTCTTCTCTATGATCCTAACCTTTGGAGTCGTGCTACTAGAGTCTTACGTTTCATAAAAGCAACATATTTGAAATAAAAACTTAGACTGTGACTATCAATTATTATATACTAGAAATTTATATTTTAATGTCATCGTAACATATAACGTACATTTGCAATTTGTTTATATTTTATATATAAATAATAGGTAGTCTGATTAGTTGTTTATTTAAATCCGAATAATATATTAATAACTGAAGGTATTTTACATGTTAAATATCAGAACAATAGTAATAAGTAACATTTATATTTATCATCTAGTTTGTTTCTATCGACTTATTCTAATTTAAAAGAAAACTAACAGGAATCGAAAAATACACGCATTTCAACGAAAGTAGGGCGACCTCTGTAAAAAATAAGCTACAGTAAAATTAAAGCTTAACCTCGATTCGGCGAAGCTGCTACATATTTTCCCCAACCCCGGGGAGGGGGAGGTGTCAGATAGTCAAGATTATTAGTCTCTATGGCTTCCTCCCCAATTAACACACATAGACTATGTAAAACATAATAATGTTAGAATAAAAACTCTTTCTATACTATTGTGGGTATTGTAAATTGATTTAGATATTCCCTCCTCCCATGGGGAAAAAAATAGATGACCACACCACAAAAAAAAAATTGATTTAGGTATAATACACCTACTTTTATTCTTATAAAACTTGGAATGCACTATATTTCTAGTACTCAATCAGATTGTAAATAGCAGAGTGACTAGAAGTTTAGTTACAGAGCTATTAATGAGATACAGAGAACTACAGATAGACATCTCAGAAATACCTTGTTACGTAAAACTTATTCATTAAAAGTGTGTACCAACGTTTTTGTAATGCAATCCATTATGTAAATTTTCAGCTATAGCATGTGTTTATAAAAAAGTAAACAATATTACATAATAAACTTGGACTAAAAAAAGAAACCTACGAATAAAACAAACCTATAGTTAATAGAATTGACCTTATTATGTTTATCTTTTCTCATGTCGGTACATGGAGCTTTATTAGTTTTATGTTACAACAAAACTTTCGCTTTTCCGACTAGTTGGTCGCAGTGTTATGACCACACCGATTGCCAAGGTTCCCACACACAATGCGAATAACATAACATGCATGTCGCCATACCCAAATATTATGTACCTTCACAATAATTTAGTTAGCAGTCAAATAGTTCGCAGTAGATAAATATAATCCAATAGCCACCTTATATTCATATACAAATTATACTGCTGTTGTCTGTCTCGATCGTTTCGTTATTAGCAGGAATCAATAAGCTGTATGAGTTTGGATACCATTGGTGTTATGAACAGATCCTGGCGTCTATTAAGAGCGACTTTTCAGTTAACGCTAATGGAAAATGCTGCCTTTTGTTTATTTTTTCCTGTTTCATGAATCTGGGATTAGGATCTGAATTAATTTGCAAGGATGTAACATATGAAAAGAGTTTAGATATACTATCTTATACATTCATTATTTGGCTCACATTCTTTAATGCCTAGATAGTAGGCTCACCTACTTGCGCACTAAAAATATTAAAACAATATTTTTTATATTTATTTTAAATTGATTGTACCCGTTTTTAGGCATAAATATATTTTTTTAGATATTTAAATTCTACCAAAATTTATTTTCCATCACTAAATTGTTTTATAGTTAAAATATTTGGAAATGTTTTAAAAATAAATAGTAAATTTCCGTCAAAATATAGATATAGCCTTAAAATTACAAACTCTTCAGAATCCCGTATTAGAATTAAAAATTATTTTTATTTTAATTTTGTTGTTAAACTGACAACTCCTAAAATTTTCCGTGTACCTCCTTCATCCTTGTGTTAAAACATTAACAAAAAATTATCAAAATTTTTTTTTTCGCTTTTTAAGAAAAAAACACTAAAAGAACCTAACATGATTTATCCACAGAACAAAGAAAATTGTTAAGATAAGCCAATGAAAAAAGTATAGCTAGCTTGTGTGGGTAGTGACCCATATTGAGTAATGAAAAGAGCCCGGGATTAAGGGTTAATTTTCATTTGTCAAGTTAAGGGAAGTGTGTGAAGTTTATGAAACGCATGCCATTAGGATACGTGTGCAGTGGCGCCGTATGTATTGATCGCTCGGGACGGGAAATGATGTACTGAAGTAAGTAACGGTTAATAGGAGGGCTTATGGTATATATATATATACATGATATATATTTTGGTCTTTTAACTATTAATTCAAAGTGTTTGCAGCTTCCTGTGTAATTCTGCAATTAGATTAGAAACAAATATACTGCCGAAGACTTGACATTCCTGAGGCAAATTTACATAGGTAAATGTTAATAAGTTCAACATGGCTATACATGTAGATATTTTCAAACATCCTGAAAACATCTTTTTGCCTATTACTGGACAATAGGCTTCTTATATATTCTTAATATATTCTTATTAATATTATGAATTAACGTATAACTAAAAAAGTACACAGCACATTATTGTGAAATGATAATTTACGTTTATAAATACAACCTACCTAAACGGGGAACAATAATGCAGTGTGAATAATCCAGAATCTGCCTTCTTTTTGCAACGGAAAGTTTTCTGGTTCCGCGGTAAAACTAATTTGAACTAATTTTACAATAAAATGATAGGTTTGATAAACCTTGCAGGTGGAATCGTCGGTAAATAGTTGAGTTTCGTTTGTAAATATTGTTAATATAGGTATAACCTAACCGATCAAGGTTAATTATAGCCTATTTCAACTGTATAGATTGTTATATTTTAATTTATGAGATGTACTGTCAAATATGTGTAAAATAATAAATGAGTTCTAAGACTTGTTTGTTTTTTTTAGTTCTAGATGCAATGAAATCTACAAATAAATACTAATACATACTCCGCATCGTAAAAAGAGGAGATAAATGTAAACACTAGATTTTTTGCACATTTATTGACAAAGATCCATCAAATTACAATTTAACATCGAGATATTTGGCAAAAAATAGTAGGCATGGAAGACTAAAAAACAATCTGAATACTCGTTTATTCAGAATCTTTGAAAAAAACAGTGGAGAACATTTTACTGATGAAGTTGTTACAATATATAATATCTATATACCTACCGACTAACATTAATAACTTCAAATAACATATAATATCAAAGATAAAAATAAAAGTGGTTATTAGCGCTGAGCTAAATATAAAAACAAACAACAAATTGTTGGTGCAAAATTGAATAAAAATAATAATTAATAAAATAACGATTAATACCGAGTAAAATTATCGATAGATGCTGCTGTAAATCGTATTAAATAAGCTATTGTAAAATAGTGGAACAAAATCGATTTCTTTTTAATAAAATATTGTAATCAGCCGCTCTTACCAATACGTAGAATGAGACTAGAATTATTCAATAGGTTACGTTTCTTATTCAATATTTTTAAATTAGTAATTGATTATACGATGTATTGAATTCTAACGACATCGATTTTAATTCATTAATATTAGATAATTTAAGTACTTTAACATAACTACATTAGCTATATGGCTTCAGTGACGAAAAATTCATTTCTCATAATTTCTAAAAATGCTCCAATTTTTCCAACGATGTTCATCTTCGGTCCTATTTTATTTATTACATTATAAATATATTTTGATTTGTAATTATAACAGTGTTAACAATTTCCATCAGTACTTTTTTTAAACTCATGATAAATGTTTCGTTCGTCCATAAAAACTTATAGCTACATCTAAGTTTTAACCTTAAATAAAATCAAACAACTATGCATGTTATGTTTCATATGGCAAATTATATCAGCGATCCGAATGTTCTGGAATGTTACTCGGTACTCTAGAATTTGGAAAAGACGTATAAGGTTTTACAGCCAAATATTTTATAAGCTTGACGTTATTTTTATTTGAAATAACTGTAAGATTTTATCTCAGGTCTGAGAGAATACAATAAGTACTAAATACCATCACTACGAACATCCAATAAATATATGAGTACATCGATAAAACATTATAATTATATCTTGCTATTTTTATTATCTTTTAGGACGAGTGAAGCTTTATGTATGTCGCCGTCGGCTAGGTCCAGTTCTCGCTGGCAATCTTCAAATGTCACGTCTTCGTTTTTGGCGGCAATTTTGACTTTCAATACTTTAATGGCGTTGTGAACATTCCAGTTGCTAAATTCCAAAGCCTCAAGACATTCTTCCGGTGACACCTGCAAAGGAATGGCTAGCGTGTAAGTATTTAAAATGTATTATTAATTATTGTGTCCTATATATATGTAAAGTTTCTCTAAAATTAAAATAATATTGTTTAAGTAATCATATTCATGTTGATTTGATAGTCCAATGAATATTGAGAAATAATTATAACGAAATAACATCCCATCTAAGGTCAAAAGTAATGATAAAGTCCATTTAGAATCTATCTGAACTTTATCAAATCTCAAATCAATAAAGAAAGTCATTAAGTAGAAAGTAATCAATGTCATCAAGAAAGTAGTATAAGATTTAAATGATGATTCTATATTTTTAATATAAATAATAAGTATAAAACTAACATCCAGTTTAAGAACTTTGTTCATGATCCTGACTTCATCAGATTCAATTCCCCGCGTGCGGGCTGATGGCTTTTGATCAGCGAATTCGAGCAAATCCTCCACTGATACATGATCTGAAACAAACAAATATTATTATAATATAAAATATTTATTTGTTTTTCTTTAATAAGAAGATAGGTTGTTACCTTTGGATAAAGATACTTCGATAACACCGGGGCCATCGACTTGCACTGGTCCTTCGTATTCATCATCAGAATTCTCGGCTTCCTCACCATTATTGTTTATATAGCATTGGAATGGATTGACTGAACTGGAACCGGCGCCATTGGCCATGTAGGTGAAGGGGTTGGTGGTGTTTGGTTCAGGACCGTCATAGACATCGATGCCACTTGATCCTGGTAGTGGTGGATCCACAACTTGGATCCCATGAATGGCACATGTGATTGTATTCTGGTATATAGCCGATGGTTTCTCTGGAGTAGGTATGGGTGCTGGGTACGGGGAACGTAACGGATATTTACGAACGTGTCGTGGTTTGTCAACCAGTTTGGGTTTGGAGCCGCGTGGTGGCAGTGGTATGGCATTGGCACTCTGTAATAATAAACTTTTTATATATCCTATTTGAACTTATAATATAAACCTCTAAGTGTTTAGTTACCTCACTGTCGTCATCGCTCGAATCACAGTCTGATGCCTCGGTTGAGTCTCTGAAATAATAAGGTCCTTCCAAATAAATAAATAATTTAGAAAATATTTATACTTCTTAAGTAACATTCATTTAAGAAAGTATGTGGCTCATAGACTTTAAATTAAACACTACACTGGTAAATGATTACTGCTAAAGTCAACATAATGGTCTTGCTATCATTAATAGGAAGTATTTAAAACCACAAAGATATTAGTATTATGAAAACTGTCTGTTATGATTGAATTAAATCAACACAAAACAAAATTAATGTTGAATGTATTACTATTACATCTTCAGTATGACATGTTTTATACCACATAACCAATACCAATATAATAAATCATACAATACCCGTCAAGTGGTAGTGGTACTTGTACTGGCATCAGCCTTGGCACCGCCACTGGCACTGGCATGGGGATTGGCGCAGGCATCGGTACATGGTGCATGCTGGATGTACTTGGCAACTCCTGGCCCATTTGCGCTCGCATAGCTGGTGTGGGTATCGGTTGCTCGATGAGACATACATACGCTAGTCGGCTCTCCTCAGTTAGCGATTCCTATGTACATGTATAATCCTTTTAATTTTTCATATTTTTATACTACTTTTTTCTGATATCTATTGGTTATACATACTATAAAAATATGTGTCTCTTAACACTATGTTAAAAATAATAAAATTAAACTAGATATTTATATAAAATCATTTTATAAAAATAATATCTTCACAACAAAACCTCACAATACTGAATATATTATTAGCTTTCTCGAATTTAATTCAGTTTTTTATTTATAAACTATTTAAACACGATTAAGAAGCAATGGATATAGCTTTAGGAGATAAGAAATATGAATTCCATTTTTTCTAATAACCTCAAAATAACATTAAAACAGATACATATATTACAATACACACCTGTATGTCTGGGATGCTTCTGGCTTGTTCGCTGAAGTTGCGATGTTGACTTCCTGTTACAATAATTATAAAAAATAAATAAGATTATAAGACAAGTAGTGAAAATAACATATTAAAGATCTAAAGGAAATGCAATTATTGAAGTTACAATCGGTTTAGAAATATATAATTTATTTTTGTAATAAAGTATCACCTATAACAAATAAAAGTATCATGACTGACTTTAAAACATTACAAAATAAAAACTATGTAAATAAAAAATAAAAAAATAAATGTAAATATCTTAGTAATAATTATAAAAAGGACCACAAAGGCTTAAGGACTTAATTTTTTTCAAAATGTGTAATACTCTTGTGAAAATGGCATAACCTCACCATTTTCTTTGGGTGGTTCTTGGTGGGTTCCGTTAGGGTTTAGCGAGTTCACCATTGGGAACCTGAAGTGGAATTTGGAGCTCGGTGAGTTCAAGGGCTTGGTCTCACCGCCGAGATCGTTCATGGACCTGAGATATTTTTATATAGTTTTATATAAGTGATCTCACTCAGTGTACTACTAATTTATTATGATATGGCGGTAATGATTAAGTGATAGTCTTATCTGTGAGGTGTTAGTCACTTCTCCAGTCTATTAGTAAGCGGTTTCTAGCGGCTAGACCTTTTTATTCGTTGATTTACTAATAATATTATTTGTCTTGATATAATTAATAATAATAGTATCATATTTAATGAATACAATATGTATATTATTAGTGTTATCACTTTTTTTAATGATAAATTATGAATGGAATGTTAATGGTTAGTGCAATATTAATTAATGATGTTAATTATAATTAGGTAACAATATAATTTACTTGGAGGTAATTTCATTGGCCATAGCCACGGCTGTATTCAAGGTCTTCTCATCATGAGCAGACATTGGTTTCATGGTGCCGGCGTTACCTTTCTTCTTCTCCAACTGATTCAAATTATGAAGCCTGAAAAAAAAATTAAACTTAACAAATTTACTAACTTTATATAGGATTATATTTTTCGACATCCCACATAGTATGTTATCAGTAAACAAAATATGAATAATACAACATGAAATAATGTTTATCTTTTTTTATATTTAATATATTATTAAACATAATAAAATAATACTTCGTATTGTCTAAGATTTTCACGAGCAGGTACTCCACATTGAAATAAAACTATTTTTACGGATTTAACCCGACGTTAAAATTTAAAATGTAAATATAAAGCTTAATTATACGCGAGTTAAATCTGTAAAAAAAATGTTTATTTTAAAACAATACTTTACTATGTAGGTATGTATAATACACAATTATCACCTAAACTATAAATTTAGTTCACCTCACCTCAAGGCTGCTTCAACTTCGCAATCCTTAATTCTTATGATCTGAAAGTATTATTGATGTTTTAATAAATATAATATTTATATAATTTACTTTCTACGCTAATATGATCGATGAAGTGTCATCTACTACTAGCGTGCTTCTAATGACAAAGAACTTTGTATAGTGTTTTTGTATGAAACAGACGCATGCGAACCCAATGATAATTGAATGAATGTTTTGATGTTAAGCATTTGATTATCTATACATAGTGCTGAGACATATTCACTGCCAAATACTATTATTTGATTATAAAACACAAGCGGAGGAAGGTTTCACACTACAATTGTATATGAAATATTTGACTTTATAATTAAAACATAATATATATATATATTGGTGTCATAATCAAGATAAATAAAAAATGTGCTGTCAAAACTATGTAACAAAATACGTTATAAACGCAATAAGACGATACGAACTACATTAGCCATGCAATTTTGTTGTTTCACATAAATTAAAATAGATTTTGAAATGTAATTCGACTAAACGTATGTTAAATTTATATTTAACATTTTTAACCCTTAGATATAACCGTGTTTAAGATTCGACATGGTGTAAATATTTTATATAAAAATGTTAGATATACGATTAAATTAATTCTACTGACAAAGGTATTAATAGATATAACAGGGGAATGAACGTTGAGAAATAATGATAATGATAATAACACAACATATATAACGACAAGGTTACATAAATGTAATACGTACGCGTATACGTATCCTTGTTTCAAGTATCGGCTACAAAACAAGCCAATGTTAATACTACAAATAATTAATTATCAAAATCTATGCGAAAACAATTCAAATTGAGGAAACTTTTTCAGTCACAAAGCACGTTTCCTCAATCGTTTTTCTATTATTTACAATGAAAATCTAGCAAAGTGGAAAAACGCTACTCTCATATACCAAGCCTATTCTTACCCGCGCTCCGCTATAAAGGAACCTGAATGAACGAAATTTTGAAAGGAATTACATCCGTTAAAGCCAATTGTATTTGCCGAGAGTTGACTTGATATTATTATAAATATATTTTAAATATATGCTAATCTGGGCGAATTGAATCCATAAAACATATCTTCATTGGAATTCTGTAAAATATTGTATAGGGGTTATTTTTTTTTTGTTATTGATAAATTCCATGTTAAAGATTTTTTTTTAATTCTGAATCTACTTTCAAGAGTTTATAATAATAATATAAGTTGGTATAACTTACTTCATCACCACGTTTGTCTTCAAGACTGCGAAATATGGTCTCCATTTCTTCAAGAAGGCTCTTGCTAAAGTCGGCGTAGCTTTTCTACATTACATTAACATCATATTTAATGTATATATAAACACATAGAAGCACAAAAAATATAGGAATATACAAAAATAAATTTATTGGAAGTGCTTTATACGATCACAATTTAACGAAATATTGTTTAAAACCAAAACAGAACAAATGGAAGAAACTCAAATAATTATTCATTAGGCAACATCTTTTCTTGAAATATTTTATATAAATTGGAGATGAGACGGATACAAGGAAGAAACAAACCAGTAATCTTTTGGATATTTAATGGATCATTGGATGGATGGTTGAATGGACTACCGGGTACTGGATGCCGGGTATTAATAATTGTATTCGAATAACCTCTAATTTAAATACAGTTTAAAAATCTAAATTTACCACAACAATCCCGGGACTCTCCGGAGGCCCGTCTCCCTTGTGTTCCGCTGGTATACTCTCCTGTATGGATAAACGTTTCTAAAGTTAAATAATGAAAAAAAATACAGAATAATTAATCATGTTCAATCAAAAATCGTATTTATTAGCTTCAATATTGCCCGAGATGTCACTTGTTTCGTTAAGGTACAAATGTCTTGGAGACGACTGCTTTTATTGTCAACACAGATAGTTATGACCCATGGAGACAGACAATGCTTAATTCGAAGAAAATATCCAATCAGTTCATCATTTTGATCACTATGATGTCAGACACTCACAAATACACATGTAAAAAAACTTATAAAATATAAAGTCTATTAAAATTAAATATATAGTATTGAGAGTGCTCAGTAAATAAGATTCGAGACTTCAAACTTTCGAGAGTGATATAAGACTAGCAAACTGCTAGGTTAATAGTTTTGAAGGTTGGTTTGAATGGTTCAGTATTGTGTATTTTAAGATCACTAAACAATTGTTTGTAAACAAAACATTATAACATTTTAATATATTTACAATTTGTTCTTTTTAAATACTATTATAAATATTATTACCGTATCAGTGTCAGATATTTCGTGGTACTCGTGAACTTCGTCATTGTTAGCGTCTTCATCATCCTTGTGAGAGCGGCCGAGCGTAGCACTCTTGACCTACAGACATATAATTATTAACTACTACCCATTCCCCGTGACTACATCCGTGTCGACTATAGAAGTACATGTTACACTACCATCAACTAATTACTTCAAACAAAAGAACTGACACTTTATATTATGTTAATATTTATTATAAACCACTAACCCTCAGTTTTGTCTATTTTATTGAGGTCTTTTTACACATATATAAATAAAATGGTTATGATTAGCAAAACGTAGTTTCTTAGTTAATGAATACTAATAGTACTAGTACGATTCTCTCTAACTAATTGGTTAGAGTAATTAATTACTATGTATTGCAATCGTTAGCTTACTTATATTTAATAGTTATTTAAATATAATGTAATTAAATTATTTAATAATTAGCTAAAATTTTACCAATTTATTACTTTTTTACATTGAATTTTAACTTTTAATACGTTGCCTTATTTTCCTAATGGTAACTATAATAAATGAATATTAAGAGAGACAGTATTAGAGATTTAATTTTTCGCACAAGAAAGGTTACCTTGGCCCTTACCTTGTACAGGAGACTTTTACTTGTAGTCGGTTCATTGACGGTTTTGATGGGTCTCTTTGAACCTTTGAACTTTCCGTCATCTGCAACAAAAACAATATATCTTTTATTAAATATAAAAAAAAATAATAAAATACCTACTGTGTTTGGTTTGAATGCTTACTAAAAAATTACAGGAATTTGGAATACAACCGCAGGAACCCGTCTGTGTTTGTACACCTAACAATTAGTTACAGGAACACTTTATGGTTCAGAGGTAAGTTAGATCTGTTTCACATATTCTGTGAAACCATTGCAACAGTAGAACTTTATCAATTTAGGATATGTATTTCCTATCTATCCTCTTCACTCTCGTAAATGGTACCAATAATCTAGCAATGATATAGAAAATGATGCTCATCTCTATGGCCAGCTTAGGTAATCGAGCTAGACTTTGTAGGCCCAAGATACCAGTAGAAGAACATAGTGCTTCTCATATCTGCACCAGAGTAGTGGAAAGAAATCACTTAACGCTGAATAGCTGCTGTACAAAATAATAAAACATTGCACTTACTAGACGGATCATCATCTTTTTTGGGCGGGTCTAGCAGAGGGTATGCGGTGAAGTGCGAGGGGGAGTGCGGGTTGATAAGCGGCACCTGTTCTAGATCCTCAGAGGGCTTGTACGGCGTCACCACTTGGCGTGGAGGCTGGAAGTTAAAATTTATCTCTTACGATAAATCTTTGTAAATTTTATGTAGGAGTCGTTGATCGATTAAGTAGTTTCCGGGTTTTATATATTATTATATAGTAATTAAGAAGTATTTAAGACAATTCAAAACCCTTCACCGTTAGTTGAAAATTAAGGTTTCTAATTCGGAAACCAAAAAATTTAGAATTTTTCAAAATAAATACCTTTATCTCTATTCTATTGTAAAATATTTCTGCAAATAAGAAAATTTCTAAGCTATAATATATAATTAATATTAAATACCTAATGTTCTACTATGTAAATAGCATAAGTCATCGAAATGGCCCATTAAAATCATATTAGAATGATTCATCTTATGAAAATGTATGTAATGTGAATGTATCGTTAGTCCCAAGTTAGTAAACACCTAAAAAGATCCCATTGTAAGTACTTACACAACCAGCGGAATCCAAGAACGATAGATCGCCGAAATACGCTCCATCCAGGCCAACATGGCCCGTGTGTTTAACATCGCCCTGTGGACTCGATATCATGCTCCTTTGTATGGTACGTTTGCCGGTGTATGTATGTCGTTTGAGGTCCGACCGCAATAAGGATGAGCGAATGGTACGGGTGGAATTGCGAGTTGGGTGTGACAGTGAGCCAGGCAAACTTCGCTAAGGAGAAATTTGTTCGAAACGTTTTTACTACGCTTTGAATGATAACTACTGTCTCCAGTAAAAAGCTCTTGAAGTGTATAAATTTAATTCATGCGGTAGGATATTTGACATTTTCTTTTTTTGTCTTAAGGATAGTTTTTTAAGATATTATATAATGTTATCACCCCAAAATTAAATAAAATGATATATAAAGTTTTGAGTTTGAAATCTACAACAGTATCATGTCTTTACAAATTATAATTATCGGGGTTTTGTCCTATGATATGATATTATTTTCTATGTTGAGTCTCTAGGTACCCACATCTGAACAGTGATGAAAAAAAACATAATATTGTAGAAAAAAAAAACTCATTTCATACTAGTTAATCAAAGTTCAAACTAGCAGCGTGTTACTAAGCCTCATACACACACTTGAAAAGCGATTTTGGGATGGATTTTTAAAATGATACCATAAAGATTAAGTTAATAAATATTTTTCTTACCAAAAATGTACTAAAATAAACAATGTCAAATATCCCATTACTGTGATCAAATAATAACAAACGGTACAGTCACCCACATAAATAAACAAATTAGCACGTTATATTTCACTTTGGGAAAAACGATAATAAAGCATTGATGAGGGGAGGGGCATGCATAGGGGGGGGAAGGGTTCGGTATGAAACTTAAAAACAATCTCACCTCATGCTTTACGAATGGTTTTGTTTGATTTGGATCGAACATTCCACAGGCGCCACCGGGCAGCACGCCATACCACATAGCGGATTTAGTATAATTTCTGTAAGGATTACGATGAAGTATGGATGACGTATTAAATTGAAGACAAATATGATAGCGCATATGTATTTTAAGATACATACTGTTTTCCTATAACGGTGATCTTTTGTCCCATTTTGTATTCGAGGAAGTTGCTGCGCCGGCCATCTTCATGTTTCTTGTACGTTGAAATGGCCTGAACCTAAAGTAAACACAAAACAATAATTTACAGAAATGTTTTTGGCTATACTTAGGGAGAATTGAATAAATTTATAATTTACTAAAAATGATGTAAATGACTCTTTTTATAGACATAACTAATTCAACTTTGATGTAAACTGATTGCAACTTTAGACAATTATTATGGGCGTAACAGTTTGAACAGTCTAAAAAGTTGCACATACAAATTCATTAGCCTATCAATTAAAATCTGATAAGACCATCGCAGCTGAAGTATACGTAGTTTGAGAGCGTAGGTACATCCCACTTCCTAGTAATATTATACTACTTACTACTATATACATTCGTTAGAGCTATTAGAAGTAACATAGGATACTTTTTATGAAAAAAAAATATATTTTTTAGCGGGCAGTTAAAAAAATTTTGAAAAAAAGTTACTTGAAAAAGGTAAGTCGAATTCAATTAGTTTTAATAAAAAGGCGCCTTCTTAAGCAACCGGCTACTGACATTTAAGGCAAAGTACTATTCTTCTCGCAATAGGTATACATCGGAGCAACCCTCGAAGAAATACTTCTTAATCATGAAACCTAAAAATTCCATTCGCCACATAAATAATATCTTAAGAAGTGCCGACAGACCTAGTTGGCTGTTTACCTTCAACCAACCCTCTACCATTTAGTTACAAAGACAACGCGTAGATCATCTACTTGGATCAGGTAATTTAGGACCTCCTCCTTTTTTAAGACCATTCTAAAAATATATTTCCGTTTTCTCACAAACCGTAGCAAACTGGTATAAAAGGGGTATACTTATTCTTCTTCGCTCTGTTTGACTTTTGTCTTAGATTAGCATTTATACATAGTACAGATAGTTCAATTACAGCCGGTTAATTAGCCGATACAATTGTGACATGTGCACCTCTAGATAATCTTTCAACTGTTGACAGCTCCTAAAGATTGTCGATAACTTTCTAAGTCCTGTTATGCAGCTGAGCCCGATATATATGTTCTTCTCTGTATGTTGAATGATCAATGTTTTCTTAAAAGCAACCAATGTTCTACCCTCCAATAACAAATTTCTTGTGAAATCATAGCATTAAACTACCCTTAAAAGGAAATTACCTTTACATTCAATGACCCTTAAAGATTGTCATTTATCCAAACATCTACATTCCTATCAGTTTACTGACCAAGAAGAAGTAGCAACGAAATTAGGAAGATTGAGCCTTGAGGATTGATTGATAACTTAGGCACATTCGTAAGCGTTTTAAGTATCACAAACAATCACAAATACAGACAAGTGTTGATAGATGGCAAAGTATATTTTCATCCAAGGTGAGATAGACGGATAGTGAATCTAACGGAAAATGGAATACAGCGGATTCCGGAAGCAATCTTATACGAAGCGGAATGGAATCCAGTAAGGAATGCTAATTAATTCGCGCAAGCGGATTTGAGGGCACAGGCAGTATGTTTATACAGAAGTATGTATTACTAGTTTAATAGTATTCAATAATAATCAGCATGGTCGCCAACTTTTCTTGCGTCATCGTCCTCGTTTCTTGTTTGTCAAACTGTCTGGCGTGCCAGATGTAGATAGGAACAGACTGACGAGCTATCCCATTGAGTAACGATGTGCCTTGAGTACTTCGTTAATGGTAAGCCGAAAATAACGTACGTGCTTTAGAAACGCCAGCATATTTTATTTCTTATATGGTCATAGCAAGATGTTAACCAATTAATAGGTTTATATTTATGGGCTTATATTAACAGGTTTACATATACATATGGGTATTGTTATATAATAAATCCTAATAACAATAATAATTAATAAGTATAAAAAAACCTTTTCAAATACGTTAGTACATAAAACAGTTTCGTTAGTGTTTAAGAATAATTCAAATGAATGTTATCAAAATTAAGTATTTAATATATTTATCTTAAATTTGTTAATCGTAGTTATGTTTGTCATTAGACTCCTCGTTAACGACTTGAACCGTATTTGATTGATTTCTGTACGTATTGCTGGATAGGTATATCAATTGTTAATCTTAACCAGATTGACAGTTGGACCCAGTAGGTGTCGTATTTGGCAAGACACAATGACAAGTTCCATTCGAAAAAAAAATATATCGGTATGTTATATAACTCTTCTGTATGTTTTGTTTGTCACCAAAAGTTCTCTTGAACAGCTAGCCAGATTTTAATGTAAATTTTTGGTGGATAGGATTACAATTTGCCGGATAGGCACTATAACAGAATATAATATCCAAAAATAATATAAAATAATCTCCACCCTTAGTATAATTAAAAAAAGAAATTGCATTAAATTTATAAAATGGTTATATATTTTTTTAATATTATTAGAAATATAAATGTAGTGTCCTCTAAGAACACAACAATAACTGTAAGCAATAATAGAAATTCAGAGAATCGCTAGAACTGAGTTGTTATTTTTAAACAAAGCCTTGTTATAAACAAACCGAGAAGCGTCAAATTGCATTTGAAGTATAATTCTCTCCATGACAATCAACAACCTAAGTGGATAACACAAACACAACAAATGTCCGAACAAATTAAAAAAAATATTTTAAAACTGATCTTTTAAACTCAAATAATGCTCAAATAAAATAAAAATAAATACCTTGTTGCTTATTTGCCTATCTCTTCCAGTTAAAACATATATCGGTACTAAAATTTATAGTCAAACTTTATACAGACTTTTATAAAGAAATAATAAATTTTACTAACCTCTTCGGGTCTAAGCCCTCGCAGCCTGGTAACCAAATCTTTGAACTTTGGACGATCATTTGGATCATGTGACCAGCACTCTAGCATGAGTGAATAGTATGAATCAGGGCAGCAGTCAGGTCGCTCCAAGCGCTACGAATTAATAAATATAATAATATATTTCATAAATACTTATTGGAGGTTAAATAAAACAGTTTTAGTATCATATACATTATTTTATTTATAAAATGTTAGTTATACCTGAAAGTTTGGAGCATCAATAGCCTCAAGTATTTGCTGTCCAGAGAAAGCAGCCCATGGCTGGAATCCGTATGTAAACATTTCCCACAGGCATACAGCAAACGCCCATACGTCGCTTGACGACGTAAATCTTAGATATAGGATACATTCCGGTGCACACCTTTAATATTTATATACAATAGATAATAGGTAATTCTAGCCTTTGCATTCTAGCTTACTAAGGGTTTAAGCTAAAGTTTATTAATTGTTCTTTGTTACTTTATGTGTGGTTTGCAATGTTTTGTCGTCGAGGTTTAAAATTTTTTTTTTCTTTATTTGTTTCAATACTAAATAAAAAAAAGAAAATATCGTCTTCCATACTGTATTTCTTAATAAAAAACCAAAACAAATTTCATCCAAATCAGTCCATCTGATAATAGTTTTGTCTTATTATTAATTTAGTCTAAGTACCGTGAAAATAAGTTTTTTTTTCTAGGTGAAGAATAAAATATATAACAGATCAGAAAACAAAGATCCGAGAATTAACTTAATATATTAACAGCAAAACTTTGGAATGAACTTCTTACCATGCGACCGGCAATTTGAGATTCACATTGTAATTAGTCTGATAATAATCTTTTCCAACCCCCAAGGCTCGGGAGAGACCAAAGTCGGAAATCTTTACCCTGTCCCTGCAGAATACTAAAATATTCCGAGCTGCCAAGTCCCTAAAACAATAAGATAGGATTATTAATTATGAAAAAAGAAGGTTTTTGGCTCACAAATAAAAGAGAAAATATTTTTGTTTTTCTTAATAGTCCAAAAACATAGTTTACCTATGTATCAGTCTTTTCTTCTCCAAATAAGTCATACCATCACAGATCTGTTCCGCAAACTCACAAAGTACAACCACTGAGAAGTCAATGCGCAGAGTTACTTCCCTCAAACACTCAAGAAGTGATCTCAGTGGTGCAAGTTCTGTCACCTAAATAAATAAAATTACCAAATCTGTTAACGTTTTCAAATTTATTGCTTTTGTATTTAAGTGTGTAGCTTCCAGTTACATATCCAACCATTTTAAGAAGCACTAAATTTAATTAGCATATTGTGATACTTGGCTTAGTCCTAGGATTCTTTTTTGGTTCAAAGATTTCAAATTTATTCAAAGATTTCAAAGGTTTTTTACCATAATCATTTACATATAGTAACTCTCCTTACCAACATCAAGGAGTCAAGATGCAAGACAACTCCATACAGGCGCACAATATTAGGATGTTCAATACTATGCATCACAGCTGCTTCCTTGAGAAACTCTGTGGAGTTTGATGTCATCTTCTCATTTCCTAGGCATTTTATTGCCACCTGCAGCTGTTTTATGGAAAATTATTATTGTATTTGTATTGTTGTTAATATAACATATTTAAAAACTTAGAAAATAGTAATATTCTCACTCTTTGATTTCCAGTGTTCCATGTTCCTTGTTGCACAACCCCAAACTGGCCCATGCCAAGTTCTTTGTTTATAGTAATATCCTCAATGGATATAATATGTTTTGTGGGAACTTTCACATTTATATCTGAGATTGTTTGTACATCTAGTGTCACAGATATCTCCTCTTGTTTAATCTGAAACAATGAAGATTGTTAATAGGAAAAACAAATTGGAATTAAAGTCAGAATATTATGGAACATGTTTTACCCATTCCACCTTGCGGTAGCCACTTATAAGTTTCTTCAGTTTCGTAATGTAAGTATTTGGGAAATATCTGGAATATAACTTCTTGTATCGCCTCTGCTCTGGCTTAGAGAGGCCAATTTGAATTAAATCTTCAACAGCAACAAATTTGAGCTGAGATAACTTTGTGACTTTTAAAATATCCCTAAAACAAATATATAGAGTATTATTTATTATGTAAATATTTTGTGTAACATAAAGCATAACATGAAACATTCATAGTTAGGACATTAGTAAACAACAAGCTGTCTTGTAAGAATGTGACATTAAATGTACACATGAATTCATTGACATATAAAATTATGTAAAATTCATGTTGCTGTGAATAAAAATGTCTTTTACAACACCATAAATAAATAAAGATAAGAGAAAAAGTTTATTTTTATTAATGCAATGTAATTGGTTCCCTGTTATAAAAAAATGTATATAATATGACTATTTATATTAGATATATTAATATATTTTCTAGGTTCTACTTTTGTTCAAAATTCTGTTTTGTGTTTGTCTTATACATATATTTTTACTATATATTTTGTCTATAATGTTATTTCTTTTTGACAGTTACTATTGAAGCTGTGATATATTTTTTTTGTGCTAGCCAACACTGGACAAAATATTTAGATGAATAGAATAAACTAATCCTCTTTGAGAGGTTAGGGTACTTTTAGATATGTGGTAAAACTAAAATCAAGTATTTTCATTTTGGCTAAATGACTTTGATGTGTACAAAGACAACATGTTATTACTTAGAAGAGCCTACAATTATTTTTTCCAAAAAAGAGATTTACATATTTTGAAAATAAAGCAAGTGATTCAGTATGTAGCTACAAATTTAAATAAAATTTGTAAAAATACAATACAAATACAAAATTTGTAATTTGTAATGAGTGTTTTAAATTGACAATGTTTCATTACTGCAAATATTAGTTCTATCTGTCCAAAATAAAATAATATAAAACATAGAAATGAATAAACAGTTTAAATATATAAAAATAACTTGTAAACAGAAAAAAATAGAAAAGCAATTAATCAAACAAAAGAAATGACAAACATCTTTGTATATGTTGGTAAAATGTCGCAAAAGCAAACATACTTTCTTTCTTTTTTTTAAATTTCCCATATTATTGAATAGCATAATTATAAAGTAACAACATTTTTAAAGAATACATTCGCAAATTATTGTAATTGGATAATAAAATCAATGCTCTAGAGCATGCGCAAAATTGGTCGAACATCGCAACTTGCAAACTATTTTAATAAAAGTATAAAATAGTAATTTTTTTACCTAAAATACTCATAATACTGCTCAAGATCAGCTTCTTCGAGGAAAACAATCAAATCCTCTTGGTCATTAGCTGAGTTATCTAAAAAAACACAACAATATTACTCGCCAGAAACGCGAAGATAAATTTATTAGAAATCTAAAATTGTAATACTTACCCATTGTAGAAAGCAAATATATTCGAAATAACACTGAAAGTCAATAAATAGTATTTCTAAAATATGACACGAACACAAACACTTATAACTCAATTTGGAGTTTTTAACTGGTACAGTGATAGAGCTGTGTTGAACTTGATTCTTGAAGTATTGATTGATAGCAAAACCAGTGTTGCCAACTTCAAAATAGTCAGTTCTTTTTGTCTAGTTATATATTGTTAGAACTTACATAATCATTTAAATTAGACTAGATTTAGATTTATTACTAGTATATAAAATAAAATATATACATAGTATCACTATCTAATTCTTAGCAATATTTCGATTACTAGACATATAGTATCGTAAACATACACAGTATATGTTTACGATACTATATGTCTATGTCTACGATACTAGATATGTTTAGTTTATATCTATTTATTTAAATACTTTCTATGGATTGTTTATTGTGTCGTTTAAAAAGTCAACTAAAACATTTTTTTTTAATTTCTTACTTTCAATGAAACTGTTATTATTTTGTAATTAGGACTTTATAAATCGATAAATCTTCTACGTTGATTTTTCAATCTATGTATCATTGGTGCAATATAATGTGTACTTTCCCTCTAATGAATTGCCCACCAGTCAATTTAGTTAACCTTCGACAGTAATTGTTTCTAATTTTTTTATATAGAGATAAAGATGGGATAGCGAGGATACAAAATCTTAAAATATAATGATAAGACAGAGAAGTATGAGAATGTTTCCAAGTTGTAAAGCAAATTTTACAACAACACTGTTTGAATTTTAAATGCTCTGATACAAGCCTAGCGCCCACGGTAAGAGTATCATTAGCTATATTCACATTAAGTTGCCTAAGAATACTTTTACTTAATAACATGTTTTTACAAGTTTTAAGTTAAAAAACGTAATAGGCTTATTACGGTTTAGAGTTTATCTTTTTTACTTTAATAATATCCAAATACAGTAAATAGTTTTGTTACCACATTTGTGTAACACACTTTTCCCTTTAAAGGCTTTGCCAGACTCGCAAGTTGTGACCAACACCGGCCTTTGAAATACGAAAGGTTTCGGTTGGTATCTTTATATGTACAGTGATTCCCAAATCTATATCGAGAGTCTTGCTGTTGTTCAAGAGAACTTTAAATGATTTTCTCTATGAATTATTTTTGGTCAGAAGTTTAGAAGTAAGAAGTAGATTAACGACAAAAATCTTTGATACTAATTAACAAGGAGGGAAGTTATAATCAAGAAAACATTGTTAAGAAGATAATATAAAAACGTACATACTGATGCCTCAGCCTTTGTATATCTCAATCACAAAAAATAAGTGAAATTTGATAAGATAATGTAAGCACTAGAATTTTTATAATTATAGGTCTTTAAGTATTGATCTGTTCTGATAACTGTGTTGCTCTCAAGCAAAAAGTCTACTATTAGTCTATTATACTATTATTAACCTGACATTAAAACCATTTATAAAATCATAAAAACTTAGACATTATTACATTCTTTAAGTTTTTTGATTTTAACCCTTCAATGTTTATATATTCTACTTACACAATAAAATAATAACACAAGCTGCCATCGCCCACCTTTGAAATACAAAAATCTTAAAATTTATGAGCGTCTAAACTTGTGATAAATGTTATAAGTAGATCAATTTTATAAATATATCTTTACTAATTAAAATATCTTTCAATTTTAATACAATATTTTCATATCAAATTAGCATCATAGCTTTATCAGTATAGGACAGACTTACACTCGCATAAACCAACGCGTTCATACAAAGGATCTGTAAAACTAAGAATGGAACATAATACATTGACGCCGGAAGCAAATAATTTCTATCGGTTTCTTATTAAGCCGCAGTTAAAGCTTTACCAACTTTAGTACATCTGTAACTAACAGATACATAATATAAAGGGAACATTCTAAAGGTTTAAAATATAAAATAAAGTATGAGAAAAAAAACTATGTTAAAAATTATATTAACAGTAATAAAAAAATTATAGAAGTTTTACTGTTAACCACTGAAGAAGTTCAAGAACCACAGTGTGAATTATTTTTGCATGCGGATAATTTGCCACCGCAAAGGTAAAGTGAGTGAACGTATAGTAGTTTAAGTTGATTCACCAATAGATAGATCTATTAAATAATACTTTTTATTTTAAATAGACCACAGACAAAACTCTTTTCAAGAGACAAAAAAAATACAAAACTAAATTAAAATCATGACCACTTTAAGCGATCCCAGCGTAACTTGATTATTTTATGAAATAAAATTATTTTTATTTTAATAAGATAAATATGTGTATTTTCTAAAAAAATATTTATTAGTAAAGATTAAAAAAAAACTGTTTACTTTATGGTATAATTTTAACCGTGCTTTTATCATGATTATAAAAAAAAATCACAATTAATTTTTTTACATAACACTCATTAATTGACTAATAGTCGTTGAGATGTTTTTTAACTTATAATCACCAAATCTATTTTGTCTAAGACATTCAAATCAAAAGTAACATCAAATCGTTAAAAATGAAAATTGGGTTATGATGTTAAATACCAGATTTTGTAGAAAAACTGAAAATAAATAATAATAGACGACATGCTTATTTTTTTTAAATGGCAATATTTTAACGAGTATTATAATTTATAAGCATGTAGCAACACTCAATCCTGTTTTGCAAATATGGCGTAAGTTTCTACAAAATGCAGTGGTAGATAACTTTATATTTGTCAATTCTGAAATTTAAATAAAAGACATGGACCTGGTATAAGACTTCAATCAATTGTTAAAGTGCTATTGGAACTTTTCATAGGAAATGTGAATTTTGCGCAATGTAGGTGTTAACTAGAATATTATATTTTTTCACAAATCAAAATAATCATGTTCTATTGTTAATATCTATAATATAATTTATTTTACTTTGTATCTTTTTATGTATCTCTGTTATAATGTAATGAATTAAGTTTTTATTGAGGTTCTCTGTGTTTTGTCAAGACATTTAGAATATTTATTGCTAAAATGGGAGATTATTGTAGTATTTTGTGCCAAAATATTGTATTTTTGTCAGAATTATAAAATGTTATTTTATTGTTAAACTTTAGTTAGGTGTATTTATTTATATCGTACTAATTGTGCTATAATTGAACTCTATTATGTGATCTATGGCTGTTTCATATTTGAATCATGTTGAGAAGTAAACACCATATCAAGATGTACCTGATTCAGGTAAGTGAACTTTTTTAAATCAATTATAACAGTACATAAACTTACTCTACAAGTAATAATATTTGACCATTACTTTGGTAGCTTTGCATTGATGTACTCGGTATAATTAATTATAGTGGTGATGAATTACCTATTTTAGAATTTTTACTTCCTGGATTATCATCATCACCATCTTTTTCATATATTTAAGTAGATTAACACTTTGTTTATAAAATGATAATTCTATTGATGTGTTTGGTTGAATATCGAAAACACAATAATTCATATGTTTTTAATATTTTAATATTTAAAGAGACAATTGGTAATTGATTTAACTGATGTATTTCTGTGCAGACAGTTTTAAGAATATGTAGCAATTATGACAATTACCCAACATAGTATAATATTTTACTCTCATTATAAAAGGCATCTTTTCATAGTGTAGGTGGCCTGAAGTGCCTTTACTCTATGACAGTAGTAGATAGGGATCTTAATCCCAATCTGACTCTGTTAACTGTTTCAACTATCTTTTCAGATATTTCCACTTTTAAACAGGTTCTGTGTTACTAGTTGTTCTTTAAAATAATACACTTCATTTAGCATTGTGAAGTGAATTGAAATACAAAAATTTGCTTTGAAATCACATGGAAAAAGATATTTAGCTGATGAATAAAATACTTAAATAAGTTATTTATTGACAACTATGAGCTTTTAGTGTGAAAACCCGAACACTTATTAAATTGTTTTTTCCTTAGTCTTCTTTTGGTTTAATTACAACTTAACTATTTTTCCTGGATATCATAACATTTTAAAAATAAAATAAGCATTTTAAAAGATGCTTTTATAGTTCTAATCAGTAAAACTACATATTGTAGTCTACAAGTATAGTGCATTCTATTAAATCATGTATACACTATTTTGTTTCCTAATGTATGTAAAAAAAATTAAATCAAAATTTACCTGGTAGAAAGTATAATAATAAACTCATTTATAAAAAGAAAGGAAATGTACATATTTGTTCTCTGAGTTTTTTATTTGAAACAGGACTACACTAATATTTTTTAAGCAATGTTTTAAAAATAATTTGACAAAATTTTTACCACAATATTGTATTTAAAATAGTAACAAATATTATTGATATTTATGTAGCAATATTAAGTAATAATAGTAACAAATATTGTGTAGATATTTTTTTCTATATAAGCTTTTTGCTATATAGATATCCATAATGATATGTATATAGCAAAAAGCTTATATAAATAAAATCCTTTTAAGGTATGTAGTACCCATAATATGTTCCTGTAATATTATATGAAAAAACTTTGTATTTGGATAGGTTTCTTGAAATTAGATTCCATTGTTTAAATTATATTATAACTGTAATTTTTCTGCGATAATTATTTCTCGAGCAAAATCCGTTCGCGTGATTATAGCCCGTTTAACCTTTGTTGTAATTTCCGTGATAAAGGTAACCCCGTTCGTGCTTTAGAGCACAATATATAAAAATACAATATTTTATTTTTTATTACGCTATTAAACTAGGTTAGATACATTATAAATATAATCGTTTAATGATATTTAAGACGAACTTTACCAGTAAGCTCTATGATGCTGTAATAAAATTAAGATCGAATCATAAAGAGCTTTTAGAGAGCGTATCTATTTACATACGAGCACAGATAATATAATAAGACTCATACACGAGAATGACAACAGTTTTGTCATTACCATCTGTTTCATTTCTGGATTATTTTTAATCTTATGATTGTAATTCGTTGAGACCGCTAGGCGTATTTATTTTTACAGCTTTATAAATGCTCGAAACGCAATTTAAATAATGAGCCATTATACTCTAAAGTTGAAATTGCTAAAGATTTTTTGATAGTGCTGTTTATACTCAACACAGATTTGGCCCCATGACAGTATTTCAAGAAGTCTTAGTAAATATATAAATAATGTAAAGCAACCTTTGTAATGTGGTAATTATTTAAGTTAATGACATTTAATAAAGAATTTAGGAAAATAGCGAGTAACATATTCTATCAATTTTAGTGCATATTGAAATTTATTGAACACCGTTTTTGAAATCGATAGGTATGCTCTTTCTCATAGGTACCTCAGAACAGTGAAAATATACATGCAGAACAAGAGAAACTTTTTGTTTTAAATAAATGTAATTATTAGTAACATACGGACTAAACTTATACTTATTCCAGACATCTTATGTCACGGTGCTAAGCATAGACCTATGCTTAAATAGATAGATCTAGATGTATAAAGCTAATGTAGTTTTTTGATGACATTCGCCATTGTAGCTATCGAGATAATTCATTAAATGTGTCCCATAAAGATAATATAGAGAACGAATGCAATAACGATATTTCTGTAAGAAACCTGTATATTATTCATACGAACATGAATTGAATAGCATAAAAATGCCATTTGACAAGAGAAACAAAAGAGCAAATAACATAGTTCTAGTAAGAAACCTGTAAATTGGAAAATTGGAACAAGAACTGTCAAGTATTCTAATATGATTTTTAAATGTACATGTATGTATGTATGTATGTTGCTCATCTAATTGTCTCCACCAAACTGAGGTTCGCTCAGTTCCTTCCCGCTCGTATGATCACAGCCCTAGTAATTCAATATCACTAGTAGCTCAATCGTATGAAGTATAAACATTTGAAACGCTAGAATATAATTAAATTATTAAACCGTAGGCACGGTATTTTTATTAGCTGTCTATATCTTGACCGTTTCCCCGCGGTTCTATTACGCCGAATGGTGCGTCACTTGGTTTTGTGAGAGTGCCAAGAAATAAATTTGTGACAGCAAAAATGAATCACATCTTTACTGCGGATATGTGGATGGTTCGTAGTTCATGTGACGTTTTTGCGGACTGTTGAAGTAGAACAGTTGTAATAATAACTATGACCACCGAATGTGTTGTCGGTAAACTCTATAATTGTATTTTGCGATAGATAAAGATGCCGTTGCGTCTCGTCTGGATAAGAGCCAACCCAACGAGACGTTGAGTTACTGTGACTCGATTATGACGCCGCATATTTTTAACGTAACAGCGCAGACACGCTCATGTGCCAAATGTAAAGTTCACTTACGTTGGCAAGAACTGCTAGGTGTGCATAATAAAGATTCTCAATACATTCTAATGTCTGTAATTAGTCATTAAGCAAATAAGTTGGAAACACATGATACCAACTGCGTCTCTTGGTACAATATTTTTCATTTTCAATTGAATAGGGTTCTTCTGAGCATGTGACCTCGCATTAATCAAACTACATACAATATTGTTATGAATATGATTTTATTTTGTCAACGCTTGTATACTGATCTCACTTTGCCTTTTCTAGTATTTAGATTTTATATTATAATTATATGGTTTTAGAACACACAGACAACTATATTTCAGTCGCTTGTGGTTAAATGACGAAAGATTCAGATTCAAGGTTGGTAAGTTTGTCTTTGGTCCTTGCGCAATAATTATATTTTTTCCTTAAGATTTGCACTTGGTTATTTTTTATATATATTTGTCACAATGAAGACTAATGAAGACAATATAATAAAACAATACAAAAGGGATACGTCATGGCAATAGGAAAAATATTGATGACAAAAGAAACTTCCCGTTATAAATTTAACTATCTTAAAGTATTAAAATAAATAGATATTATTATTTTTATTGCAATTTGCAATCCATAACTAGGGCAAGGGTTAGTTCAAGGGCCTGTCCTAGAATGTTGGAATGGAAATAAATTTAAGAATATAAAAGCAGCACACAAATATAAAAAGAAAGCTTTTCAACCATAAATCTAAAATGTATATATATATCATTTCATTTTAAGTTTTCATATCTTGCAAAATGAAAAGCTGAAATAGATGTCATTGTCTATTGAAACTTGGACTTATTAGGAATACTAAATTTTTAATAACATCTTCGATTCCGAAGGCATTCCTAACTAGTAGTTTTATGGTTCTTTACCTACGTGTAAATTTTAAGAAAATTGGATAATACAGCAGTGGTAAACGGAAATGAAGCTACAGAAACAAAAGGTTAAGGTTAAATTAAATAGTTTCTGAAACTATTAACTTGGACATAATTGTTATATTTAACTTCGATTCCAAGATATTTTGTTCCTTATAGCTCGAGAAAATAAATCTTAGTTCTTATTTGTTTGTTTGTTTTTATTGCCATTTATTTAAATATGGCTATAACTATTATAAATTTATGCAGACCCTAGACGGCTAGACTATGACTACAGTCATATTACTGCGTAAGGGATAGTATCCCCCTCTTAAAGAAGATCGTCCTAAAGTAATAAAGTTACTATAATACAGCTATATTGCAGCAGTTTCGTATGGTTAGTAAGAGAAGCAAACACCCAACTCTCCTCTCTCTTTCCTTCATCCCTATCCAGATATAAAGGGTTGCAACCGTTCGGTTTGAGAAAATTTAAATTTGCATCTATATTTGCGAAATAGCGACTTCATCACTTGCTATCAAGTGTATCGTCTGTTCGTTTGTCACTCAGTACTATATGTTATCTGTAACAAAATATAATATGTGCATCTCAAAGGAAGACGGAGCGATCGATGTAGGTTTGTTTACAGGTGAAACGGAAATTGGAGACCTCGTATAAACTTCCGTTATTATCTTATTATACATTCCACGCTTTCGCAAAAACAAACACGATACATACTTTAGTAAGAGGCGATAAGAGTCGAGGAATGGGTAACAGGTTCGAAGTGATTGTGCACCAATGTTTACAGATTTTAGTTAAGTCTTAAATTAAGACATGTTTATCTTTATATATTGCTGATACCTTTAATTTCGTGCACAAATATATTTATAACATTTATAACTGTAATATATTTAGTTTATACATATATTTAATAATAACATTAAATATGTGAAAAGGTCATTGAAAATGACCTCCATTTTCTTCAACACAGCTCTTTAAAGGTTGAGGCCGGATATCAATAGAAACACGCACGATCTATGGGAAGATTCTTCACTGTCACTATTATGAATTATTTTAGGGACTACAAATTATTATGGCGCTTAAAGTATGCAATAATCTCTAAAACTGTTCATAAATCATAATTCAGCTGAACTAGTTGACGGCATCTCTTCAGCTTAAACTTAATCGTTCATTTCTATCCACATTTGAGTGGATCAGGTGGAATCTTACCCGGTGCTGACTCATTTTGAAAGGACCGGAATATTTTTTTGTTATGAAACAATGATATGTCTATCATATCTTGATACACTTTAATCAAGAACATTGTCAAAAAAATATGGCTGTTACTTCTTGATAGCCAACTCTTCACAAAACTAATATTGAAGTCGAATTATTTCCACGTTGCACTTTGCTCACTAATTGGGAAATTTCTAAAGAGCTTTGAGAATAAACTCGGTCATTCTGCTTGTTAAAATATTGAAATCGTAAACATTAATCTGGTCAATAAATATTTTCTTCTGTAACTTTCGTCTGTGTAAGACTTTGTTTTGATGATGTTGTCACCCTGTCATTTTTAAATTAACAGTTATTGATCAGTCTACCTCTCGTGCAAGTCCTATGTCTTTTGTCCTGTTCTAAGTTATATATTCATTTACCGACATAAAATCTTTCAAACAGAAGACGGGAATCCCTTCGAATTATTTTCTTCATTGCTTCTCAAAAATAGAGATAGAATCACTATAAGTAAATGTAACAGAGATAGTATCACTAAAAGTGTAAAAAGTAAAGTAAATGTAGACAACCCGGTATAAAATACCAACAATCGACTAACAACAAGCGAATGGAGTTTAATAAATTACATTAGGCTCAATCATTACCCTGGTGACACTGTAATAGCCGATAGGGCTAACAGCACAGACATGAACAAATAAAAAAAAATAGACTCAATCACCTATTTTGTCTCACATATACCATAATTGTATCGCAACAATTCGGTTCTCCTTATCACTCCACTCCGTTCACATTCTCTCCGTTCGTTCCATATCACAAAAATATTTCACACAGATTGGCGGTAAAATGAGAAAACACAATAATAACAGATTCCAAATTCAAATGTAGGCAATATTATGTATTTTTTTATTTTTAACAATATGATCGGACTAAGTATGAATCGATCAATCAAATAAATCATTTGTACCCATGATAGATCTGGTATGCAGATATTAATAAGTATGTATTAGTGTAAAATAATATTTTATAATTTTAATAACGTGTATTTCTATCTCTTGCTATAATGACTTCTTACAATTTCTGGGTAGGTTTGAGATTCATGCTGGTCAAATTGGAATATCGACTTCAACTACATATTGAGTAATGAAGCGCACCACTTGATATATTGCATGTCTTATATATATTATTATTTCTCGATAAGTGCAATAAATACTACGTGATCGTCTACAACTTCATGTATAGTATAGTATACGTATGACAGTTAAATTAGCTTTACTAAACAAAAAACCGGCCAAGTACAAGTCGGAATAACGCACGAAGGGTTACGTACCATTAAATATAAAATAACCTTAAAAAAGTCACGTTTGTATGGGAGCCCTTTAAATATCTATTTCATTTTAATTAAAATATAGTTTAAAATTGTATATATAACTAAATAATCTGCGATCACTTGAAGCGTTTACCTTTGGTTATTATAAAAATCGAGCAAAAAATTACGTTTGTTGTATGGGAGACTCCCCTTAAATATTTATTATATTCTGGTTTTCGTATTTGTTGTACTGTAAATATAAACTCGTTTTAGTTATCACAGTATCTTGAGATACAGCCTGCAGTCAGACAGATTGACAGCGAAGTCTTAATAATAGAATACCTGATAACTAACAGTTTCCTTTATATTTTGGTACAAATCCCTAAATTCGATTCCGTTATAGATGATATGAGTAACCCGTTACAAATCGAATTACTTAAAATATTCATGATAATAAGTCAGTTGTTCTATAGGATAGCAAAGACAGCTTCGACATGTTCCTAGATTCTAACACACTACGACATTGTACCAAAAAGTTCATGGAGGCATCACTCATAGTTGAAAGTAGTTTGTAATTAACTCCGTGCTTTAATCGTTCTAAGGACTTGGCGTTCCTTGTATCCTACTGAAAACGACAATCCTAGCTACTCTAATAACAACCAGTGGCATTTCATTTATCTTAGTTAGGGAAGTTGCCATTAAGTTATAAAACTTATGAAAGTGTTCGAAACCGTACAAAAGGTTATTTCTTGCTTAAATATAAACTTTGCAAAATCGATTGATTACCTAAAAAGCATCACTGCATGAAAACAAATGTGAGAGCACTTAGCGGGTGGGCTGGTTAATATGGCCTGAGAGTGAATAATATAATAATGTTAGTAGCTATTTCTAAAGAGACCCGATACTACAGACGTTCGTTAGACCTATAGTTTGAACAGGCTTTTAATCTGTTTAATAATATTACCTTTAATTGAAAAATAAAATATACATTTATAAAATATATATATTTTGGTCCGATTTCTGACAGGGACAGGCATGTATGTGATGAACATAGATGTCTATACTTCTGGGTTTGGTCATTTATTAAATATATTCTCAGTATTTATAATGTTTATTTCTACGTATTTGTATCGTCTTTTAACACCCTTATTACAAGTAACTAATTTGCTTACTTAGGGGTTAGATCATTGTGTGTAGTTTTCCTGTGATATTATTATTATTATTATTCAAATTTTCATATATTTTTTTTTTAATATTGTTCCTAATAAGTTTTTTTTAAGTTTCCTGCTTTAAACCGATTATATTTTTATTTAGTTAATGAATTATTTATTTTTCAAATAATACATAATGCTTATTATTTTTGTTCATTATATATTGTTTGTTGGTTTGGTGTTCATATTTTATACCTCCTTCATCACAGAACATGCTCGTTATTTTTGAATTTTATAAATAATTTTAAAATATTTTATTTTAATATACCTATATATAATAAAATAAGTAATATACTTTTAATTTTAGTCTCTTTTTTATTACAGTATTATTAATAAACCTAACAATGGTCTTAATTAGAGCGCCTTTTTAGCTTAGATAGTAATTACTAAGACTACTTGCACCCAAGATTATTTTTATAAAACTTAGGACTGGTTTACACTGTTGGATTCGTAAATAAATTTTACCTTAACCAGACACCTTAAAAATAATATCATTGGTTTAAAAGTAATTATTTGTAATGCGAGTATGTCTAGTAAGTGTCAATCAGTTGGACAGACCACCCTTCTCGTTGGGGGAGTTGATACATGCTGTTAACGCAACGGATAAAAAACGGATAATAATATTTTCTTATATGTACGTAAAATTGATTTTTAATAATAATTATTAAGTAAATATTTATTTATTTAAACTTTATTGTACAAAATTATACAATTGGCGGACTTAATGCTAAAGCATTCTCTACCAGTCAACCGAAACATTATACAGAAAAATAAGAACTACAAGGGTACAATACAGAAAATAAACAATATGAAATTCAAAACTATGACTACAGATCTAAAAAATATAATACATATACAAACTAGAATATCATAAATTAACAAACCTAAACATACACCTTATTTACAATATACTAAATATACTATGAACTATAATAAATACATAAACTACTACATATACAACATAATATGTGATAAATAATAAATCGCTACGCTATATACGACGGAAAATTTGAAGTCGTCTTCTCTAGAAGGTATCTAAATACACGTTTCTTGAACACCTGCTTACTAGGAGCACGCCGAAGATGAAAGATGAAAATATATACATATTGAAATGAAGATGAAGATGAAAGATGAAAATATATACATATTATGATATTAGATAATAGTACCTACGACAAAAGTATAGGGTTAACCCTTATACCTAGTTCATAAGTGTTTTCTGTTGATATCACAATTAAAATACATATATATTTTTGTGTGGATCAAGTTAAGCAATGGTTCGACTGCCTAACGTGATCAATTTTTATCAACTCCTATTCTGCTACACTTAAATATCCCTCTACAAATCTCTAGGAATTTTTATGGGTTGTATTAAGCGTTATATTTGCTTTCGAATTAAAACTATTTAGTAAAAATAAGAAAGAATAAAAACTGTCTCTTTTATATAATTTTTTTTTATATAAATAAAAACATGTTCTCTACAATCCAGTAGGTACTAAACTTTTCCTACAATGTAAGGGGAAAAATCCCTCCCGGGGGAATAATTTTGCTATCTTTCTAGCTACAAATAAAACTAATTTAATTTCCTCATTACTTCTTAAAATTTATCATTCAAAACAAAAATGTTATTTTTTTCAAAGTCGACTGCTATGTTCAGGTTCTTATCTTACTAGTACAAAATGTTATAAGAAGAAAAATACAGTAGAATTTTAATATCAAAGTAAAAACGATTCCCTGTAATTTTCTACTAATAGAATTATTAAATGTCTCACAATCACATAAATCTCGATGTTTTGTTTTGAAGTGTAGTACTAATTTATCATTAAGAAAAAAGGTAAGTAAAATATTTCTGTGTATAGTTTGTAGAGAGCCTGCCAAGTCAATATTTCAAATTTTATGGTTTCAAATATTACTATCATAAATATTATTTTTGAAGCCAAATGACTTGTTTGTCAATCTCTAAGAGATCTAAAATTTCTTCATTAAACATATTTAATTGAAAGTATCTCATTTTACAGTACTATTATTAATTAAATCAAAATTTTCGTTGCAGAATCATTATATATATAAAAGAGTATTCTAAAGTAGGTATAGACCACTCAAAGATGTCTTTGAAAGAACAAGTCAACGTGAAAGTAGGTATTTGTTGATGAATAAAGTAGAAAGGTATATAAATAACACTATTGTTGTGCAAAAATAAAAAACTGATCTAGATTTTACAAGATATTAAGATGATTTTGACAACAGTTTAGACGAACTAATAAATGTGGTTTTATTTCTAAAAGAAGTTAAGATAAGTTATAATGATAAATTTCTTTGGAAATTTATGAATAGACCAACAATACAAACTATAAACATTTTATTTTCCAATAGTTTAGTTAGATATATTTAAATAATACAGCCTTATAAATAAAGTCAGTAAAGAAATATAAGACCGTATAGAAGTACCCTACTTTCGTTCTATTTTCAGTTCTCGTTTTGAATTGTTGGCTTCATTTTCCTGTATTCAAGCGTCGTTAATTTTTTTCTTGTGAATTCTTTTAGTTCGCATATTGGATTTTTTGCAAATAAATCCGTTCGACATTAATATTGCAAATTTTACAATATTAAGTATATATATATATTAATACATTTTAACAATATAATTCGTAATGTGGCTGATCTATTGAATATGAATGAGCAAAGCAAAGTTTTAATTGAGTAAGACATGCATTGTGCTTAGGAAACACTAGGCTAGGTGTAAAGAGTACAATGAGAAAAGTCGGCAAGAAACTTCGTGTATAAACTTTACCGAACTACCTACACTATAACGGATTTGATTTCATATTGTTAATAAATATATGTTAGTAGAAGACAACTTCTAAATCTCTGCTGCGTGTCCATGTCCATGCTGATGATGTCCGCACCATAATCTGTCCGTATTGATCTTAGTTTTGATTCATTAGACAGAATTTTCAAAACTATTTTATGAATAACAAATGGATTCAATTATCTACCTTACCTTGACTGAAAAGGTAAGGTAAGGTAAATCAAATGTAAATCATTAATTTAAGTTCAATCGATAGTATTGTATTTTTATTCTAAAACTATACGGTTCCAGGGCTATTCGGTGTAAGCGACATTTTTAGTCAAATGGAGTATTATGCAAATTTTGAGTCAGCATTTTTTTCTGATTCGAAATATATATATACACACAGGTATATGTCTGTATGTAGATATGTGTATGCATGTAGGTATATGTTTCTAAATAGGTATAATCCATTTCGCAAAAAAATGTCGCTTAGACCAAATATCCCTGGAACCGTATACTTATAATACATATTGTGCTAATGTTTTAATATACATATGTTATATTTTTATATTGTCTGTGACATCGTACATTATACAGGTGGATTATAATCCCCCCGCATCGAACGCTTCTATTTTAGTTGAAATATAATTAAGTATTGTCAACACATCGCGTTGTTACTATTTTAAACACGTGATAAACGATATTAATACCGCGGGACATGACATTCATTATATATATCTGATTTAGATGTTAATAAATAGTCTAAATATAAGGTATTGAAACTATTAAAACACCATTCAATTATGCAATTGCTCTTTATAAGACCTAAGATTATAATTGTCTCTAAAAAAAAGCAATGTTGTACTTATTTTATTCGTTTTTTTTTAAAGATCTTCCTAGTTTGTTATAAAAATAGTGATCATAGTCAGGTTAGCATCACATTAGAGTTACAAATTGATGTTTACTTAAGCTTATAATAATGCTCATGGGTTATCACTGATATGGTGGAAAGTTGATGTTTAATTTTTATTTAATGTCATTTATATTCACATTAACTTTTTACTTGCATCGGTTAAGTTAGAACCTACTAACTAATGTTCTTATTTTGTACTTGAATTGTATTTTAAAGATAGTTAAGAGGGGATAACAGTTATTATATTATTTCACAAAAATAGTTCCAGTCATATAAATAATATTTAGGTAAATGTTGAGTACCGCTTAGATTTATTTAGAGCCTTCAACTTAACCTATTAAGTTCACCATAGCCCTCAAATCTAAGTATGAAGCGTGAAAATATAGCTAACTAGATAATTATTAGTCGGTTTAGATATTAGATATCATTGATATTCTTTGTAATATTTGAATACGGTTTCAGTTTAGTATTTAATGCACGTTATCTTGTTGCCTTGAAAGAAGCTTAATGTGTTGAAGGTGCGCTAGATGTCGATACCAGAGACCAGAGTTCTACGTAGGATGTCTCTAGCATCTATCGCGTCACTGGTTTCTGTACACTGACGCCACCTCTATTGAAAATGAATCAACTTTATACATAGAACTGCGTCCTTCATCCGCTAGATGTCGACTGTAGTCGCTTATAACACAAGCTAACAGATATGAAAAATTACTCTATCAACCCTATTTTGAATAGGTAATTGTTAGTTTTTGAAAAGCAAACATTATGTTAATATTTATATATTTATTTATTTATTTAGTCTTTAATGCCTAAAATAGTACAATAGGCGGACTTGATGCTTAAAAGCATTCTCTACCAGTCAACCCGAGAATACAGTGCAAATATAGAGTAAGAAGGCGCTTAAAATATAAAACATTAATATAGGAAAAAGTAATTAACAAAACAATAATAATAATATTATATAAACTTAAGTAACTATCGGTTCTTCATATTTATTTTCCTTTAATTTCCTATCAATGTATTTTTATGAGATTTTGCAAGTTCTAGAAAATTTTAATGAGAGTCTGAATTTAAACAATTTCTTTAAAAATACGCTTCGTATTAAAAATACGAAAAGCCTGAGATGTTAAAACTGAAGAAGAAGAAAATCAAACATATTAAGACAATATAACATTACTACAAGATAACTTCAAAAGTTTAAGTAACTTTTTAGCGCGTTTTTTTATTATTTAAACGTTTATTGTACGAGATTATGTCATACTTTCATTCTGTCAATTCTTGTTCTGAATTACTGACCTACTTTTTCTTCGTTTTTGGCAAATAAAAGTAGGTAATCGAATGCACTTGCCTCAAGTCGTCATGATTTATATGATTGTGACAGACATAATACCTACTGGACAGCTGGATAAATTTAGTGTCATCTTTTAAGATGGTTTCGCTGTCTAAGCTTATATTGTTATAACAGTAGGTAAGATGGTTTTAGAAACTGACTTTAAATACCTATACAAAGTTTACGAACTTAGAAAAAATTATAATACGATAATTTTGATTACGTTTCTTAATAGATAACGATAAGATAAGATTCTTAAAAGAAACGCATGTAGGTTCCTATAATTTAGTATGGACATGCGTTTGATTATTTTTTTGGTAAGATTTTAATTGAAATTAAATACTAAATAAAATGTAGATTTGAAAATAACGCAAATAAATATTGGTTGTTATTTATAAACAAATTTAATAACGCTTACCTATATGTAGTTATTTTGATTGAGATATGAGCTTTGATAATATTAAACGTACACATTTGATCCCGAAAGCCTTTTATTAAAAAAATAATATTCAACATTAGTGATGGGATTCCCTTCAGAAGTCATATTGATTCAACGCACTCTGAGTTGAATTATTTTCTAGTAGAATTTTGGAACAGGAATTTGAAACTAATTATCTCATGGATTAAAGTGACAAAATACCATCTACATGACTCCTTCATACTTAGATCTCATCTTACCAGAGTCTGATTAAAACCGGCATTGTGCGTTAAATGAGGTCTCATATCATCTATACTATTTTTTTTTTCAATTTACTTATGATATTTTAATACAATACTCTCAAACATCAATTTAAACGCACATTGTTTTTTTTAAAGAAAAAAAGAAAGTCAATTAGTTGTTATAACAATGTTTCTATCATACTGAGAAAATCTGATTTCATTTAACAGTAAACTAAAATAACATAAAATGTAATTAGAAGATAAGGCTTCAGTTGGAGAAAAACTAGTTTTCTTGTTATTCTGTCCATTAATTGTAGAAATCATACATTCTATTGTTTGTGAGTTCAAAGAAAAATCCTATGTATGTCAATTGACAGTTATGATAACAGTACCAATTGAATAATATTTTTAAGTTCATTTTATGTTTTTATGTGGCAGGTTCGAGCTGCAAAGGGCAAAGGGCAGAACTTGTAAATTAAATGTTTTCAATGATTTTACATGAAAACGCATCACAGCGGTTTCGTTCAAAAGAATTTTCTGAATGCGGATACAAAGCTATGCATTAATGTTTATCTGTTTAAAATTTAATTAACAAAAATATTTTATGTAAATCATTAACGATTTCGACAACGGTGTTTCGACGCCAACAACTATAATGTTTAACAGAATCAGCAAATTAATCAATCGGTAAATTTTGAATGAGGGTTCATATACATATATAATTCTAAATTCACCGAAGCGTTCAGCGACCTGGTTGTTCAGTTGTTAGAACCATGGGACGCTATTCCAAAGTTTAGGCGTTCGAGTCCTTCCCTTGTTAAATTATTCAATGTTTATCATTTAATTTTTATTTTTATTGTTTAACATCTTTAAAATCTTAATTTTTAACTAAGGTCTGAACTTTGTCCTTCAGGGTCTTTTTCAATAAAAGATCAAACCTGAACTCTATTTTATTGATCTTCGTCTTTTATAAACGATTAGTGAAGTTATGACTGTCTTTAACAGAAGCAACGTCTGGTACCTAGTACAGCGGTATGTACCTACTGTACCGCGTTAAAAAGATCTAATATTTCTGAATAGACAATACAGTCAGGATCAAAAACCCACTCGTTTTAGATTTAAATACAAAATATCGAAATTCAATATAATCGATTCAATTCAATATAATCGATTCAATTCAATATAATCGAGTAACCAGTCCGTCATGAAAGTTTGAACCCAAATGCGTACGGATATTCCATTTTAATAGAAAATCTAGTATTGTCGTTCCTTTTAATTAGTAATCCATAGACTATTTTTAACTATACCTACACTATTAAGGTCTGTTAACAAAAGCAGAGCAGAAAAAAAAAGTTACACAATAAAAAAATATTATAGATTTTAACGTAACGAATTTATAAGTTTGATAGAATGGTTTGCACATATATTTATAGAATAACTAAAAGACAATTCAAGGAATTAAATTTGAAATTAAATAATATAAAGTTTTATATTTTGAATTCTTAATCTTCTCTAACTTGGAACTAATTTGAATTTAAATAGAGGACAGTCTGGTTTCAAAGTGCACTGAGCAATGAGGACGGTGAAGGAATTGGATGAACATTAAAATGGTTTATGTTTTTTTTTTGTTATCTGTGGATTACAAATTGTGCTCATGTTAACTATATATTCAGGCAGTAACGACAATGTTCAGGCTTTATTTTTATTAGACTAGAAATGTAGGACATGTCACTAAATACCGCTAACACGATTTTCCATTGAGTATTGAAACCTAGAACTATAAGTATTTGTAGGTTTGCATGTGCTAGTTCAGTTTTTAATTTTACTAGTATTTTGGGGTTCGACTTACCAAAGATCGATTTCTTTAGCATACAATATTGAAATGGTACGCCGTGCATTAAAGCAAAAATCTCGTCTAGAAATATTTCACCTCGCATATTGATTTTCGGCTTTACAAGGTCTGTCGAGTTGCCGTCTTCTAGAGTATTCAAACGGAATTGTGATCGGAATGTCATTGCCATTTTAAATGTCATATTTATGAAGGATATATTCATTTTTAAGTGGAATAAGGTTCTCCTGAAAATTGTGATAAGGATGTAGGTAATGAATGCAGGTATATATGGATTTTATTGGTACGCTTTGTGTGCCTTGTAACTCAAGACATTCTGTAATACGCTACATATTATTATTTAAATTATCTACTGTGCTTTAAAATATACCTTTAGGTATTTTTATAACAAAACATGTTTTTTATTCTTCGTGTAAATAACTTATAAAGTTTCGCACTGTACTTATATGTATCGTGATGAAATTCTTAATGTTTCTCCTCTATTGTATTCTTTAAAGTAAATGTTTGTCTTAAACCTTCGATTTTTACTAAACACATTTTAATATTAAAGAATAAAAAGCTAGCTAGCTAAGTTTAAAAACACATTTTTAACATTTCTAAATTTACTGATAGTTCATGTTCATAGTAGTTACCTACGTTAAACAAACAAATAGATGGAAGTAATGCTTTCATAGTAATTATTGAAATTTGCAAATGTAATATCCTTTCATCCGGATTTTAAACACATGGTTTCGTGAACAATAGCTCGTATGTACAAACGGACATGTGATCCATTACTATATATACGAATTGATTAATCCTTTCAAAACCAACGTCACTTTTAATTAATAAAGCGCACCAAAATAACGTAGATTGAGAAGCTTTTTGCAAGAATTTAATTTGGTGAAAACTGATAAATTTTACAATTTTAGCAAAACATATTAGCATACATTAGTAAAATATCAGTCTTATAAATATGCAGTGTTTTACTTTACCGTTAAAAGAGTAATCAGTTTAAACTGCCTCATTGTCTAAATTCTACTTTATTAACTAACAAAACTTAAGACAACAACAACATAGATAGATAAATATAGAATGAAAAATAAACCGATATGGGCCCGGATTTCGAACCCGCGACCTCTGGGAAACCGTCCCGTCGCTCTACTAATTGAACTACCGTGTTGCTGCCCGTCTCGGTGAATTAAGCATTCTATAAGCTTAACATGGCTATACATGTTTTTAGATATTTTCAAACAAAAACTTAGACAATAATGAAACATAATTGTAAAACTGTCGTTAAAGTTAAAGATCTTAATTCAGCTGAGCCTAGATGATAAAAACTTTTACAACTTATACCTAATCTCTTTCTTCCCAAAGAGTCTAAAACCTCTATTATATATTACAAATGTGAGCCTGTATGTTTAGGATGTTTGTTCGTCACTTACACAATAAGTACTGAATGGTTTTTTAAGGGCCTTAATACATGACCTGGTAATAAAAGCATATTGCTTGTAATACATAAGAAGTACGCCATTTCTTGTAATTTTTGTATGTATGTTTGTATGTAATGTATTTTTTTAAGAATACCTTTGTTTTCTGTTCCCCTTTACCGCGAACGGGTCCTCGGGCGGAAACTATGTAAATATGCCTCTTTCTAAAGACTTATAAAAAATTATACAAATGATAAAAGATGACTAAATAAAGTTTTTTTTTAAAAACGTCTATTTAGTTGTTCTTATGTTCGCAAGTCACAAAAACGTCTGGAATGATATTGGAACCTTCAGCTATATGTATTGTAGCTACAACAAGTATTATGAATACGCTACAAATCACATTAAACTAAAGGTTTAGTTTTAAGTTGAGCAATATTACCTATATTGTTTTCTGTATACTGGATATTATTATAAAAATAAAAAATATTGAATATAAGACATTCCAAGAATTCTAACCGATTTTATTCTGCCATGTTACTTAATTTTCTAATCTTGTATGATAACAGATCAGACCTATTATAGTTGTCGTCGATATCATCTTTCTCAGGTATTTCTATAGGTATATGCGGATGAAGTCGTTGGTAGCAACTAGTACTTCTATACAAAAAGAACATTAAACTGACAAATTTCCCCAGCCGCCCAATGGTCGAAATTCGACCGTAATTTTTAGTTTTAATGTTTATGATTGTTTGGAACTCCTCCATATATATATATATATCTTGGTGCATGAATATTTATTAATGTTAGTTTTCTGCGCTTCTTCGCCATAGAAACCTAATTTTGACAAATATAAATACTACGTGGTGCACCTACATGTCGAAAAAGACTGCAATGTAATGGATTCAAGTATTCTATATTTTAATAACACTAAAAACTATTTATTTACAAAGAGTAAGTTGTATTAACAAGAATCTAAATAATATTACATAAACAAGCAATATTATTACATAAGTAAACCTAGACATCAATTATAATTAATTGTCTAGATTTAGTTCTTGCAAGGTTATATTACTTACAGGCGTGTAGAGTTGGGTCGTCGCCTGGTAATCAGGTTCCAGTCGTTTGCAGGATTATTATTATATATGGTCATGTTTGAATATAATAATATATATATAGAGTTTAAAAAAAAATAGTTTAAGATAATTATTAATCCTAGAGATCCTAATTAGGATAATGAGATAACCTCGTCGAATTATTCATTTACTATCGGTCCTTGATATGTGTACAAAGTTTCAACAAAATCGTTCCGTGGGAAATGAGACAAAATCGCATTTGAAAAAGGCAGTTAATAAAAGCGTGTTAAAAAAACAAAAAACGGCAGTTATTTTTTTTAATTTATGTATTTTTAGTATGTTTCTTGATAAGTTATCCTGTCCCTAGGCATAAACTTAGTTTAATACAATAAAAGACCAAGCTCACGAATTTCGCAATTTTATAATGATTTATAAAGAAATGCCAGCTAGACTCATCTGTGTGTCTCTAGGATCGAGAATCTAATTATACCAGGCTTCACATACTGCTACTAACGGGTAACAGCTAATTATAAAATGGAACTTGAAAGTGAATACGATAGATGGAAAGGAAAATTGCAAATAAGCTAGCTGTTAGCTACGCATACAAAACGAGATACCACATATGGGCAAGTTGGAACAATTACCAACAAAGATATTTATATTAATAATTCAAGTTATTCTTTTAACTTACAGTTTTCTTGAAATTTATCAAGTTTTACGGAACATATTGCTACAAAATCTATCTTAATGTAACAAAACCAATAGGTTGCAACTGATAGAACGTTTTTTTCTAACTCTAATGCCTTGATTATTTTTAAATTACTTTTGTATATATTAGTATTATAAAAAAAAATCAAGTCATTTCTTTACACATATTCTACGCCATCTTGAGCGGTTTCAGCACATTTTCTCGTTTCATTTACCATATATTTTTTAAATAAAATCACACCCTGGTTATGAAGACATACACGACTGAGAAAATGAAAAATAAATAAATACCTTACATAATATCTCACAAAAAAAAAATGGTTTCCATTTTTTTCACATATCTGTAGTTGGTATGTTGTTGGTATGACATGTATCTTTTAAATTCAAATATCAGTGAGCAAGTGTCGAGAGTTGTCAGTGTATCGCTTGTATGGAAAACTTTCTGCTGATAGAGATCGCTGTAAATATACAAAACAAAAACTTGATACTTTACAATTATAATAAACAATTTTTAGATTCTGTTATAAGTAGGTACGTAATGATTATTAATGATCTGTATTGCCATGATGGAGTGAAGGTACACTGATGGAGGAATGCTGCTAGATCCTTAAGACGAATGGACGAACTGGATGACCAAGGGTGAGGCTTGTGCTGTTAGTTTGAATTAGATCTGGGTGCACCCAGTAGTCTTACCTTACGAGATCCAGTAGCAGCACCTCGGTAGCTTTTGGTAAGTAAGGTACTCCTTGTCTGGCTGTAATATTATTTAACACAATGTTCTAAACACGGATGACCCCGACTTTTCGCCTAGGAGATCAGGCAGCAGCCGCTGATTTGTGCATTTTCGTAGTAAATAATACTTAAGTATATCATATAAAAATATTACAATTTATTACATGTTAAATATGATATATGTGCCTAACGTACGAGTCATACAAAACCTAATATGAAAATAATTAAAGCATATTTATAAATAATAATAAATTAAAAAAAAATCTATAGTATGTTTAAGTGTGTGTAGTAAAGCTTTATTAATATAGTGTTGGGATTTGATACCTAACTGTTTTGGAAAAGCGTCCTTAGTGACGATTCACTAACTTACAATGACCACGAACAAACAAAATAAATGGATTTGATATTAATATCTTATGAAAATTATCCGTCCTACAAAGGTACAGATTTCCAAACATCTTAAATGGCTGAGATATCTTAAATTATTTAATAATGGTATTACCTTCTAGAATCTAGATGTTGAGATATTATTTTCAAAGTATTATGAACCTTAGTAAACGATATAGGACCGTTTTGTCACTTCATTGAGACGGAAAAAGTAAAGATTAATCTGCATTTGTAGATTAAAAAGTTGATAGGTTAAATATTAACAGTTGCTTTTGGTTAGCTCCTGAAAAGTATCTTATAAGCTTGAAAATAAAAAAATAAGAATCGTTGAAAACTATTAAATCAATATCGTTTTAAAACTACTCTACCTCGCGAAAGTAAATAATACTTGAGAGTTGCTATTTCATATATGAAATAGAAGAAATCTGAAATATTTTCAATCTTCAATGTTTCCTTTCAGAACTTTATGTATTCAGGCCATCACAGTATTGATGAAAACTTTTATAAAAAAATGTTATACAATATTAACTCTCTTTTAAATGTATGTACTAGATATGAGGTGTTTTTGCAGTTGTGATATATGTTTAACGTTGTAATTATTGGTATACATTAGTTCGTTAGTTTGTTTATGTTGTCAGTTCTGTCAATTAAAAAATTAAATCAATTATAGGTGGGATAATAAAGAAAAAATGTTTTATGAATATTTCTATATGATACAAACTATTATTTTAAATGTTTAGAAGATACTTTTAATCTTGTTAATCAAATGGAAATGAAACCCTGCCCGCGAAAAATTACTTGCAGAATATTCATTAACTTTCAAAATATTGTATAAATTACTTAACTGGAAGTAGGACTTTAAAAGAATTTTGATAAAACAATTGAATTGTTCGAACATCTGTCATGTTAATGACTGAGATCAATATAATAGTATTATCTAACCAATTAAAGGTATTATTATTAGAACTGCTTTTCATAAGAAATGGCCGAGTTATGTAATTAGAGATAATTATACGTTTAGTAATATTAATGACTCGGTGGAAAACTAGCGTGCAGGTTTCATATTTTCAGTTTAAATACGTTAGAAGATAAAATCTGCTAATGGAAGAGACCAAGACATGAAACATCTTTTGGGCATTTATAGAAGTTTAGACTAAAATCAAGTGAATCTAAATGTGTATTGGTTCGATAGAAATTCGTTTAATCTTGGTTACAAATCGTATGTGATTGCCCATATAATAATTAAAACCCCCAGGATTTAGCGCAAAATACAAAATTCTAGTGTGATATACAAAATAATCATTTACTAATGATATGTTTTTAAATTTTTTAAGTACTTTTGTTTTTAGAGAAAATTACTTGTTTAAACAATTAATAAAATGTTAACTTTTTTTATTAGTAGTTTATATAATAATAATAAACAGTGTACATATACTCTCGAAATTCTGCTTGTGAAAATAGTACTTACTATAATGAACCTCGGAAAACTCGGGGTTATCTCGAGGCTAAAAATAGTGTTTGAGTGATAAAAGAATGATTTCAGTAATATGTAATAGGTAGGTAGGTACTTGCATATTATGTTATATCAACAAAGCGTTTTAATTTGTCTTTATCTCTTGCTTATAACATTTATTATTTACTTAGAATAAATAGAACAGCTTCGAATGATATATATATATATATATATTATGAAACTGACTTAAGAAGTTTTTTTTTAATTTATTCTTCAAATGCTAATATTGTAGTATGTCATGTATTATGTTTATTTCTGTTTTCTAATTTGATAATAATGTTAAAACCGTAATTTCAGATTTATAAAAATAATATTTTAATCAAAATGAAATAAGGCATAAATCATTCAAACATAAACGAATAATTTCTTTTGACGTCAATATAACAGTATCGTATGCGGTGCTCATTATATGTACTTACCTGTGTATTTTACATATTTTACAATATCAACGCGGGTATTTCCTTTGTATCGGTTTTAACAAGAACTTGATATGGTTAAATACTGTTAAATACTGTTCAGTATATAACAATATCAATACCGTTTATGAACACTTGATCGGTAATTAACATATTATTAATTATTATTTGTAAGTAATTAAGTATATTGCTTTCTGGTACATATTTTCTTTTTAAAAATTGTTTTTCAAGTCACATTCTACAGACTGAAGGTTGACGGCTAATAGGTATCCCGAAACCATTAGTTTATTTCCTTCCTCTGACAAATAACCCTCATACAAATATTTAAGTCTTGACTTTGCAATTAATTCTTATTTTTATAGTTCAGTATATTTATATGAATTTGGACACTTTTGCCTCGTCTAACATATGATTGCCTCGTTTATTGTATTATGTGTGTGATGTATATGTGATTTACATGGGCGTTACTAGCATCAAAGCCTTGATCACCTTCGTATATTGATTTACGTATTGTGTTCAGTTTGACAACTACAGTTCAATCTCTCAGTGAATATCTTATTACAAAGCCATTGAGAAACGGATATATCTAGTTGGTTGTAACTAGCAGATAGTCTTAGGTTTGATTATTATTTATTATTGGCTATTTCGATTTGTTTGGTCATGTCGTAGTAGTCATTGTCATAGTAATATTATAGGTCGTTAAGATGCCAACTATGAAATATTTAATTTATCGAAGTATTCACCATTCCTGTGGATGTACTTTTTCCATTTTAAAAGAGGTTCTTTTGTGCCTTTGCGATAAAGACCCTGGAGACGGGAATCGATGAACTCTTAAAAGGCGATTTTCACCGGGCGCAGTTGGAAATTTTCCTCCATAAAAGGTTGTAAAAATAAAAAAAGGAAATCAGTCAGAGAAAGGCTCGCGAGTTCGGAGGGGATGAAGAGCTTCGAGTTACTTTTTTTCCATTAGAAACGACTGATGTACCAAGGCGCAGAGTAATTAATATAAATCTGAATAACAATCTGTTGATTGATAGCGAGATAGTTTATAATATTGAGACTTTCACGTGGATAGAATTCGAAAATACAAATTCTTCTCCTTTGGTTCTCTGGACATAGGTAGTTGTGTGGTCTTGTGTCCTACTTGAACAATATCCTGCCTCCAAATAACTGCTTTTTACTTTTATGCATTTGCAACTCTTTGTGTAGCAGAGATGACTATGGACAGCGGCTGTCTCTTACCATCACATGGACCGTCTACTCGTCTGCCACTTTGCTCAACAGAAATAGATATTGATTAATTCGAAAGACAATATTGCTAAGCTCTCCGGGCAAAGATAAGCTATTCTAAAGCATCCTACAGCTTCGTCCTTTTTGTACGCTGGTTACAATCTACTTTAAAGAAACCTACATAAAGTATTTGACAGAATTTGGATTTTAGTTGCGGCTTAAAGTCAGACCTTTACTTCCACAATAGTACCTGAATGTAAAATACTTTCGGATTAAATATCGAATTCATGAAAATAATAGTAGATACTTGAGAATCTTTTCATTGTAGTTTATTTTTTTATCGGAAATGTTTCCAATCGTTTTTCATCTATTTGAAAAAAACCGTCATTCTTTACTTTAATAAGTAAAAGTGTTAAAAAAATATGAAACGCAGATTTTATTGCTTTTGTAACATTATAACTACGTAACAATATTAAGCCTTAAATATTACAATCAATCTTACGGCGAACTGCCTCACAACTTTGTTTCACAAATCAATATCTTGGTACTCCGGAACATTGTTTCGACATTGCTACAAGTAGCGGCCTTTCGTATTTACATATTTTGTATACTGTTACACTAATTAGATATAAATTTACAATTGTTTTTTTAAAATTAATTATTAATTTAATTTAATTAATTTAATTATTTAAAATTGTTTTTTTTTAATTTAGTGATCATATTTGTCCTTTTTTGACGGTTAAGATCCTCTATCTTAAAGAAGTACACAGAGGCCTAGAGTCAATTTACATAATTAAATTGACTATTGCAGCCACTATCCCTGTCACTAACCGCATTTGTTTACAGGACTCTCGTCAACGTAACGTAAGCAAATGTAAACTTTGCATCAGTAATCTAGTTCCAGACGTTTACTTGATGTACTAGGCATGCTTCCATAACCATAGTACTATATATATTATGGTTATGGTTAATTATATATACACAATGGAAAGGGTGATAGGTTGTGTTTTATATGTTACAAGATTATCCGCTCGGTCAATATAAAGATTCTCTAAAAATTTCTTTAAAATCGGTCCAGCCGTTTCGAAGTCTATAAGGAACATACATACATACTTTATCTTTTATTGATGTAGATTAATTGTTGAATTGGTTAAAGCTGTTGGTCTATAATAGTTTTGACACAGTCACCGCCCGGGCGTTTATAAATTAATTAATACTTGTCGATTTTCATTTATAAAGTTTCTTCTATAACTTTGCGAACGGAAACTTTTACTAGAAGTATCGAAACGCAGGTTTAATGTCGTTCGAACTCGATCTAGTATCAAATAGATATTTCTGTAAAGCATTTAAACAACCTTTTATTATTCTTTATACATCTTTGTATTTCTTATACCTAATTACATATCTTAAATTTTTTATTAGCTTTTATAAGTAATACAGAATACTATATATTCAAAATATTTGATATGTATAAAGATATATCTAACTTCTGATTGATTTTTATAATATACTTGTTTAGCCATAAATCATATTTGTATTCCAATTTTCCAGCGATAAGTTGCGAGGAAGGTGTATAAGGTTCGTGAATATCTGGGCCTTTTTGGTAAAACTTTCAAATAAGATCAAATGTACACTCAACCTAAGGTGTGTGTCAGAGATACGTAGACCCGAAATAGATTATGAGTTCCATGAAATGGTTCTAAACGGACAAAAACAATTTTCTAGTACGAAATAGTCAAGATCATTTAATGTTTTGATATAAAAAAGGGGAAAGTCTATTTTTGTATCTAGAAGCCCCTTCTTATCAATCTTATTGGATATCCAAGGTTCCTCAAAAGTAAATTGATAAACTAAAAATTTATTTATCTGACCATAGTTATCTCATTATGTTAGTACTAAGTTTGATGTCATTCCTTGGAGAATAAAATTAATTAATTGAATGAAATGAAATGAATACGTATTTTCGTTATTTTGTTTGTTGCTACTTATGAAGAGTTATTGTGTAAAATAACAATTACATGAGTCCTTATTTTAATCCTACTTTGTTTACTATTGTTAAGTTGTTCAAAATTATTTAATTAATTTCAACTGTTTATAAGCCAGCTAAATTGAACTTTTCATTTCACATGATGTTATTGAATGAATCGAATGATTCAAATTCTTAGTACACATTCGATTTAATAACCATTTAAGAGGAAAATTGTACAAACGGTATGCAAACATTTATTAAAAGCATAAAATCCTTCGTGAAAACTAAACATTCCTCACAGTACCTACCAATTTTAGTTTAGTCAAAATAGTTACAAAATAAACACCCCTTTGACGGGTGCTTCAGTCGAACTAAAGTTTAATTAACGGCTCGCTTTGTAGTTATGGCCAAGCGGGTTATAGATTATTGTGCTATTATTGTACTTTAAATATTGTTGGAAAGAAAACTTAAAGTGGATAAGGTATAACTGGGTTGATTAACACCCATGACCCATATTAAGAGTTGCATTATTCTTAGAGACATCTTTTAAAATGTTTTCTTTTTGTCTGTTTGTCGCTTATCCTCTTTTGTAGTTGTCAGGTTTCAGGTGACTTACAATGTGATTTACAATTACTCGAAACTTTAAGTTATTATTATTGTAAAGGATGTTCTTGAACCAGATGACAACAGCAACTTATTTAATATATATTAGGATGTTTTCATGTTTTTATGCATAATTAATTAATGCATATAAATATTTTCTTAAAACTCATTGACTTTTTTTGCCACAGAGACATATTTAAAAATATCTTTTTCAATCACGGCATCATCTGCATTTGACATATTTCTGTAGAGCAATGACTCTAAGAAAAAAAATTAAGAAGAATAAAAAAATATAAAACTTTACAGCTATAGTTATACCTTGTATATCTTACAACCAGTTTTATGAACAGTAGACATTACGTATAGATGAATTTTGATATTACATATGAAATGAATCTCGTATTGATTGTAATCAACGAGATACGTTCTTGACATTCCTTGATTCTAGTTATGATGCACAATGATTTGCTTCATACTATATATTACTAAGTGTTTCACATTTATATATAGTTATGCACATATGATATTTCATTCAACATATGTTCATATCACACCAGTTTTAATGTTGATGCATAAATATAATAAAAGTTTAAGCTAATATTCTGGTATAAGAATAAGAAGGAAATCAATAAAGTGACACCTTAAATGTCAAGTTTCTAACACTTAAACATTAAGCTCTGCAAAAAGCTTAAAAACTGGTCGCCTCCTCCTTTGTACAAAATGTAAACTTATTATTTTGGTTTAAAACTTTTATTATATAAACTAAAGCGAGTAATCTGAAGCGAGTGGTCATATAAAATTGATGAAAGTTGTCGATTTACAAATCTAAAATGATTTTATAATTATCAGTAAGAGCTTAATCACATATAACTAATAACGCTTAGAGGTTCCTCATGACCTATCACGACAATTAGTGCAAAATATATATTGCACTGATAATAATAAGCATTTTTCTTCTTTTCAATTTCCTCATATCAAAGATTCTTTGCTTTTTAAAGGTTTCAAAGAAGGACGTTCAAACATGCTTTCTCAACTTATAATTTTGGACCCTTAGCAATCAGGGTAGTAGTTCTACCGCGTTAGTGATAACCAACGTGATAATGCTTTTGTATATTAATAAATATGCATTTGATATAAATTTTCCTAAAAATAAATTGTCGTAAATAGTACAAAATCTTTCTCTGATAGCGCAATTCAACGAAACATAGTTCAAAATATTCATTTGAATTATCAAATATGTGTTTGGTCCGATGTTATTTAATACCCCTATCTGCTTATTTGCGACAAAGCATCGTTAGAGTTTGCGTTCACATTTGTTTCTAGCAGTGGAAATCAGAATCTAGTATTTCCATTTAGCTTGTAGTTGCAAAGCAAGTTACTACCAACGTTTCAATAATTGAAGATTATATAAAACCACTGCCCGTCTAAGAAACTCATTTCGTTTGTACTTTAAATGTTTTTCCATTTGCCTTAACAAAACAATAACAAGAAGTCGGTTAAGGTTTAAACTTGGGTGATTTAAAAGAAGTTTACTTATTAGTTTCTAATTTAAAGGCTATCGAGTTTTTTTTTTAATCTCTTAGTATATTTTTTTCTGGTATAGGTCTGTAATAGTTAGGGTTGCTGCGACTTTGACTTTAATGCTTAAATTAACTCACAAACGGTCAATTTAGATACAATGTAACATTTTGTACATATGGAAAGTTGGTCTTAGTAAGTCGGACATTTACATAACACATGTACATATTGAATTTAACTTAGATTAACTTAAATTGTACATTTGTGAGAAGTTTGTTCGGACTACGGTATGATTATAGAGGCGAATAAATGGTGTTCGTTTTAGAAACTTCACGTCCGACTCCACTCGCACTTGCAATATATTAATTATTTATTAGGGACCTTACATAACTAACCAAATGTATGCAGTGATTTTGTTAGTTTTGTTTTCACTTTAACCGCAGGTTATAGTTATAGGTAGAAGAAATTTTGTTATTTTTTTAGAACTATCAGTTATACTTGAAATTTGGCATTAAGCAATCTATTATAGCGCATGTGAAAGAAAAACGAAAACCTTAAATTTTTAGTTCCATCACAAACTTTTTTTTATATAAATAATGGTACTAAACCCTTCGTGCGCCAGTCCGGTCCGGTGCGCACTTGGCCGGTTTTAAAAATAATAATCTAATTTCTGAAGAATTGCAGTACAGCAAATTATTTATAGAATAATGTGGATAATTTCATTCCTGTAGCATTATATTATACCTACTCTAAAATTACTATTATTTATAGTTTGAATTACTATTATATATATATATATATATATATATATATATATATATATATATATAAATATAGTTTGTAATGTGTGTTTATAAGTAGTTTTATAGATAATAATTCAATTTTGTTTACATATAGTGTGCCCCTTTTGTTCTGTTTTCATTTGTTCTTTCTGTTACTCTGTCGGTTGACTGATACAAAGTTCTCTAGCATTAAGTCCGTGATTTGTACGATGTCTATATTATAGAATCACCAAGGTTTGTTCTAAAGACATTTTATTTTATTTTATTTAATATATTCGGCAAGCAGCTGGAAGCCATTGAATAGTAATGTCTTCACAATTAATTTACACTCTTTAAAGCCACGAAGTGACCACGTAATGAAGATTTAAATAATTTTAGTAATAATATTTCGTATTTTACGTATCTTACGTTTTCCTATTTAACCCCTTGACTGTCATTTGGTTGAATAAATGTCAACAAAAATGGATTGAATATATTACAAGCATATTAATTTTATTTTCATTATTATAGATTGTTTAATAGTTTTGTAAATGTGAACAATATCGTTGTAACTTTTGTACTTTTGAACTAGTTTTAGTCTCGTCTGTTGTAAATATTTAAAATTCTCTTTATTCCATTGCATAGAAAAGCTTACAGAAAAGTTATATTATTCTTCAAAGAACAAAGCAATAAAAGCGAAGATTTTAGTCTACAGGGTTTCGTTTGACGTCTTTTGATTTTATTTTCAACTACATCTCTTGTCTAACATTTTCAGGATGCAATTAAATGAGTGCTTGAAACCGAGTAAAATAATAATCAGTTTCATAATTGCCATTTTATATACAACAAGGAGTTTTTAAGGATTTTATTTTGTTATGTTAAAAAAAAAAAAATACGCTAAATAATTTTGAGATATCATAAGCTTTATCACAGAGGTCTTATTTTATTTTCATCAGAAGTTCTACATTATCTATATTTCCCACCCAGTCCCCTAGGTTGCCGGATGATAGTCCCAGCTGTTATATCAGATTCAACTGTTTTCTCCTGGACAAAATATACCCTAAAAATAACATCAATTAATAAAAATAAAAATATGTGTATAAGAGATCGTAATAATGCATTCTGAACTTTATGAAATGAAAAACTTCATTAAACGACAGACGTCATATTCAGGTGAATGTGATTGACGCAAAGTATTCAAAAAATATAGTAAAATTAAAATATGTTACAATATAGGTACATAATGTACTGTTAAAACAGTATTTAAATAAAAATAAAAAAACAAATAAATTTTTAACCTCCATTTTAAAATATATGAAAACAGTTGTCTTGTTTACATTGTAAGGGTAACTTTTATACATAATTTTAGCTTTCCAATTCACAGGGATGGGCATTGATGAGTCATTGTATTAGTATTTCTCCTTATATAAAACACATACATTTAATATCGTCAAAGTAATACAATACGGAGTGTTGGTCTCCCTCAGCTTATTTCGCCGTCTGCATTCATCTACATGTTTTTTTTGCCTGTCATTTATAACCTCGACGTGTCGTGACGTGAACCACCGGAGTAACTTCTACATTTTCGCTACAGCACTTTCATTCAATTCACTTTTTATGCAAATTTCTTTGTTTCGTTTTCGGCCTCAGAATGGAACGCCTACAAATTTCAAAACAGACCGCGTATTCACTATATTCAACTTCTTTTTATACTTCTTTCTACACGTTTAGTTTTCAATGGGGAAGTTAAAACAGTTTACAATAGGGTTGTTGAACAATTGCGCTGGGTATGCCAAAACGTCTTTTTTGACGAAGCTTTTCTGGGAAGAGGGTGGTAAAGCTTCATTTTTAAATCCAAATCACATTTTCTATCCCGGCTGAACAAACTTCTATGATATACAATTTCATTTATCTTCTCGGTACATTCCTAGTTTACCACGTTTCATAATGCTTTCCAATATGTGATTTTATTATACATACATTTATAATATATTACATATATTTATATATGCTAAGACACAGTTCCTAAAATATTGTATCATCTAAAAAGTAATAGATCCCAAACTATTTGTAGAGAAGTATCTAACCTAATTTGCTCATCTGTCAACAGTTCGTTATCATCGATATCTAGAATAAAATAAATAAATATCCGTGTTTTAGGAATAACAGGTTATTTCTGGAAAATGTATGAGATTAGATTAGATTTATGAAGATACTACATTTACATTACATTTGTATAAACATCATTTTAACAGCACCTATTTGTTATCCATGTTAATTTAATTTAATTCTAGCATACTTCACTTGTCGGTATCTTTTCTGACATGTCATATTAAACAATATCAAATTTATCGATATAAGTATGTTTCGATATCTTTTTAACATTCTAATGTTTTATTTTGGTAATCGAGAAAAATATATTGATGTTTTTTTTTACTGTCAAATCTCAAGAATACGTAAGACTATTTAATCAATATTAAAAAATCTTAAATATTCTTAAGATCTGAATACAGATAGATCATCAATAATTATAATTGTTTATTATTATTTCATGATGCTTACTGCAATAGTAATGTAAAAAAATAAGTTAGCCTACATTAGCTTTATTTCAAAGGGCAATAATTATTAATTTGAGGTTACAAGTGAATAATTATTTGAATTCGTGCTCTATGCGTGTGGTTGATCGATGGTATTGCGTGCTACTTGGATGTGGTAGAGTCGCGGGTACGGCCCGGCCCGGCCGCGGTCCTCGGTCACCGGCAGTGGTACGGTAGACCTTCGCTTTGTTCCCAGCACGTCGTCACCTCCTCCTCCGCGCACCGCCCCGCCTACCTCGGCTCGCGCATGCGCATTCTTATCTCTCGCCATGCCTCTACCTTAAAATTTTGATAAAATAAAACAAGTAGTCATAATTATTTGAGATTATTGTCTCAGTGTGATCCCGGTCAGTGCATAATATTTTATAATATCTTTGTAAAAGTCCCTCTAGAGCGAGGGGGATAAAGCGAGCTTGCGTCCGGGGCTATTTACTGAAGCACTCGAAAGAGAGCGCGCGGCAGCACCACTATCGATCCGAGCGCTCAGTGTGGTCGCTCGAACACGACGTTCTCTCGGGATATTCTCCTAGCGGTCGCCGTCGGCGCCGGCCTTGCTGCACTGTTTACGCGTCGTATATAAAGCTATTTGGTTCGCGCGATCATGCTCGCTTGATTTAATTGATAACGCGGTATACGCAATTTTCGGGTGTTCCTGAAAGCGAAGGCACAGAGAACGTGTAAATCGATCAGTAGCTGAGAAATTTTTGGTGAGTATCATTATAATGGAATTTTGAGACATGTATGAAATCGATGTGCGAATTTTTTAAAATTTTTAAACGGGTTAAATCATACCTCTTTTGGTTTCTTTTTTGTTGTTTAAAATTGTTTCCATAAATATGTTTCTTTCTTAATATCGAGTGGTCGCTAGCCATCTGGTTTATAAAGCTAAAGTTAGATTGTGATATCATAAACCAAAAGCAATTGACTAGTTAGTTATTTGTGGAATGAGATTAAAGAATTTAATATTAAAAAAAATATATTATTATGTACAGACAGATTTATGTGTGAGTGTGTTATTTAGCACAAAGGTACTAAGGAGCATTTGCAGTTGTATTAGATGTTATGTTTCTGCGCATGACTAAATATTAATTAATTTATTGTCGCAACTTGATTTGAATACCAAATATATTTTTTTTCAAAGACATTGACGTTTTGAAATTGAATCTAAAGTTTTATATTAATAATGTTAATTAATCTCATCGTTCTTTTTTTTTATATATTAAAAAAAGCTGTTGTAAAGTATAGGAACTATTTCATATCGTAGTTAATTCGAAACGCTTGCGTTAAAATGTTGGAATATGATTAGTATCAATACATGCAACCAATAAAAAAATGAAAATGTACATATAAAAAAACTACCATAAAAGAACCATGGCTGTATATTTCAATTATAAGTACAAGTACTTGGGTATAATAAAGAAAAAATGTTTGTCTATGATGTTTTAAATCATATTAGAATTACAATCTAACACTGAAAACATATTTCACCAAACTACAAGCTTCACTTGAAAGAAATATGAGTGATATTTATCTTCAATATTGTTTTTTTGTAACGTTTAATTCATTAGTAAATAAGAGAATACGGAAAACTAACATTGGTTAACAGTTGGTTATCAACATTTCAGTCAGTTTCATCACAAGAATTAAGATAATAATTTGTCTACACAATTATTACGTACTTATGTATAAGGTACCAAATAACCATATCTCACTTGAAACCTAGTATGAAACGAGTCTTAGGATCATGTATTGTTATTTAATAATAAATTTAATATAATGTTAATTTGTTAAGGCTTTTCAGACGTTTAATTGTCCACTGATGACTGACTGACTGCTTAACTTTGTTTTTTAAGAACAACCCAGACGATAGAATCCTTAAATTTATGTTATATTGATAAAAAATGTTTATCGTACATTAATTTATTGTAACCAAGACAACCCACAGAGAAGACAGACACCAACAGAAACGAGTCATACACCCCTGTCAAAGGAATGACCGGTGACAATGGAATGATCTGATGCAAGTGGGTCAGACGCCCTGGAATAAAAATGTATGCAAAACGGGGCTCACAGATAATTATCATTTATATTTACACAGTAATAATTATCAATTTACATTTAAACCAGGTCATGAGCGTGTTATAAATTAAAAAAGTGTTCATTATGTATTGTATTTTCATTCGATTACTTTATTTCATCATTAATATCATTTAATGTGTGTCGTGGTTTTCAATGTTATTGGGAACAATTGATTGTATGGGTTTTATAAAAAATATACTGATATTTAAAGATTCAAAAATCAATTCACTGTATTCTAAAATGGAGGTTTCCAAGGTTTCCAAAATAATTAATTATAAACTAGAAAACTGTTTCTTCAACTGTAATTGGCAGAAAACTAGCACATTGGTGGCGGTACCTTGAAACCGATATCAACTTGACGAGAAGTTGTTCTGGCGCTTACAAATTAGGTGCCTATATACGATCGGGTTTTTCCTTAAATATTGATAGACTAGAAACAGTGCATGAGTCATCCAGGCAACGGTATTTAAGGAAAAAGCAACTTTGAAGGTTATAGCTTAGGGTCAGTAGGGACATTAGCATCCAAATATTATTTAATTCTACCGTCTTATGTATGATAACGTTTGTTAATGACAGTTTTAAAGTCATTTTGCAAAATATTGTTTGATATTCAATATAAATAAAATTCCATTTTGGAGTATAGTTGAAATGTTTTAATTAACTATTATATGTCATACACAAGTTTAGTTGATGTGAAATGAGTTTAATTATTACAGCTGAGATTGTCGAGCCAAAGTTACTAGGAGCTAGTTAAAAGCCAAATTAATGAACAATTTGCAGTCCTGTTTCGTTATATTCTCTTTATAATAACATACATAAAGTGGTTATTTAATAACCGACTTCTTGTTGGTGATGTTTCTTTGATCTATTGGTATGGTACTTGACTGACTTTTAATAGAGTCACGCCTAGAACCTCGCGTTTCTTGAATATTTTATAGGATTTTTATACGTTAGACGCATAACATTATTACGAACTTATCTAGTTTAAGTTATTTATGACATATTTTATACATCGAAGTAACTTTTGATAGTTCATAATAAATTACAGTATCTCATACTGACAGCATAAACGGTCTCGTTAGGTATTAAGACAGCAGTCGAACAGCTGATGATAAGGTCGTAATATCAGCTATATCAAACTATACAATTACGGATTATCATATATTTTTATTTTACTAATACTTTTTTTTACTGTTTTATAATATTTTCTATAGGCATTGTTAAATGGATGGAATTATTGGGGGAGTATACACTTACCCTTATTTTAAGTCGTTTCTCATCGTTGACATCCCTTATGTGATATTTTTTTTTATTTTCATATTTTAAAACTTATTTATGATGTAAGTTGAACGTAGCTGGCTTAGTAGGTGTGTAGTGTTATTAGTTTGTTAGCAAACTGGTCGAGCGTTTGTAATCGGCTTAATCAGAGTCACTATACATCTAAGTTTGTAGAACCCCTTAGGTTATCTTGTTTAATACTAAGGTATCTAAATGGCGGGTTTTGCGAAATTGAATATTAAAGATGTTTAATTTCGAATTCTAATTACTCTTCTATATTTAGGTTTTGTATTTCGAACATTTATTCTTAAATGGATTTTTCGATTATACTATGTATTTTAAAACTGTACAAGTTATGTGTCTGTTCGTTTTAGAGCTTTCATATTTTGCATTAATTAAAACAACTGTATTATTTTTATTCGCAAATTCAAAAGAAGGTTTAAAATGAAATCGTCCATATACAGTCTTGATAGAGGTATAGTTTTAATGTTTTTTTTATTACGGCAGATGTTACACGACAATTATCTAACTATAATAATTCTTCAACATTAATGCACCACCAATGCACAATCCCAATTCATACCATTTATAGTGAGTTAGTTATTTTTTGAAAGCTCTCTGAAGACAACCTCGTTTTAAGATCACAAATATTCAATTTCATTTACAAATTTCTTCCTCATTACTGTACATTATATTATCAAATATATGTTATTTGATTAGACGTTACTTATTATTCATATTGGGTTTCCATTACTTGGTACAATGGTCGATTTCGGCTGAAGTCAGATAGGATATAGAACATATTTTATGACCCGAATTTTATTTTCACTCCGCTATCTAATCACAAAAGTTGGGAAAAAAATCGTTGTTAGGAAATCTATATACTGTAGATATAAAAAATGATGTTTATTTTGTTCTTATCGTATAAACTGATATTTTGGTGATCTGTTCACGCGTTTGTTAGTAGGTACTAGTTGAGTATTCTCTGCGCATGCTCAGAACAGGATTGAAAAATAAAATAAAAAAAGGGTTACAACGCATGCCGGGTACCAGTTAGTATGTCATTAAAAACACGCAAACAACAAGGCTAATAGTGTTCATAATTTCTCTATGAAAAGAATAAATATATTTTTATAATATTGCGCCCTATTAAAAACACCGGAGTTTATCTTATTAACAATAAATAATATCAATCAATAAACAAATAGTAGTACTTATGTTCCAATAGTACAAAATATATGAATCTAGCTTTCCCCTTCAAAATATATGAACCTAGTTTGTCCCAGACAAATGGTCGTAAAATGGAAACATATCAAAATAGGTTTTTATATCTACTAAATATATAATAGTTACTAGGTTTTATCTGAATTTCATGAGCCATTACCACCATTAATTATCACTAATATTGGTTTGTCATTTTAATATTAGTAACGATAGTTAGGTAACCACAGTTTTGAAACCAATGTCTGTGTGCGTAGGTACATTAAATTAAATAATAATTATCTAAACATTCAAAGGTAGTAATTGCAATGCCATTTTTTCCTAAATGTAAACATAAATAATACCGTACCGATAAAGTAATTATTTTTACTATTTTGAATTAATTGTATTTATAAAAGAATTTTTCTCGTGACAGGATTTGGGTTGGTTATATTTATATTACTTGTATTTCTAGTGAGTTGAACTTGTATCAGGTGAATAGAAAAATTAAAGCAGATGTCTCTGAAATAAAATTGTGCTGAATAGGTGGAGGAAATTTATTTGGAAAGATTCTATTTTCCCATTAGGGTCTTTCAGGTGTATTCAGACTTGAATCCAATGAAATTAGGAAGATTAACATTTACTATACTTTTAACCTCTAACTGTACCTACATGGTTCCTTAGCTCTTTAGTTCAAATTATCATCTAATATCTTTCACCTATAAAGTAAGCACACTAACTTTTTTCATTCAACTTTCGATGAACATACTTCAGCTGTAATTTAAGAAAGTTATACGTAAAGTGATAATAAAAATACAAATATTTCTTTGTACTGCACTCTTGAAAGATATTTGATTCTCGCAAATAACGTAGCGAAGATCACTCGTTAAAAAAAATGTTCTTGATATTATATAGCACTTTTATTATTGAAGTCTACTTCCAGGTAATTGAATGTTATTGTTTGAATTGTTGCTGTTTAATGACTTTATTTTATGGTATTTTAATAACAATAAAACTGTTCTTATGTAGCAGAAATACAGACATCTATGCTCATCACATACATACCTGACCCTGTCGGGAATCGAACCCGAGCTCCATTGCGCCGCTATACATTAGTCGTCTGCGCTAACCACTCGACTTACGGGAACGGGGAAGTTTTTAATGGAGTTGGGAATAAGTTTTTCTAAATCTCTCTATTAAGATTAATTCATTATCAAATAATTCAAGTAGGTACGTCGATAGGAAAACACAAAAGAATCGTAACTGGCAAAAGTTTTAATACAAACAAACATAAAAACCCTGAATAACAAGATATTTTCAATGAGAAGTATTCTGTGATATTAAAATCTGAGCCATATTAGTTTTACCCAATTTCCATATGAAAGAATTTTGATTGAGAACACACTTGGGTTTGAAAATATAGTTTTGATTGCGAGAATTTTTCCATACGAGGTTTACATAAATACTTGTTCCTCGACAAGCTAAAGCTGCGGCAACACTGGCTTACACACAGACTTCAATGTATAAAGATAATCGATATCAACAATAAAAACAGTTTTATAACTTGCCTTTAATGAATTTTAAATACATAATAATAATATATTTAATGAATCCTTAAACATATAAATTCCAAGTTTAAGTTCCAAGTTATAAAATATATAAATTCCTGGTAGATTGATTTTTATGTCGGAACTATATCTAATACCGGAATTGCGCAACACTCGTGAAGCTGAAAGTATCAGTGCCAAGTTTCTATCTACCAGCTAACAGTTTTGTTTCCGTCTCTATCGGTTTTTATTTCACATATTTAGCTGAAAGTTTTCGTATGTACTACAGTCGTTGTTTTAATTAAGGCTAACATACGACCTACTTCTATAATGTTATTGAATTCGTTGAACGAATACAATGATCATTGATATTATCTAATAATGGAGATTAAAAAGTAGAATACAAAGGAAAACATTCTTATTTTCTGAAGCCTTACCCAGCTTCATCCGCCGTTTAAACCTGTGCTGATCACATTCATTTCCTAATAAGTTCGATGCCATGATGCCATTCTACGGATACATTATCCTGTATCCGTATCTCAATGACAAAGACGGGTAGGTTTCTTGAGATTAGTTACATGTTCTCTTAGGATTATGTATTGTTGTTTGGATAGATGTTTGTCTGTTTGGATGTTAGTGAAGTAATTATCTGGATTGATAAAAGCATTTTGTGTTTAAGAAAATAAAATCAACCGCTTAACCTTCTAAAAATAGGTTTTAACTTATGATATGACCGCGACACTATTGATACTAAACCATTCATAACAATAGCCTACATTTAAACATACTATTAAAATATAATGATATATCATTTTTTTGTTTAAAATATTGTATAATTAAAACTAATTTCTTTTTACCCCACGCATGCTTGGTCTACATTAGATACGAAAAATATTAAAAAGGATTATATATTGAAACATAAGTAGGTACAATATGTCAATTAAGAAAATATAACAGGAAAACGATTTCGAGTATCCAATATACTATTCAAACAATTAATAACTTGGTTTTACAAATGTATAATTGTTAAATTTTTTAGCAACGAACCATTCATTCTCAGTATCGTCTAGATCGGTAATTTCTAGATTCAGGTAGGCAATAAAGTAAATATTTCGTTTATTATATTAACGTTTCATTGTCTTTTATAGCTTGGCGTGCAGTTTGTTTGTGCGTGAAATAGAAACTAATTCTTGCAAGTCGTAAAACCATGTCTTAATCAAAGCCAGAACAACAGAAATCAGATATATTTCTGTTCTGTACACTATTGATCTCATCTACCTAAATATTTATTCTAGCAAGACATTTGTTAAGAATTATTACCCCAGATATATATTAATCTATTGTTTAAAGGTATTTTTTGGGGAACTTAAAAGTGGTGGCTTAAATTGGACTGCTCATAAGCATTTTACGTATCACGGTCACATTAGTGATACACACACACACACACTGTTGGTAAGTGTAATTACGTGAGGTTGATCTCGAGCCAGTCCGTAATCGCACACTACGGTTAACTAAATAAGGACTGCTTGAGTTAAGCCGCTCTCTTGAAATGCCGGCTCCAGTACAGTGTTCTGTACTTATCTTGTATACTGCAATCGTTAGCAAAGTAGTTTTATAAATATTTTTATTGTGGTTACAATAAATATGTATTTTTTATAATCTGTCATAAGAATGTTGCATTTTCATGAAACTTCCGAATGGGTCCGCTCGAATTCGGGTCTAGGATTGATTATATAGGTCGATGACACCCTGAATCGGACGTATCCAAAAAAATATTGATTCGAAGATTGATGAAGGAGATTTGTATGTAAAAAAAGTCATTCAACAACCAACACCTTGCGAACTATGGGTAAAAGAGCTTTGTTTTTTTGGGTACTCAAGGTCTCATCTATATACGTAATCAATCCTGGACCTCAATTCGAACGGAGCCATTCAGAAGTACAGCCCATAATTACCCACCAAGTTCCTTAGTTTATTAAATAATGGTTCAAATATTAGAAGATAAATATAAAATAGTTTTTAATAATAATAAAATATTACTAGTTAATATAAATAATATTATAATACCTTAGTTTTTAATTCCTTAGCTTTATTGATGCTTTACAAAAACATGTTTGATTAGTTTTATATAACTAATCAGATGGTAGATATTGGTCTCAGGAAAATAATATCTTAGAATGTCCATAATATGACATGTTGAGTTATCACAACCTAGAGATGGAAAATAGCAATTGGTTAAACCATGTCAGCTATAAAAAGGATAAATATAAACCTTATTTAAAACTTATTTAGGACCAATTGAGCTTAGAGTGTATGACTAGAAGATAGGGAAATTGCAAAACGTCCCTGGATATATTTATAAGAAATAACTTCATTTTTATTTAAATATGACTGGTCTAATTTAAAAGAAAAATATAACTTTGAATTTCTAATACAATTCGACCGCAATGTTCCGCAATACAAATACTTCAAGATTTCTTGTAATGACTAGTATACATATATTTTAAAATAATTTTCATACATACTAAGTGCTAAAATAAATAAAATAGGAGAAAATAGTTGAAGAGCCAGAATAATATAACTTATAAGGGTTGAGTTTGTATAGGGTGGCCCCGCAGTGATAGTATCACCTTCTCAAAGAAGACTGTGTGAAGTAGCTATTAAGGGTACGTTTCGTTGCGAGCGCGAGAACCGAAAGCCCAAAGTACCCTTCTCCTTCCTTTCCTAGTCCCCTTTATCCTATCCTACTCCTCAAGAGCAACGCCGAATGCGTCTATATTTATAAATGTCTATGGGCGTCGCGGAAGGCACCTTTTACTATTACATGTACCGTCTGCTTGCCAAAATAACTCATTTTTTCTATATTCTACTTGATTATTCTGACCAACTTCATTTAATACTTCACTTTAGATGGTTTTCTCAAATATTATTCATATAAAACATTTTTCACTTCCTTGATTATGAGGATTCTATACAAAACTGTATAGTATTCTAAATGAAAAATACTATATTATACACCACAGTTTGAATAGTTATGTAACGATGACTGAATATCCTTTTAAGAATTTCAAATAAGTACTACTTTAGGTAAAATATTCTTACCACCTTAAGAGATTTTATACAGTTTCCATTCATTGTTCGTTCGCTTACTTTATGACTCGGGCTTAATATTATATTTATCGAATATAAAAATACCTCCTGTGGTTTGATGGGTTGCTGTGATGTTATTAAAGTGGGTTTTAATGTCAATTCTTTTTGGGAAATCAGATATGTAACCCGGCGGCATTGCCGTGAAAATATTTACGAGGTCAATGACACCCTGGACTTGATCGCAATTTTTTTTTTACACATAAAATCCTGAAATATATGTTATAATTGTATGAAATCCATAAGTTTCATCTAGAGGAAAATAAATTAAACCTGGGACCCAGGGCACTTTCATATGATAGGTAAGTAAGTAATTTTTCAGTCTTATTTCTTTTTTTTATTATTATTATTGTTCTGAACTTTTTCTAATATTTATGTAATGTAAATCCCGTCATAAAATCAAGTCAACCTTAATGGTTTCTATTGTTTTGTATCAAAGTTGTCAATGTTTTTACACGTCTGCCCGTTGAAATGACAGGATCGTTAAATGCGAACTACCGCGCTTAAGAACCTTTCTTTTAACAAAGAAAGGCCTCACGGTGACATTTTATATTTCTAAGTTATTTTTAACCCCCTTCTTATATCTGGACTAAGGTTCTATTTCTGTCGTAACAAGTCGTTTGTTGTATTACTTAATAAGCTTAAATTATGAAGTTTTATAGTTTTCGAATAATATTCTCGTGGATAGGAGATTTTTTTTCAAAGAAGTTAGTTCTGGCATTAATTACAAAACCCTGACCTACCGCTTTTATGGTTTGTATTTACTGTTTTGTTCTCGTAAAATTCTCAGTTAAATAGTTTACAAGTGCTCTTGGCGGAATGAAGGTTACATGTAACGTCCTTGATAAAGTAATCGAATACGCTAATTAACATATACAAGACCTATTTACACTTATATATAAATTTACTTGAAACATAACTATATATATATATCCTTTTATTGCACTTATTACATTCTTACTTATCAAGCAATAATTATCGAAAGGAAAATCGATTTCCATATCGAATGTGTAAAAATTTCAACTACCAAAATGCGAACTCTTTTATCAAATATGCAATTCGAATGTGTCAAAACGTCGTTGTTCTGAGTATTTTGACCAGCACACATCAATGGACGTGTAGTTAGGTGTAAATCGATTTGTGTTCGACCTGTCGCGTGTACAGGCCTTAACGAATTTAACGTCACAAAGGCGCCGACGTGTCGGACGTATTATGGACGCCACTGACTGGTATCGAAATAAATTTACCAATGTATGTTATAAAATAAAAAGTTTAATTGTAATCTATGTATATTAGAGCAATCCCCTCACATCAAGATTATTTTTGATAATTAGATAACATTTATTAATAAATAGAGGAGTTTATTTAAAGACAGTGAATGAATAATGAAGTTTGGATATTAATTAAAAATGTCTGAAACTACGGCTTATACAGTTATTTTTAAATTTTAAATATTTATAGTTTTTCAATAGTAAATAAATTCTCCACGTCATTTTCTACAGTATATTTATATTTTTAAAGTTACATTCTTATTAATAATAGTTTTATTAATATGTTATTAGAGTTACAAATTAGTAAAAAACTGAATACGTACACAAAATAAAATTAAACGTATATCATCTGATATGATATTGGGTGGATGTAGAACTTACAGTGCATTTATTGTTGTATTGAAATGATTCACTATTGCAGTAAAGTCTAATTAATTATACCATTTACATAATTATAGGTTTGGAATTCAATTTATAAATTGACACTAAATGGGTAGGTTTCATCGTTTCACTGATCCAGTCACTATTGGATGTTTAATTAAAGGATTATTTATTGAATTAGTTTTCAACTACACATTACTTTAAATTTACGATTACTTTGATTAAAAAAAATAAAATTAAAAATGGTTATGTTAACTCGTGCACTTCACATAAGCACTTTTAATTGCATTTTTTATCTTGTAAATGTTTTTTATAAACTTGCTTGAAAATATATACATAAAACGTAAAGCCATATACCCACTATACCATATACCCATATACCATATACCCATATACCATATACCATATACCCATATACCCACTGTCCCGATTAGACAATCATATGTAGAATGCTCAATTCACCGAGACGAGAGCGACGGTACGGTTTCCAAGAGGTTGCAGGTTCGAATTCCTGCCAATATCGGCTTATTTTACATTATATATTTATTTAAAAATAAAATTTGCTTTTTAAATTTATTTACAAAATAATTCTTTTCTTAACTACAGCTAACTTTTAAGATTTTTTAATATTTAAAGTTAAAACTCACAAAGTAGTACTCCTTGAACAATAGTAACAAGTAATATAAATACACTTAACTGTCTGTATGTACATTATATATTATCAATTAGCAAGAATAGAATTACCGACGATACAATAATTATTAATATACATAAAACAATGGTAGTATATTTGTACACGATTTTGTGTTTATATTGGGAGGAAGATGTGTTTCATATATAATTCGGTTATGTTTAGGACCATTAATCATCTTCACAGAGACATCTTTTATATCATGTTTGTGTTTGTTATATCATACTGGTATTAATCTCTCCTAATTTTTACACTATAAGTATAAATGACCTGTTGAAATATTGACTTCTGATTGTGAAGTTTTGTTTATAGAGGTTTCTGAATTCGATAAAACCGTTATATCTTAGAGAAACATTCTGTCATGTGTTTTCTTAAATGTCCGCATCGAGGATGTTTAGGTAAGTCCTAAATGTTTTTATAATTTTTAATAAAAATAAGATAAAAGCGATTATCAAACAATAATTATTTTATCAATTAAGGATTACATCACACTGCATCTCATTCTATTAATCTTATATCTGAAAGCTTTGATGAGAATATTACTATAATTATATAATTAATTAAGCAATTTTTAAAGCCTTTAACATAAAATGTGTAAAAATATTTATTTTTAATTATTATCATTGCTATGTTATTCAATGCTAAATATTAAACTTGAAACACTAATCACTATCAAAATCTATTATTTCCTTAAAAAAATGTAAATATGAATCATGTAAGAATTTTATGAATATTCTATTCTTGTTTGTCCTATCAATTAATAAATGCCTACTAAATAACAACCTAAATAAAGAAAAACTCCTCCTAACTTAATTTTACCTGTACCTTTAAGAAAATTAATTTCTAAATAAAAATAATCATAAAAATTTCTTTTTAAAAGCAATCTTCCGACCTCGTAGCTTTTATGTGTTCATAAATTTTGTTTTGTTAGCTTTTTGTGGTTTTAAGTATTAATAATGCATTAAATGAAATTTGCAATACAGCAATTACTTAGAAAGAATCTTCTAGGTCTAGTCTTTTTTAAACAATATAACATCTAATTTATGACGAATGTAATGTTTTTATTAAAAATTTGATGATCACATTTAAAATAGAATGTACCTAAAAGGTTCACCTTCCCTGTCTCAGTACTTTATATAGAATAGGTATAACAAACTTACTGACCCGTTTAAATCGGTAATGGTTAGGTCCAATTTCATGTGTATAAGTAGAATGACTTACCATACAAATACAATTGGATGTTAGTTATGTGTATGTATAGACAATGAGTACTGAGTTCTAACATTCAACCAAAGAGTTTTAATAAAACTCTAAGATTCTGAATAAATGAGGTGGAGTGGGTATACTTCCTTATACTTCCGTGCAATAAACTAACTTCATGTAAACTAAAACAAACACGATTATTATAATATGAGAGTTTAGGTTCCCGCATATAAAGTGTCTTTAGGGAACCTAGTTACTAATATCAGGTGCATCTATGTAAATTATCTGTGTAGTTTAAATTTGATGGACTTATTTGTTCTACACGATGTTTAAAAGTTCTTTTCTCACTTTTATAGATGATATTAAGATACCTATTAAATTTTCGACTATATCTCTTTTCTAATAGATAAATAAAGTAGACTAATATTAGACGAGATTAATAATTTTATCCTAATATTAATATAAGGTATCAAATAATCTAAATCGTTAGTCTGGCTCTTTAATAATTTTGATTGATCACTGGTCTGTCTGTCCATTTATCATAAATGCCATACCGTTAAGATTTATTTATGATCTAGCTTATGAGGACGTGTCTTTTGAAAGATTATGCAAAAATGAGGTAGAATTCTATATTATGAGGATATTATACCTGTATATAAATATGCATATGTCGAATGTAAACCATAGTCAGCTGTTTTCGTGAAATAGGAGTGATATGGTCTGCACAATACTTAAGAACATGACGTTATTATTACCGATACTTTATCTATCCGTATTACCTACCATCAAATAATGGCAAATAGCCAATAGGCTCTGAAGTGCTGATTTTATAGTTGTAAGTGTTTCTACTTACGTGGGCGACGGTGAAACTAAATGCTATCAAATAATATTAGTATATTATTTGTTTATCTGCAAAATATCTACGGGATATATAAATGTATAAATGTTATAAGACGAGTATAGATTCTGAATAATATTATACTAATAGCATCAAGGTACGAACCAAACAACAAGATTTAATAAAATAGTTTTAGCGCTTGTATTATATGATAGTGTGGAGTGGTTGTTTACGTATGTGAGGGTATTTCTCTGTGTTTTTTTTCAGTCTACTAAAATTCAGCGCTCTTAATTTTTTGGTTGTATATTTTAACTGCTATTAGAACTTTTATTTAAAATATATTCTCTGATCGTTATCGTCAAATAAAGTGTTGTTATTATAAATTGTTAAAAAAAAATATGTATTATAAATTGTTAAAAAAAAATTCTATCATTTTTGTTTTCTAAATAAAGCCCAAACTTGATTTATTTTTTCATGAGAATGTAAATGTTTCCAGCATTATAAAGACATCAACATCCGTTATTTAGTTGTGATTGCCTAAAAACATGGACAAAAATTACACAAGCAATTGCTAAGGGGCCATTATCGTGTACATAAATAATATAAAATACTTTTTCAACAAATGAACGATGTATGATGGTACGACCTTGCTATTATTTTCTTCTCGACATGGATCTCAAAATGACAGGATGTTTTTTTCAACCAGATTCTGTCCGTCCTTTGCTTTCCATGAAGAAATGAAAAAATTACACTCAATGCAAAATCAATTTAACTTTTCAAATACCTTAATTTTTTGAACAGCATTTCTGATGATAGTATCAAATATTACTAAATTAGCAAAAGTTTATCGAATAATTGTGAAAAGTGTATCCTTCTACGATTTGAACAAATCACATGGCTATGTCCATTAAACTTTCTATAAATGAACTTAAAATAACTAATTCCTAAAATGGCTACTCGTGAGATATATGTTGTGGGATTTAAAAGAGTTTAGGAGTGTTTTTCAAACTTATGTTTAGTTAATTTTTGCATAACTTGTCTAGTACTTTTATAGATTAGATATAACTACTATAAGTAATTGCCGTTTGTTAAAATGGGGGTGTGGGAGTTTTGTATATTTTCGGTTCAATAATTTTTACGAGTTGTCCGAACATACAGATACCATGTTGATTATATATATATAGTTACACACACACATACATCTACATATTAAACAATACAACTGTTTTAAAGAAGCTGAGATTATTTTTTTTTAACCTACCTATGATTTTACCCAAACCTTACCAAATTTAATAGTGCACTTGACACAGATATTAAGTAGAGAATACAAATCTCATAAAAATATATATTTTTTAAATGTTGCAGCTTATTTCTAAATAATAAATACAAAATTTTGAATTATATTTCACATTATAACTTTGACTGAATAATTTTAATAAATAGAAGCATTCCACCTAAACGCCAATCTATTTCAGAATGTATAGCCAGTATAGCCATCGAAAGTTCTTTGATAATACTAGTTTCGTAATAATCAGTTTTGCTGGCGATCTAGACCGGTTTCAAGAGTTTCAATAGTGAGCATTGAAAGCGTCTCCCAGGCAGTACTGATAAGGACCACTTCACTCTTAGCCAAATTGTATGAATATTAATTATTTTGAATAACACGATAATCAGTATTTACAATCATGAAAATATAATAATGTGTTTTTCATAACGACAATAGATGATTTTCAAGGCATTAATAATCCGTACATAATAATATGTGATTCTCTTTTAGCTCAACATTATTATAAAATTAAACTTAATTAGTCTAAGCATCTTATGATATATTTTGATGGAATGGTAAATTTGTTTAGTAAATATAAATATATGGTAATATATATGACTACATCATATGAATATTAAATCTAGTATTAATCTAGAAAAATAGATAACCTTTTAAAACAATTTCTATTATGGTGCGAACTTTTGACGTCACTTGGTGGTTTTGTTCGTAACAGCTGAAAAATAAATGGATACATAGTTACGAATAATTGGCAGATTAAACATATCGTTACGGTTTTTTACGTTTATTTGTAAACACCAAGTAGTATAATACATTTATCCCGTTGTCTTAACTCCTACACGGTGCTATTCGAAAAGGCTGTTAATGTTTGCAATAAAGAAAAATATTCCATTGTATGAACCACCTGAGCTCTACGTGACCGGAGTGAGTGAAGACTGACCTCGAAATAAAAACACCTCTGCCATCTACGAACGTGTCTCACCTTTAAAAAAATATTTTGCAATGGTTTTAGAAGGTCTTGTAGAATTTGCTTCTTTTAACCTTTCCTTATGAATTACAAATGATCAGTGTATTGTCATTTCGGTTCCACTTGACTCATATAAATTTGGTTTTTACTTTAATTTTATTATTTAGTAGAGAATAGACACATTTAAAATAGTCGTCTAAACTTATACTCTATTGCTAAAAACTATTTTTTTCGGTATAAATATCATTCATTGAACGCATATACATTTAAAATTTACTGAACTTTTTTCTTCATATTTAATTCTACAATGATTTTCTATCTCAAAATGCTAAAAAAAATTGTCTTGTGTCATTTAAAATAATGACCATTCTCAATAGTCGTACAATATTTCAAAGCGTTACCTTGTCAAAATAATGAATGTAAAAATGTTATATCCAAAATGTACTGATATGTTTGCCTTCGCTGACGTATAGCCGATTTCATTTTGATGGTCGAATTCTCGTTAAACTATTTTCGTTGATTGCCGCTCGATGGATCAATATATAACTCAGCATTTTATATAACTCCCAAAAAAACATCTAAAAGTATTTACGCGCTGTATTGTGACGCAATGTAGGTGCTTACAATAATTGATTACTAAGGTATACTTAATGTTGTAGGTATAATAACATTATCGCATGAACACGCAAACGAATCTAACAGTTGTAATTAAAACTCAAGCCAAGACAAAAGAGTTTAATCTTAGCGCAGGTTTTTCTAGTATTAAACCATGAAATTATGTCAAGCGTTGACTGGTTATATAAACTGCCTTGTAAAAAGTGTCCGTTAGGTTGAATGTGTTTGTAATATGTGTCTCTGTGTGTATACTGAACTATAAAACACACTTCATCAGGACTTCTCAATTAATAACGTGATGAGGACTTAGTTAAATTTAAGAGCAATTCAGTTTATTGATTTCACACATATTCATTTGGTATACGTGCATAATAAATGTATGGATATATCATCATTATAATAAAATCGAAAACTGATTTATAATATCTGCCGTGTATAATGATATAATAAAACTCATTACCTATCATTATAGAAAAAACCTCATCCTCTACCAACTCTCAATTCTGCACTTTTCGTTAAAAGGTAAATTATGCGTCATTCTTAAATATATCTTTAGATGATTTACTATTTTTTTTATAATAGAGACGAGATTAAAAGTAATAATCAGGAATTTAAAGATTTCCTATCTCGTCGCTTTCCTGAAGCAATTCGTTCAATATCGAATGGTGGTATAAAATTAAACATTTATATCGGTTCACTTTTAGATTTGACCTTATGCCGGCAGTATTTTTTTATTTTCCCGCATCTTAATAGATGTGATGATGTTACATTTTTCACGACCTGTCGGATGCTAATTTATCGAATTTCCTCTCGACGACGTAAGGCACTTTCATTCAATTATACCATCACCATGTGAATGTTACATCCTATAAACTCGTAATATTCAAAAACCGTGTTTTTCTAAATAATATTTATAATTCAAAAAGAAAAGAAATATATATATATATATATGTATATATATATATATATATATGTATATATATATATATATGTATATATATATATATATATGTTTATTAAGTAAAAATATTGTATACTTGTATATGTATATACAAGAATCTTGATAAATAACACAATAAACACGAAATAAAAAAATTTTTGCTCCCTCTTTTACTTATTGCTCTGTATTATGTAAGAAGTGCTTAAAAGGTCAACGCCCGGGCGCCATACCTACGCTTAGAGTTAATGTCAGTTCAGAGGCAACAAATAAATTTTGTATGAGAAAACACAAATTTTAAAAAGTCGTAGAACAAACGTTGTTAGGGTTGATGTAGAGAGGCTGCCTGCAAGAGGTGGTCAACTAATTAAAAATGACCCTGTATATATATAAACAAATAGTACTTTTATAGTTTTCAATTATTTTATTTTTATCTGCGTTGCTATTACACATACCTAAATGAAGTTACATATCATTTAAATCAATTAAATTCGGCGTTCAATACTCCCGGTCAATTGCACATGACGGCTTCTTTTTGGGTGTAGTGCCAATGTTTTATAGCTGCATTGAATGTAATATATTTGTGTTATGCAACATTACAATATGTAATTATGAAATTGGCGAATATCATGTCAGCATTTTCCGATACAATGTCGATTAAGCTAGTCAGTATTATTTCCACTGCAATAGTGTGCGTACATATTTAGTTCCTTGTAAGTTATTTTCTATACATTTAATTGGATGGAACTTATTTGATATTTATGATATTTTTACGATTATATTGATTTGTTATCTGCATTGAATTTTCGAGAACCTGGCCAACGTTATTCCATGAGTAAGTACAGGTTATGCTCAAAACTCAATTGTTCTATCGTATGGCTTCAACATATAATAAATTCTATTCGCATATCGATATATTCAATAAATCTGTACCAATCTTATGAAAACAAATTAAACAGACTTAAATTTCAACTATTTAATCTCAGATGCACATACAATCTTGTAGACGTTTTAACATCAACACTTCCACAAATTTACTCTCACGCACACAAACACACCCATTTACATTCATGCCTTATATAGCTTTTAGCTCTGAAATTTTGACATTTTATCTCTAAATTATTTCTATTTAATTATTATCAATTTATTTACAGCGAATTGGATGTCTCTCGTCAATTTTTATTTATTAAACTTCCGTTATACAAAATTACAATAATGCACTCAAAAATCACGAGGATTCTTCTGGATGTGTCAAGTTTAAATACAGTTCAATTAGACAATCAACAACAAAGTGGGTAGTTCTACAAAATGGGGTAATAAAATATTTTAGTTCTATGTACATACAATCGAGACATAACCGGTTTGCTGCAAAATAGTTACAGGGTGTTTAGATAATACGATTTCAATTCAATTCCTATAAGCTACATCCAATCCATACAATAAGTGAGGAGTCAAATATGTCGTAGTCCTTTTGTCATACATATTATTTTTTGTTGTTATTAGTTTTGGTTTTATTATTTATCGTGTATTCATTGTATGGTGAAGTTAGTGATGTACCTACGTCAATATTTAAAAAGTTTTCTTTTAAGAGGTGAAATTGAAATTTATATTCTACCGGTACCACTTTGCAAAGTGTTAAGATAAGTTTTAAAAGTTCTACCATAAGTCATGATACCATAGCTTATGATTCAATCAGCTAAATCATTATAAAGCATACGTAGGATATTAAATGATATTCTCTTCCTAATGATTGCTATGTTAGACAAGAAAGATCTGAGTTTGTCACATACAGTAATTTATGAGGTTTCCAATTAAAGTAACAGTCCACCAATAATCCAAGATATGTATGATTGTATTTTTAACCTGCGACTCAAAAAGAGGGGTGTTATAAGTTTGACCTGTGTATCTATATGTCTGCCTGTGGCATTCTAGCATCCAAATGACTGGACGGATTTGATTGCGGTCTTTTTTAATCAAAAGCCTGTTTTGATTGAGATTGTTCTTAGCTATGTTTGGTCGAAATAAAAGCAGTCGCCTCCAAGATATTGAGTTTTTATTGGGGCGGGTGAAAGGTGCTTATGCAATATTGATAGAAATATTTAACAAATAAAAAAATGTGTTCGTAGGTTCATTTAGTACAATAAAGAAACCCGTAATATAACTTTAGAAAGGCATAAAAATATATATATATTAATAATTAAAAAAAAACCCCGTCACAAAAATACCACTAAATATGATAAAAATAATACTATTATGTACTCATTGAAGTCGTTGCGTCGGAGGACCGCTTAATAAAGGAAGAAATTAAAATGCAAGTAAGTTTCCAAGGCTAATAAAGAAATTAGGATACCGAACCGTATAGTCTAAGTCCTCAATGATTAACTTCGTAAAATAGACACCATCGTCTACGTACGTACCACAGTCCCCCGACGCAACGACTTCAATAAGTACATAATAATATTATTTTATTCTTTTTAGAGGTCTTTTTGTACCGGAGGTTTTTAAATATTTAATTTTTTTTTACTATATTAAGTCTAGTTCTAAGTCTATTGATATAAATGTGGGTACGACTGTTAGTACTACGTAAAAAATTGATTGAATTCATTCAAATGAATTGACGTCATAGCTTCATATTAATAGTGGAATACCTTGTGGGGAATAATAATGACTCGTTACGAACCGTGTAGGATTATTGTTATGCTTTTAATATCTAAAAATATATAACATACGTAGGTACTTACTACGTTTTTCAATGCCACTTAATTAGGTTAGACGTTTGGGACATACAAAAGTAGGTATTTAAAAATATATATAAATTAGTAATTTACCAACTCATCCGTTTTTACATATTCATGGTTTACATGATTTATTGATGTGTGCATATTCTAAATGTATTTCGTTTCAACATTCTTGTGGTTAGATATTTTTATAACAATTATAACATGCTGTGAAACAATTCATACTTATAAAATTTAATAATGTTATTATCGTTGTTACTATATTATATAAAGATATGGATGTACCCGAAAGATTCATAGGCAGATATTTAGTTTATCTGTGCCAGTATATTGACCCTCCTTTTGTGATGTTTCCATCCAATTTGTGACGTCGACGTGTTTCGAAGTTGTTTCTATTTCCTTCGCCTTTTATCGCTAGAATTTTACGTCAAAGAAATAAACAAAGCTTTTGTGTCACATTGTTAAATCTTTAGAAAATGTTGCTAGGAGCGTACAATTTAAGAAAGTATACGTTTCATCCTCAAGTTCGTTATTTAAAAAAATATAATAAATATGGTTTTTTGTTAATTAATTTAAACATTGAGTAAGTTTTCCATCTGCTTTTTCTATATACAGATAGAATTCGGTCCTTTTACTCCGAAGCCTTTTAAACCTTAATTAATTAAAACGTATTCGTATTTTACGTCTCAATTTGCATAATTACTTTTCTGAATGTTGTTACTCTTCCAAATGGATCCTACAAACTGAATACTGTATTTAAGTTTACCAAGTAGCAAAAAATATATTGTTTTACGATTGTTGAATGTAATTTATGCGGTTGAGATTCTTCGTCGTTTTAATCAATAAATAGCAATACCGACAATCTTGAGCATGAGACGAAAATTCAGGTAGTGAGTTATTGACCCGCGTACCGGGAGCGCGTTCCGTGCCACTGCCTGAGGGCCGTAGGGTAGCACTTGTTTTATCTTTATCGGTGTTGCGTCCCTGACATTTCCCTAAGCCTCTACCATTGTATATCGTCTGGCCCCGATATTCTTGATTAGCTTAAAATACAGGTTTCAGTTTTTGCTAACCCTAAAATGTAAATATTGCAAGCCGGTGCATTTTTGACTGGGATATCATATTTAGATAACATAATATACAAGCTTAGTACGTCTAGAATTATGAATGTTATATCAATTGATATTTATGCCACTAAAGCTTATGAACGTTCCGAGTACGATAGAAACAATTCATGACAGACGGCTTTGTTTGTTCCACCACTTCCTATTCAGCGTAGTGGAACACGACTCTACGTACCTATTCATACAGAATGACATACGGAGTAACGTTTACTATTAATATTTATATTCGTTTTTCTTTCTCTACAGAAACCATCATGGGGTGTTTCGTCAGCAAAGATAAACTCACCAAAGAGGATATGGACTTTCTCAAAACACATACATCATACGATGAGACCACCATCAAGGAATGGTATAAGGGGTTTAAGGTAAGTGTAGACGAGTGGATTCGAATTAATCAGCTGATAACGGCTCTCTACTCAATCTGTGATTAACTTTCATTACATAGTAAGTGTTGTCTTTACAGCAAGACTGCCCCAATGGCAGGCTTACGCCGGCTAAATTTGTCGACATGTACAAGATGTTCTTCCCATCCGGTAATGCGGTTGAGTTCTGTGACCATGTTTTCCGCACATTTGACATGGATAAGAACGGATACATAGATTTTAAGGTAAACATATGCGTATGTAACATGTGCTGTGCGAATGTTAGCGAGTTGTGAACTGCTACTGTATATGTGTTTTAGAATCTAAGGGCGAATTGTCAAAATATTGTATTTAAATTTGCATAGATTAATAATCATTTTGTCAATGCGAGTTGATTAAATGTTCTGTGTTTTTATGAGCATAAATTATGTGTAACACAAAACTTCCCTCGTTTTGCGTGCTGGGGAAGAATCCGTGTGCATTTTCAATGCTTTTTTATAGGAATTCCTGCAAGCGATCCATGTGACCTCTAGCGGCACCCCTGAGGAAAAACTGAAATGGGCTTTCCGTATGTACGATGTAGATGGAAACGGGGTGATAGATATTCAGGAGATGACTAAAATAGTCCAGGCGAGTATTCAAATGTGATACGTTATGTAAATATCCGTCGGGCACCCGTTTTATTACTATTTTATGTGAAAACTACCTTTATTGAAGAATTATATTATTATAATATATTCTAGGAAAAAAAAAGTTCCACATATGAATATCACATCCCATCAGTAATATCAAATTATTATTTTATTTACCGTAAACCTTCAGTAATATTAATATCACTTCAACATAAATACCTAAATATAACTTCCAGGCTATTTACGATATGTTGGGCGCCTGCTCCAGCAACAGGCCCGCGGACTCTGCAGAAGAGCGCGCTAAGAACATCTTCGCCAAGATGGACGAAAACAACGACGGACAGCTCACCCAGGACGAATTCCTCAAGGGCTGTCTCCAGGATGAGGAGCTCTCCAAAATGCTGGCGCCTTAAATGCCGCATCCACTCATTCGCTGTCCCTTCCTTTTCATTAATGACGATCTCACCGCGACAACTCTCTCCGTCTCTTCTTTCTCTTTTTTATATTAACTTCTAGTACTATTAGTTATAATGAAGAATAGGTCATCTTTAATATAGGTTTATTGTACGCATTCGTTCAGCTCGTGTGCAATAAACATCCGATCTAAATATGAAATACTGACACAACTAATGTCACTAATCGTAATACCCTGAAATGTGGAGTGACGTTCCATCTGTAGTCTGCTTTGGTTTACATCAACCCAAATCTCGGTTCTAAAACCAGACCGCTCGATACGTGTTTATCTAGAAGAGATATCATTGTTTGCGTCAATGCAGACGTCTATATATAACATTTTAAATATTTAGTAATATTATGTTATGTCCAGACCATCTACTATCTTATATTTTATTGTGTGATATCTTCCAAATTACGTTACAATATTATTATCGTCGCTGTTAGGTCGTCTGAGTTCATATTGTAAGTCTTGTCCAAACCATACACTTGATAGGCAAAATATGTTGTATTCTCGTGACTACTTCATTGTATGTCGACCTATCGATTATTTAATGTATGCACAATATAAAAAGTCAATCTTTATTTATGATTAAGGCAATTAGTATAGCGATGTTCAAACAGAATAGATCAGATTGAAATATATTCTCAAATACGCAGTGTTCATTCCATCTAACATTGGCTGTACCAATCTGATTGTCTGTTGGATATCGGTTAACGTGTAAGTTTTATTAAATATTTAATTAAGTATTTATCGTTCTAATGTCGATATTGGTGTTGTAAATCAGCGTTACCTCTTACTCACATAGACAGGGACCTCTTCTTACGAGCTCAGCTCAAAACTGACTAACCTAGTAATAGCGCTTCCGTTATTATTATTTAAGCTATCAATTTATAACATTTGTTTTCCTCAAAAACTAGAGCTTATCCCAAAGTTTTACATATTTTATATAACTGCTCTAATTCGTATTTTCTACTTTTTACATTTACATTCCCTAATACTGTGCCTTCTAGATTGCGATGATCTTCTACTCGTACTTTTTATTTTACTATAAGCTTTCTTCCTCATAACCAAATAAGTATTTTTTTTTATCATATCTAATTAAGATTTTCGCCAAATCAATGCACAAATCTCCTTCCATATTGTAGTTAAGATACCAACGTTTTAGTGTGTCCTAGTCTCATATCTTATAGATTGTATATTTATTAGATGTTAGAGTAATTAATTATAATGCTATATGTATCTTAAGTTGGCCACGCGGATGAGGGTCGCGAGTAGACGATACTGTACTATCTGATTAGTTTTCAGTGCATATATGAATTTAATTAGGTAAAACAGCTTAAAATTAAACATTTTAAATATAAATTATGACCATGATTCATTGAATTAATATACATTTATTAATAAAATATACGATTAAATAAAAAAAAAATTAGGGTGCTAAATATTTCCTCTGATTAGATATTTCATAATTTTATAATAAATTTTAAAAACACCTAAAAATGTATCATAAAATCATTTTAATATAAATTAGCTGCTCGTTATATTCAACGCAGTGCACTGGAAACTAAACTTAAACCCACCCTTATTAATAGATTATTTAACATTCCATACTTTATTCATATAAGTTGTAAATTCTGTTAGGTGTATAATGTACATATCGCATTTTGATTTTTCTTTTGTATCTAAAATATAATTCGTTATAACATCATTCAAATATTAACATTGGTAGGTTAGCAAAGGGTATTATGGGGGTGATACTAAAATATTAATAATGAAATGTGATTTCAATTTAAATTCTCGGAATTAAAACAATATAATGATACAAACATTATTAATAACATATCATGCCAACGTTTTTGCTTAGGATTCTTTTGCGAGGTAAAAACTACATTATTTGATAATTAAAATTTGACAGAACAATGTTATATGGAAAGTTAACGCGACCCGTGCCCCTTGAGTCGGTTCGAAAATATAATTTCTATTCTCTTAGCGTCCTTTACGAAAATAATATTAGTAAATCACTTCTAAAACTTAAATATTGTGCACAGTTTAGACAATATATACGAGTATGTGATTTTTTGTTATTTTATTCTAACCTGATATTGTTTCTTATAATAAACCTACTGTCAATTTATACTCTGTGGTCTTCATACTTCTAGACTAAGTAACTTATGGCACAATTTTGTTTTCAGGTACAGTTTAATGTTTCAGGCTTTATAAATATTTTATTATTAATTGTAATATTTATATTGTGTTAGTTGTTTGTGTAATGTTATTTATTATCTATTGTAATTTAGTAATTACTGTATTTTTTAATAAATTAAAGGTCTTACTCAATATTCGAAATTGTGAAAGTTGTAATAAACATTAATAAAACGGTTGGTAAATAACTTACAAATGTAATAAGCACATTTATTTATGTACAAACTGACATTCCCTTCGAATATTCATTACAGCTACCATATTTGATATTAACTATTTCGCTTAAGTTATAATTGTTTAAAACACTATTTATTTATTGAGTTTGTACTTGTTGTTCAAGTAGTATGTGTCATAGTATAAATAATTATAGTTTAGGACATGCATTACTTCGATATTCAATACTATCCTTGTAACATCTTATATCATAGTGCTTCTATCGAACACGCCGTAGATTTTCGATGCATTTAATTGCTAATAAAAATGAAATGTTTAGATTGAATATTGCCGTACAATATATTATATATATTTAGTTTTAACAGACTGACTGTCGTGCAAGCATCGTTGTCACCTAATAATTACAACAATAGTTTGGAATATTCCCAAATATCTGACAAATTCAATGTTACTGCTGTTTCACATCACATAAAAAAGCACACAGCACATTGATATTGAACTCCAAGTCCCTTGTTTTAATATTTATTGTATACCTCAGTATAAATATCTATCGAACTTTTTAATGTCAATTTTGGAGTCACATTGTACCTATAGTAGGTTTGTACTATAATTTATACATCATTTTATATGAGAATTTATTAGGTGGCAGCTACGATTGTAACCAAATTTGTAAAGTTGAAGGAAACAGCACCCGCTGTGTTCCCAGCTGATAGCAGTCACTAGTATTATTACTATTTAATTTAGGATAATCGCTTAAACAAATGTCTTGACAAAACATTATTATCTCAGTAATATTCTTTATGAATCTCCAAGTCTGAATAAGATTTTTTATGTATTTACCGTGCGGATGCACTGATCAACGATGGTATCTACTTGGTGTATCCTATAAAGTGAACCGGCGTCCTAGTAATAGATAGGCACATCAACTAGTATACGCTCACTATGTCCCATGATCTGTTGTATTTCTAAGAGTACATATTTTTAATGATTCACATTTTGCCTATTCATGTATAATATACAAATTACAAAAATATCATAGTCCTTAATTTGTCTCACTGTTATTATTATTTCATCTCACCCGTTTATATATTTTTTTATATATATTTGTAAATCGTTTTAAATTGATTACAGTTATAATATTTACAAATTATTAAAACATTTATTTATATATTATTACCGCAAGGAAAAGTAAGTTTTAATAGTAATTGTAGTGTTTAAATACATTTTTTTGTTAGTAAATAGAAAACTGGGATATAGTCCTCAACTATGTATTATATTCACATTTGAAAGTGGGTTGTTAATTATTAATTATATTTTTAGGGCACAAGAATTGACTAACTAGAGGATATAAAGGCTGTGTTATCTACTGAGACTTCCTCTTTGAAAGTTTATAAAAATAATAAAAATGGGTAAACAAAATAGCAAACTGAAACCCGAGGTCCTTGAAGATCTGAAGCAAAACACTGAGTTTTCCGGTAAGATTGAAAAACAATATTTAATAGGAATATTTAATTTGTGTATTAAAGTTCATATTTATATCAAATGTTTGCAAAAATGTGAATATTACTTTAAAAGATATAATACATTTATAATCATTATAATATTGCATAAATAATATAAACCAAGCGACTTTATAATTGTTACTTGTGTTGCATAATGGATGATAAATTAGTTTAAATTACTTATGTCTCATTTAATAATGTTATTTTTTGTGTTGTATGTACTTGATAAAAACTTACTTTTTAATTTATATTATATGCACCTATTTTGAATACTATTAAATTAATACTGTTACAGATGCGGAGATTCAAGAATGGTATAAAGGTTTTTTGAAAGACTGTCCCAGCGGACACTTGTCGGTTGAAGAATTCAAGAAAATATATGGGAACTTTTTCCCCTACGGGGATGCCAGTAAGGTGTGTGATTCAAACTCTTTGAGAAGTTCATGAAATTTACTAATTTATTTTAAGATTACTGTAAAATAATCAACTTGTCTATAATAAAAAAAAATCCGCAACGCCTTTACAAGTAGACATAAACTAAATATGTCTGTATGTATGTATATCTAAGATGTTTAATATTTTATTATATATTAATGAATATCACAAACACGCTATTTATACCACAAGATACTATAAAGGTATACACCCTAACCCTCTATATACAATTAGTTCGCAGAGCATGTGTTCCGTACATTCGATGCCAATGGGGACGGCACTATCGACTTCCGGGAGTTCCTGTGCGCCCTCAGCGTCACCTCCCGGGGAAAACTGGAACAGAAGCTAAAGTGGGCCTTCTCTATGTACGATCTGGATGGAAACGGATATATATCCCGTCAAGAGATGCTGGAAATTGTTACTGTAAGTTTGATGTAGGCTATTAGAGATATTGTGACCTGAATCTTAAGTTCAAGTTAATGTCAAGTACCCAATTAGCTAGCGGTATTCAATCAATACTCGAGAGCTTAAAACGGCTTACGATTTGTAATTTTGTTTACCGACAGCATTATATTATATCGGGGCAGTGGATTTAGATTAGATTGTTAATAGAACATAAGGTATTAAATACCAAAACCGTATTTTTTTTTGGTAACTTTGTCAAAATAAAAAAAATAAGGTTTTTAAATGTTAATTGAATTATTATTAAACTATATATATTATATAATACAAGCGAAAAAGTTCATATTTTATCGAAGTCTCGCTAACAATAAATTATACTATTTCCAGGCTATTTACAAAATGGTTGGATCAGTGATGAAAATGCCAGAAGACGAGTCGACGCCTGAGAAGAGAACCGACAAAATATTCCGTCAAATGGACAGAAACAAGGATGGAAAGCTTTCACTGGAAGAGTTCATAGAGGGCGCTAAAAGCGACCCTTCCATCGTCCGGCTGTTGCAATGCGACCCTCAATCCCAGTGATATCTCAGATACTAAGCTGTAGCAGCCACAAACATTTAATCCACTCTCCCTATACGCTTGTAAGAGCTAGTGCGGTGATCGTTAGCACAGATCCAGGCTTGGCTGTTTACTCCTCTCCTTGCGTTCTATACAGCCTTTCCTATCCATATCCTAGTTTAGATGTAATTGTACCTTAATGTGATTTGGAATTGGCGCAAAAGCAAAACCATTTTAAAATGTCTGAATTACATGTCATCCAAATAACATCCAGATCATGGTTTTATGTAAACTTAATGCCGTTGAAGCCGACATACCTCTGGGTATATTTTAATCTAAAATGCTTAATATTAAGCTTGGCGCTTTTGCGTTATCTCTAAATCGCTATTGTATTGATATATCACAATAATGTTAATTATTAAGAATGTGTTAAGTCAAAACTTTGCAACCAGACACCAAGACAAAACAATAATCACATGTAAAGTATGCAATAAATTATCAACCCAAATACTATAAGATATATTTTAAGTATGAGATTGAATTACGAGGAGTCACAAGATGCGTCTCGCATATTATATTAGGGATATCAATAAATTATTAATATCTTACAAATGCCTGTAAGTATAAATTTATAATATCTCGTTTAGCTTATATATAACTGACTTATCTTCAATGTCTTGTGAAGATTATTTCGCAATGATTTTTGTGTCTTCAAAATAATTCTAAATTTTATTATGTAAAAGTAATGTTTAATTGTAGCTAGGTATCAGATAGATTCAATATCGAGGGCTTATTTTATAATATGTTACATTTTTTATGAATTTTGTAGGTTCAATTTTGATTCATACGATTTTGGGTTTCTTATAGATATTGTTTTATCATAATGGTCGAAGTTCGATGCCTTCCATTTTTATTAGAATTATATATAAGTAAATTGAACAGTTTTGCAAGGCATCCTTTAAAATAACAAATCATGTTTTTAATTTGTTTATTATCAATTCGTGGTTTTAACTGTTTATAATTTTAATCATTTTAAATTAAACTCTTAATACTATATAAAATTTATCGATGAACCACATATCATTTAAATCCATATACAATGTATAAGAAAATGCTCGAATATACATATATATCTGGCGGGCTACTTAATCAACATTCAAAATCGTTTGATTTCAGACAAAACTTGCACAAGGCAACATTACCATTATGAACACTTACTTAAATTGATGATTTTGTCAATTTTTTATATAAGTTTCGAGTTTTATTGAAATTAAGTTTTCAATCACAATTATTATAAATTTATTGAGTCATCCTTAGTATTATCATATATTTTTTATAATTCTTTAGTTATAGTGTTTATTAACAATATTTTTAATAATCGACAGTCATTCAAAATGGTTATAGCTTTTGGAATAATTTCCTCTTATGATTTGCGACGAGCTTTAAGAACACCATTAATAAATAATGTCATTATATAGTTTTAAGATTAGTTTTCCCGATGAATTATATAAAGTGGTTCGTGTTATCATAAGTGAAAATTATTTCACATCGGACTTGAATTGTGTGCTGTAGGTTATATTGCTTAACATTAGTTCGTTGACATTAAAAGACGCTATATTAACCGTTTTCACGAATAAATGTAGATTATCCATTACAAAAGCTTTATTGACATAAGAATATACACCGTACAGTTTAGTACTATTAACAATATAAGAAAACAAATCCGGTTATACCATATTCTAAACGGCTGATAGCTAGGAAAAATCCGTGACAATATTATGAATATTAGTGTTTATTGCTAGTTTTGATCCAATTTTAACCACAGATCTGATATAGTTGACCATACTTCCATACTGTCTACCTATTATAAGTTTAAACTGTATGTAGGAATCAGTGCTATTGATTTATCCAACATTTTTTAATTTATTGACAACAATCTACATCAGCTAGTATTGGTAATGAACTATATATTTACTGATTTGAGCTATTTATTTTAACTATCGTTTTATTTATTTGTTGCTAATTTATTTATATTTTAAATGCTGACACGACCGTTATAGAGGTCAATATTAATCTCATATTGCTGAATGTTCATTTCAGATTTTATTTTAGGTGTAGGCGTCTCATTATTTTTTCATCACAATCTATATTATATCGTCTTGGCGTCTTGAAGTACTGACTACATCACGAATCGAAACTTGTGTTTTATATTTAGTCCAGAATTATTTGTTTAAGGTTTTAATTAATTTAAATGAATTGGTTATTTTAATTGTCAGTATTAATTTTTATTTTGCTCATTCTATAGAGAGCGCTAGCCTTTTTTAAAATATTTTTTATTTATACATTGACTCTAGATTCCCTTTCGCATGAACATTTATGCGTTAACTAAATAAATGTTTTAATATATTTGTGTTGTCTCGAATATATAATTTCTGTATATTTTATTATTTTATCTAAATAACATTCAATGGCACAACTTTCCCCGCACAATGATTTTGTTATATTACATTATATTATTTTTGTTATAATTACATTTTATTAATAATTTTCAACTTTAAATCTCATTGGTCCACGAACGATTTTTGTCGTGCTGAGATAGATCTGATGGTGTCTGTTAAGATTCAACATGATTATATAAACTCCAATAGGGACGAGCTATATGACTTAATATAAATATCATTAAATAAACGCTATAATGGATTATACATATTTAAATGTTCGTGTTATTTATTGGTGTTTTAATATATTTTGTATTTAAGATATGAATAATAAATTACAATTGAAAATTGTACGTGAGTAGAATTGCGGTCAATTTACATGGTTATCATTTTTTCTTGTACATGTACAAAATGTATAAGATGGCCCTAGTCTTTATCAATATTATATATTTTTTATCATATTCAATATTACAACTTTCTCGCCATTGCTTTATATCATACCTATATTGCAAACAAAATTCTTATATTTTTATGTGTTTTACGTGCTTCCAATGAGACGCGCCGCGCGCGTGACGTAACACATTTTAAAGATGGCGACTGGATTCATTCACGTACAAGATACATTCGATGATCGGGTAATTATCTCATCATATGTTTTGGTTACTCGGTTACATTCATTAATATATAGGTACATCACAATTAACAATAAATAATAATAGAATTAATGTTATATTATCAATTCCGTGAATATATCCAAACTTAAATGTAAATTAATTAAACGGTGAAAATGTTTAATCAATTGTAGCAGTTGATTAATTATTTAGAAGTTGTATGATAACCTTGTAAATAATCTGAGGTTTAAACACATAGGGCTATAAACAAAAACTTGCTATCAATTATTGAGATTTGAGACAATGATTATGATAAGAAAGATATGAAAAGATACTTGGTTATAGAAAACAGAAATATATTCCAGTTATAAATAAGACTATGTTGACCATAAGTCTTCCAATAATATCTTTCCTTATTTATAACATGATATGAAAGAAAAAACCTCCAGAGCGGGAGTGCGTTCGTTGAAACAGTCGGCTTTTGTCCACTACATGTAAAAGAAATTTAAAAGTAATCAAATATGGGCTTATATTTGGTTTTTGTCAATGATACTATTATATATTGCTAAAGATATTTTTTTATAAACGTTTTAGTAAATGTTTCTTGATTGTATGTCACCTGTATGACTCGGATTTGTATCTATTATAATTTCATTAAAAGCCCTTATACAGATATTGTAATAATTTTTGTGAGTTTTATAATTTGTCTTTTGTGGATATATTTGAATATATCACGAAACGAGTCAAAAAGTCGGCTGTATATAAAACAGACCACAAAAAATGAATACCATGAATGGACAAATTTAATTCAACAGCATCTTTTCACCAAAATGACTGGCCGGTGTCAAAAAGTTATAAAATAAACTGGGAGAAGCAAAATTAAAGCTTATTACGGAAATGCGATCTGATAGTTCTTACGAAACAAATAAATGTAAAGACCTTAAGCGTTGTGAAAATATAGCATTCGATATATTTTATATAGAAGGTTTTGAAAATATGGCATTAGGTATCAGTATAGTTTCATTTATCGGTTAGAGTTTATGTCGATTGTAATTTTTTTAGGAGATTGTTTTAGGAGAGCTGTTTGTATATTAGATTTTTCGCTAAATTAAAGATTCGTGAGATACGAGTAGTACAAAAGGAACAGACTGTTGTAGTTCAAAGGATGTTGTCATACGAGTAGGGGAGTAGTCGAAAAAATAACCCGATTTTAACAAAAATGTTACAGCTTTTGTGACATTCAAGTAATATAATTAAAATAAGGCTTTGCATGTTGTTAAGTGTTTGGATACTTTCAATCTTCTGCAATAAATCTTTTTCGGCCATTGGTGTTATAGAATTAAAAAAGATCAATATTTTATTAGATAATTTTAACTGCGTATCAATTGTTAGATGTTCGTGAAAATTTTATGAAATTGTAAAGAATAAAATTATTGTGTGTATAGAAAATAATTCTTTCAACAACGACTTCTTCTAAACTCGCTTTCCAAATTGTTTTCGATTGTCTGTTTAAGTCATTAATACTATGCTTAATTATTTTAACGAATGTTTATCCTACTTTAAAATAAATAACCTATTGTCTTCTGAAACAAACACAAAAATCTTAGTATTTGCTGTATAAAAATATAAAATAATTCTCTTCTAGAACAATTCCGCTTATTGTTTTCCCGGTTAAAAGTTCTGCCATAAAATTACTAAGTTCTATTGTTGTGGACTTAAAAATCTTTGTGTGCAGTTTAGCCATTCGGGGTGGCAACTGTGGCTCATTCGATACAGTGTTGGCGAACGGAGCGGCAACGTCGCACAACCCTGTTGCAAACGTCTTGAAAGTCGTTTTGTTGCATCCTTGAAATTAATGAACTGTAGACATTATATAATATATACAATATAACATAAACGCAGCGTTTAAATTCTAAGATATATTTTAAATAAAGGTCTACAACAATAAATCGATTATACATTTATACATTTTTAATTCGATATAAATTTGTTTACGGTCTTCCAGTATTATAAGCAACTACTGAACGAAGCTCGGGCTTAATTTTTTTTAATATAATTTACATCATACACTCTTGAGGCCGAGTGAGCAGATGCACCGCACTAATCTGGCTACAATATTATGGGTGCTAGCTTTATGTATTGTCCCAAGTATTAATATATATATACATATTATTTATTCTAAGTTATATCTATAATACAGTATCCCTAACTTAATCTTGTATACGCGTTTATTATTTAATTATATTTATTAAGAGTATCTTTTCAAGGAGTAAAAGGGACTTTCAGCATCGTTTCGGTTTTAAGATGTCTCTTGAAATATTTAAATAATCTAATATAACTTCTATAATATTTTATCACTTGTGTAATCTATGGTGCATAAATGTTCTATGAGATTAAAGAATATTTAGATAAACTAATGAACTGTAATTACTTTTGTAAGTATCAATATATAGTAATTAGTTTAGCAATATCTATAAATAATTTCTTAGTACTATAAATTCAGGGTGCTATTGACTCTTCTAAGCTATATTCGTAGCAACATTTCAGTTGACTATTATCAATTCAAGTATCCAATATATTAAGAAGATTAAAGCTTGTACCCCTATGTATAAACAATTGTTAATAATTTCTATGTTAGTTACAAGCTAACTTAAGACATTAATTTTAAATACACGGCTGTATATTATTTAATTGCTACGGATTGAGCTGAATTGAGTTTAGTGAAAACCCTGATTGTAAGTACGCACTGCGATGCGTATATCTGATGAGATCGGAGTGGTAATATCCTCGTGCCCAGATATTTGCTCTCTTGGACCAAAAAGTGCGTGAATTCCGCACCAAGGAAAGCAACGGGTACCCTTTTATAGTATTCTTAATAACTGTCTTATTGCGGGTAGTTGTAACACTACGTCTTATTGCGGGTAGTTGTAACACTACGTCTTATTGCGGGTAGTTGTAACACTACTAACTAGAACGTTGTGCATTACATATCATCTGGCTTAAAACTTAACATGTTCTTGATGTGACGTCATTTTGCTATGAGACCTCCGCTTTTTCAGATATTTCAAATTCAATTCAATTTAACACCTATCGTCTTTTATAATAGCACCCTAGTTCTAACAATTTAAAAGCGTTATCTTATTGTCAGAATGTTGTAAAATTGATATGTAACCGTTTTAATATGTTCGGCTCAAAGAAATGATGTTATAAAAATTGTTCTGTGTAGTCAATTTGTAACTTTAACATAATATACTTTGACATTGATCTAGTTCTGATACTGTTTTAGAATAAAGTTATTATATCTATTTATTAAATCTTTCTTCTCCTCATTTGTCTTTTATTCAGACCAAATTCTTTAGCAAAATCAGTTACATATTTATTTAAAAATAATCCTAGCTCTGAAAGTAATTACTTTAATGAAGCTAGCAAACTATCATATACGTAAATTGTTGGGTTTAGGACTTTATTATAACACATTTTTATTATATGGCTTATTATCTTACCGCTTTTAGATTAAATAATAAAGATTTCAATTACTTTAAATGAATTTCCATGCCAGAGTAAAGTTAATTAAAGGTTTATTAATAAATAAAAAGGGCATAAAACCATTAAAATATTACCATTACTTACAGACATCTTCAGTGAACTAAAAAAATAACATGATAAACATGAAATAATTTTCAAGTTTGTAGCAAAAAAATAAATTAACGCCTTTGGTTATCATTTGTTTAAAATAATAAATTACTTGTTTCCTAATGCTTAATAACCGACGCTTATCAGCGGTTTCTAGGTGTCTTAATAACGAGGAATGGTGTATAGTATCCCTTCTCTAGTGTATTGTACAGGCATAACTTATTAAATTATTAGAATTATTAAAATTAGGACTCCGTAAGAGTTACTTTTTATATAGACTATTCTCAAGAGTAGGATAATTTACTATTTTCTTTTCTCTCCCTTATCTTACTTTTATCACTTTACAATTCTTTTCCTGTAATGTCGATAGGAACTTATCTAACCCGCTTAGCCTTACAATGCGGATTAGCCTGTAAATATTATTGATGAAGGGCTAGGTAATTTAATTATTTTTTTTTATTAATTTAATTTACTCATTGTTTTATCTTTTATTAGCATACCAATTTATAAAGAGCGTTAGGTTTAACGTCATGTAACATATTTCAAACAATTAATTTGTTTAAATTAAAACAATGTAAACTCTCGGCCCACTATTACTACTCTGTTTAGTTTTAATCATCCGACCTAAAATCCTCGCTAAATTGATTTGAGCCTGTACGTGGTCCCTGTTTTAGAAGAGTACCTACGTTCCAAATTGCGTATTTAAATAAGTCTATATACACATATGAGTTTATAGAGGTTGGCAGAATTAGTTCTCTCTGTATGGTGTATACTATGCGTAAGGTGGGTCCGAGGAGGCTAGCGTGGGGGGGCGGGTGGGGCCTCCTTGGCGGGCGGTGTTCGCGCCTAAGGGGCTTCGTCCAGAGAAAGTAAAATATCCTGGTATGGGGAGGCTAGTATTGTCAAGCCAATGTATAAGTATAGCTTTAAACTATATATCGGTCCCTATACTACACGATGTGGAGTGCTTATTTACATATGTGCGTATATAAACTTATCTATTATGCAGACATAGGAAATGGAACAGGTCGGGAAGGGACGCTGGGAAATTTGCTTATGTATTGGACGTTGAAACCTTCTAGTTAGCAATATCGATTTAAGTATTCCATACGTAACTCGCCTTGTACGTACTTTTTAATAGGGTTCTTTAAAAGTATGGTATGTGATGTATGATGTGAATTGACACATTTTTTTTAGTTTAGTTACTTTTTTTTAAAATGAATATGTTAGTTCCCTTGTGTGTTAAATGTTGGTTACTTCTTCTTGTAGGCACCGGGAGGAATAAACTTAAAGTTATTTTTGGGAATCAAAATCGCAACGTTCTTGTATACCTTTAAATGCCTGTATTCTTCAGAGACTTGAATCCTTTTACTTTCTTCGTAGGATATATCGTGTTGTATGTTTTCATTTCTAAAAAGATTGCTAAATTCAATTTTATATGGACTCCCAAAATAAAGTAATAAATAATTAAAAAATGGTGGCATTTCAATTTCAAGATTATTTTATAAGCTTTATCTGTAGTTGACGTTTTTAAATGGATATAGTATTAAAATAATAATATTAAATAAACATGCCTTGTAGTAAATGTAACAAAAATTAAAACAGGATTAGGTTAGTTAATTGAATTCCATTTATAATTAAAAAAAGAAATGTCTTATTATAACCACGAAGTTATGTTAATATTAGTATAAAATAATAATCATTTGATGGTACTTAGTTTATGTCCCAGTCTCACGATAGTTAAGTAACTATAATATATGTCAGATGTCTGATGGGTGACCGACTTTTCGATTATTTTCTTCCTCCTATGAATTGGAAAGTACGTCTAAAAAAGCATTGATTTTTATTGTTTTTTATATAATCTAAGTAACTTTGGATTTCTTTTACCTAAATATAAGATTTAAGAATTAGACCACCCCGTTGCAGGTCGGGAGGTTTGTACAGGCGCCTAACGTATAGCGACGCAAAGGGGTTTGGGTTCGAATCCTAGGCAGGGACAGGCATGTACGTGACGATGTATGTATTTCTGGGTTTGGTCGTTTATTAAATTTATTCTAAGTATTTTTAAAGCGTTTTTATAGGTATTTGTATAATTGTCTTGACACAAGCGAATAATTTGAATACTTAGGGGTTAGATCAATTTGTGGAATCCTGTTATATTATTATTATTATTATTAAATACTTTTCGACATCATACTGACACTGCAGGATTTCTGACGAAATGACGAAATCTTGTGTTTATTCAAATGACAATGAGTGAATGAATGAATGATGTTAATGAAGTAAACAGCACATACGTCATTCTACCGTACGTTACGTGTGTTTATCACTAAACTCTTAAACGTACACAGACACTATAAACTTAAACTGGACTGATTTTTCTGAAGCTTTCTGTGCATTTATGGATCCTGATGCCTGAAGGACAGAGTAGCTAGTATAATAGGTACATATCCATTTGAAATAGTTTTTACCAGTAAAGTCGGAATCCAAACTTCATAACTATTTACGTCAACTTAATTTATTAGAAACGACTAGCGGCACCTATAATTAGAGTAGAAATAGAATATGTTTGGATACATCTGTAGTTAAATAATTTTATAGTTAACCCTACCTACTTTTCCAGCGTCTTCGTTAATAATTAAGTATATATATTAACGTATATATTTAATCAACATTCAAGTATTAAATATTAATATTTTAGAATAGATCACATAGACAAGGCGTTGATATTAATTAAGTTTGATTGGTATGTTAATATCTACACCGTAACTAGGCCGTTGTGAAGCGGCGCTAGCAATCAAAGAACGTCCGAGATACGCAACGATATTCCAGAACCTATAGCCGCAGTAGCGTACATCGGGAGGAATGGAAAATATATATTAAGCCAAGCGAAAAGTCCACTACACACCCGGGGGTGGCGGGGGGGTGGCGGGACGGACGTGCGTTCGATTCAAACGAGCCGTAGCCTCCTGCGTGGGGTTCAGTTCAATTTCAACATTCGAGATCAGGCCACATGATGCATGTAGATGACGAATCATTCCAGCCTCTTCATCACTTGAGATACTTGGATTATAATTATACCAAACCAGTATCTGCAAAAGCTTCATAGCTTTTTTCAAACGCTTCTCAGATGTAATTTCAGATTTTTCCTCTAGTACCGAGCAAAAATAAATATGCTTAAACCCGACCCTCTGAGAAAAATTAAAAATTGAGAAAATATTTGTTTTACAGTAATGTAAACATCTCTAATTACGACTTGTTTAAATTATTTTTTTCTTTGCGTTGCGAGGAGGAGGAGGAGGAGCACTAATTAACATCTATTACAGGTATTTCGGGAACAGAGGATTATCATTTGGCGACGGCGCTGAGTACACTCAATTAAATGAGACCCGTCTGGCTCACCGCGGGCGACCAATGCTTTTTTATATAGTTCACGTTAATTTTCTTAAGGCAGAAGTGTAACATAAAAAAAATAATTTATTAGCCTTGGAAAACTACATACCTATTAGTAAATAGCGTTGCCTTATTTGCTCGAATATTACAAATAGATTAATAAGCCCCTGATGACTGTTCCTAATGCTTGCTTTGGGCAGTGCTGGGCACTTGTGGCACGGCCGGTGCTGGGTGGCGCACGTCGGTCCGCGTTGGCCCGCTCGCCGCCCTGCGCGGTCACCCTTTCAAAACGGCTCGCCCGCCACCCTCCCTCCTGCGCCTCTCTGCCACCCTCTTTAAAAGCCAGTGGCGAGATTCAAGAGAAAGTGCCGCGTGTGTACACTCACATGCGTAGAACCATCTTTGGCAAGAGCCGGCAGGCGCCAGGCTTTCGGGGGAAAGTTGGATTATGTGGAGAAGACACCCGCCTCCCCGTGTGCGTGTGTAGGCACAAAACCTTCCTACATACATTTGCATAGTGACATTGTACGGTAATAATGTATGTGACCACTCGGCTTGCCGCCCCGTGGTGATATTTTTCAATATGTCGGTCTTGTTTGTCATCTTATCACTAACCTTCTATTATTACACGCTACATATTCCTTACCTTCATTAAAATTCCACTGGTTCTTTTGAAATCTAAGATCTATAAGTTATAGTACACACAAATAAATATATACAGCATTACAATCTGAAAAAATATATATTATTATATTTTTCATATTATTATTCGATGAAGATAGGTTATAATAAAACATTATATTAAAATAGTAAACAAGTACGAATACTAATTAAAACATTACGTTCAAAATTCAAACGACAGAACTCTTGTGCTCAAATTCGAATTTCTATTTACATCTATACATCTGGATATAGGTGAGAGTATTTCTTGAAGTTTGGTCGATATAGCAGAGGACCGCCCGGGGTGGTTCGGACGCGTGCGGTGTGAGAGTGTGCGTATGTCTCGGACATGCACGTTAGGCAGATTTCTCTAACGATTTTCCCGGAGTGTGAAATGTAAAATAAGGGGTTAGTCGAGGCTGAGCTCGCCCTGCCACCCCCTTGCCAAATTGATGACCGTCCCCCCTCGGGGAGATTGGTTTAAATTTAACACATATCGTATTTAAAAGTAAAACACTTCCAAGCCGTATTCTCACTTATTAAAATCTCCCGATCAAATATAGTATTATTTAAAATATTAAGAATAATCTAAAAATGAATGTCATTTTTATAAGCATTAAGTTCTTTTACAAACAGATATTTGATTTTCAAACCCAATATCAAAACCAATTATCCAAATTACAAATGTATCACATAAAATCCAATAACTAACATAATTTTCCTTGAACCTTCTAAAAGCTTTAAACAGATCTAAAATGCGTTGATTAAAAAGGCATTCTAATCCCTATAATCAAAAACCGTATATTTACCCGCGCCGTTTCATGGCCGTACATCCAATAATATACGTAGAAGATAATCCATTATACTTTTAAAAATTATACTCACAAACAAACAAAACAAGAAATAAAACAAAACAAACAAATAAAATCCTTAGAATGGCGTTACTTTTTACTTCAATAATAAAAATCTCACTAAAATGAACTATATTTTTTGAATAATGGAACATTATCGGAAATTTGGGATCGCAAAAGTTTAACCTTCGGACCATCACCACTTGGATGAAAATGAAAGACTTTCTTGACCGTTTATAATTTACCTTCGATCTTCAAAAGTGTAACATAAATACCTGCAAATTGAACAAAATAGAAGGCTTGATAGTTACGCTAGAACACATGATATTTGAAATAATAATGTGGAATGAAATGACAGTGGTTGTTGGTTCCAACCGGTTTTAGCCACCCCCTAACTGTAAAACGCTTTTTACCCGCGCTGCATTCCTTCGCAGCCTGCACCCCATCCCTTTATTCTTGCGTGAATCTTTCTTATATTACATCGCATTTTTAAGTAAAAACATTGGCCCGGAACTAATTTAAAAATTTGTAAACATTCAACGCGTGTATTGAAAAAATATTAACAATTATTATTGTATGTAATTATTGTTTTTCTAAGTAGGTGTAAATTAAACAGGAAAGAATACCTATCATTTCTTAAGCTATTAACTTCATTATTTGCTCTATTTCATTTAAATCGACGCCTAAAATAATAATTATTTATTAAGGATAATTATTAATTACGTGAGGCAGAAAATTTCAGATTAATATTTTAGATGTTTAAATCAGCATAACAATTTTTCTATTTATTTATCTGCGTTTCCTGAAACGTTGTATATATTGACAATATTATCAGTCTTCATAAAAATATTGACGAGAACTCAAATAGTAGTATTTTTTTACGTAGTCTCTACACTTAACCCTAATAAACCTTTTATTCAGAAGAAATCTATAAATGTTGCGTTTCTCATAAATCACAGTATGTCTTATCTTTTACATGTATGTATAAACACTTAGGTAATATTATTTAGATGAATTTAAAATTGCACACGTTCGATTCTCTATAATGTTTTCGGGCGCCGGGTGGCCGGGCTAGGTTTTTTTAATAGATAATTGCACACTAGCAGAGATGTATTTGTGTGGGAAGCATTTCTCGGAAACCGTTCATAGGGGTGCAAGTTATTTGTCTGTGTGCGTGACTCTGTTACCACCTGCTAGTGCACTTGTGTGCGTGTTGTAGGAGGCAGTGCGGTGTTGCTAGATGCATTTTTTTGGTGCACTCTAGTAAATTTGACAACGTCGCGCAATTTAGTTGCTCGAACCGAAACAGGATTTTTTTTTCTTTTGAATCTTTGTGCTCGGAACATAACTCAACTATAGGTTAATTATATGTAGTTGCTAAATCAAATCATTTTAATATGATTCGTTACATCAGTCGATAATTTAAATAATTATATAAATCTATATTATTTTTATAAGAGATCTTATAGGTATTCCAAACAGAAATTGCATTTTTTATCTCAGCAAACAGAGATTTCAAAGTGGTTCTGACTATGGGATAATAAAATCGTGGCATTCGTTATTCCAAATGTAAAATAAGAGATAATATATGTATAATTTATTATAGTGTAATGTTTATGATTTTTACTACTTTTGAGAAAATATAAAATAGTTATATTGCATTTATTTTTAATATTAAATAAAGGTAGTTTCAAACATATTTTTTAATTCGGATAAAGCATTAAATATAATTTTAGAATCTTTTCAGCCGAAAATTCGTTCATGTTGATGTTATTGTTTCAATTTTGCGTTGTTCTATACAGACGACACGTAAAGACTAAGAAACGGACAGACACATTGCATTAAATTTACAGACTATAGAAATAAAATAGATGAGAGAACATTAAAATTAGACTGACTGATATTAAAAATAAATAAATTACTTAACAAAATTAAAATAACTAATTGTGTACAACAACCTAAAAGTTTTATATCATTTTAAAAATCCTGCCTCAATAATAAAGATTAGTAAACACAATATAATAACAAGTCTTGTCAATTCGAGTTATAAAATTAGAACGTTCTTAGAATTTGTGCCATCAATGTGACCTCAACTAAAGTCAAATTGGAGACTGATTTTAATTAGCACAAAAGCGATTTGTTCTCTTTCGACACCATTTACCTCCATACGAATAAACAAATTAAAAGGTAGGAATAATGACAGTAGCAATTCTAATCTTTTATCTTTATCTTTATTAAGTTAGTATTGATTAAAAGTTTACTTGAGCTTTAAAGTACATAATATAAAAATAATAATTGTTGAAGTTTATACTTTCAGCCTTTGAATAAAAAACATATAAGAGAGTTTTCTTGTTAAAGCTCTTTGTAAACAATTATGTAGTCTTAAAAAGTGACACAAGTTGTATGTAAATCTATAAATATATATATAAATAAATCGAGATTGTGTTAGCTGTCTGCATCACTCATTTATCTAGTGAGTTTTTGGTTGACATCCAAATATCTATAACATGTAAAAAAACGATTAAAACATTAGTAGCAGATAATAAAAATGACATTCATTGTTTTAGTACGAAGTTGTTTTAAAGATTTATTTTAGAATACTTTTAGATTTTTTCGTAGTACTAATAATTCGGAAGGTTATAAAAAAAATTGAGGTCAAGTTTTTTGTACGTCTGGAAACTGATATGTGTATTTATCTTTTTGTAATAACTGATTGATAGATAATAAATTACATGCATGTGTAGCGGTACCTCACAAATAACATTTTAACAGAACTATTTATATGTTTCTGTGACACAGTGTAAATATAATATGTAATAGTAATTTTGAGGTCATGAGTATATTTTTTTAATAAATATTAGATTCTGTCTGGGGTATTCCTGCAGTTGCACAAATTAATTGAATATCGAGTACATACCCTTAGGAATTGAATTAAAAAAAAAACATTGCAATAAGTATTGCTTTATTTCTAGAGAGATTTTTTTTAATTAAACTTACTTGGAAAAGAATAGACTTATGTTAAGGGTAGACATATTTCTATTTTATATAGATAAAAGAAACCACTAAATCTCAGCTTTCTAGGTTCAAGGTTTGAGCGCTGATGAGGTCTTGAATAAGCACTAGTCGCTTTTATTACATGGGATTGAAGAATTTTATACTTAAAGCTTTATTTTAATATCTTATATTACACTGTGGTGTATTTTGGTTGAATTATAGTAATTCAATGAAAACAATATGAAGATCGAGATGCGTGGTAAGTGCAACATTCTGTATTTAATATACAATGGTTTTATTATTATCACAAAACAATTAATATAATATCTAAGATCACTCAACCTCCTAATTATATCTGTAACGGTCTATTGATACCGGTTTAGTCGTTTTTAAGTTTAACTCGAACAGACAGACAAATATACATTTTTTGTTTACAATAAATATAAATAACGAGTTTTAAAATTAGGCACTTATGCTGATAATATAAAAAAAACAAACATTCTAGTTGTATATTTAGTATAGATTAAAAAAACTGTAGAAAGTTTATGTTCAATAGTCCATGCTCTATGACACATGAACCTCTCTTATCATACACGCTGTATGAAACACAACAATTTTTCTGTATAAAATGTAGTATTGTATTAAGTGTTTTAAAATTACTATGTAATAAAATATCAGACCGCCAGTATTAAGTACAAGCAGATTGAGTATAAAGGTTCTTTGTCTCTTATCTGGTAACACTTTTATTGCTCTATTCCGCCAACTGATAAGCTTAGCACCAATAACCCCATTGTTCATAAATGTCTAAATAATATAACTTTGTAGCTAAATTAAAACAAAGCTTATTCTGCTATTTCTTATCACGCGTTAAAGATTTGAGAAGGATTTTACAAAAACTTAAAAAAGAAAATTAGATTACAAAAACGAAATAAAACTATGTACTAAATATTCATTTGAAATTTGTAACAAACAACTTATTGTTTTACTAAAATAATAATGTCTTTGTTAATATGAATTTAAGTAGTAATAAGTTAACTATTATTTATTTTATTACAAACAGATGGTAGTTCTAATACAAAATCGTATTTCTTTTTAAGGAAAAAAGGATTTTGTTTATAATACGATTATAAACAAAATCGACTATAATACGATTTTGTACGTAAGGTAATTTTATTAATATGTTTACACAAAAGATATGCCAAGATGGTAAGAATGTTTAAGTTTTATATTTTTAAACCATAAAGAAAAAAAGTAAATGGAATTTGCGTATATATTAAAAACTTATCTCCGCGTTCTTGCTTTCGTAGCAGTTCAGATGAACAATCATAGTACCTACCTAATTCAGAAAAGACGTATGAAGAGAAACCTTAATGTCAGAATTAAACTATCCTCAAAAACAACTATAGCGGTCTTTAGTTCTCGAAGTTAAGTAAAAAGCCAATATTTTGTAGATTTATAACACAGCACATAATTTTTAAGCATACATTATACCCTGAGCTAAATCCGGTTATAAATAGTGCTTATATTAAATTTCATAATAATGTAAGGTTAAATTCAAGGCACTTTAGTTAGTCGCTGAATAATTAGTCTAGGTTTTCAAATGTTAAAGGGTCTTGTTATAAGATTTTAGATTAAAGAAAATATGTTCTACATGTAATTCCTTTTACTTTCGATCTTAAATTTTGCTAAGTAAAAAAGAAATAAATACTACTTTAATAAATATTAAGGAAAAGTAATTGCTTAAATAATATATTATTGTTACCTAATTTATTATTTTACAAAATATTTGTGAATTTAGTATTTCAAGGTCGTATTAAGTTTATTTATAAAGTTTTAAAACTTTAATTGGACTTTCTAAATAATTCAAAATAAGTGTCATTTTTATATTTAAATCGATTGACACGTGAATAATCAAATGTTCGTTAGTTTATTTTATCACAATAAAAGTTATATAAAACTTATTTTGACTTGCTGAGGGGTGAAGTTATGAAAGCTTAAGTTTGTTTTATCAGTGTGCTTACTACCCTCCTCGTAAACATTATGAATGATACAGTTTAGGATATTAAACGCAAGTTACTGCGTTTCCATCAACTTATCGAATAACCAGTTAGTTCTCTTATAATATAGTTCATCATACTTTTAAAAATCAATATTTATTTTTCAAATAAGGTATAGCGTTACTGTTACATTTAATAAGTATTATATTATCTTTTTATGTAATAAATATATTTGTTAATCAAGTTGGTATTATTACAAATATTTTGCTATATACATAGTTTGAGTTTTTTGTTTCATTCTTATAATTATCGATAAAATGCATCTTATATTTTACTTGATTTAAAAACTGATCAAGACATATTTTACAATTCTGTAATATTATTATGATTAATTTATTTCATAGAATTATATAAATAGAATTAGATAAATTTCTTAGAATTATAATAATAAATAATTATTATCATAATAATTGCACAAACTAAATCGAATATAATACGAACTGGAATATTGGCATCATAGTTTGTTAAATTAAAAGACGTAACTAAATAGGGAAACAAGTGTAAAATGTTCAAATTGTGTAGGTAGGTATATATGTATAATGGGTAAGAAGAGTCCGAATGTAGAACGGTAGGGAGGCCGAGGATGTGAAGCGATCGGCATAGTCCAAGAAAATCGATTTCGACACCCCTCATAGTTTGCATGGCCGTGACCAGCGCCTATGCCTAATATATTATAACATTTTATTTATGAAAAATACTACATATTTTACTGTATACTACAATATCTTCTTGGATGAAAACGTTTTAAATATTTAAGAAGTGGATGCTTCCGTTTTGTACCCCACCTCACCCGCTATGCAAAATTTTTTGGCCATGCGCGCTTGGCCATTTAAATTATGCCAATTTTACTTTTAAAATTTATTTAAGTTATCGTAACGTATGTGTTTAGAATTAGAAACATATGTTTAATTAAGTGATTGATGGCTGTGTTTTTAGACAGTTATCATTAATTACTATTTAAGTATATTTATATTTAAATGTATGTTATTTTAATTTTAATATTAAATTGAATATATTTCATTTATCATAATATAACGTTAGATAATATTAATCTTGTGATTGTTGCATTTAATTATTTATTCTTTGTTGCGTATTTAATTTATTAAAGAAATTATATACATGTTTGAATTATTAGTATAACCTGTTTTCAACACTCTTGACTATTTTTAAATATTTAATTATGACTATTTATACGTTTTCTTAGCCAATAAAAATCTTTCTATGTTAACAAAATATCAAATAAAAATATTGAAACTGTAAAACTTAAGAGACCTAACTTAATGAAATGCTTCTTTTATTATAAAGTGAGATTTGAAATTTAGAAAATTTAGTCGCAGAGCTCGATCGTCCCGCATTGTAAGGGTGGGTGCTATCGCTGTCCCACTCGGACACAGGACGCAGCATCACCGGACATTTCGACCGGGCATTTCAATTTTGAGAAAGCGTAGGACCGGGCCCTTCCCGCGCTCCCTCCACCTCTCGTTGACCCCGTCTTGCTTCCACTCAGGACATACAAAAGGACGAAGGAGCGATAACTTCATCACCGCGTGGCGCTCTCGCTCGCACTTACGCCACGGTGGGGGACGACGTTGCGAATTGTTATTGAAGTCATGCCCCCGAAGGCGACTTCGGGAAGGCTGTCAGTTGCTAGTAAACGTTCACAGCGTCCGTACCCGGCGGCTGACCCGCGTCGCGTCCGTCTCGCATCGTTATAAACTACACACAACAACATATCCTTTTTGTTTTAATATACAAGTGCCAAATAGATATCGTTATATAAGCTTCTGTGATTTTTGATGGGTACAGACGTTGTTTTAAAAGACTTTTTATAGTTATGTGGTAATAAGTTATTACGGACATAAAAATAAAACTTTTTTATATTACTAGTTATAGTGATAAAAAGTGGGACGTATTTATAAAGCGTGTTGTGCGCTCGAACGCTGCATAGAAGTTTGTTTTGGCATCGCGGAAGTGTTTACAAGGCGCACGTGGCCGCGCCGCCCGCCCGCGCGGCTATGCCGCGAAAAACTTTCTTCGGAAGCACTGGGCTTGAATAAGTTAATTCGTCAAGGAGACACGCGACTGCGATCATGAATTGAATTTGTAGAGCCTGATTAATGATCAATCGACTACATGTTTGTCGAGAAGAGAAGATTTGTATTTTTATTTTTTTTTCGTTGGAGGAGACGGTGTTCTCCCTTCGATTGATGGTTTAGATGGCTAACAACAACGCTGTTTCGTCGACTTTGCCATCGAGAGATTATCATTGCAAAGTCTGCGACCTATATCTAGACACTGTTGACTCTTTAGAAGTGCATTTACAATATCATAAAGAAAATTTATATGTGAAGTGGGGTACGCAAAACTCTCAAAATGATACTGAAAATAATAACAGCGCAAAAGTGAAGAACGAAACAACAGTGTCAGCTCCGGCGGACTCGAGCGACAGCATGATTACTAAACCAAGTCCAGAATTTCAACAGCGGGCCACGCCAGAAACAACAGTGCAGTTTCCGCATCCAGCGACACCACAGAGTTATCACAGCGCCCCATCGCCGTATCAAAATCCCGATCAAACAAACTTTTCTCCGGGAGCTCAATTTGGTAATAACTTTTCTCATTCAAATTTTTCTCAAAATCCACATCCAGAGCAAATTAATTGGGACCAGTCGCAATACAATCAAGAATATCATAAACCTAATCGCTTTCATCCTTATAATATGCAAGATCGTGTGTCACAAGTATCATCGTCAAGCCCATTATATGGCCAGCCTCTGAATCAACCAACGCCGTCACCTTCGCCAAATCAATGCGACAAGTGTGGCTATGTTTGTGATTCCGCTGTACAGTTAAATGAGCACTGTAATTCAGCTCACGCGGGGACAAGCGCTGCACCTGCTTCAGCAAATTTACCTTTTCAACAATTTTCTGGAAAACCATATAATTCTGGTTACCACAATGATAATATTAAAGTTAAAGAAGAACATGAAGAATCATCGGATATATTAGATTTAGACTCTCAGAAAGTAGTCTACCAGGGTAATGAAGGAGACCAACAGAATACACCCTATGAAGAAACACCATCGCAAGTGCGCGAAGTAAATACTAGAACGGTGCCTATGATGCCTTGGGAAACTCAAAAGCTATATAGCAATCCACAACTGAATGGTGACGTATCTTTATTTAAAGAACAAAAAATGTTTGCAGAACAAAAAGCTTATGCAGCGGAGGGGAAAATGTTTCATCCTGATCAAAAATTTGCTTATACACAAGACAAATTTATAGTACATCATGAACAAAAACCTTTCATGCATGTCGAACAAAAAAGTTATCCCGGTGTACAAATGCCAGCATTGACTGATTATTCTGGGAATGTTGCTCCTACTAACTCTGATATGAAGCCGCCCTATAGGCCATATGATTCACCAAATGCTCCACAAATTACAAGCACACAACCTGCGAATTCTACGTCATCATCACTTCCGTCAATTGGAGGTAAAGGAGCTAATTGGAAATCTAATGAAGCAAGAAGACCGAAGACCTACAATTGCACAGCATGTAACAAGTGGTTCACAAGTTCTGGTCACTTAAAAAGGCACTATAACACAACGCTACATAAAAATGCTGTTAGGTCGTCTGGCCAGCCCGATCCAGCTACAATGCCAATTTCAAGTCATCATCATCCAAGCCGTGATTCATTGCAAAATCGGGCTCAACAACAGAATCCTGATTCTAACACGCAGAGTCCTGTTCCCTCCGAAGACAGCCGAAGCGTGGATGACGGTGCTCTTCAGTCGGCCTACGCGTCACAAAACTTCGAGCGCGCTCACCGTGTTGCAACTATGCAGTCCAAGTCGCCATATACGCATCTTCAACAGGGTAATTTAGATAATAATTTCAGTAATAATCCTTTAGCTAATCACCCCTTACAGCATCAAGTGTGTGCACATCCAATTAATATTAATATAGGTAGCCAACCACCGGGCATAGGGAATCCAAATGATAATCCTCAAGGTTCAAAAGGTAATTCAATATCAACTGGCGTGAATCCCCCAAACGGGGAAGCAGGTCCCTCTGTTTCTCAAAATCACCATATGAGGGGCCTGCTATCAGTATCAACCAGCAATATTTCAACACCAGTTCTAACTCAGAGTACACCGGCGCTTACGGCACACACTCTACCGCCGTTCAGCCATTTGGGTGTCAACCCGTACAGTCCGAGGTCTACGGATCCTTTGGGGCCTTCGGGACCGGACCCCACGCACACCCCATTATATTTGGGTCAGAATTTTCAGCAGACTATAGCACCGAGTTACCCAAACGGGATGGCCCCCCACGTTATGGATATGGCTATCAACAATCTGCCTATAGCCAATCCGGCTACTTTTGGTGAACCTGCACCAGAAGAAGTCGAGGTTATGGAACAGGAAACGTCAAATCAGCCTGCCAGTGGACGCTTGCCGAGTTTCTCGCAACTCCAAATGCAGAGCTTCAGCGTTTATGTTTCTAACTACATTACATCACCTAACGTGGGGGGTCAAGTTGTCGCCGACGATTCAACCGCCGGTTACATTATAGTGGATCCAGTTAACTCTCCTCTACAGTACAATGGCATGGATATAAATGGACAAAGTATAGATTATGATTACAATTATTCACCTAAATCCAATCCAATGAAGGAAAACGTTGTAAGTT